>JADEZT010000004.1:4543636-5192727 GCA_016618095.1 Colletotrichum echinochloae
CTGTCGTCTTCTGGCGCGTCGTTCTCGGGGCCCAGCATGTCGAAGAAGCCGAGGCAATGCAGCGTTCGGAAGGCCTCGGGCTTCGGACTGTGGTTCAGCAAAGCGGCAAGCTTACCCACCCTATCAATGATGACTTTTCTCGGGGGCGACTCGTCCCCGGCTTTTTGACGGTCGTATTACTTCCACTCTATCCACACTCTCTTGCTGGACCCGTCAGCGGTGCGGAGGGTCGCCTCGCACCTCGGCTGATCGGACTCCTCAGCTTCTTCGTCGAGGAGTGTGATCATTCCTCTTTCCAGGACGAGCCCATCCCGTTGCGCCGGCTTCCCTAGCTCCAAAGACATGGCTGTTTCTTCGTCACATGGGCGCTGCTGCTTCTCCGACTCCATCGACTCTTTGAAGGCCTTGAACTTGGCTAGCTTGGCGAGCAGCTCCAGGCCGTCGGCGTTCTTTTCCCGTTGTGCCTTGGACATGGACGAAATGGTGGCCGGTGCGGTGCTCTCGAGCTTCAGGTCCAGCGCCATCACGAGCCGCCCCAGATCTGCGATGCGATGATGCAGCTGCAAGACGCCGCGGTTGGTATCTTGCACCGTATCGCGGATCTCCACCTGCAGACGAGCGTCCAAGATGTCAGTCATGTTGTCGTTGAGGGTGGCGAACCGAGATAGGAGGATCTCGAATGCGGTCTTGTCGAAGGAGACCCAGCTTAATCTGAGAAAGGTCTCTCGTGACTGGCTCTTGAGCTTGCCCATGGCTCGCTTGATGAAGTCTCTCCGCTTCTCGGGCAAGGGAAAATTGGCGGCGGCAGCGTCCTTTTCTGTGTGTTCAAGTACCGTGTCCTGGTCCGAGGCCGTCTTCAGGCGTCCGTTGCGGCGCTGGTGCTCCTCAAATTGCTTAAACAAGCACTGGACCTGAACTAGGAGATCGAGAACCGTAGTCCGGTGGAGCATGAAGGTGTTGGTACTGAGGACCTTGTCCTGTTGGTCCCTGTCCAGGTCAAGAAGCCCGGAGGTCTCGCTCCAAGCAAATAGCCTCTGTTGTTCCATCCGCAGCCGCAGGTTGAGGAACCTGCAGTCGTCGGGGAAGTTTCTAGCTGTAATGAGCAGCTGAATACCTGAGTCTGCTTAATATTCAGATGCACCATATAGAGACGACAGCGGATTGTTACCTTGTACGCAGCCGGTGTAGACCTGTAGACCGATCGATGCAACGCCGATGGCCAAGCCGGCGGCCGATACGGGGTCCATGACGGATACGGGACTGGTCAGCTGCCTTCTGGTGAACGGATACGGTTGGGGTCGGTGAAGGCGGAGGCTGACGGGCTCAAGCGCCGAGTCGTAGGATTTCGTGCATTTATTTTGGTGCGCATGTTCCGCCAAGCCACGGATGCTTGTCTGCATGTCCGATGTGCAGCTATTTGAGTAACGCGACGCCCTCCCGTTGAATCGACGCAGGTAGTCATGTCCGTAGCCAGCTGGCACCATGCGCCATGCGCCTCTACCTCTGTTGATAGGTAGGTAGGTACCTGGGTAGCATAAGGCACGTCACCATGACCGCCTTATTTTCGACCGTTATCAAAAGTATTACCTTTCGAGTAGTTTTTAGTTCGGCAATGTGTGTCTTGATGTTTATTCAGAAGGAAACCGTTGCTTGTTCGCCTCATCTACGGCCTTGCGCACGCCTGTCACATTCTGAAGTACTGTCGGATGGTCGGAGTGAACACAGATGCTGAAGGGCTTGCCTTGGAACCCGAAACTGAACACACCGCCGTTGTTATCTTTGCCCTTATCCTCGAGTGATGCAGAGAGGGCTCTCTCGTAGCACAACTCCGGAGTAGCGACTTTGGACTGTGCCACAGGTATGAGCCTGCCTTCGGGAGAGTAGTCGATGTCGACGTAGACTCCCCCCTAGAAAGGAATACCCAGTTCTTTGCACATGGATTCCTGGGCGGCATTTTGCGAGGCGTAGACGGGGACGTTGCTGCCAAAGGTGGCGCAGGCCTCGAGGACGGCTCTCATGATGGGCTCGTCCCTCTGCATGTAGAAGAAGAGCTCGCCGTGCGGCTTGATGTGGGATAGCTCGACGCCTTCAGAGTCGAGCATGGCCTTGAGGGCGCCTACCTGATACAAGACCATGGCGTACATGTCCTTAGGGTCGATTTCCATCTTCCTGCGGCCAAAGCCGAACAAGTCCTGAAGGCCGGGGTGTGCTCCGGCCTTGACGCCGTGTGTTTTGCACAGTCGGACGGTCTTGAGCATAATGCTTGGGTCGCCGGCGTGGAACCCGCAGGCAATGTTGGCGGCGTCGATGTGAGGCATCAACTCCTCGTCCGGGCCCATCTTCCATCGGCCAAAGCCCTCGCCAATGTCGGCGTTGATCTCATATTTGCGTGCAAGCCCTGAAGCCATCCTGAGGAATCGGACAAGAGACTGTCGGTTCGTGTGAAAAGAAAGAGACCGCGGGCAGCGAGTGATGAGAGGGAAACGAGAGAGCATGTGGCAAACAGCGACCCGGACAGCAGTTGGAAGGAGGATTTATAGAGAAGCTCCGATATAATTAGCGATTGGGGTTTACTCCAAGAGGTGGTAAGATACTCATCTGCTAGAGGGCACGGTCCCACACCAGACTCGTCGTTTCTTAAGAGTCTATACCTAATTATTGAATCTACCCCTATCGTTAAATCTACCCCAACTTACTAACTACAATAACAATTGCAATTATTGTTAGAATCAATTAATTTTTATACTAATCAATCTATCTTATTAAGATCTATAAAATATAGCCCCTTTTAATACAGATACTTATAAAAAGACTAGGTTAGCTATAATATACTACCTTAGCTTACTAGCCTAGAAGGGCTAGGCCTAAAGCGGGGTATAAAGTATTAGATCTACTACAAGGTATTATAGTATTACCTACTCTATGATTTAACAAGAAGTTACCTATATAAAGGCTAGTAATAGTAATAAAAAAGGTAAAAATAAGAAGTTTAAGTGGCTCCTTAATATACTATAAGAACTAGATATATTACCTTTATCTAACTATTACTTACTAGCCCTTTTATAAGATAAAGAGGATACCCTTATTATCTTTATCTATTATATAGAGAAAGGCTTACTACCTCTAACCCCTATATTTATTATTAACTATACTAACTGTATATAGGTAAATTACGTTATACTTACTAGGCCTATATACTATAACTAATATATATAATAAATAAATAAAATACCTAGAACTAGCTATATATATATATAAGTAAAAGGATATAAATTATATAAAAGTTAAAAAAGAGGTCTAGTATATATATAACTAGTTCCTTAAGTATAAGGTAATACTTAATACCTTTTATATTAAATTAGATAATATATCGAACTTTAATAAGTCTCCTTTCTAGGCTAGATTTATTAATAGGTTTATAAAGGTTATTTATATATAGCAAAAGTAATACTTTAGACATATAGTTTATAATCTAGGGAATAGAAAGTATATTATAGCTATTAATACTATATTAACTAGTATAAAAGCAATCCCTAGCTTTCTTATATTATAGGGTAAAACTATATAAGAGGACTATCTTAATACTAGCTTACTAAGTATATTATATCTTATAGTAACTAACTTAAGCTTTAATAATACTAATATAGTACTAAAATAGATAAAGTACTTTAATAAGTAGTTATATATAATAAGCCCTTCTTTTTAGTATATAGGTATATTATATATACCTAGTAAAGCCTTATAGCTAATTAATCTTACTCTTTAAGACTACTTTAGTTATTTAGTCTAGATAATAGTTTAGGAAATTTAGGTAGTAACCTTACTAAAAAAATCTAAAAGTAAAACTAATAAGTATTAATAAGGCTTAAGGTAAGAAAAAGGTACCTCTAGTAGTTAGTTAAATAAGTACCTTAGGTACTTCTAGTACTACTAGTAGTAGCTCTAGTAGTACTAGAGTTAGTACTATAATACCTAAAGGTACTTAAGGTACTTTATTAAAGCCTATTATTAAAGAGATATACTATAATATATATTATATACTATTAATAGATAGTTTTTTAGCTTATAAAGTACCTAAATTAATTAAATACTATAAGTTATTTAATATTATACTTACACTTATATTACTATATACTAGCTACTTTCTCTAGCTAATAGATATAGGTATATACTAGTATATAAAGAAGACCTAGTAAAGCTATATACTTAATTAGATTAATACTAGACTACTTTATATAACTAAGATTAACTTTCTTAACTTATAATAAGAGATCTAAAATACTAGCTTTAAATACTATTATATACTAAAAAGCTTTAAATATATAAGTCTATAGCTATAAAATCTAAAATAGCTTCTTAAGAAGTAAAAGAAAGCTCTAGATTTATAGAAGGAGATACTTTATTTATAAGAGGTTATTTATATAAAAATTATATTATATACTACTAAGTATATTCTTAAGAGCTTATAATAGTAGTATCCAATAAAGCATAGTTCTACTAATATATATAATAATATCTAATATATTAAGAGTACTCTTAAGGTCTCTATAGTAATATAGTTCTATATAAATAAGAGAAATCATAAGCTTACCTATAAGGCTAAGAAGGACTAGAAGCTTACCTATAATTACTACTAGGTAGATATTTCTAATAGTATTATTAAAGTAAGAGCTCTTTATAATAAGGTAGAATAATAGTATTATAAAGAATAGAAGTAATAGATAAAATAATACTTAAAGTATATAAGTAAATATCTCTAGGATATAACTAATAATAAGGTAAAGGTACTTAATAATAAGCTCTTTACTTAAAGAACCTAAAAAAATAAGAAATAAGATAATAATATTAATAAAGCTATATATCTCCTCTAGTATACTAATATAATGTTAGATATTAAGGTTTAAATACCTTATATCTATATATAAAAGATAGTATATATAATAATAAAGTGAATTATATAACACAGTATTAATGGTACTGTATATACTGTATATACTGTATATACTAGATAACTATATATTTACTTAGAAAACGCCTATATATTATAAATACATAGGATATCTATATACAAAAAATAGTTCCCTTAAGCAAGAACTATCTATCTAAGGAGAAATCTAGGAAATAAGAATACAGTTATAAACTATATAAGCGAGATGTTTTAGAAAACAACCTATAAGAATATAGTTATAAACTATATAACTGAGGTGTTTTAGATAATAACCTAGAATATCTAAGAAATCCTTAGAATATATAAGAAATAAGTATAAATAAACCCCTTATATCTCTTATATCTAGCTAGACAGTAAGGTGAAAAAAAGCTCTTCTATTATATTAAAACAATATATATCTTATTTTATTTCTTATCTCTTATCCCTAACCTTATTACCCCTCATAGCATCTAACATATAAGTATTATAATAAGGTATAAAATAGCTAATATACTACTACTTATACTAGAAATAGAGAAGTAATTAGAGGAATAGCTAGAGAAGAAGTAACAGTCTAGTAATATATAGTTACTAGAGAATATTAACCCTTTTACTAGCTAAGCAGACTTTATATTCTTTAATAATTTATAGTACTAATAAGGTATATCTCTATTACTAAATATATATACCTAGTAATTACCTCTAAAAGAGCCTTATAATAATAAATATTAATATAATAAATACTTTTATTATAATACCTATTATTATAAGACTAATTAGTATTATTAGGCTTAACTCTAATAATATAGTAATAGAAGAACTATAATTCTACTGTAACTCTACTTATAGGTTTTACTATAATCTCTACTATAGGTAGGCTAGTTTTAACCTACTTACTTTAACTAAGTAGCCTATAATAGCCTCTCTTTTTCTTTATATATAATAGAGATCTAGTATTTACCTTTATTATTTTATTACTTACTTATTAATATATATAGTTAATTATATTATAACTCTTATAATACTAATACTAATTAATAGTTAACTTTATAATTATTATTACTATAAAAAACTATAGATTAATAAGGTTTTTTAAAAAAAGCTATAGATTACTTTAACTAAGCTTATATCTTTTATTTAAAATAAGGTCTATAGTATTACTTATTATTAATTTTAAGTTATAATAGCTTTTACTAAGTAAAAAGGCTTTTATTAACTAGGTTATTACCTAACTATTACTAATTATTTCTAGCTTAACCTTATAATATATGTTTTTAATAACTTATAGTATATTAGAATATATAGCTATCTTATAGATCTAATAACTTATAATATAAAAAGTTAACTCTTAACTATAAAAATACCTTACTTTATATACTACTTTTTAAGTAAGCTTTTATAGCTATTACTATTACTATAGTAATAAAGAAATTAATATTAAAGAAGTACTTAGTTTATATTAACATTTTTTACTTCTTTATAGTTTATAATAACTAAAGAGTACTTAGATAATTATATAGACTTTTTATCCTTTTATAATAACCTTTTTCTTATAAATAATAAGCTAGAGAAGTACCTAGTTACTTATATAATTACCTTTAGATACTTATTTTTAAATACTAAAGTATACTTAGTTAATTATATTTATTAGTAAGCAAAGTATTAGGTTTCTAGTAATAAATAAGAGGTCTTAAAAAGGGTTAATTATATATAAAGAAGTATAACTATTAAGAGAGCTACTAGGTTAAGCTAGTAGTAAAAGGGGCTCCCGCAGGTAGGCCTGCGGATGAGCTTGGACCGGTCTTATGTGACTAGTAGGATTGGAGTTAGTGGGTAACTCTAATGGATCCTGATAATAGGCTGGTATTGAAATACTAGTAACTCTCTATTTTAGCTAAATAGTAGCTAGCTAGCCTATAGTCTAAAAAGCTTAAAAATACAATAAAAGTCTAAATTATAAAGTATTTAACTTCTTACTACTAATATAATATCTATATATCCTATATATAAAACTTATTTATTTATCTATATTTTTATTTACTTAGTACTAATAAGCTTCTCTAGTACCTTATTTAGTAATAACTTTGTAAAGCTATTAGCTAGGTTATCTATACTATAGATTTATTATACCTTATAAATCTTATAGTATTTATATAACTACTAAAGAGCTATAATATTAATTATAAGTTACTTTTTCTTTATAGTACTAAGCTTTATTGAATACTTATATAGTAAGTATAAATTAGTATATATAGTTATAGGGATCTAAGAAACCTTGAGGTAGTTAGAGACTTTTACTAGTATAGTCCTAATTATATAGGCTATATTAGCTCTAGTAACTATTATATATATCTTAGAGGTAAGTATGCTATAGGTAACTTTTTTATACTTTATAGAGCTAAAATAGATAATATTACTTATAAGGTTAAAAGTAGTATCTCTACTAGTAGATAGGTATTCTTTATTATTACTAGACTTATTAGTAAGTATAATAATAAAGCTAAGTTATAATATTAAATTACTGTTATTTATAAAAGAGCTATTAATAAATATAAAGAGTTTAGTACTAGTAAGATCTAGTAGTTAAAATCACAGCCCGCGGTTAAGGTTATCTATTTACTACTTAACCTACTAGTTAAGGTCCTTAATTTTAGCTAGGCTTGGTAACTAATACTAGGTAGTAATTAAATAGTTAAAGTATGCCTTAGGTTAATAAATAGAGGTAATATATATACCTTAGGTATACTACTGAATATACTACTGCTTTATATTAGGTATACTAAGGTTAACTAATTATAGTTTCTTACCTTAGTCCTTTTAGTAAAGGGTTATCTTATTATTATCATTAACGGTTAATATACTACTATTAAAAGTAATAGGCTTATTAACTTTAAGAAATTACTTTAGTTTAGCTATAAAAGTAGCTTCTTTTAGTATATAGTTTTTATAGTTAGAGAATAATTTATCTATAAGGCTAATAGTATTATCTATTTACATACCTATTATTATAAAATTATTATTTTTAGGTACTAAAATAAGTAGGTAAGGGTTAAAAGTAGATAAATCTATCTAGAGGCTTTTTCTATAGTAGTTATTATATATAGTTTACTAATAAGTACCTACCTTAGATATACTATAGAGTAGCTATTTAACCTCTATAATTATATCTACTATATAGAGATAGCAAATTTTAAGGGGAAGTTAGGTAAGGATAGTATATACTAATTTAATTACTAACTAGGTATATACTTATATTATATTATATAACTAGAGGATATAACCTTATTACAAAAGTAATAGTATGATAGAGAGTATTACTTATTAGGCTATTTATTAAATAGTTAGTAACTAGGTTAAAATTATAGCTTTACTATTATCTATATAACCTTAGATAACTAGTTATAATTTTTTATAGGGTTACTTATTTTTACTCTTAACCTTATATACTAGCTATAACTTAAAAATCTATATACTACTATACTTTTTCTTATTATATTTAATAATAAAAAAATACTGTAGTCTATAAGTCCTTAGATTTTACTAGTATCTAACTATTTAAATAACTTACTAGGTATAGTTATTATACCTTTCTTATATAGCTTAATTACTAGTATATAGTTAGTATTCTCTTTTATAGTAAAAATATAGTTAATTATAGAGACTAAAAGTATAACTTCTATAGTAAAAATTTAAGCTAAATTCTTTCTTAGTTAGCTTAGGCCTCTTCTTACTAGTAGTAGTTATATAGTAACTATAATAGAGTTATATTTAATTAGAGTATTTATAGGTATCTCTCCCATAGTAATTACTAGTAGTCTAGGTTATATAGGATTAACAGAGTTCTCTACTCTATAGGGGTTATACTATAGCTTAATTGCGATAATAGGGAATTAATACAATCCCTATAGGGTCTTAATAGTACTACTAGTACTATTATTAGTGGTTAATTAGTAGAGTCCTTTCTAACCTTTACTTTAATAGTATACTTTAATAAGTAATTATAGAGAGAGGGCTATAATTACTATAGTATTAGGTCTATTATATACTATAAGTGCTTTATTAACCTACTTTTTTATATAGATATTATAAATCTTCTTTATTACTTTTTATATAGCTTCTATATACTATAGGGTTGAGAGTAATAGAGCTAAGTTATTATTAATATAAGAGTATATACTAAAGACTAATAGTATAGAGATAAGGCTATTAGAGCCTGTAGTATTATTAATTACTTTTATAGTAAGTTATAAGGTAACTTTAGGTTTAGCCTCTAACTCTATATAGACTATCCTATATACTTAGCATAGTATTATATAGTACTATTTAACCTTACTAATACTATAATAGGCTTTAATAGGGATCTCTTTTACCTTAATAGATAGTATATAAGTAGTATACTTAAATTTAGCTATATAAAAATTTAGCTTAGTATCTATAATAATCTAGTCTAGAGGGCTAAGATATATATTAATCTAGTATATTTATAGTACTTCTTATATATACTCTATAGTAATAAAGTATAAAAATCGTACTATGTTAAAGGAGGTTATACTATTAATAATATAGAGTATTAGTTTATTACTATCTAAGTATATTATATTAATAAAGACCTTATAGTTAAAGTTATAGTTATTATAAAGAGTAAACTTAAACCTTTCTAGAGCCTTTAAATTTAGCTAGTAGTACTAGTAAAATTTATTAATCTTTTTAATATTTAAGATTACTATTATATAGCTAGCTTATTAGAGTACTTTATATAGCTAATAGACTAAGAGGTAACTAAATTAGTAATATATTTACTATAGCTTTGTATCAGTAAGATAGTATTATGCTATGCTACGCTCTAGCTACTCTAAAAGTATTTATAGGTAGCTCTATTTGCATACTACTAGTACTATAGTTATACCCTTAATAAGTATATTAGTAAGGTTATTGAATTATATACTATTAGAGTTTATATCTTTTAGGTATAAAAGAAATAGAGTACTAGAGGTTATTATATAAAAAGTAAGCTTAGTAATAGAGGTAAGTATAGTAATAGCTCTAAGTAAATTAAATAAATTACTACTACTAAATTTAATACTTACTTTGCTAGCGTAGCTTATATCTAGTAGTAACTCTACTCTAAGGTACTTAAAGAGGGCTATATACTATTAGTAGCTTATAATTAATACTTAAGCTACTCCAGTATCTAATATAATACCCTAAAAATTTATGGTACAGTATTAATTATTAAGTATAAAGACTTTACCTAACCCTTATTCTTACCTAGGGTCTTATATAAAAGGGTCTTCTTTTGTTAAAGCATGCAAAGTAGTCTAGTTATATAGTTATATATAGACCTTCTAGTTATTAATACTCTCTTTACTAAAAAACACTATAGATATAAAGAAAGTTATATCCTTAAAGAGCTCTTTACTATTATCTAGTATATACTTATTATTAGTTATATTACTAAGAGGGTTAGGCTCTTTACTCTTATAGTTAAGAAGGTATTGTTTAAATCTTTTAGTAAAGTAGCTTTTTTAGAGCTACTTATAAGAGGTATCTCTTTTCTCTTTTAAGTATATTATTAACTAATATCCTTTCTTATTATAAATAAAGTACTTTTTTACTTAAAATATACTGCTTTATGGGTAGTTATTTTAGAGCCTTAGACTATACTTTTATTATAGTAAGTAACTACTGTATTAGCTATTATAATAGTAATTAGTAAAGTACTACTAGTTTAGCTTAAGCAGTCCTTTTATAAGGTACTATACCTTTTGCTTATATATTACTACTATATTGCTTATACTGTTTTTTAACTATATAAAAAGTATATTATAAGTTATAAGTAGATTAAGTAAGGTAGCTATATACTTAGGTATACCTTAGTAATAAGTAAGTAGAGTATTATAATAGTTACTATTAGTAGGTATGCCTTACTATATTATAGCTCTAACTAGCTTTATAACTTTCTTAATAAGTAAGTCTAGTACTTTAACTCTTATTTTACTAAGTAATTTATAGGTAACTTACTTATAGCTAAGCCTTTATAACTCTATATTATATATATAATAGACTTTATCCCCTTTAAACTATAATTTAATATTTACTATAAGTATATTAAAACTAATTAAATAGTTATAGAGGTTACTAGTATAATACTTCTATATATTACCTATAAGTATAAATAAGATAGTAGACCTATAGTAGTTACTAGAGATACTAACCCTTGTACAGAGGTTATAAAAAATTAGAAGCTTTAAGTTAAGGGTCTTATAGTTACTACTACTATGCTTTAATATTAAATTATCTATATATAACTTAATAAGGTTAGTTAATTAATAAGTAGTTAGCTTATCTATTAGAGAAGTAGTTATGCTTGGTAACTACTTCTTGACTATTATAGTAGTTATAGGTAAACTTAGTATAAGGGAGGCTTTATTAGTTTACCTTTTAAATAGGGGAGGTTTAAATAATAGGTTACTATATAAGGTATGTTATTAATAATCTAACTTATTATATAACTTCTATAAAAAATCTATACTTTTATAGCTATTATATACCTTATTAATTAATAGTAAGGGAGTAGCTTATAGTATCTATTTAATATTTCTTATAAAGTCTAAGTTATTAAAGTAGTTATAAAAGACCTTATACTTAGCCTCTATTTTACTTATTATCTTATTATCCTACCTTAAGAAGTACTTATTAGTAACTAGCTTCTTTAACCTTATACTAATAGTACTTTTAATAGGTTCTTTTATTACCTATATACTATAGCTAATAATAAAGTTATAGAAGGTAGTTATAACTACCCTTAAAGTAGTATTAAAATCTATATTAGACTAATCCTTAAATTTATTATAGACTTATTACTATAAATCTCTACTATAGTAGTCTTACTCCTTATAAGTAGTTAAGTAATATAGAATAATTATATCTAATAACTTAATATAGTTAGAGGGTAGGCTACTCTCTAAGATTTAATCTAAGTACTTAATATTTTAAATTAATAGGTTAATATACTTATAGTATCGATTAGGTATAGATTTATAATATCTATATACTATACTAACTATATACTTACTTATATACTTACTTATAGTCTCTTTAGTAGCCTTAGGGGTATGCTTTACTATAGTTACTTCTTTTTATATTATTATAGTTACCCTCTATTAGCTTAATAACCTCTTAAATATAGGTATTTCTTTTAGTAGGCTAGAAGGTATATATATATATTAGAGGGATTACTACTAATAGTATAGGTAACTGCTCAGTTAATAGGGTCTTGCTTGCTTTCTTTACTAAGGGCTTGGTAGTAGTATTGCCTATTAATATAAGCCTTTCTCTTTTATACTAAACTTATTGCTTATTAAAAAGAGCTTTTTTTATGTAGGCTTTCTTGGTATTAGTTACTTGAGGGTAATTAGAGGTATATTTTAAGTAAGAAAAAGAGTATAAAAAGAAGGTTAGAAAGAGAGAAGAAGTAAAAAAAATTATAGAAGTTAGAGAAGGGGAAGGGGGTTTATTATACTTTTATAGGCTTATTAGACTATTAGGTTATTTAATAGCCTAGTAGAGTTACTTTTTAAGTAACTATAATAATAGTTATAAGTCTAAAGTTAAAGTAATAAAAAGGTAAAGTTAATAAGGTTATATTAAGTTAGTTAATAGTAAGTTATTAATAGTTATTATGAGTATATAAAGTATAAGACTTTATAATCTTATAGTCTAATAATCTTTTAGTAAAAAATTATTATCTTATAGGTTATAGCTTCTTATAATATAACAAAGTTAACTTATATAAATTAAGCTTATATACTTATAGTACTCTTTATAAAGGTACTATAAGTCTACTATAATAGTATTTTAAGCTAGTTATCTATATAAGAGAAAGTATAGAACTATTTTATTACTACTATAGGGTTTAGAGTAGTTCTATCTCTTCTTAAAAAACCTTATTAATTTATAGTATCTTTTAGTAATTAATTACTATATTCAACTATTAATTAGTATCAGTAAGGAAAGTATTAGGTTTTTAGTAATAAATAAGAGGTCTTAAAAAGGTTAATTATATATAAAGAATTATAATTATTAAAAGAGCTACTAGGTTAAGCCAGTAGTAAAAGGGGCTCTTATAGGTAGGCCCGCAGACAAGCTTAGACTGGTCTCATGTGACTAGTGGGATCAGAGTTAGCAGGTAACTCTAATAGATCCTAACAATAGGCTAGTATTATAATAATATTACTTTACGGTTTTTCTAATACTAAGAATACTTAAAGAATACCTAGTTAATTATATATATATATTTCTTCTTCTTTTTTATTAAATTATTTATACTACTAGTAGTAATTTCTCTAATAAATATATATACTCTCTAGCTTACTAAAGAAAATACCTATATTTAAGAGGTTATTAAGCTAATAGAGGGTAATTATAATAGCTTTACCTAAGGTAAGCAGTAGTAATACTATAGATATTATAAGTTATAACTTAACTACTTTAAGTAATATATAAGAGATATAAGTACTACCTAAAATACCTATATAATATAAATTATATATAATACTAGATATATAAGGATTCTTATACCTTAAGTATATACTAGTTGGAGTAATATATAAGATAAAGCTCTAAGTAATAATAGTATATTAAATAATAAAATATAAAAAAGATAATATCTATACCTAAGAGCTTTAAAAGAGGTTAATTACTAACTTTAATAAATAAACTAAGAATAACTTTAATATTATTAATTATACCTTTTATAATACTTTTTATATCTTTATTATTAATTATAGAATATAGGTAGAATAAAGCTAGTACTTTAAAGTATTTATATAGATATACTAGGTAATTATTAGAGATAATTATAAGCTCTAAAATAATAAAAGTATTCCTACTATTAGTATAAGAAATCTAGAATTTATATAGTACCTTAAGGACTTATACTTTATTACTAGTATTAAGGATAATAATAATAATATATAAGAACTATTAGTAAGAATTACTTTCTTTAAGTATACCCTAGAAACTAACTTATTATATAAAACTCTATAAAAGTAAGATTAGCTTATAAGCTAGTTTTTATAACTAATATCTATTAATAACTTAGATTTTAGGTTACTATTAGTAGAGAAAAGTTACTAATATAATATATTATATTAACTTATAATTAAGGTATTAGTTACTTAGTACCTAGCTATATATTTACTAGACTTACTAATAGGTAATAGCCTTACGTTATAGTAAGTAATAGATTTTATAAAGCTATACTTTAATAATAATTTTATAAAGTATAATAGTAATTAGTATAAAATAATTATTACTAAGTTACCTACCTTCTTTAACTTATATTTAATTATAAGTATTTATAGTAACTAATATTTTATTACTATTAAGATTATACTTATAGTTAAATTATAAAAGTATTATAACTTTACTCTTCATAAGTTTAAAAGTAGTTTTAATATATTAATTATAAAACTTAAGATATACTTTAAAGGTAAAGAGGTTTATTATACCTATATTATTAAGCTTTATTAACTAACCTTTATATTAATTATTAGTAAAACTTATAATAAGTATAAGCTAGAGATTCTTAACTTACTTATTAATAAAGTTATATTACTTATTAAGGTAATAAAGTAATAGAAACTCTCTAGTAATAAGAAATATTATGATACTCTTGTTATATATTATTAGAGTATTCCTAAGTATATATTAGCCCTTATTAACCTACTAATAAGCTATAATATCTTTTATATATAGTTATATAATATAGTAAGTAATAATATAACTATCTATAAATCTAAGACCTAGTTTACTACTAAAAGTTACCTATAAAATTATAAGTAATACTAAGTTAATTAGAAATATAATAACTATAATAACTATTACTAATAGTAATAGCTATATAATAATCTCTATATATACCTACTTTATAATAGAAATAACTTTATAAATAAGAAGTACTTTATCTATAATAAGCCTAGCTATTAGTTAATAAAATATAATAATAATAACTATAGGTAGTTATTTAAATACCTTAAATCTTAGTACTTTATAGAGGTATCATAGACTTTTACCTAGTTTCTTACTAATTATAAAGATAATAAGCTTAATAAGCTTAATAAGAGTAATAATAATAAGTATTAATTAAATAATAAAAATAGTTCTTTTAATAATACTAGTTTCTTTATATTAATAGTCTTTTATAGTAAAAAGATAGTAAATAGCTTAGAGCTTTATACTTACTTATATAACTAAACTATTCTTTATATATTTACTTATTAAAACCTTATTACTTTTAAATTAGATAAAAGTAATAGTAAGAGTAATAATATTTTTACTTTTAAAAACTAATACTCTACTATTACCTTTTAAAATATTATACCTAATACTAAAGTAGCTTATATATTAATTACTAGCTAGTAGTAGTATAAAGCTCTTTATAAGTATCTTATTATAGATTTACTAATAGATATATTATATACTAGTAAGATAAGTATCTATTTTAGTAGTAGTAAAAGCTTTAAACCTCTTAATACTATTATTATACCTACTTTATTAAGTACTTTTATTTTTTATATAATAACTTTAAATACTTTCTTTCTCCTTTACTTAAAGAATATAGACATTTATAAAGTATAATTTAATAACCTTACTAAATAGCTTATTAAGAGTAATATTATTATACTTATTATTTATAAATAGGGTTATATATAGATACTTTTAAAATTACTAAAGTAAAGTCTAGTAAATTACTATTTAATTAATATAGAGTTATAATAGATATATTAATAATTTAACTACCTATTAGTTAAAAAGCTTTATACGGTACTCTATTATACTAGCTATAGAATAGTAATCTTGTTACTTAAAGAGATTAATAAGTTTTATTATTACTACTAGCTAAACTTAAAAGCTTTTAAAATATTTTAGTTTACTCTTTATAATAACTATAAGTTTAATTATAAGGTTTTTATTAATATTATTTACCTTAATAATAATAAACTAGCCTTTTATATTATTAATAGTATTACTATATTTAATATAGCTTATTTTTTATAATCTATTACTATTAAATATATATAAAAAGCTCTTTATATATATTAGATTAATATATATCTTAAACTATTATTATAACCTAGTAAGTTATAGATAATATAGCTCTACTACTAGGTAGGATATAAGGGGTATAGTACTTAAGGAATATTATTATATAGGATAACTCTCTAGAATAGAAGAACTAGAGAAGGTTATATAAAGATAAAGAGAATTAATAAATAATAAATAGTCTATAATTAAAAACTAATATACTAAGAGTAGTCTATCTCTATAAAACTAATATCTAGATATTAGTTTTAATATTAAGATAATAAGATATAAGGATACTTATTTTACTTAGATAGATTACTTTTTATAATTCTTTAGTAATTAACTTATAAAATATCTTTAGATAACTTTTAGATTTCTTTTATTTACTATCTTTATAATACTTTACTTTAAGCTATATAAGCTACTTAGACTATTAACTACTTAACTAATTACTAAGTAATTAAGATATTAGTAAGAATATTAGTAAGTATTAATACTATTAATTACTATTATAGCTTTAGCTATACTTTAATAAAAAACCTAGTATTAGAAATCTAGCTATAATACTTTAATTACTTTTATTAGTAAGTTAATCTTTTAATATTAATTAATAGTAAAACTATAATATCTTTTCTTAAGACTAACCTATCCTTAAGTACTTTTAAAACTTCTAAGTCTTTAAATTAAAAGCTTACCTCAGCTACAGACCTTAATAATAAGCTTATAATACCTAAAGTTAATTTTAATAAAAATAGTAAAGCTATTCTTATTATAAATTAATATATAGCTATATATAAGATAGTTAAAAGAAATATTAGATGTAATAAATAGCTAGCTAATATTATTAATAATAATATAGCTTAGATAGAATAACTTAAGAAGATTAATAAGTATAACTTATAATAAATATAAGCTATTATTAATAATACTTTTACTAAGCTAGAAGCTAAAAATAATAAAGCTATTATACTTAAATAAGAAGTTAAGATACTCTAAGCTACTACTAATATTATCTTAACTCTAGTTAAAGGATAAGATAAGCTTAAGCTTAACTCTTTAAAAACCTATGATAGTAAAAGTAAATAACCAAAAGGATTTCTAATCTAAGTTTATACCTATTAGATCTTTTATATTACTAACTTTTATAATAAGACTAAGAGAGTTATTTGTACTAATATCTTTTTATATAATAAAGTATTTTTATAGTTTAAACTATTTTAAAAAGAATTTCTTAGAAATAATAAAAACCTAAGTATATACTTCTATAAAACTTAGTTAATCTTTAGAAGTATAATAAGCTTTGAATAAGCTCTAAGGTTACTATTTTAAGACTTAAATAAAAAATAATAAGCTAAATAAGACTTAATAAATCTTAAGTAAACTAAAGCTATCTTATACTATATAGCTAAATTCTAATAACTTATTATTAAACTTAATATTATAGATAAATCTCTAATCTTTATATTTTACTAAAAACTTAAGAAAGATATTAAAAATAAACTTATTAAGATTATTAATACTTTAGAAAACTTCTTTAGATATATTAAACTTATTATTAAGATTAATACCTATCTTTATAAATAATAAAAAAAGAAAGGTAAGAACTAGTAATTAAATATTAATATAGGTAATTACTATACCTAAGAATTAAAGAACCTTAGTAACTACTAGTAAGAAAAAAAATAATAACTAATAATAACTTTAAAACTAACGAAGTATATCTTATAGATATTATATAAGACTAATAGATATTAGTATAACTAGAAAACAAAAAAACTAGCTACCTAGAAATATTAAAACTATTTAATATTATAACTATAAGAAAATAAAATTATTAGTAAGCAAGGTATTAGGTTTCTAGTAATAAATAAGAGGTCTTAAAAAGGATTAATTATATATATAGAAGTATAACTATTAAGAGGGCTGCTAGGTTAAGCTAGCGGTGAAAGGGGCTCCCGCGGGTGGGCCCGCAGACAAGCTCGGACCGGTCTCACGTGACCGGTGAGATTGGAGTTAGCGGGTAACTCTGATGGATCCTGACGATGGGCTGGCATCGCAACAAAAATACTATACTAAAGATTACTAATAATTAAAATAATTCTAGAATAAGGTACTAGCTAAGAGAAATTAATAAGTAAATATTATCTAAAAAGAAATTTTATACCTATAACTCTTATAAACTACTTACTATAATAATAACTACCTTATTTACTAAGAAAGTAAGAAATAAGTAAGCTAATATCCTAAAGAATCTAAAGGTAAAACTATTATAGTAAGTAAGAAAGCTTTATATAGCTCTAAGATACTATAAGTTATTAATATTATATAATAACTTAAATAGTAAAACTAGAAAAAGATTATATATTTAATTTAAGCTTAAGATATCTTAAAAAAATACTTAAACATAAGATACCTTAAAACTAAGAAATTAATAATATAATTAAAAAATAATTACTTAAGTAAATTTAAGTATAAGGTAATTTTATTTACTAACTTAACTTAGAAAATAAGTTTAACTAAGCTTTATATAAAGATATTATTAAATCTTAAGAGAAATCTTAATAAATTATTACTAAAACTATTATAGCAATTAAAAAGAGAAAAAAGACTTTCTTTTCTCTTTCTTAACTTTATTACTATAAATTAATATTTAAAAGTACTATTAAAGTATAAAGTACTAGCTTAAACTAAGAAAAAGATTTAAAACTTTTATTAAATAAATTTATCTTACTAAGTAAGATAGAATAATAAGTAGCTAAATAGCTAATTAAGATAAGTTATATAAACCTACATATTACTAAATAGACTAGTATAAACTAGTATATTTAAAACTAACCTAATAATATTCTATTTTTATTACTCTTACCTACCCCTAAGTATTAATATAATTCTAACAAACTACTAGTATTATAAGCTTATATAGACTTTAAGAAAAGCCTACTTATAATTAATACTAAAAAAGAAGTGTAAAAGAAATAATAATTAGAAATTAATAAATATAGTAATAAGTAAGAAATATACTTCTATAAAACTAAAGATACTAACCTTAAATACTACTTAATTATACTAACTAAAGAAGAACCTATATTTAAAGACTATAAAAAGCTTAATTAAAAGTATTTCCTATATTATAAAATCTTTTAAGTAGACTATATTTATAATAAGTACTTAATATACTAACCTTAGAAAAGAGAATACTCCTTTTTTCTATAATAATAAGAGAATAAGCCTATTTCTTAGGTTTATAGAAACTAGAAAATTAATATATAAGAGGTTAAGGAATACTATAAACCTCAGCTTATCTTTGAACTAAGCTTAAAATACCCTATACTATATATTAACCTCTTTATAAGATATTAATCTAATTACTTATTTAATAAATATATATAATACTATAAAAGAAAAATATAAATATAAAGAGAATAAATTAAGAAAGCCTTTAAGAAGTTAAAAAACTCTCTATACTACCTATAAGAAAGGTATTAATAGCTAAGAACAATATAAAAACCTTTTATATAGTAACTAAAGAAGATAATAGCTATATTATTTTTATTATTTCAATTAATAGTTAGCCTATTAAGGTTATAATTAATAATAAAGTATAAGCTAACCTTATCTTACCTAGATTAGTAAATAAATAAAGTATTAAATAGATATATAAAAAAGACCTATATATCTTATAGATAGTTCAAAAAGTATAAGTTTAGTATAATAGAAAAATTATTAATAAGAAAACTATATACCTCTCTTTAGTAATCTATAGCTAATACTAAGAACTTAACTTTAATATTACTAACTTAAGAACTATAGATATAATTCTAAGAATCTTATAGCTATAAGAATATAACTCTAATATAGACTAGAGAATAAGCTAACTTTAGTAGAGAGATTTAGCTATAAGGTAATATTATATACTATAACCTCTAAGTAAAGTTATATAACTAAGGAATCATATTACTTATATTACAAGAATTAAACCTATATAAGACTAAAGTTCTATATCTATTAATATTCCTAATATATTGGATAAGTAAGATAAATAAAGCTTAAAAAAGAATTAACTATAATTAATACCTCTTAAATACTAATAATATATATAACTATTTACTCAAGAACTAAAAATAGGATTACTAAAGTATAAATTATATAATTATAAGATCTAATTACTAGAAGGAAAATACCTTAAGCTTAAACCTATTTATAGACTTAACTTAATAAAATAAGAAGTACTTAATAAATAGCTAGATAGGAACCTATTAAAAGGTTATATTAAACTAATAGATTTACTAATAAGATGCCTTATCTTATTTATACTTAAGAAAAATAAAAAATTATAATTATATATTAATTTGTTATGATGCTAGCCTATTGTTAGGATCTATTGGAGTTACCTGCTAACTCTGATCCTACTGGTCACGTGAGACTGGTCTGAGCTCGTCCGCGGGCCCACCTGCGGCAGCTACTTTTACCGCTAGCTCAACCTAGCGGCTCTCTTAATAGTTACACTTTTTTATATATAATTAACCTTTTTTAAGACCCCTTATTTATTACTTACTAGTTATTACTAGACCTCTTTTACCTTACTTATTAATACTAATTAGTAATTAAACTACTATTATAAATACTATAGATTAGTAAGGCTAGTTAAGAAGAGGTAGAACTACTCTAAACTCTATAGTAGTAGTAGAATAGTTCTATGCTTTCTCCTATATAGATAACTAGCTTAGAATACTTTTATAGTAGACTTATAGTACCTCTAAAAAGGGTACTATAAGTATATAAGCTTAATTTACATAAGTTAATTTCATTATATTATAAGAAGCTATAACCTATAAGATACTAATTTTTTACTAAAAAATTATTAGATTATAAGACTACAAAGTCCTATACTTTACACGCTAAATAACTATTAATAACCTACTATTAACTACTTTAATACAACCTTATTAACTTTACCTTTTTATTACTTTAACTTTAGACTTATAACTATTATTACAGTTACCTAAAAAGTAACTCTACTAGGCTATTAAATAACCTAATAGTCTAACAGGCTTATAGGAGTATAATAGACCCCCCTCCCCTTCTCTAACTTCTATAATTTTTTTTTACTCCTTTCCTTTTTCTAACTCTCCTTTTTATACTCTTTTTCTTACTTAAAATATACCTCTAATTGCCCTTAAGTAACTAATGCTAAGGAAGCCCGCGCAAAGAAGGCTCTTTTTAATAAGTAGCGAGTGCCGCGCGAGGAAGGCTCTTTTTGACAAGCAACAAGAGTCATAATAAGACTGTGCAAAAGGCTCTTTTTAACAAGCAGCAAGTTTAGCGCAAAGGAGGAAGGCCTATATTAATAGGCAATACCACTACCAAGTTATTAGTAAAGAAAGCAAGCAAGACCCTATTAACTAAGCAGTTACCTATACTACTAGCAGTAATCCCTCTAACATACATATATACCTTCTAATCTACTAGAAGAAACGCCTATATTCAAGAGGTTATTAGGCTAATAGAGGGTAACTGTAATAACATAAGAAGAAGTAATTGCTACAAAGTACGCCTCTAAGGCTACTGAAGAGTACGTAAGCAAGCGCGTGAGCAAGCGCGCAACCAGCGCAGCGCACAGGTATCATAAACCCATACCTAAGAGATACTGCAAGTTTATTAACCTATTAATTTAGAGTATTAAGTAGTTAGATAAAATCTTAGAGAGCGGCCTACCCTCTAACTATATTAAATCACTAGATATAATTATCTTATACTACTTAACTAAGTATAAAGAGTAAGGCTACTATAGTAGAGACTTGTAGTAATAAGTCTATAATAAATTTAAAGATTGGTCTAATATAGATTTTAATACTACTTTAAGGGTAGTTATAACCACCTTTTATAACTTTATTATTAGCTGTGGTATATAGGTTACAAAAGAGCCTATTAAAAGTACTATTAGTATAAGGTTAAAGAAGCTAGTTAATAATAAGTACTTCTTAAGGTAAGATAATAAGATAATATATAAAATAGAGGCTAAGTATAAGGTCTTTTATAACTACCTTAATAACCCAGACTTTATGTAAAATATTAAACAAATCCTATAAGCTACTCTCTTGCTATTAATTAATAAAGTATGCAATAGCTGCGAAAGTATAGACTTTTTATATAAGTTATGCGATGAGTTAGATTATTAATAACGTACCTTATATAGTAACCCCTTATTTAAACCTCCCCTATTTAAAAGGTGAACCAATAAAACCTCCCTTATACCAAGTTCGCCTGTGACTGCCACCATAGTCAAGAGGCAGTCGCCAAGTACAACTGCTTCCCTAACTAATAAGCTAACTGCTTATTAATTAACTAACCTTATTAAGCTATATTTAGATAATTTAACGTTAAAATACAGCAGCAGTAACTATAAGACCCTTAACTTAAAGCTTCTGATTTTTTACAACCTCTATGCAAGGGTTAGTATCTCTAGTGACTACTACAGGTCCACTATTTTATTCATACTTATAGGTAGTATATAGGAGTATTATACTAACAACCTCTATAACTATACTATTAGTTTTAATATACTTATAGTAAATATTAAATCATAGTTTAAAGGGGATAAAGTCTACTGCGTGTATAATATAGAGTTATAAAGGCTTAGTTATAAGTAAGTTACTTATAAATTACCTAGTAAAATAAGAGTTAAAGTACTAGACTTACTTATTAAGAAAGTTATGAAGCTAGTTAGGGCTATAACGTAGTAAGGCATACCTACTAATAGTAACTATTATAATACTTTACTTACTTATTACTAGGGCATACCTAAGTATGCGGCTACCCTACTTAATCTACCTATAACTTATAATATACTTTATATGTAGTTAAGAAATAGTATAAGCAATGCAGTAGCTATATATAAGCAAAAGGTATAGTACCTTATAAAAGGACTGCTTAAGTTAGACTAGTAGTACTTTACTAACTGCTACTACAACAGCTAATGTAGCAGTTACCTGCTACAACAAGGGTACAGTCTAAGGCCCCAAAGCAACCGCCCGTAAAGCAGCGCATTTCAAGTGAAAAAGTGCTTTGTTTATAACAAGAAAGGATATTAGTTAATAATGCACTCAAAAGAGAAAAGAGATACCTCTCACAAGCAGCTCCAAAGGAGCTACTTTACCAAAAGATTTAAACAATACCTTCTTAACTACAAGGGTAAAGAGCCTAACTCTCTTAGTAATATAACTAATAATAAGTATATGCTAGATAATAGTAAAGAGCTCTTTAAGGATATAACTTTCTTTATATCTATAGCATTTTTTAGTAAAGAAAGTATTAATAGCTAGAAGGTCTATATATAACTGCGTAACTAGGCTACTTTATATACTTTAACAAAAGAAGACCCTTTTATACAAGACCCCAGCCAAGAGTAAGGGTTAGGTAAAGTCTTTGTGCTTAATAACTAATACTCTACTATAACCTTTTAAGGCATTATACTAGATACTAAGGCAGCCTAAGTATTAACTGTAGGCTACTAACAATATACAGCCCTTTACAAGTACCTTAGTGCAGAATTATTACTAGATATAAGCTGCGCTAGTAAAGTAAGTATTAAATTCAGCAGTAGCAATTCATTCAACTCTCTTAGAGCTATTGCTATACCTACCCCTATTAGCAAGCTCACTTTTTATATGATAACCTCTAGCACCCCATTTCTTTTATACCTTAAAGATATAGACTCTAATAGTATGCAATTTAATAACCTTGTTAACGTACTTATTAAGGGCATAACTATAGTACTAGTAGTACATAAATAGGGCTACCTATAGATGCTTTTAGAGTAGCTAGAGCGCAGCATAGCATAATACTATCTTACTAATACAGAGCTATAGTAAATATATTACTAATTTAGTTACCCCTCAGTCTATTAACTATACAAAGTGCTCTAGTAAGCTAGCTATATAATAGCAATCTCAAATATTAAAGAGATTAATAAATTTTACTAGTATTACTAGCTAAATTTAAAGGCTCCTAAAAGGTTTAAGTTTACCTTTTATAATAACTATAACTTTAACTACAAGGTCTTTATTAATATGATATACTTAGATAGTAATAAATTAGTACTCTATGTTATTAATAGTATAACCTCCTTTAACACAGCGCGATTTTTATACTCTATTACTATAGAGTATATATAGGAAGCACTACATATATACTAGATTAATATATATCTTAGCCCTCTAGACTAGATTATTATAGACGCTAGGCTAAATTTTTATATAGCTAAATTTAAGTATACTACTTACATACTATCTATTAAGGTAAAAGAGGTCTCTATTAAGGCCTATCATAGTATTAGTAAGGTTAAACGGTACCACGCAACACTACGCCAAGCATACAAGATAGTCCGCACGGAGTCAGAGGCTAAACTCAAAGTCACCCTATAACTTGCTATAAAAGCGATTAATAACACCACAGGCCCTAATAGCCTTATCCCCACGCTATTAGTCTTTAGTACATACCCTTATATTAACAATAACTTAGCCCTATCACCCTTAACCCTACAGCATGCAGAAGCTGTACGAAAGGCAATAGAGGAGATTCACAACATCTATACAAAAAGGCAGGTCAACAAGGCACTCGCAACACATAACAGACCTAATACTATAACAAGTACAGCTCTCTCTCTATAATTGCTTATTAGGGTATACTACTAAGGCAAAGGTTAGAGAGGACCCTACTAATTAACCGCTAACAACAGCACCAGCAGTACTATTAAGACCCCATAGGGACTATGCTGATTCTCTATTACTGCTATTAAGCTATAGCATAACCTATCTAAGGCAGAGGACCCCATTAACCACACATAACCTAGACTGCTAGCAACCACCGCAGTAGAGGCACCTATGAATGCTCTAATTAAATGTAACTCTATTGTAGTCGCCGCGCAGCCACCACTGGCAAGAAGAGGCCCAGGCTAACTAAGGAAGAATCTAGCTCAAATTTTTACCGCAGAAGTTACACCCATAGTCTCTATAATTAACTACGTTTTTACTACAAAAGAGGATACTAACTACGCACTAGCAATTGAGCTATACAAGAAGGGTGTAATAACCATATCTAGTAAGCTATTTAAATAGTTAGATACTAGTAAAATCCAAGGACTTATAGATTATAGTATGTTTTTTATTATTAAATATAATAAGTAAAAGCATAGTAAGATATAGATTTTTAAGTTATAATTAGTATATAAGGTTAAGGGTAAAAATAAGTAGCTCTATAAGAAATTATAACTAGTTATCTAAGGTTATATAGATAATAGTAAAGCTGTGATTTTAACCTAGTTACTAACTATCTAATAAATAGCTTAGTAAGTAATACTTTCTATTATACTATTACTTTTGTAATAGAGTTATATCCTCTAGTTATGTAATATAATATAAGTGTATACTTAGTTAGTAACTAAATTAGTATATACTATCTTTACCTAACTTTTCCTTAAAATTTACTATCTCTATATAATAGATATAATTATAGAGATTAAATAGCTACTCTATAGCATACTAGAGGTAGGTACTTATTAGTAAGCTATATATAATAACTACTATAGAAAGAGCCTTTAGATAGATTTATCTACTTTTAACCCTTACCTACTTATTTTAGTACTTAAAAATAATAACTTTATAATAATAGGTATATAAATAGATAATACTATTAGCCTTATAGATAAATTATTCTCTAACTATAAAAACTGTGTACTAAAAGAAGCTGCTTTTATAGCTAAACCTAAGTAACTTCTTAAAGTTAATAAGCCTATTACTTTTAATAGTAGCGTATTAACCCTTAGTAACAATAGTGAGATAACCCTTTGCTAAAAGGACTAAGGCAAGAAGCTATAATTAGTTAACCCTAGTATACCTAACGCAAAGCAGTAGTACGTTAAGCAGCGCGCCCGAGGCGCGTACATTGCCTCTATTTGCTAACCAGAAGCGGCCTTCAACTATTTAATTACTACCTAGCACCAGTTACCTAGCCTAGCTAAAATTAAGGACCTTAACCAGTAGGTCAAGTAGTAGATAGATAACCTTAACCGCGGGCTGTGATTTTAACTACTAGATCTTACTAGTACTAAACTCTTTATATTTATTAATAGCTCTTTTATAAATAATAGTAATTTAATATTGTAACTTAGCTTTATTGTTGCGCTTGCTAATAAGTCTAGTAATAACAAAGAGTACTTATTTATTAGCAGAGATACTGCTTTTAACCTCATAGGTAACATTATCTATTTTAGCTCTACAAAGTGTAAAAGAGTTACCTATAGCATACTTACCTCTAAGATATATGTAATAGTTACTAGAGCTAACATAGCCTATGCAATTGGGACTATGCTAGTAATAGTCTCTAACTGCCTTAAGGTTCCTTAGATCCCCACAACTATATATACTAATTTATACTTACTATATAAGTATTTAGTAAAACTTAGTACTATAAAGAAAAAGTAACTTATAATAGATATTATAGCTCTTTAATAGTTATATAAATACTATAAGATTTATAAAGTATAATAGATCTATAGTATAGATAACCTAGCTAATAGCTTTACAAAGTTATTACTAAACAAGGTACTAGAGGAGCTTGTTAGCACTAAGTAGATAAAGATATAGATAAATAGATAGGTTTTACATATATAATATATAGATATTATATTAGTAGCAAGAAGTTAAATACTTTATAATTTAGATTTTTATTATATTTTTAAGCTTTTTAGACTAAGGGCTAGCTAGTAACTATTTAGCTATAATAAAGAGTTGCTAGTATTGCGATGCTAGCCTATTGTTAGGATCTATTGGAGTTACCTGCTAACTCTGATCCCACCGGTCACGTGAGACCGGTCTGAGCTCGTCTGCGGGCCCACCCGCGGCAGCCACTTTCACCGCTAGCTTAACCTGGCGGCCCTCTTAATAGTTACACTTCTTTACGCATAATTAACCTTTTTTAAGACCCCTTATTTGTTGCCTGCTAGTTATTACTAGACCTCTTTTACCTTACTTACTAACATAATTATTAAAAATTTAATAATATTATAAAAAAGAATAATTACTTATTACTACTTATCCTAGAGTTATAAGATTTATTATATAAGGTAAACTAGTTTATAATACTTAATTATAAAAGTACTTATAACCTTATTAGAATTAAAAAAAAAGATAAATAGAAAATAGTATTCTAAATATATAGAGAACTTTTTAAGACTCTTATTATACCTTTTAAACTTATTAATATACTTATTATATTTTAAATAATAATTAATTATATACTTAAGAAGTATCTTAATATCTTTATTATCTATTACTTTAATAATATTCTTATATTCTCTAAGAAGCTTAAAGAATATAAGAAGTATATATATAAAGTACTTAAGAAGCTTTAAGAAGTAAAGCTTTTAGTTAAATTAGAGAAAAGTAAATTCTTTACTTAGAAGGTTAACTACCTTAGGTTTACTATTATACTAAGAAAAATCTAAATATAAAATAAGAAGGTTAAAGTAGTTAAGAACTAGCTAATACTTACTAATATTAAAGAAGTTTAATTATTCTTAAGATTTATTAATTTTTATTAATAGTTTCTTAAGGATTATTTAACTTATATTAAAGAATTATAATAAATTATATATAAAGATATAGAGTTTAAATA
This sequence comes from Colletotrichum echinochloae, assembly GCA_016618095.1. Lineage (NCBI taxonomy): Eukaryota > Fungi > Ascomycota > Sordariomycetes > Glomerellales > Glomerellaceae > Colletotrichum > Colletotrichum echinochloae. The sequence continues at coordinate 4,571,326 of JADEZT010000004.1, forward strand.
GATAGAAGAATATAATAAATCCTTTAATAAGGTTAAAGAACTTATTACCTTAGAACTAGTTACTAAGATTCTAGACCTAGATAAACCCTTTAAAGTTAAGACTAATATCTTAGACTTTACTATAAGTAAATAACTTAAATAATAAGATAAAAAAAAAGACTATACTTAGATATATTTTATTTAAAAGTATTTTATAGATTAGAGCTAAACTATTAGATCTATAATAAGGAACTTATAGTAGTTATAAAAGTATTTTATAAATAAAAATTATATCTATTAGAAATAAAATATTAGGTTATTATTTATATAGATTATAAGAACCTTACTTACTTTATAATCTCTAAAGTTTTAAATAAAAGATAGATCTAATAATTAGAATTTCTATTAAAATATAACTTTAAGATTATTAATTATAAAGAAACTAAAAATAGAAAAGCTAATACTTTTAGTTAATAACTAAACCTTAAAGTTTTAGTACTAGAGAAAATATATGTTATTCTTAAGTATAATAAGAATAGTAATATTACTCTAATATAAAACTTATTATAATTAGTATATATATTAATACTAATATAACTAATAAGATAATAGATAACTAGATATATAAAATATATAATACTAAGATATATAAATACTAAGAAGTAATAAAGACTTTTAAGAGAATTTAATAATACTATAATAAGTAAGTTATATAAGAATAAGTAGCTTTAGTAATTAAGAACTATAAGCTATATAAGAAAAGTAAGAATAGCTCTTATAAGCTATATAAGTATATTTAACTATTACTAATACCCCTAAAAGCATAGTGCTTAATCTTTTTAAACTTTATTATTAAACTACCTAAGTTAAGAGAACTACTTATAAAAATATAGTATAATAATATCCTTATTATTATTAACTAACTTATAAAGTATACTTACTTTATTTTATATCTTAAAGCTAGTATAGCTAAGAACCTTATATATACTTTTCTTAGGTATATTATCAATAATTATAGCTTACTAAAAGAAATTATATTAAATAGAGATAAACTATTTACTTTAAAGTTTTAGAAATCTTTAATTTTATAACTTAGATTAGATTATAAACTATTTACCTCTTTTTACTTATAAACTAATAGATAAATAAAAAGAATTAATTAGATATTTAAATAATATCTCTAATATTATATTAACTATAACTAAGATAATTAAGTATTATTACTACTTATAGCTTAATTTACTTATAATAGTACTATTAGAGAAAGTATTAGAAACTTACTATTCTATTTAAACTATAAATTCAAACTAACTACCTATAGAGAACCTTATAAAGGATTATAAGTATTAAAAGCTATAGCTAATATTAATAAACTTAGAGAAATTTAGAATAAAGTAGCTCTAAACTTAGAATTTATTAGATAGTAAATAAAGAAATATACTAACCTATTAAGGATTAAAAGATTAACCTTTAAAAAGAGAAATAGTATATATCTTATATATTAAAATATTAAAATAAAATAGCTTAGTAATAAACTTAACTATAAGAAACTAAAACCCTTTAAAATCTTATAAAAAGTTTTAAATATTAACTATAAACTTAACTTACTAGATATAATAAAAGTTTACCTAGTTTTTTATATTATATTACTTAAGCTAGTACTATATAAATTAAATACTAATAACTATATTATTATTAAACCTAATAAACTAAAATATAAAGTTAAATATATTATTAACTATAAGAACTAAGATAGATAAGAAGAATACTTAGTAAAATAGAGAAACTATAGATATAAAAATAATTCTTAGAAACTAGTTAAGAACTTTTAGTATTTCTAATAGGTACTTTAGAAGTATTATAATTTCTAAATAGATTTTTTAGTAATAAACCTAAGTTTATAAACTTCTTATTAAACCTATAAGAACTCTAATTAATATTATTAGAGATACTAAGTAATTATAGGTTATATACTATCTAAGACTTATAAGAATCTAAAGTAAAACTAATACTATCCTTCTTATCTAACTCTTATATATCTTATTAAAAAGTCTCTTATTAATACTTCTATACCTTCTTTTAGATTTTATAAATTCTTAATAGGTAACTTATAGCCTTAGCTATTTGTAACTATATCTCTATAAGCTTTAGATAAAAAGCTATAAGCTCTTTACTAGCTTTCTCTTTTTTTTATCTTACTCCTTTTACTAGATATTTAGTTTTTAAACTATAAAATATAATTAGTAAATAAAGAACCCTAAAGATAAAATACTTATAAGTAAAAGCTACTAGAATACTATTATAAGGCTTCTTTACTTTAATATATATCTAATAATAAGATAAATCTTTATTAAAATAATAAGCTACCTTTACTTAAAAGTAATAAATATAAGGTATATTAATAATAAAAGATTAAGCCTTAATAAAATTAAGTAAAGTAAAATACTTATAATTCTTAATAATAGTTTTCTTTAATTTTAATTTTCTTATATAACCTAATATAATATTAGTATTATAAGTAAATTAGAAAGTAAGTTTAATAGCTCTTTAACCTAGAAGAAATAAGTTACTTATATAAGTCTTAAGGATAAAACCTTTAAAGAGGAGACCTAATATTATAACCTAATAAGTTATAGGTAATATAGCTCTATTACTAGGTAGAATATAGGGGGTATAGTACTTAAGAAATATTATTATATAAGATAACTTCTCTAAAATAGAAGAACTAAAGAAGGTTGTATAAAGATAAAAACAACTAATAAATAATAAGTAATTTATAATTAAGAATTAATATATTAAGAGTAATCTACCTCTATAAAACTAATATCTAAATATTAGTTCTAATATTAGAATAATAAAATATAAGAATACTTATTTTACTTAGATAGATTACTTTTTATAGCTTTTGAATAATTAACTTATAAAATATCTTTAGATAACTTTTAGACTTCTTTTACTTATTATCTATATAATACTTTACCTTAAGCTATATAAGTTACTTAAACTATTAACTACCTAACTAATTACTAAGTAATTAAGATACTAGTAAGAATATTAGTAAATACTAATACTATTAATTACTATTATAGCCTTAGCTATACTTTAATAGAAAACCTACTATTAGAAATCTAGCTATAATAACTATTGAACTAAATTATTATTAATACTAGCTTTAACTTTTATATAATAGACTTTAAATATATTATATATATATTATCTATTAAGGTTAAGAAAGTCTCTATTAAAGCTTATAATAGTATTAATATGATTAAATAGTATTATATAGTATTATAGTATATATATAATATTATTTAAGTTAAAATAAATATTAACTCTAAAGTTATATTATAATATATAGTAAAGGTATTTAATAATATTACTAGCTTAGATAGTCTTATACTTATTTATAGATTTTTAATACCTTACTACCTCTAGCTACTACCTAGTAGTATACTAAGGCTATTTATAAGGTAATAGAGAAGATATAATAACTCTATACTAAAAGGTAGGTAAATAAGGTACTTATAGCCTATAATAGCTTTAATACTACCTCTATTATATTATTATTATTATAGTTTCTTATCTATATATAGTAAAAGAAATATAGCTAGTAAGGCTTATTTTATCTTATTACCTTTAATAGTACTACCTATACTATAGAGATACTTTATAGCTTATATAACTTTTATATTACTATTATTAAACTCTTTTATATCTTAGATAATAATAAGCTTATAAAGATAGCTACCTTATAAGTATAAGATATTATAGTAACTCCCTTATAATTATTAAATAAAAAGGTTTATAACTTTATTATTATTAACCTGGACTTACTATAAGAGGCTTCTATATATAAACTATATAGCTAACTAAAGAAGTATTCTCTTCTAACCTTTTTATAGAGATTTTTCTATAAATCTAGTTTACTATAGATATCTTTTTAATTACTAAGAAAGAAGCTAACCTTATACTTACTATTAACTTATATAAAAAAGGTATTATTATTATACTTAGTAAGTTTTTTAAAGTATTTAATAAGACTAAAATTAATAGTTTTATTACCTATAGTATTTTTTATATTATTCTTTTTAATAAATAAAAGTATAGTAATATATAGATCTTTAAGTTATAATTAGTTTATAAAATTAAAAGTAAAACTAAGAAACCTTATAAAAAAAGCTATCTTATTATCTAAAAATATACTAATAATAGTAAAAGTACTTTTCTTATATAGTTACTAATAATCTAATATATATTATAATAGATTATTCTTATTATTACTTTAGCTTTATTATACTAAGGCTTATAATTATAGCTTTAAGATATTACTTAAGCTTATACTTAGTTTATTATTAATCTTAACTATATAATACTTATATATTTACTTATTAAAATATACTATTTTTACTTTATAAATATTATTATAGTTATTATAAAGTTACTCTATGGTATTTCTAAGGTAAGTACTTACTAATAGGTAATATATAATAACTATTATAAAAAGAACTTCTAAATAGATATATTAACTTTTAACTCTTATCTACTAATATTTACTTTAAAAAAATACTAATTTTAAGATTATTAGTATATAAACTAATAATACTATTAAACTATTAGATTAAGCTTTTACTAATTATAAAGAGGTTAAGCTTATAAAGGTTACTTTTATAATAAAGCTTAAGTAATAACTTACTATTAATAATTCTATTATATTTAATAGTAATATCTTATTACTTATTACTAATAGTAAGATCTAGCTTTATTAAAAAAGCTAAAATAAGAAGCTATAGCTAGTTAATTACTTATTATTAGAAGCTTAGTAATAGTATATTAAGTAATAAGCTTATAAAGTATATATTACCTTAATTTACTAACTTAAAGCTTACTTTAACTACTTTATTACTATATAATACTAATTATCTATAGTAAATAAGATTAAAAACCTTAATTATTAGGTTAAGTAATAAATAAATAACCTTAACTATAGATTATAGTTTTTATTTATTAACTTAATAATTATAAAGCTTTTTATCTTTATTAATAGATTCTTTATTAATAATAATAACCTAATATTATAACTAAGCTTTATTATTATTATTACTAATAAGTAAGATATTAATAAAATAATAGTATAACTACTAAGTAATAGTAATTACTTTTAAATTTATAGTAATATTATCTACTTTAGTTTAATAAAGTATAAGAAAGTTACTTATAGTATACTTATCTCTAAGATATATATAATAATTACTAGTACTAATATAGCTTATATAATTAAAATAATACTTATAATAGTAACTAATTAGTTAAAAATACTATAGATCTCTATAGTTATTTATACTAACTTATACTTATTATATAAGTATCTTATAAAGCTTAATACTATAAAAAAGAAATACTTTATAATAAATATTATAACTCTTTAGTAATTATATAAGTAATAAAAGATTTATAAGATATAATAGATCTATAGTAATAATAACCTAGCTAATAAATTTATAAAGTTATTACTAAATACTATACTAACTAATTTTATTAGTTATCAATTAATAAATATATAAAGAAAAAGATAGATATTATATATATAATAGGTTATATAGTAATAAGTTATTAAATACTTTTATTTATTTTATTTTATTATATTTTTAAGCTTTTTAAGCTACTATATTTATTAAGTACTTTTACTATAAGAGAAAGCTACTAGTATTATAATACTTATTATTATAGGACTAATTAGTATTATTAGGCTTAATCTTAATAATATAGTAGTAGAAGAATTATAATTCTATTATAACCCTACCTATAGGTTTTACTATAGTCTCTACTATAGATAGACTAGTTTTAACTTATCTACTTTAACTAAGTAGTTTATAATAGCCTCTCTTTTTTCTTTATATATAATAGATATTTAGTATTTACCTCTATTATTCTATTACTTTGCCTATTAATATATATAGTTAACTATATTATAACCCTTATAATACTAATAACTTTAATATAACCCCTTTATATAAAAGAGAGGTAGTAAAAAATAGGGTAAAGTAATAAGTAACTACCTAAGCAATAGATAGGCTATATAGTTATATAGTTAATAAAGATAATACTAGAGTATCTTAAGGTAGAGATAGAATAGTATTATTCTAGACTATATTCTCTATAACAGTAACTATATCTAGATATATAATTATAATACCTTAATCCTAAAAACATTAATTATAATAAAAATAGTACTAATTAATAGATCTTAATAAGAAGTATATAGTAATATTTTTTTATTCAGTTACTTTTAGTTATTAAGTAATATTAATTTAAATAGTTGCTGTAATTTAATAATAGGGGCAGATTCAATAATTAGGTGCACACTCTCACGCAGTCAAGTGTGTTGTTGTGGACCCCACTCTAACGCACGGGTAGGTACCAAAGTTTCTCCTAGAAACTTTGTCATTTCATTATGTTAAGTACCTACGTATAATACTTGGTTGCAAGGGTAAGTTTAATACTCTATATTATGTAATATCGCTACACAGTACAGCTGGTTGGCTAGCTAGATGGGCACTGAACAGTACTGTAATTCTTGCTATTAGAATAAGCTGGGGCGTGAGTGTGTGGGTATGGTACAAGACAAGGGGTATTATAGTTACGTATGATACCATAGTACCTACCCGTGCCCGCCCCCACTTTAATTGGAACTCGAGGACTCGTCACCCACTAAAGTGGGTGCTGAACACCCATACGTCCATAACACCCATATGTCCAAAAAATCCCTCAAGCTCAACATCAACATCACCACCTTCGATCCAAGCCACCACAATGACCAAATTCAATCAAACTGAAGAGGAGCGTATCCAGGAGGCCATTCTATCGATTCGTGAAAACCCGAACTTAAAGCTTACTGCCGTGGCTGAGAAATACCAGATACCACGTAAGAAGCTGTATCGGAGGCTTTCAGGAACACCATCTCTTAAGGACCGCCCAGTCCACGGTAGAAAGCTTACCTGGGACCAGGAGAAGGCTCTTTGTCACTATATTGATCGAATGGATCATATGAATCTTGCCCTACGGCGAGAGCTTCTTGTGGATGCTGCCAATTACCTCTTGGCTAAGTCCCATGAAGATCATCAGATGCCTCCTCCAACTGTCAACCCTATGTGGGCCAGTCGATTCATCAAGAGGCATGGGTACTTCTACGCCAAAGAGAAGACCCTTGATATGGAACGGAAGAAGTCTGAGGATATAGAGGTTATCAACAGTTGGTTTCTGATGCTCCAAGAGACCATTAAGGTATATGGTATACAACCCTCTGATATCTGGAACATGGACGAGACTGGCTTCCAAATAGGAGTTGGGAAGGATAAGATGGTCATCACCAAACGCAAGAGGGCCCATTACTTCGCCATCCCAACCAACAGAGAGTCAGCAACTGCGATTGAGGCCATATCCGCAGCAGGTGATTATATCCCTGCGTTCTTGATCCTTAGTGGCTCTGTTCATATGAGCAGATGGTATGGCATCAAGGACTTGGAGGCGGATACAGTAATTGGAGTATCGCCAACTGGTTATTCGAATGACCAGATGTCCCTCGATTGGATCAAGCACTTCGATATACACTCAAAGAACCGGACCCAGGGCCACAAGAGGCTCCTTCTGATTGATGGATATGGCTCTCATCACACTGTTGAGTTCCTACAGTATTGTGAGGATCATGAGATCCTTCCTTTTGGCCTCCCTCCTCATTCAACCCATCTCCTTCAGCCACTGGATGTGGTAGTGTTTCAGCCTCTCAAGCACTACCACAGCCTTGCAGTTGACACCATAGTCCGGGAAGGCTGTACCAACATCACCAAGCTGGAGTTCCTCAGTTTTATTCAGTCCATTCGTAAACAAACCTTCAAGCAATCTACTATTATATCAGCTTTTAAGAAGACTGGGATAAACCCATTCAACCCACAAGTGGTGCTGGAGAAGATCGCAATCCGAGATGGCACCCCTCCTACAGTGACCACACCACCCAACACAGGATCGTCGTCCTCCTCCTTCAGTACTCCTACAACCATCAGGAAACTCAGAAGAGTGGCGAATAAGCTCTCTGAGGCATCAGAGATCATCAGCAACCAAATCGAAGAGCTGACTGGAGAGGTCTCGCCATTCAACCACAATCTAGATCGATTCATCAGAGGGGCCCTAACCCAAGGGTCTGAATTGATCCAGGTCAAGAGAGATCTCTCAAGGACCAATTTAGCTGAAAAGGTCCGCAGAGCTCGTCGTCAGGCACGAAATACACAACTACAAACAGGAGGGGTTATCCAAGTCAAAGATGGAAGGAAAATGGTGAGGCAGAGGCAGGAAAACGAGTATGCGAAGGCTGTGAAGGTGATACAGTCCCTTGAGCAAAAGATCCGCCAAACCACGAAAAAGGTGGTTTTTGAGGCCGCAAAAAAGGCTCGGAAGATGAGAATTGACGGGACATTACAGCCATTATATATCATTGATGATGAGGGCTGTGGTCGCTTGCTGAAGAGGGGTTGAGGGTGGGAATAGATTCAATTAATCACTTTTTTGGACATATGGGTGTTATGGACGTATGGGTGTTCAGCACCCACTTTAGTGGGTGACGAGTCCTCGAGTTCCAATTAAAGTGGGGGCGGGCACGGGTACTGTGTTTATACGGTTGAAATGTTATTACACCTCAGTATCTAGGTACCTACCTGTAGGTACCTACCCACCTACCAGATAGGTAGGTACGTTGAAAACAAGCTTCGCAGTTGGAGATGCCTAGTTCTTATCGTCAAACACCGCCTGCGGGGAGCAGGTACCTACCCACTTACTGGGTAGGTAGGTAGGTACCTAGGTAGGTACCAAATCGGTGGGTATCTGCCACATGCGGGGTGACCGGTACTTGTTAGAGCCAAGGGAGTGGGGCTTTGAGAGGTTCTAGGCCATCGACCGTACTATTAAACCTTCACCTCACAAACTCCCTTCCCATGAAACTCGCTCAGCCAGCTGTTAAACATCTTGAACAGGCGCCTCGACAATGCCCGCGACGGCTCCCCTCCTTCCTTTTTGAGGTATCAAAAGTTGGGGTAAAACCATGAAGCTTCCAGGAGATGTAATAGCGCACTGCCTCCCAGTTAGTCCTTCACGGTGCGGACCAACGAATCGAATCGGCTCGTGGACAAACTGATAAGAATCCGAACCTTCCAAGTACCTTAATAAGTAGCCTTTCTTCCTCACATCATGCACCGACACTGGATCCAAACACATTTGTTGACAATGTTGCATCCCACAGGCGGCATACAGCCCAGATCACTAGTAAATATCACCAAGGTCTTGGTGGCCAACCGAGGCGAGATAGCCGTCCGCTGCATCAAGGCATGTCGCGAACTAGGTGTCCGCAGCGTGGCCATCTATACCGAGGCCGACGTAACATCGCTACATGTTCTGCGAGCAGATGAAGCAATCGCATTGCGTGGTAACGACACCTACACCGACATGTGAGTACAGAATTTCTGGCCGTTGGCCGTGTTGAGTCCGTGACTGAGCACTGTAGCAGCGATGCCATCCTCGACGTCTGTAGAAGCACAGGCGCTGACGCCGTCTTCCCCGGCTATGGCTTTCTGAGCGAGAATGTCGCCTTTGCCGACGCCGTCGCCGCCGCAGGCATCATATTTGTCGGCCCTTCGTCGGCATCGATCCGGGCAATGGGCCTCAAGCACGAGGCAAGATCCATCGCCGAAGCTGTCAATGTCCCGGTCATCCCCGGAACACCGATCCTATCATCAGCACACGAGGCCGCCGAGGCCGCCAAGAAACTCGGGTTCCCCGTCATGTTGAAAGCCACGGGGGGAGGTGGTGGCATGGGCTTACAGATTTGCCATGATGAACAAGAGGTCTCAGAGGCCTTCGCCACAGTGGAGAGCCGGGCCCTCGCCCTCTTCAAGATCAGCGGTGTCTTCCTGGAGAAGTACTACCCGCGCTCTCGTCATGTCGAGGTGCAAGTATTCGGAAACGGTGACGAGGTAGTCACTTTCGGGGAGAGGGAATGCTCCCTCCAGAGGCGTCACCAGAAGTTGGTTGAGGAATGTCCTAGCCCGTTCGTAGAGCGGACCCCTGGTCTTCGCGAGAAGATGCTACAAGCGGCAGTCAGGCACGCCTCTCATCTCGAGTACAAAAGCGCAGGCACCGTGGAGTTCCTCGTGGACGACGAGACGGCCGATTTCTTCTTCCTGGAGATGAACACGCGGCTGCAGGTTGAGCATGGCATCACCGAGATGTGTTACGGAGTGGATCTCGTCCACCTGATGCTCTACCAGGCCGACTACGAACGTGGGGGTCAGCCGGGCATCCCTTTAAATGAACTGCGAGGCCTCCAACAACTACACCCACGTGGTTCCGCCATCGAGGCGAGAGTATACGCGGAGATACCTCTGCTCGACTTTGCCCCTAATCCGGGCCTCCTCCAGCTTGTAAGCTGGCCGCGAGGCCATGGCGTCCGTGTCGATACCTGGGTTAAAAACGGCCAACGGATCAAATCTCTTTACGACCCATTGATTGCCAAGATCATGGTACATAGCCCCGACGGCCGGGCCGACGCGCAGAGAAAGATGGCTGCGGCGCTAGCCGGCACGGACTTGAAGGGTATTCAAACAAACCTGCGGTATTTGATTCAAGTCTTGCAGTCTGATGACTTTTCCAAAGGCAACACCCTCACCAATTTCTTAGCCGCTTTCCAGGTTGAGGTGTGCGCTGTGCAAGTTCTCAGTCCAGGCGTCTTCACCTCAGTTCAGGACTACCCTGGGCGACCGACGGTGGGACATGGAGTGCCCCCAGGCGGCCCGATGGACGATCTGAGCAGCCGAACCGCCAACATACTCGTCGGCAATGATCCAAAAGTTGAGTTTCTCGAGATCACCATGACAGGCCCAGAGCTCAAGTTTCACGAGTCGGCCGTGGTGGCCGTCTGCGGTGCTCAATTGCCCGTAACCATCGACGACGAGGAACGGCCAATGTGGTCTCGTATCATCGTGAAGAAGGGGCAGACACTCAAGATTGGTAGCGTTTTAGGCGAAGGTCTCAGAGCCTACCTTGCTGTGAAGGGCGGCTTCCCCGATATTCCGCTCTATCTTGGCTCCAAGTCCACAGCACCAGAGCTTGGTCTCGGTGGTCTGCAGGGACGAAAGCTGCAAACCAACGACATGCTCACCCTCTCACCGGAGTCGGGTGTCTGGGCAGCCGCGGCCGCACCCTTCTCGCTACACGCGGGAGCCATCCCGGACTACAGTGTGTCGGAGATATACTGCCTCAATGGCCCGTTTGGCTCGGAAGATATTCTTACCCCAGAGGGCATGGAGATGATTACTAGTTCCAAATGGACCGTCGGCCATAATAGCAGCCGCAGCGGAGTGCGACTAGAGGGCCCACGACTAAAGTGGGCGCGTACTACGGGCGGAGGAGGCGGGTCCCATCCATCAAATGTCTTTGACTACGGATACCCAAACGGCGGCATCAACTGGACAGGAGAGTACCCCATAATCTTTTCGCGCGACCGCCCGGACCTCGGTGGGTTCGCTTGTCCTGTGACGGTCTGCTCGGCCGAGATGTGGAAGGTCGGCCAGCTGAAATCGGGCCATGCTTTTCGTCTTCAACTCGTCACGTTTGAGGATGCTATGGAAATAACCCGCAGAAACGAGGGGTATTTGGAGTCGCTGGCCGCTCTCGTGGAAGGCAAAGAAGTACAAGTGACGCCTCCCAGCTTCATGTTCAGCCCTCAGAAAACCGCTTCCATCCTCCTGCAAAGGACGCGATCCCTCGGCGACTACCCCCGCGTCACTTACCGACAGGGGGGCGACACGGCCATCATTGCAGAGTATGGCGAGCAAGTTGCCAACCTGCGGAACACTGTCTGCGTCAGGGCGCTCATGGAGAAACTCGTGGCACGGGGTCTTGTCAGCGTACGCTGCGAGCCCAATATTGCCACGCTCACTGTGCACTACGATCCGTTCCAGATACACCAGTCAGATCTTGTCCAAGAGTTGACGAAGCTTGATGAGAGCATCCAAAACATTGTGGGCATCGAATTGGCGGCCCGGGAAGTCAGCCTCCCGCTGTGCGTGGACCACCCCACACTCAGAGAAGCCACCCAGCGATACATGGAGAGCATCCGGCCGACGGCCGCGTACCTCCCGGACAACGTCGTATACCTGCGGAGAGTCAACGCGCTGGAAACCCGCCGCCAAGTTCTCGATTCCCTGTTCGAGACGCCCTTCCTCACCGTTGGTGTGGGTTTCTTTGTCGGAACGCCAATCCTGTTCCCGCTCGACCCCAAGTATGTCTTTACGGGTCAAAAGTACAGCCCCAACCGCACATACACTCCGAGAGGGTCGGTTGGTCTCGGGGGATCTCTGTTGGCAATCTACCCCGTCGCCTCTCCGGGGGGCTACCAGCTGATGGGCCGCACTCTGGGTACGTGGGACATGATGGGCACTCGGCCGGGGTTCTCGCCGTGGCGGCCGTGGCTGTTCAAGCACTTTGACATTGTGCGATTCCGCAAGGTGTCGAATGAGGAGTTTGACCAAGCCGAACGCGACTTTGAGGCCGGAAGATATGAGTTTGATATTTCCGACGGGGTTGTTTCGATGGACGAGCACATTGCCAGATTCGAGGCGGCAGCCCGGGATCCGGCACACCAGGAATGGCGGAAGCGTCAGATGGCGGCGGCCAAGGAGATGGGCGAGCTAGATCAGCGTCTCTTTAGCGAATGGGCCCAAGCCAAGGCGGCAGAGGTGTTGAGCCAGAAGGAAGGCGACGGCGACGCAGCATCGGCGGACGCCATCACGGTCGAGTCCCCCACGAGCGCCAGTGTTTGGAAGGTGCTGGTCAAAGTTGGGGACGTGCTGGAGAAGAAGCAAACAGTGGCGATACTGGAAGCGATGAAGATGGAGATCAAGGTGGTGGCGTCTGACGCACAGGCCGGGGCAGTAGTAACGAGGATTGCACGCACACCCGGCAGTGTTGTCAGTCCGGGGACACCCATCGTGGTGTGCAAGAAGGTAACGTAGCTGAAGTGCTTGTCAGTGAACAGGAACACGTATATAGGTAACATGATTGGATGAGACTCGTGAACGACCAGGAACGCTCCGAGCTTGGCAAAGGGTTGGTGTTTGTGTGTGTGTGTGTGTGTGTGTGTGTGTGAGTCGGTTATTGCAGTCCGGAAAGGCCGGGCGGATATTTCAGTGGGTCCCACTGTTTCGGCCCTGGGCGAGTGCCGCGCCGGCTATGGGTCGGTTCCGTTGGTGCGGGAAGCGTATACCGTGTCTCCCTTTCTCATCCGCAGCAGATGCACAGCAAGTTTCGAGAGCAAACCACGACGGGTAGAGGTGGTCGCGATGGTGCCCAAGCCGGCGACGTGTTCATATGCTATTAATTACCTAACTTGGACGACAACACGGCAGGCTTACGAGCAGTAGGTAATAGGAAGGGGGGGAGAGGAAAACCCCATGAGGGATGGAGACCGCCTGGACTACGTACCTCACAGTACGCGTGTCTGCAAGCTTCAGATGCACGGCCCGTGCGGGATGATGGCCAATAACCGTTGTGGTCCGTGGTCCTTGGCCGAGTACCTGATAAGTTAGCTACCCCTCTTTTACCGCTCCCCTAGATTTGCCGCATTTTAAAAAGAATTAATTATAAAATAACTACTTTGTTATTTAAAAGACATTAACCTGTTTAAAGTATCTTAAAAAATCTATTATAAAACTATAATTATTTTATACTTATAGCTCTAATAAAAACTTAATAAAACTATTTATAAGATATTTTTAAGATATTAATATTTTATTTATTATATAATTATAATAAGTAAAGTATAAGAAATATTTATAAAATATAATTTTTAGTAGTTTTAAAAGCTTTAATATATTTATATTATATAGAAATTATTTCTCTAGAATAAGTTCTTTTAGTAGAAATAATTCCTCTATCTAAAATTATTTAAAATCTCCTAGTAAGATAGTTCTTATTAGATTTGTTTTAATATTTATAAGTTAAAACTCTATAAAACTTATAAAATACTATTTTATAATATATAAAAATTAAATAATTAAATAGATTTATATTATTTTAAGTAGTTAAAAAGAAAATCTATAGGTTTATTTACTTGTAAAATATATAAAAATATAAAAACTAGAATTTCCTAGCTTAAACTTTAAAATATATATAGAACTTATTTTTTTATATAAAGTATATGATTATATAAAATTTATAATAAAGTCTTATAAAATTCTATTTATAAATACTTAAGATATAAATTATTAAAATCTTTTATTTAATATGTAAAAGCTATTAAAAGGTGCGGTAAATCTGGGGGTGCGGCAAAAGAGGGGTGGCTGACTTAATAGGTACCTACCTGTAGGTAGGTAGGTACCTAGGGTAACTACCTAATAATCAGCGGCCATACAGGGTTGGTCGTATAAGTACTCTCCCGCCTCTGCAATCCGTTACCAGCGACCACGACGAGTTCGAAGCAGCTACCAGCATCATTGTTGGCGCGGAAGGATAGAAGCTACGGTACGTTCGATTCCTTGGCACGTCCCTAACCCCCTCATCCACCACCCCCGCACGGGACCGCTTCTACCATGTAGCTAGGTGTCCGTACCCGGGCTGCCGGGCAGCAACGAAATAAATATCTGCAGTCCAGGATACCTAGGTAGGTAGCATTGGATTGGACCCCGCTGTCTGTCTGTACCGACTTGGGGGATAAAGGCAGAGGAGACAACGAGAGGGATTGAGACTAGCCTAGGATACGTCGACAGGCCTCCCGTGGGTCCTATTCGCGGGAGGCGCGCGACGGCGGTAGCAATCATGTTGATGGCTCCTAGGTACTCAGTGATTAATACCACAGCATGCCTGCACCGTCTTTGTCGCCAATCGAGCACGTCTTATTTTTCTCCCTCCCACAACACCACCCACCCTCTTTTGTCGCGACACACGCTCCGTGGGTGCGAACTGTGACCACCAGTCTCGTCCGCCCACTGGCTTCATCGGACTCAATGGCAATCGGCCGGTCTGTCAACATGCAACCCTCGCTGGCGCCCGAGGTCTCCCCGCCTTCGGGGACCGTACACAGCGACGGGTCCCCGAACCCTCAGAGAATGGTGCCCGACTCGGAATCGCCAACCGATCGCGACTCGGCGACCAGCGAAACCCGCTCCTCTCAGGCCCAACCAGTCATAACGGTCCCCGCTGCGTGTCTCGGCTGCGTAAGTGACACATCCTCTAGTCTCGCTGTCTCACCAACCCTCCCCCGCCCCCTCCCCCTCGGCATGCGGCCGCTGTGAGGAGCGAGGTAGCTAACCCGATGATCCCGTCCTCGTGCTGCAGCGTGGGAAGCACCTCAAGTGCGACGGCCTCAACCCTTGCTCGCGATGCCAGGCCTCGCAGTCCGAGTGCGTCTACGTCGCCTCGCGCCGCGGCTACAAGGGCCCGAGGAGGAACAACACCGCCAACCCCAACAAGAGGGCGCGCTCGTCATCCCCCACGTCCACCGTCGGCGTCGGCTGCCCCGCGTTCCTGGGCCCCGACGGCACCACGCCGCCCTCGACGACGATGCAGAACCCCGCGAACTTTGAACCCATCGCCGTCGGGCTCCTGGACACCCCCGGCACCACCACGTTTGCGACGGCGCCCAGCTTGACGAATCTGCAACTCTACCGGTCCTTTGGCGCCGCCACCGGCTTCAGCTTGAACAACCAGCAGGCCCTGGGCAGGCCGCAATCCGGCGCCCCCGCGCAGGTCCCCGTGCGCACTCTAGCCGAGCGTTGCCTCGATTCCTTCTACCGCCACTTCCACGCCTCGCACCCGTTTGTCCTCCCTAAGGAGTGGCTGCTCCGCATCATGAAGGACACCAACGTGGAGCCCCTGCTGGCCGCCATCTCCTGGATCGGCGCGCTGTTCATCGAGGCCGGGCCCGCGCGGGCCGGGTTCCTGGACGAGGCGCTGCGCCTGGTGCAGGATCCCGCCGTCAGGAGAGACGGCTTCTTGGTCCAGGCCCTGGCACTGTTGGTCGTCGGGTTGGACGGCAGCTGCGAGCAAGACAGGGCCCGGGACCTGCTTGCCGACGCCGAGCGCATCGCCGTCGAGATCGGGCTGCACACGCGCGAGCACGCGGTGCAGTACGGCCGGGGCATCCCCGTGCTCGAGGAGAGCTGGCGGCGGACGTGGTGGGACCTGTTTGTCGTCGACGGCATGGTGGCTGGGGTACACCGCCAGACCAACTTTCTTCTCTTTGACGTGCCCGCCGACGCCGCCCTTCCCTGCGAAGAGCATCAATACCTGTCTGGGGTGAGTGCTGCTTGGAGCGTGACCGCCCCCCCCCCCCCCAAATTCTTGACATAGCTAAAGCTGTGTCGTGGTTTACATAGAACATCCCGCCGCCCATGACCCTCGCGGACCTGGAAGACCAGGACTTCTCGGGCGAGGACCGGCCGTTCTCGTCGTTTGCGTACCGCGTCCTGGCCGGGCGCAACCTGGGCAGGCTCATGCGCGTGTCGCCCATCTTTGGCCCGGACGACGAGAACCTGGCGCGCATCGAGGCGCTGCTGACCAACTGGAGGCTCCACCTTCCGGCGGTCAAGAGGAACGCGCTGGACCAGAAGCTCCAGCCCGACGAGATGATTTTCCAGGCCAACATGATGACCAACGCGTAAGAGCTTTCCCGTGTTCCCGTGCAATTACCCTTTGAAGGGAAACGCCCCCAACGCCGGCACTGACGCGCAACACCCCCCTCAAAAAGGACGTCCATCATGCTCCACCAGCCGCACTCGCAGCTGGACTCGGCCCCCGCGCGGTCCGTCACGTCGTGCGCGCCGCACCGGCCCGTCCCGTCCGGGGACCTGTTCAACGCGCACACGAACCACACGGTGACGTCGGCCGTCGAGATCAGCAAGATGATCACGTACCGGGCGCCCCTGACGTCGCACACGCACTTCTTCACCTGCGTCGTGACGCTCTCGTCCATCGTGCACCTGAGCAAGTGGGCCCTCTTCTTCGTGCCCCACGACGACGACGAGCTCCGGCAGCAGATCCGGCTCAACATCGGCGCCCTCAACGAGCTCTCGGCCGTGTGGAAGGCTGCGGGGCGGGCCTCGGCCCAGGTCCGCGCCGTCGCGCAGGACATCTACCGGTCCAAGAAGGCGTCGCAGGTCAGCCCGTCCTACTGGCAGGGCTACACCCAGGAGGAGGTCATGAACAGCATCGCGGCCGACGAGACCATCATGAACGACATTGAGACGGGCCTGGGCGGGATTCCCATGCCGCCCCTCGACGGTCTCGGCGGTTAGGCCTGGCCCTCGGTCTTGCCATGGGTGCTTATGATGTGATGTTAGTTAATAAAGGAGAAGGAAAGCTATATGTTTGACATGCTTTCCTTTTAAATAGCAGCTAGACCCAGATGGAGATTAATATTTTGCTAGCTTATATAGGTATAACTAGGTAAGGGAAGGGTTGTGTTAAGCAATGTGGCCAGCTGAAACATAATCCCATATACCCTGCCTCCCCTTGACTCCCTTCGGCCGCCTGTTATTAAGAAGAGAGCGGGCGTTTTTGGAGGGAGGGGGGCTAGATTTTAGAAGCCGAAAGACTCGGCCTGACGGGTGTTGTGGATGGAGTCTGCCCGGTCGGTCTACCACGCAACTGAGAGTTACGATGAAGCTGGCGACGACAACGATTGAGGGGATGTGATTTGTGCTTTGCGTTTGCCTGCTTGATTGTGCGTGTTAGTGGCGCAGCAGGTTTACAGAGATGAGGCGTGGGGTGGGGCTCTCGACGTCCACGGAACCGTCCCCGAACGACGTTTCGTCTCGGGGATCCACATTTTAAGGCTTCTTCTTTTCGCATCTCGAATTTATATATATAGGTATACATATATATTTACTTGGAACCTCCCACCCCCCGGTCATTGCTGCCTGGGCTCGACGGGAACGGGATGTGACGTTTCTTGCATCGTCTCCCGATGCGAGGGGGTGTGACATTGTCAATGCCAGTGGGCGGCACGGGAAGGAAAGGGCAAGGGCGGGCTTGGGTATACCCGCATCCTCATCCTGACCTTTCCGACACAGGTCCATGTCGACGAGTTATCTCTCGGAGAGTTTGCCCTTATCGCGGGTGTTTAATTGTGGTGGTAGAAAAATGTGTCTTGGATGAGCATTGTTGGTTGGACACATGCACAGTAGGTACGGCGCTTATTACGTATCGTACCCCCCCCCCGCCCCCCCGGCCTCGGGCTCTTTTTTAACTGGGGCTAATTACCGTAGGGGACTACCTAAAAAGGCATCTTACATGATGGTCGCCGATTACCTCGGGCGACCCTTGTCAACCGTCCTTCAGCTACCTACCTACCTAGTCGTACGGCGGGCAGGCCGTCCGGCCTAGTCTCAGAACCTGCCATGTAGCACGTGGCTGTGCCTAGCCTGCGTGTCTTGGGGCCGGCTGCCAGTGTAAGTGAAGAGCAGCAAGATAAAAAAAACCCAGTGCTGCTCCTCTTCTGCCCCGGGTTTTGGTGTTCTCGGGGTCATCACACATTTTCATGCCCTCGTTGGCATTGCTAACTCGCACCTCGGGACTTGTATACTCTTCTTGATCACCGGCGGAGAAATAACAGACACACACACACATATACAGAGAGAGAGGATATGTGTGAGAGAGACAGAGAAAGACACGTAAACATACAGACGCAAGACGCAGCCATGACGGTTCACGACGGCGACGCATCACCGCGCAGCAAGGAGGGCGCCAATGCAACACGGTTCGAAGACCACGGCTTCTCCAAGGATAACGCCGAGATGGGCGCCGCAGACGCCCACCTGCTCAACACAACAGTGCATAGCATCTCGTGGGACGGTATCGAGGTCACCGTCAAGGACAGGGAGACCAAGCAGCCCAAGAACATTGTCCATCGAGTCCACGGCCTCGTCAAGGCAGGTGAGTCCCTCCTTCTCCTCCTCCCCCCCCCTTCTCTCGCGAGTGTACCCTGGAACGTTCTCGACCAACGTCCACCCCGCAGGCGAAATGTGCGCCCTCATGGGCCCCTCGGGCTGCGGCAAGACGACGCTCCTCAACGTCCTCGCCGGCCGCCCGACCAATGCCGCCTCCGTTGCCGGCGCCGTCCTCGTTAACGGCGCAGAGGCCTCGCGCGCCGACTTCCGCCGCATCGGCCGCTTCGTAGAGCAGGAGGACGCCCTCATCGGGTCTCTGACCGTCCGCGAGACGCTGCTCTTCACCTCGCGCCTCGCCTCGTCCTCGCTGTCCG
Source organism: Colletotrichum echinochloae (assembly GCA_016618095.1). NCBI lineage: Eukaryota > Fungi > Ascomycota > Sordariomycetes > Glomerellales > Glomerellaceae > Colletotrichum > Colletotrichum echinochloae. Next base: position 4,590,605 of record JADEZT010000004.1, read on the forward strand.
CCCGCGAGCGCGCCGCCCGCGTCGACGGCCTGCTGGCCGCCTTCGGCCTCGACGACCAAGCCGGCGCCCTCGTCGGCACGCCCCTCCGCAAGGGTATCTCGGGAGGCCAGAAGAGGCGCGTCGGCGTCGCCAGCCAGCTCATCACCGGCCCCAGGATCCTGTTCCTCGACGAGCCCACGAGCGGGCTGGACTCGGCCGCCAGCTTCGAGGTCGTCAGCTACCTCGGGAAGGTCGCTAAGCGGAACAACGTAAGCCTGGCTTGTTGCCTGTCTCCTCGGACCTTTTGGAGGGGAGAGGGAACCGCGAAATTTCGCTAACCGTGTCGTCTCCCGCAGCTCATCGTCATCGCGTCCATCCACCAGCCCTCGACGTCAACCTTCAACCTCTTTGACAAGCTCCTCCTCCTCTCCGGCGGCAGGACGCACTACTTTGGCCCCGTCGACGGCGTGGTCCCCCACTACCAGGCCCTGGGAATGCCGATCCCGCTGCATGTGAACCCGGCCGAGCACGTCCTGGAGCTGGTCAACACCGACTTCGTCCGCGACAAGCACCAGGCCGCCGCGCGCCTCGAGGCCATGCAGGCGGCGTGGGAGGCCTCGCCCGCGGCCGGGGACCTGCGCGCCGACCTCGTCGACGCAGAGGCGCGGCATGACGGCTACGGCGGCGTCGCGATCATCGGCGAAGCGGAGCCGAGACCCGGCATCGTGGGCATGGTGGCGACGCTGGTGCACCGTGGCTTCGTCAAGAGCCGCCGCGACGTCGTGGCGTACGGCATCCGCCTCGCCATGTACGTCGGGCTCGCCGTCATGATGGGCACGGTGTGGCTGCGGCTGCCGGCCGATCAGGCGTCCATCATCCCGCTGACCAACGCCATCTTCTTCGGCGGCGCCTTCATGTCCTTCATGGCCGTCGCCTACGTCCCGGCCTTCCTCGAGGACCGCGGCCAGTACGTCAAGGAGCGCCACAACGGCCTGTGCGGCCCCGCCGCGCTGCTGGCCGCCAACTTCCTCCTCGGCCTGCCCTACCTCTTCCTCTTCGCCCTCGTCTTCTCCGCCGTCTCGTACTGGCTGTCCAACTTCCGCCCCGCCGCCGACGCCTTCTTCGTCTGGGTCCTCTGGCTCTTCCTCGACCTCCTGGCGGCCGAGGGCCTCGTCGTCTTCTTCGCCTCGCTGTTCCCGAGCTTCGTCGTCAGCCTCGCCCTCGTCGCCTTCGCCAACGGCCTGTGGATGAGCGTCAACGGCTTCATGGTCCCGCCGACCATCCTCAACGTCTTTTACCGCTACGTCTTCCACTACTGGGACTACCAGAAGTACGTCTTCGAGGGCATGATGCGCAACGAGTTCGCCGCGAGGTCCTACGCCTGCGGCCGCGGCTGCCAGTGCATGTACCAGACCCCGCTGGCGGCCGAGTGCAGGATCGCCGGCCAGGGCGTGCTGGACACGTACGGCTACACCGAGGACCACTTCGCGAGGAACGTCGGCATCATGATCGCCATCATCGCCGGCTACCGCATCGCCGCCGGGGTCGTGCTCAAGCTCAAGAAGAACTGAGCCAGCCGGGTTCCTGCCGCTGGCTGGTTTCGTTTTGGTGTGTACAAGTTGACGTGGCTGGATTTCCGAGACGTCGTTTGTATTGGCGTTTTGAATGTCGCTCTTCGTATCTCAAGGGCCATTTTGTGCGACGGGTTTGGCTGAGATGATTTCCTCTGTCGACCTGGTGAACCGATGTTCTTCTGGACGGTCCAATCATGACAAAATGGTCCTCACACTGTCATGATTCAATTGTACATCATGTCGGTGGACATGGAAAGAAGAGCTTCGACGTGGCTGGGTATCGGTAGATTGGTATTACATCGTACATAGAACATACAGGCCACAATATCAATGCCCTATTTCCCGAATATGAAGAAGCCCTGGACCCATACAACACCGGCGTGCCCCCCGCCTTCGTCCAAGCTTTGCCCTTTCGCTTTTTGAGTACATCTAAAAGAAGATTTTTTTTTTAAAAAAAAAAACCAGGGTTAAAAAAATCTGGCACGTTTTTACACAACATACAAACCCCCCTTTCTTCGTCATCTTACACTAGATTCTTGAGCTGGGTCCAAAACGGCCCGCGCCCTTGTCCTTCTGCCACGTCGCCCACCGGTTCTTCGTCTCGAACCGCGAGCCAAACTTGTTGTGGCCCAAGGCGTCCGACACCGTCATCGTGGGGACCAGCTTCGCGTCCGACTGGTACGGCAGCACGCTGCGCTCCTTCTTGGGCCTGGGCGCGCGGGCCTTCTTCTCCTCCTGCGTCTTCGTCGCCTCTCTCCTGTCCTTGAGCACTTGTCCCAGCTCCATCTCGGTGCTCACGATTTGCGCCTTGAGAAAATGAGGGTCGGCCGATGTCGAGTCCTCGAGCGTGTCCATGACGGGCGTACGCGGCGCGTACTCGATGCCCTCGAGCTTGGGCGCGTGTGCCGGGTCGGGCACGATGGAGGGGTCAAGACGGGCCTCGGCCCCTTTGGCGAGGAGGGCCGTAATGTCGAGGCTCTCTCCCGGGGGGATGGCCGTCTTGTGGCTTGGCGTCACGCAATCCATGTCGACCTCCTTGCGGAGGACGTGGTCAATGTCGATGGCGGAGAAATAGGCTACCGACTGCGGCAGGTCGTTGATGCCCACCTGCTGGGCAAACATAGCTCTTGTCCACAGATTTGCCACCTGGAGTGCCATGGCGGCACGATATTTGTCATGATCCTTGACGAGATATCGGATTTCGTCGTGGACGGTTATGGCCAGACGGGCCGCAATGTTGAACCGCCGGGTGAGGTAATCCATGCCTACAATCAGGAGGTGGAGGTAATCGACGCCCGAGGACTGGATAGCCCAGTTGATACGCGAGGTCAGGTAGCCGTTTTGGTTGATGAATCGGCGCATCAGGGCCTCCGTGATGCCTGCACCCAAGACGAACGTCCGGGGTCGCTCCTGCGCGGCGAACTCTTCAAGCTTGTTGAAGACGAACGATTCCGTCCCGCCGCGCCAAAACGGCCGCTTGCTCAGTACCGATCTGTTGGTCTTGGTGCCCTTCGTTTTGGCGTACAGCCTGGCGGCGGTCTCGTTGGTCTCCTTGTCGGACAAGTTGGGGTTGAACTGCTGGAGCAGCTGGCCGGCAAACTTGAGGCCGGCGCCGTAGATGCGGCCGTAGTTGAAGACCTTCGCGTCGTTTCTCGTGATGCCCAAGATGCTCGCCGTTCGCGAATGCAGATCTGTGCCGGCGGCCTTTGTGCCCTCCAGCGTCATGAACCCGATGGCGTTGCCGCCGTGGAGCTTGAACGTGGCGTCTCCGACCAGACTGGCGATCCATAGCTCCTCCGAATCGACATCAGCACCGACGAAACTGTAGCCGGGCGGCGCCTTGACCATCGATTTGAGCTCCGACCCGACTCGGTTCTTTTTCGCGTTGCTCGCGGTGAGCCACGTGTTCTCCACTGCCCTCCTCGTGATGGTCCCCATGGGTATGATTTGGGGTAAGATGTAGCCTTGAACCTGTTCCGGGTCCTTCTCCTTCCCGGAGCACGCTTCGTCGTCTTTGCCTGGGATGTCGTTCTCGTACACAACCATCTGCGACATGATGCGGTCACGGGCGCTGATCCAGTATGAACACGACGCGTTCATTTCGAGGGCTTCCTTGGCGTACGAGTACTCCGAAGACAAGGTGCCTTTTTCAAAATAGGACAGGTACCCCTTGGCCATGGGATTGACGCATCGTGCCGTCGGGCCATCCTTGTGCGGCAGCTTGAAAAATACGCCATACTCTTTCCGCAGCGCGGCATCGCTCTCCGAATCTGAAAAGTCGCACTCGATCATCTGCTTCTGCTGGTAATCCGATGCCTCGCTCCGCTCCACTCTGAACGTCCAGCCGTACTTGTCTGACCAGAACAGCGGGTGGTTATCCCACGAGAGCTTGAGCAGGATCGGTGCGATACGAGTCCGTACTGTGATGTTGATGGGCGAGTCGTTCTTTGGGAACAAGTCTTTGTACCACTGCGGCATACCGGGCTTCTTCTGCCTCGCGGCCGGCCGTGGCGGATCGTTCTTCTTCTTGCCTTTGACCATTTTGATTTCCTGGCCGGACCAATCCAGCTGCTTCAACCACGGGTCGTTGCCCCACTTCTCCGGGTCGTCCTTGATCGCGAGAGCCTGTTCAGTAAGTCCGATCAGACGCTCCTGAACAGCATCGGATAGCGCACGGTAAGTGGCCTCGGCGTTGTGGATGTAAGCGTCCCAGGTCTTGTTGACAGGCAAGATGACCGAGGAAAGATGCCGCAGCGCCGCAAAGCTGACGGGGTGCGGACAGGTGTCGAGGAAGTTGGGAAAGACGATCTGGTAAACGCGGTGGGTGATGGCGACATCCGCAGCACAGTAGTCCAGGATGGTTTCCAGCTTTCTCAGCACGCCAGCCCGGTCAAGCGTGCCGAACTCGTCGCGCACGGCCTTGTCGATGGTGACGTCGAGATGGAACTTGGCTACGTCGCGGAGCGAGTTGACCGAACTCCGGTCGACCCAAAGCTCCTCTTCCTCTTGCCGCATGGCGGTGTTTCCAAGCAGCTCCGCCAATTGCACATCGTCAGTTTGACTCGCAATCTTGTCTCTTAGTTCTCGGCTCTTCTTGTGCTTCATCCACGTCGGCCTCTGCTGCGAGCACATGCCGTTTACAGCCACATGAAGCGACATGGTGTCCATGAAGTAGTTGCGCGTCTGCTTCACGTCGTACTCCTCGAGTATCCTCGCTCGGTCATACCCGATGTTGTGGCCCACTACTACACGCTCTTTCGTCGGGTCGCCCAACGGAATCAGGTGCCGGTCAGTCTCGGACTCGCCCAGCAGCCACGGCGACAGCCAGGCGTACCAGGCTGTCGGACTCGAGGCGCAAGCCATGACGGCAAACGAGCTCTCCTTCCACATGACCTCGGTATCGAAACACAACATGGAATCGTCGGGCGCATCGACGGCTTCTGTCCTGCCATCGGGATAGTATTTCGTCCACCCACTGCGGCGGACCCATTTTCGCGGCTTGGGCGGTGTGTTGGCCCTCGCAAACCGTTTCGCGAGGGATAAGTACGGCTCAGCAGAGTCGACAGCAAGCTTGTGGAAGTGTTCGTCCAGCGTTCGCCCTTGGAGATCGGGCAGGTCGAACGCGATAGGCTCGTTGTTGTCAGTGTTCTTGCCGAGCAAATCATGGCGGCGCAAGTGATCCCTGGCGAGTTCTACAAGCTCGGGCGGTGGCGGTGTGTTTCCGTCGGGAAATATCTGATTGTAAATATGGGCGCTGAGATGCTGAACGCCGATTTCGTTGTAGCGCGACTGCGACGAGACTGTGATGGTCAGCAAAGGGCCATGGGGCTTGATTGAACGGGCGCAGCGCTCGTACGGTTCAGACCGTCTTGTCGTTCCTCGGTATTCTTGGCATCGGCAGCGCCTGCTGTGACTGAAGACTGCCATCGAGCATGCGAGCGCCATGCAAGGCGACGAGAAGCATGATGTCGGGCTAGTCGGACGAAGCTCGCAGTGGAACCTCTCAGGACCTGGTTTGCGATTTGGACCATGGCCTTGGTTGAGCGTGCGGCATGTCGCTGGAAGCGATAACTGATGGGTTGCCAAAGAACACGTTATCGTAGAGCATGTCCCGGAATACGCGGTGGATGTTTGCCCAGTCGCACTGGCCGTGGGGGGCGAGTAGGATGACGAAGACGGAGACGAACGAGGAGCTAGAGTAGAAAAAAAAAAAGAGAGAGTTGCCGTCACCACTTTGATAGGCGTCGCGATAGATAGGGGGCAGGCGGAAGAGGGGCACGTTAGCTTGGGACACAGTGCCGAGCAGGGATCAGCAGCCAATCGGTGAGCTTGAGTTTCCCTTTTTGGCTCACCTTAGGTAGGTAGGTACCTACCTAAGTACCCGTAGGTAGTCGACTCCACCTTTTAAGGGTCTCCCGCCCACCTGGGTCCGAAGGAATTTTGTAATGCCCTGCACCTTTTGAGTCTTTTGAGCTGGAAATTTGGCATCGACATGGCTGTCAGAAAGTACCCAGATAGCCAAACTTTCATTGAAGATTTCCAATGAGGCCGTACTTCCTTGCAAGGCTCCTTGGCGTGATACACAGAGTCATGTTTTTGCGGCTTGGATACGGGTGCAGGTACATACAATGTAGGTAAGGTTTGTTGGAGCAGTGGCGAGCTGATTGCCGATGTCCTCCGATGCTGTCGGTCTTGTGTGGGTCAAGCGCTTCCGGGCCGTCGGTGGTCTTTGGGCGGCATGCCTTCTACCGGTACGGATAAGTGCCTACTCGAGCTAAAGTGCCTCTTAGTTGCTTCTTCTTTTCCAGGCATGGCTGTCTGATCCAGTTGCGGACAAGAAGTGAGCGTGTTGGATAGTACCTAGGTAGATACATACGTACCTACCTACCTAGGTACCTAAGGTACATACCTATACGACTGACACTCCATGCTGCATTCAGTTGTCCTCTGTACCATGTAACGCCGGGAGCACCCAAGACGCAGTGCGGCACAGACACAGGGATGGGCGCGCAGAGATGGACCAGACTCGGTTGCTGCTGCTGCTGCTGCTGCTGTTGTTGTTGTCGTCTACTTTCTTTTTTCGAGTCTCATTTCACTCTCTCCAAGATCTCCGCCTCACCTGACACTTGTCGCGATCGGGTATTCCGAAGCAGAAGCAGGAAACAAGAGACCGAGGAAATTGGAAGCCCCTTCCCCTTTCGTTCCGTAGCCTAGAATAAAGGAAAGGCAGTCGACCGACCGTAAGAAAGTGTCAGCTGCCTCGTGCATCAGTTTTTAGATAGACATTTGCTGGATGCCCTCTGGTTTCTGCAAACACCACCACCCACTGCCGCTGCACCAAATCGCCTCAATCCCCGAACCCGCGTGCCTAAACCCCGAAACCACGGCACTCCACTGGTGACCATCCGTCATCCCGCCTTTCTCCCTCCCCCCTCCATATCTCTTTTCCTCCACAACGTCGACATGGCCAAGGCTCCTTTTGTTGTTGACCTTCAAACTCCCTACCCTGGATACTTGTCTGGTAATTAATTCTCTATCTTTCTTTCCAACATCTTAAAGATTGAACTGCCTTCCCACCCCTCCGCTACGCTTTGGTTCGGAACTACTTGTTTCTGACACCCAAACCATTTCGTCACACCCAAAAGACCATCCACGCTTCCTCCCGCTTCCCATGCCGGGCATCGTCCCATTTCTTCCTACGCCTCCATTGCCGCAGCCGACACGAACCAGCTCTTCTTCTGCCTCAGGCCGAACAGTCAATAGCTTCCTCGGGACAGCTCAGGGTGTCGCACAAGGCAACAGCAGTCAAACACCCATCGACCTCGACGACGATTCCGAGCCCGCCGCACCCGCTTCACGGTCCCGAAACGCCACCCACACCCAGCAATACCACCAATATCACCATCAACACATCGAGAACTTTTGGGGCGTCTTCGCACCGGACAACACCCAGACCCAACAAACGCTCCCCTCCTTTTCAGACTTTGCCGCCACCCTGGATTACCAACCCTCTGGCGCGGCCGCGCTACAACACAACGGCGCCCCACAGACACCTGACCACCAAACCATTGCCGACGAATACCTCTCCGCACTAGTTGACGGGAACTTCTCCTCACCGTCCTCATACCCCCGACCCCAGGCCTCTGCAGACAACCAGCACACAAACCTGACCCAAAGTCCTCGGGACGCGCCCCATCGCCACTTTGCTGGCACCCCGCTGCGGCCCGACCGCCCGGCTCGGTACAGCAGCCAGAATACGAACGCCGCTGCGAGAACAGCAGCACGAGAGACAACGCCGCGTCCCGCCTTCCCCAATAACGAGCTTGAAGACTCGCTTTTCGTAAGCTCCGACGACGAGCCTCAAGCCACGATGCCCGTTCAGACCCGCCGGAGGGCTTCTTTCCTCAGCTCTGATCATGACCCCGACCCGGAGGAGATTGTGGCCCCCACCACGCGAAAGCGGGCGGCCCCTTCGTCCGCCCCTACGAGAGGAGGGGCTGTCGCCCCCAAGCGAAGACGAACGTCACAGCCTCAGACCGTACGCAATCGGACGACGACGCCCGGCGCCCAAGCACCCGCCGACGACATTTTCGGCGAAGACGAGAGCGATACCAAGAAGGAGACGGACGAAGAAGTCATTGATCTTGCCGACGCAAACGAGGTACCGGAGGGCTTGAAGACGCCCAAGGAGGACAACAGAGTAAAGATTTCGGCCTTTCAGTGTGTCATCTGCATGGACGACGTCACGGCGCTGACAGTAACCCACTGTGGTACGTAATGGTCTACAAGCCGCTTTTTCGTGTGTGTGTTCGGTAGACTAACGCTTTTAGGCCACCTCTTCTGCTCCGAGTGCCTTCACTCAGCGCTGAACGTCGATGCGACCAAGAACAAGTGCCCGATCTGCAGACAAAAGGTCGAAACCAAGGACCGGACCGAGTACACGTCCAAGACGAAGGGTTTCTGGCCCTTGGAGCTCAAGCTCATGACAGTCAGCCGCAAGGGCAAGCAACGGGCGTGAGCCCCGCACCCACCTTTTTACGAGACACACATATCCAGAGAGTCCGAGCCTTACGGGCTACACATTTACTTTCATGGCGAAAAGGAAGGGATGCATAGGGAAGCATATGGAAACATTGGCTTTTTAACATTTTTGGTGCGTTTGGGTGGGGAGGTGTAAGGGTAGGCAATGTTATTTTTTTGTGATACCCGTTCGGCCAGCATTATGTTCAATAGAGCGAGGGTCAGCAGAGGCCCAGGCATCTGTGCCGAAGCGTCGACATGGACGAATCTACCCGTTTTCAAAGGTTGGCGATCAACGTGTGTGGCTCATGGTCTCATATTGCCCGTGTGATGTTTTTTTCTTTTTCTTTTTCCTTCTCGCGGGTGGTCTTCAGTCGAGGAGTGGGTCTGACTCACTTTTTCATCGTCGGGCGAGTGAGAGACAAGGACAGCTGCGTCAACTGCTCATTTGCTTTGCGTGGGAGCTGGTTGTGATGGCAACTCTCTACAGTATTTTATTTAATGCGTGTCGCCCTCGGAGGGAGAGTCGGAAGGGGGGATCACATCCGCCCCTCACCCTCTTCGCCCGAGACTACTACGTTATGACCTCCGGTCAGTGTTCCGTTTCCTTTCCGGCCCTTCACTTCTCCCGAACGCCTGGTTTATATGCACAGAGGACATCTACGCTGATTTTACGTCTTTCTATGCTCATAAAGCTTTCTTTATGTTTCTCCGCTGATTACGCCCCCGCCGACGTTGTCGTCTGCATGCGACTATCTCTCTCTCTTATCTTTCTCTCTCTGCTTGGTTCATCAAGTGAACAGAACAGGGCCCTGCCTTTTAGGCTCCGGCAGCACTTCGTTCTCAAACTATAGACGCTGTCAGCAAAATGGCGCCATTCAGAGAGCGACCAGAACGGCGACTATGCGGTACATACCTCGAGGAAACCAGTCGCGGCGATCAGCACCATGAAGCCCTCGGCCAACTCCTCGATGCGCTCCTCCAGAACGCCCTCCCCTTCCACCGTGCCGATGCCTGCGCTGCGCTTGAGGGTATGTGTCACCAGCATGCGATGCTCTGTAAGAAACCTGCGCCCCTGAAGCACGTTGCTGGAGCCGCGGCTGACAATGGCCGCGCTGACGACCTGCGTGACCTTGGCGAGGAGCTCGTAATGCTTCTCGAGAGCCTTGGAGTTCGTGGGGTCGATCTGCAGTTCCGGGTCCGCCGAGAAGAGGCCAGAGGCCTCGATGGACCGGAACAGGTTCGCGTGCAGCACGTACTTTGCGCCGGGCTTAGTCTGCGCGAGCTGCAGGAGCAGTGCGAGCTTGGCTGCCACGTACGTCTCCTGCGCCGTGTTGCCCGTGTGGACGACTTCGGTCCAGTCGTGCAGAATGGTACGGAGCGAGTCGACGAGGATGCCAATGAAATTGAGCCGGTTAAGCGTCTCGACAATGTGTGGGTCGTCTTCTTGTTGTCCCAGGTTGACGAGCACGTTGAGGAGGATGAAGGCGGCGGTCTGGCACGCAGGGTCACTGCTATATGCGTCGTCGCAAATGACGTTGATGAGCCTCTCGCCGTACACCTGGATCGTCTTGAGCGTCTTCTGCCGGCCGGCGACGAGCAACCCCTGATCCACCATCCCCGTCAAGTAACGGTAACAGATGCTGTAGTAGATTGCCCGGAGCTCCGAGGAGCCGGTCCATTTGCCGACGGCTTGCAGGCAGACCTGGAACAGCTGGTAAAGCTTGTCGCTCACGAGGCTGCCAATGGCCTGGCTTTCCCGGTCCAGCGAAGGCTTCGAGCTCAAGTCGAGCTTGAAGAGGAGAACCCTGGCTAGCTTGGCAAGCTCCATCGCTTCGTCTGGCCGCTCGAACGCCGAAGCCTCCAGGCCGGGTAGGATAGCCTGCAGCGCTTGCAGGTAGAACGAAGCCTCGGTCGTGCCCTTGAACTCGTTCGACGCGACCATGACCAGAAGCAGGCTTGTCCATGTCTTGAGAACACCAAGGCTTTGCGACGCTATCCGTCTTTGACGGTTGGTGAAGATGAGGTAGTTGATGATCAACGTCTCTTCCCGTTCCAGAGTGGCAAAATCTTGCGCCGTCAGGACGACACCGTCATGCTTTCTTTCACTGCGTTTTAGTAGCAGGATCTCCCTCGCTCGGTCGATGTTGTAGATGGCGTTTCCGTGGTCGTCCTCCTCGAGACAGGTACTGAGGTCGAGGTCCGTGTGAAACTGGAGAGCAGGAAGTGACTCGTCCCAGATACCCTCGGGTAGTGAAAAGTCGTACAAGTCGAACACGGTAGGTGTGGGTATGGGCTCGTTGTTTTCGCCCACGACCTGGCCGTTGAGAGCCTCAAAAATTCGTCGCTTGAGGGATGGCATCCGACTTTGCGATATACTGCAGAGTTCCATCGAAATGTACTCCAAGCTCATGCTGCGCAGAGCAAGAAACTCGATAAACGTCGGAGCACCTTCAGTGAGCGGGAAATCGGGGGCGCTGATGTCTTGGTTTTCCCAGGGCAATTGGGGCTGGATAACCACCTCGCGGAGCAGTAAGTGAAACAGGACTTCGTTATCTCGGAGCTCATCGATAACAAGAGGGGCCGATAGAGGTGACGTCCACAAGACCCTCAGGATATGCATAGACTTGCTCTTCAAGGACACAAGCCAGTACCGCATACCTTGTGCATCACCAAATGGGGTGTCCAGTAGCAGCCTCAACATATTGTGGAAGACCGACGTCCGGGCGGCAAAGGTCCCATTGGGCTCTATGGACAGCGAGTCAACGCCACAATGGAAGCCCAGCAGGAGATGAGCAATCGTAGGCTTGTCGGGGTTTGCTGCCAGGCAGCCGGAAAGGAAGTCGAGAATGTATGTTTTGGTAAGATAGCTAGGCGACTCGGCTTCCCGTCCCCAGTCGAGGGGTGTCATCAGCTCCGCGGCGAGCGATCGGGCTATAGTCTCGTGCTCTCCATTCGCCTCGAGCGCGACAATGGCCTTATTGCGGTGGCTCTTGCGGCCAGGTGTGGATGACCATGCCGAAGTGATCTTGAACGATGCCGTCATCTTTTGTAATAATCTCAGACAGGACAATGTTAGTTCGGGATGGCCAAGACCGCAGTAGTTTCCTAGGTCAACTACAAGACCGAGATGCCCGACTAGGCCATCTTCGAATGAAGCGTACGCGGCGTTGGCAACAGGGGGACGCCGGTGATTAGACTGCATCTTGATCAGGGGTCGGACAAGATCAAGGAAGGTTGCCTGGAGATCCAGGACCTTGGTGATGACCTCGACGGCTCTGAGAATCCCCAGGATGACTGGTGAGTCGGGTGGTGCGTTGCCGACATCCACGGCATCCTGATGAATAGTCTGGGCGAGAGCCGCAATGACCTTGTCGTTGAACATCCATTCCATGACTCGGGCAAAAGGGTGCAGCTTGACGTAGGTTGCCAAGTCCGTCGCTGCCATTGCCGAATCGATGGGAATGTTGGTTTCGTTTGCAATGACAATCAGGTTTTCGTTGAACGTCGAGAGACAGGTTGCTGCAAACTCGAGACAGCTCAGGCGTAGCATTCTGAGCTGGTTGATGTCGTTCACTTCGTTGGCCTTGTTTGCAAAAACCTTGCCCAGGACAGTATCAACGTAGATTTCGATACCAGGCATGCGGTTGGCGGACCCGAGGTTCTCGGGGAAGGGCAGCGAGTCGTTGAGTGGGCTGCTGTCTTCGGGTGGTGTGACCAGTGCGATCAAGAGCTGAATAAAGGCATGCGGCTCGTCAAAGCCGTGGCAGATGTCGTCGCTGACTGTGTCCATGGACACAACAGGGGAGCTCTGGGGCGATCGGTGCTGACTTGGCGTCACTATGTAAGCGCCGTTCATCCAGGCCTCCAGGCATTGCCACATGATGTTGGCTTCCTCTTGTGTTTTGCAAGAAATCAATGCGCGCAAAGCCATAAAGGTGCCCGCGCGCAGGTCCGCCGGAACTGGACTGCTGGCAAGTTGGAAAAGCATCTCCACAAGGTTGAAGCTGGGCTCCTTCAAAAGGAATTGCCTTGCGGTCTCGCTCTCTGAAGCAAGCTTAGTGATGAGCCGCAAGTACGACTGCAGCATCATTGTAGATTCCGGCTCGGCTTCGGCCTGGTCACTGCTGGGACGGCCCGGTCGATATGTTGACGAGACCTGGGGGGCCGTGGCCTTCTCTCTGATCTTGTTGGAGAAGAAGACAAGCTCCCTGAAGATTTGGTGCCAGGTAAGGGACTGCGACCGCCTCATCTTTCCTGAGGCGTGATGTCCTTCATCTAGTAAAAAGTCGTGGGCAGCCGTCGCACACTCGTCGTTCCCAGAAATGGCCTGCAACATCTCACAGAACGAACTGACGAGTGGCGTTGAAGCTCTTCGGGAGGCCCAATGCATGAAGCCCGCCAGATTGCTGTCAGGGTCCGACCAGAAATTCATCGCAGCATCAGGACGGCCTTCGTACGCGTAGGCTATGATGACCAGAAAGCGTTCCAGGTCTAGGTCTTGTTCGTGTGTCTGGCTGAGTTGACGTTGCTCGTCTTCCTCGACGCGAAGCTTCCTGAGAACGTCAGGGAGATTGGAGATGAAGGCGTCAACGAAGACCTCCAGCTGGCTCATGAGTAATGCTTGGAAGTATTCAGCAAAAGCAATCGAGTCCGAGATGAGCGGGGGTGCCTTCCGCTGAAGCCAGTTGCGCATGGTAATCCTCGAAGGATCGACCCATTCAGGAGTCTTGACATCTGCAGCAATGGAGAGGATGAAATCGAAAGCACCGTCTTTCAACGCCTCCATGAACTGCTTGGACCTCTGTCGATCCTCTGGAGCGGTCGTCAGTCCTAAATCCACAACCGGAATGCCATCGAACTAACCTTGATCCAAATCGACACCTTCCAAGCCGCCGAGAAGCGAGTCGTCCAGATACCATCCACTATACTCAGACAGCCACCAAGCTTTGACCGCTGCCTGTAAGTAGACCAAGCGCCAGGGGCTCTCATCGTTTTGCGGACAAATGATGGGATTCAGCTCTCTGGCCATGCCCAGGTTTGATATGCCTTCGGTCGAGCCGTAGAGTGTTATATATGCCCCCAGGGCGGGAAACAGATGCGCTAGGTACGTCAGCGGACGAATGACACTCAAAGGGGTCCATGATGTTTACCGAGCAGAACATCGTATCTGTCGGCGTTCCTCAGATGCTGCAAGAAAGCCCTGAAGTCTCCGATTTCGGCCTCTCGCTTCTCAATTGTGCGACAGAGAATGACGGCTAGAATCTCGTGTTGCTGGTAGAGACTGACACGAGAGAACTCGATCGTCTCCATCTCCTCCGGGACCTGACCACCTCTGCCGCTGATCAATACGGCCGCCGCTGTCATCTTGTCGGCGATCTTCTGGAGCCATGCCCGGACGTCCTGCATCGCCGACATGCACCTCGGGAGTAGTCTCTTTTGCGATGAGGCGGTTTCGCCGGGCAAGTTTTGGAACACAGTCGCGGACAAACACAACTGTACCACGTCGAGGATCTCAGGGTCGATGTCTTCCTCATCTAACGCGTCAATCTCCATCATCAGTCGTACAATATCGAGGGTGTATTTGCGTTGCTGATGAACCCGAATCAGTCCGCACTCGAGCAGCGAGCGACCCAGACTGGCAGGGTCATCTTTTGCGTCGAGGAGGCACCGCGTCGCTTCGATTTCGTTGATCTCGGCCTCGTCTGCAAGGTTGAGTACGATCTGTTGAAACTCCTCGTTAAGGGCGTATTCTTCTTCGTCGATGACAACCTTTCCTGTCGCATTACCCAGGTCAGTGTCCGAGACGAATTGTTTTTCTGCAAGCTATTGACTAACCAGACTTGACGGCCTGCCGGCTCTTCTCATCTCTCTGAGGCCTTTGCCATGTTTTCTCAAGCTCCGTTCCGAACAAGGCGTGGATCTCAGGGTTGTCCAAGGACTCGACGCCTTCAGGACGTCCGTTGCGAACAGCAGCTAGGTCGCGGTGGAAAAGCTGCAGCGCATCGAGGGTGGTTATTTCGGCCATTGTGAGAGATTGGGCGCGCTATTGCATGGCCTCGAGAACTGGTAGTGTCATGGGCTGGGAGGAGGCCGCGAATCGGTCGCGTTGGCGGATAGCGACAGGTTTTTGGTCGATTGTTTGGTCGTGGCTGTCGTTACAGGCGATGCTTCGAGATGCTGGGAATTTTAGAGTGGACCACTTCGTTGGACCTCACACACCACCATCAGGTGCGGCGTCAGTCTTCAGTCTTCCTTAGTGGAGGTTGGTTCCTAGCGGTGCAGGTGGGTACCTAATCGGTGCTGGTAGGTGCTCTGTGCTGGCTGGTCCAATCGATTGCGTCTCTGGTTGCTATGTCAAGAGAATTTGCGGGGACCATCAATGTTCCGCGCCGAAGTCAACATTGCACGTATCGAGCTAGTCCAAGTAGAGCAGGTGGTGGGGGTTCTGCCGCCACTTTTTCTTGGAAGGCAGGGAAGGTAGGTGGCAGTCAAGAGCTTCAGGGAGCTTCGGAGAGAGCTGCGTTGATTGATTGCACTTACCTACCTAGGTACCTTAGGCTGTGAAGTGCCGCGTCTGACATTTGCAATTCCCAAGCGTGCATAGGTACCTACCTACCTACCTACCTAGAAACATTGCCATTGAACCCTGGTTCTACAACTCACAATTACACAAAGGAGGGAGTTCAAAGCATCGGGGATCAGATTTCCGGAGCTTAGCCACACCCTAATACGCCATTTCCCTAGTCAGGCTTGGACCTGCCAGTGTCAGTGTCAGTGTCAGTGTCAGTGTCGTCAGTCAGCTTCGAGCTCCGTTTGCGCGAGGACGACGACCATCGCATATACCCGATCCATCACCGCGTCACACTTGACTACAGCTTGCCTCCCTGATTGATACATTGGGCACGTGGCAATCTGGAAAATCGTACCATTCAGATCACCTAGGTACCTAGGTTGAGATAGGTGCCCATAGGTTTCAAGGCAATAAGGTACGTCTGTGGCATTTGGGCGGTTGGTATCCTTCATTGTCAGCCTCTGCCTAATACGTTTCGCAGTCGCATCTGCATCTTTCTCCTTCATCTCCCCCTTGCACAAGCCCGATCTACACTCACCTCCATCGTTCGCTAACCCGAAAATCAGACGCCACAAATCGTCATGTCAAATAGCAGAGCTGGTCAATAGTAGCAAGGATGGCGCCCCCGAAGATCAAGACGGGCGAAGTCACCGTCCACGTTGCTCTAGGTTAGCCTCCCCTCGTGAGATACTTCTGGTCTATTAACTTACATCTGCTGGTAGACGCGATATCTGGGGGCACTCTCAAAGAGCGCGCGGCAGGTCTAGATGGTAAGCCCTCGCTTTTGATTTTCTTCTTTTTTCCCAGTCCAAATCTCCCACGTCACGCCTGACGCCGTTCATGCCGATTGGAACCGGACTTCCGACTTCCAGAGTGTCTATATTTTCCTCATGGGAGCCTCATGTTGAGAGGGCCCAGCATAAGCGGGCAAGACTAACAATCCGTAGATCTGATATATCTACTGGATAAAAAGGGGAAAACTGCAAGCCTATCCTCACTGGGCGACAAACACTACCATCGTATATTTGAGAGTGTGTTCCGGTGTGTAGTACACGAGAAACAGGGCTTTTTCGGGGGGAAGAAAACGACGGCAGCAGCAGCGGGAGCGAGGCTGGCGAAATGTTCCGAGGCTGTCCGGCTCGCGGTCACCCATGGGGCTACTAAGCTAAAGCGGAAGACGATGCTTGCCCTTGTCGACCATATCACCCAGAGCCTCCCCGGGCCTGGCCCTGGCCATGGCGACGAGGCCTACGTCGAGCCGCTCCTGAAAGACTACGTAAAGGCCCTCGTAGCGCTACTCTCCTATCAGCCCAACGTCGAGCACCTTGCCACGCTGGGTGCCGACGGCTGGCTTGCCTGCGTCGACTTTTGCATCGACGCCCTCGAACGCTACCTCGATAATGCTGATCGGGACCGAGACTCCGGCTCTCGTGCTTCCCCGGCGCCAGGTACGGCATCGATAGGATTCTCTACCGGCAGGAGCACCAACGCAAGTCAAAGAATACCAGGGCAAATCCATCGCGGCACCGTCCAGGACCTTCTCCATTGTATCTACCTTCTCCTTCTCCCGCCCAACGCGCCGCTGAGTCAAAGATCTCGAGACCTGTCCAAAACACTCACGCAAGTTCTGCAATTGCGTCACTTCGGGCTGAGTCAGGTGATCCAGCTAAGCTTCGCCTCCATCAACATACTCTTGGCCGGGATCCAAACAGATGACATCTCTTTGGCCAGCAATTTGGCCAGAGATCTAGTGCCGCTGATCAGCCATTGGTGGCAGGCTAGAACTGTGTCTCAGGATGAGATGCTGAATTCCGTCAGAGATGAGATGCTCAAGACAATCTTCATCGTCCACTTGCACCTCGAGCGCCTCGTTTGTCATGGCGAGAACGAAGCTGTCCATAAGGATATTGAAGACCTCGCTGAGTCTCTGTGGTTGGAATACTCCAGACGAAACACGAGGTCGCAACTCCAACTAGATGACCTCACGTTCGTGATAGGGCTACCGGATGACTACTTTAAAGTGGACCTGTTCGGTCTACGTGTTCACAATCGCGACGGTGAGAGAAGATGGGCCCTAGTGCAGAATCTCGCCATTCTGGAGCGTATTCTATGGAAGAGCCGCAAGCATGCTAGGTCGCAGTCGCCAGACGAGCAACCCCGAAAGAAGCGCAGGACTCAGGGTGCAAGGACGCGATTGCAGGAGAAGCTGCATTCGCCCAATTCGGCCGTACAGAAAATCTCTTTGCAGCTTGTGCCTTTCCTTCTCGGACTCGGCACTTTTTCTTCTCGAGAAGCCGCAGACATTTTCGAGGACATTGCAGCTTTTGTTGGCGACAAGGACACCGCCGTGTCGTCATGGGCTATGTTGGCTTGTGCCAGGTAGGTTAAGTCAAGGAAAGTTGGTCACAACGATTACTTACTAACAATACTCTTAGCTGCGCCGTATCCGACGCCGAGTCTAGCAACGCACCAACCTCATGGAAGCATGTGTGGCAGATCGCTGCCAGAGCAATCAGCCTTGGCAGCACCTGTCGTGCCGCTAGTATTCTCCTGCACACGATCCTAGAAAGAGAACTCGTTCCCTATCACGATATCTCGGACGACATCAACAGCATGGTTACCACTGCTGATGTCAACGGCCCAGCCCTTTTGGTGGATTCTTCCATCATACTTATGCTACATTTGTTGACTCTTCGGAATGTCAAACTGCCAAACGCAAGTCAATCCACAAGTCACCACATTATCCGTTGGGTCTTTCTGAAATGGAATCCAGGTGAGTTGGCTGTGTCCAAGACCACTGCGCACGAATCTAATTGCACGTTAGCCGACCCGACTTACGCTTCTCTCTATTCAATGCACGCTTTGGTTCCGGAATTGGTCAATCTCATCCAGGCATGTTGCGGTGCAAAGCTTGTACCTTTCATAACGCCAATGGCCGTGACCGGAGGACCAATATGTCAGGCTTGGAAGGTGCAATGCCAAATTTCGGCCCTGACGCGATACTTGCTACTGTTGGAGCAGCCGCAGATGGAAGATGCAGTCAAGACCGGTTGCAACCAGGCTCCGATGACTGAATCTATCAAGGTCAGCGACCCAGCAGCTTTCCATGCTTCGAGAAAACTGGTATTGGAACTTCTCTTCCCCAAAATTGAGGAGTTGCAAGAGCTCTGTGACTCGTGGAACAGAAAGGGGTCAGAGGGGGGTGCACCAGTCTCACCAGATAGGCTTCACAGTCTCTTCTCGGCAAACACTGTTGGCATAATTCTTGCCCCTCAGCTCGTCGATCTCAATTCAGGACAGTCGCGAGATATCGAGTCGGCACTTATCAAGCTGTCCGAGACCAGTATCAGTGCGGCTCTTGATTCTGGCGACAACCAAGTCTTTTTTGAAGTCATGCTCAGAATTGTACGCACTGTCCTTCCAGGTCTCAACACAACAGGGATAACCGCGTTGTCGAAGGGAAACCCTCCCTTGTTCCGTCTCTTGACAACTCTAGCAGCAGGTAGTCACGAACGAACTGCGCGGCAGGCATCCGGGCAAAGTCACGATCTCATGGATCTGGACGACGAGTTTGATTCTCAGGAAAGCAAGACAAGCGTTGCCGCCAAAACTGCCGATATTCCTCGGCTGAGCATTCCAATGAGTCTAGATTCAGGGGCCTTCTACCAAGACACCGCGCAACGCATATATCTTTTCGAGACGATGCACAAGGATACTTCACAGGTCGGCCTTATTCCGCAAGAGTACCTTGATCAGTTACTGCTCCTCCCCAATGACGCATTCCTCGTATGCAGCTCAATGCTCTCAGAGCTCTTTGCCTCCGACTTACCCATTGGCCCAGATGATGCTTTGCGAGTCGTCGAGAAGCTTGGTGCGGTCATTGGCGAAGCAGAGTACACGTGCTGCGAAGTGGCCCATTCGACCAGCCTGAGAATCCTTGAGGGTCTCATACGAGTCTGGATGGACGAGAAACACGAGGTGTTCTCATTCGTAGGGGACCTGTACAACTACTTCGTCAAGGCCTCTCTTCCCAAAAACAGTCTGTCTCCCAAGTCACAGATGTCTCTCGCAGGTTTGTTACTTGCACTTCTGCGAATCAACCCGCAGTACGGAAGCGACCTTGGTCTCGACTCCTGCCGCACGACACTACTATCCGTCATGCAAAATGGGACACTGGCTGTCAAGCACTTCATTGGCTCTGCCTTGCCAGACATTTTTGGCATTTACGTCCTCAAGATGCATGACGACATCTTCGTAGACGTTCTGAACAGCCTTCCTATCGATCCGGATGCCATCGAGGGTATCGCTTTTCGTCTCTTTGTGTTGTCTCAGCTGGCGTGCCGTTGGCCAACGCTCCTTAGACGATGTACTTATCATATTTTCGAGACTCCGGGCAAGATCATGCAGTCAACAAAGTACGCAAAACGATGCCTGGAGAAGGTGTCCAAATCCCTCGGCTTGTCGTCCCCTCGGGAACTGTTCAATATTTTCAGCTCTCAGATTTTGTATACCTGGCTTGAACTGGATGCCATAGAAGACATCCCCTTTGAAATATTCGGTTTCGCAAGTCTAGATGCTCTCCTTCGGGAAGCGCAGGCCGAGACGACTGCTCTGGAGATCATGCGAGGTCGTTATGATAGCGTTCGGTTGCTCGCACAGCGACTTGGGACTCCTTTGGTTGACATGGTCAAGCAAGGGTTCACAAAAACCGTGGCCTATACGATTGCACATGAAACAAGTACATCTAGCTCCGAGAGCGACAGCGGTGAGACGTGGGTGCGCAAGCTTCTCGGCGGTGAGCCTTTCCTGGATCACATCTATCTCAACTTTGCGGACATTGTGGCGTTGTTGCTGGACCTCTTCGATCAAGAAGATGCCATCGAGAAATACCTTTCAAGGGACAAGAATTTTCAGTACGCAGCCAATAACCTGGACGAAATGAAACAATTCTCTCAGTCGACAACAACCCTGCCGCCCAACCAACAGCCCATGTTCAGAGCCAAGTTCCTTACAAAGGAACTATTCCATCTGTGCAGCAAGACGGAATATGAGCTGCACACACTGTGGACGCCAGCGCTTGTTGTTTCGGTCGCCCGAAGGCTCTTCAATACGGTTCATCCAGCGTTGGGGTCGCTTCACGCATGTTCCGTGCTGCGCAAGGTTCGAGTGGTGATCGCCCTCGCCGGCCCTGTGGCGTTGGACTGTTACCCTCTTGAGATGCTCCTCTCGTCTGTTCGGCCATTCATCGTGGACTCGGAATGCGCTGACGATGCTCTTGGCGTCAGTCGATACTTGATCACCAAAGGAAGTAGGCATCTGGAACAAATCCCGTCCTTCCTTGCCGGCTATGCATTATCTACCCTGGCTTCGCTGAGGGTCTTCCTCGAGTCTAGTCAGTCAAGCACTACCCAAGAGAGCCAATTCCAGGCTACCATGAGCAAAGCACAGACTTTCCATTCATGGTTCAGCTCATATCTCACGGGCTACGACTCGCCTAATTTCGCAGATGGGAAACAAAGAGAAGCGTTTAGATCGATTACTTTTTCGGCTTCGAACATTCGGTCCTCGGGAAACGCCGAAAAGGGGACACCGGAGAGCACGCTTCTCTTGGAGATTCTCAGAGATGGCGAGCGCGAGAACAAACTCCTGAACGAAGCAGCGCGAGACCTGGCGCTCGGCATGCTCTGCGGGGATTTTATGGTGCCTACTGTCGGTCACCAAGATGTCATTGAAAACGACGACGAGGCACTGCGCCATAGCGGTCTCGTCTGGAAGAGCTGCAATGCGCTTTCTTTGAGCGACGAGTATTTAGCCTGGGCGGGCCGCGTGGTGGGTAGGTCTTTTGCTGCATCAGGAGAGATACAGTCTGAGCTGCTGGAAGAGTCGGAGCTCTCGCGCTACAACAGTCTTGCATCAGGGTCCAATGATTCCGAGCAGGCACTGCTCAGTCTGCTGCAACAACTCACACAGAGCAAGGAGTCTGAAATTGCTGGTCTCGCTGAATCGGCATTGAGAGCAGTGGTGTCGGAGGCAACGACCCAGGGAGACGAAGCCCTCCTCGTGGCAGCCCAGAGAACGTTGACTGAATCGTTGTGTATAGCTTCGGCTTGGTACCAATACCGTACGCCACCTTCGGACTTCGTCCTTTCAGAAACCGTCCCCGACTCCCAGGTCTTCTTCCGCGACCACGTGGAGAGTTCCAACTGGGTTCAGCAGCTAGCAGTCCACCTCGCACAGTCGGTCCCTGAGTACATCATCCTCATTGCACTGGTGCCGATCCTTAAGAACGTGAAGGGCTTTGCTCAAGACTGCTTTCCTTTTATAGTCCATCTGGCTTTGTACAGCCAGCTCGACAAGCAACAGCTCATCAAGCGCAACCTTTCTGAAGCTGCGAAAGAGTGGCTCAAGATCCAGGACGATGCTGCGCAGGCTAATCAGAAGCAGCTTATCAACACAATTCTGTACTTGCGGACACAGTCGTTGCCCAAGGAGTCGTCCATTGCCGATCGTGTCTCGTGGCTCGACGTCGACTTTACCGTTGCTGGTGCCGCCGCCTGTCGCTGCGGTATGTACAAGACGGCTCTGCTATTCACCGAGATAGCCGCCTCACAGACCACTCGCGCGTCCAGACGATCATCTGCAGTTCGTGAAGAAGACAGCACCGAAACCCTTCTTTCGATATTCGAGAACATTGACGACCCCGACGCCTACTACGGCTTGCCACAATCTGCTGACCTTCCCAGCGTCCTGGCCCGACTGGAGTACGAAAAGGATGGCTCGAAGAATCTGGCTTTCCGAGGAGCCCAATATGACAGTCATATCCGAAGACGGAATCCCGCATTGCAGTTAGATAGTCAGTGTCTTGTGAGGGCTCTCGGCACTCTGGGTCTGGCGGGTCTCTCTCACTCCTTACTGCAGACGCAACAGAGCCCTGATGGGGACGCGGCGTCTCTCGAAAGCACATTTCAAACAGCGCGCCGACTGGAGCTGTGGAACCTGCCTGTCCCTGCAACCGCCGACAACTGCTCTGTGACAATCTACAAAGCATACCAAAACGTACAGCATGCTACCGGGGATGCTGCAGTGCGCAGCGCGATTTATGATGGCTTCAGCCAGACAATGCGGGGCCTTGTCAATCGTGGGTTGAACGCCGCTAAGCTCAGGCAGCATCTTGGAGCCCTCGCTGTCTTGACTGAGCTAAACGATGTTGTGGATGTGAACGACTTCTCTGAGCTAGAAGGCATGCTTGGAAGATTTGAACAGCGTGGTCGGTGGATGAGACGCGGGCGGTACGTGACCTCTATCCACCAAAACATCTGTTTCCCTGCACATCTGAGATGTCGATATCTGGAACCTATGGAGCTCCGACGCTAACTAATGACAGATACGAAGACGTCAGCCACATTCTGTCTTGCCGAGAGACAACGTTGAGCTTGATGAGTCAACAGTCGAAACTCCGGAATCAAGCACTATCCACTGCTGAAGCTAGACAAGTCGAGATTCGATGCATGCTGATGTCTTCCGGGATATATCGCTTCCACCAGGCTACGCAAGAATCCCTTAATCTTTCCACTTCACTGACGGACCTGGTCAGCCCTTGCGAGGACTTGGGTATCAAAGTTGACGCTGCCATCAAGATCGAGGCGGCCAACTCCTTGTGGGACCACGGAGAGATGATTTCGTCGATTCGCATGCTCCAGAGCATCGACAATGACTCTTCCCTCAAGAAGCAGACCATACCAGTGAGCCGATCAGACCTGCTATCCAAGATTGGCCACCAGGTGTCGGTAGCCAAGCTGGAGAAGCCCCATCACATACAGAAGAATTACCTTGAACCTGCCCTCAAAGAGCTCAAGGGAAAGAGCGAAGGACAGCAGGCCGGACATGTCTACCATCAGTTCGCCATGTTCTGCGACGAACAGCTTCAGAACCAAGACAGTTTGGAGGACTTGGCGAGATTGCAGAGCTTGAGGAAGGGCAAGAGCGACGAGGTCTCCCAGCTACAGAGCCTCATCTCAAGCAGCCGCGACTCGCAACTGAAACACAGATACCAATCGCACCTGAACCGCGCTCGCCAGTGGTTACAGCTAGATGAGCAGGAGCTTCGCCGCGTCGAGCAAACAAGGAGCGAGTTTGTTCGGCTCAGTCTCGAGAATTATTTACTTTCTCTCATCTCATCCGACGAGCACAACAACGACGCCCTGCGTTTCACCGCTCTCTGGCTCGAGCGTTCGGAGGAGACGGCGACCAACGAAGCTGTCAAGAAACATCTGGAAAAGGTGCCGACAAGAAAGTTTGCCACGTTGATGAGCCAGCTTTCCTCGAGACTGCAGGATCAGCCATCCTCGGCCTTCCAAAAGCTTCTGATAAACCTTGTTTACAAGATTTGTGCCGAACACCCGTATCACGGCATGTATCAGATATGGTCCGGCACGAAGGTGAAAACGCGAAAAGAGGATCAAGTAGCGGTGCTGAGACTCAAGGCCACGGAGAAAGTTGCGGCCCTCTTGCAGTCAACGAAGACCGTTGCGACGATCTGGCAGGCGGTCGATAGGACGAGCGCCTACTACCATCGACTGGCCGTTGATAGAGACCCTGCCAAGTTCAAGGCCGGGCAAAAGATTGCGCTCAGAGATATCCACTCGGCCCAGTCGCTGCAGAATGCGCTGATGAAATACCGGATTCCACCACCAACTATGCAGCTCGAGGTCTCGGCAGCAAAGGACTACTCGGACGTTCCGATCATTGAGAAACTGGAGCCGCAAATGTCAATCGCGTCAGGCGTCAGCGCCCCCAAGATTATCACGGCCGTCGGAAGTGATGGTAAGAAATACCGGCAGCTAGTCAAAGGCGGCAACGACGACCTCCGTCAGGATGCCATCATGGAACAGGTCTTCGCAGCAGTGTCGTCCCTTTTGAAGCTACACCGCTCAACCCAGCAAAGGAATCTCGGTATCCGCACCTACAAGGTTCTGCCTCTCACCTCGGCGTCTGGCCTCATCGAGTTCGTGCCAAACACTATCCCACTGCACGAATTCCTCATGCCCGCCCACGAGAGATACTTTCCCAAGGATCTCAAGGGGTCTCAATGTAGGAAGGAGATTTCAAATGCGCAGGGCAAGACGACGGAGACCCGGATCAGCGTCTACAGAAAAGTGACAGAAAGGTTCCATCCCGTCATGAAGTATTTCTTCATGGAGAATTTTGTTGACCCCGATGACTGGTTCGTCAAGCGGCTGGCATACACGCGCACCACCGCCGCGATCTCGATGCTTGGCCACGTGCTCGGTCTCGGCGACAGACACGGCCACAACATCTTGTTGGACAACAAGACGGGCGAGGTCGTACACATTGATCTGGGTGTCGCGTTCGAGATGGGCCGCGTTCTTCCTGTACCAGAACTCGTCCCGTTCCGGTTGACCAGAGATATTGTGGACGGCATGGGCATAACAGGAACCGAGGGCGTGTTCCGCCGTTGCTGCGAATTCACGCTTCACGCCCTGCGGGAGGAAACGTACTCGATCATGACAATCCTCGACGTCCTCCGTTACGACCCTCTCTACTCGTGGTCCATTTCACCCGTGCGGCTGGCGAAGCTGCAGGGCGGCGAATACGACGGGGACGGGGACGAGGGGGAGGGAGAAGGTAGGAAAGAAAGAAAGGGGCAGCAGGTGAACGAGCCGTCGGAGGCGGATCGGGCGCTGGAGGTGGTAAGGAAGAAGCTCTCCAAGACGTTGAGTGTGACGGCGACGGTCAACGATCTGATCAATCAGGCGACCGATGTGGGTAATTTGGCGGTTCTGTACTCGGGCTGGGCAGCATACGCGTAGACACCTGTGCTGAACGGCGGTGCCTTGCCGGGACAAGACATGCAGGCCCGGCTTCTCTCCAGAAAGGAAGTCAATACCTCCCCGATACGCAGGGGCACTTGGACAAGTTCATGTATTAGACTAGAAGCACAACTCCGCTTGCGATAGATTTGCAGGAGGGGTTTCCATGGTGTCATTGTAAACTGTTCCTCACTTTCTCCGTGTTGGGGGTGAATGCATACGAAATGCAGCTACTCGGGACATTGCTCTAACAGAAAGCGTTCAGTCGGGGGTCGTTGCCGAGGTGGGGGTTTCGAGTCTTATCTAATCCCTGGTCAGCGCGATAGGCTAGTGCAGGGTACCTGCCAAATGAA
Organism: Colletotrichum echinochloae; assembly: GCA_016618095.1. NCBI lineage: Eukaryota > Fungi > Ascomycota > Sordariomycetes > Glomerellales > Glomerellaceae > Colletotrichum > Colletotrichum echinochloae. Next base: position 4,615,935 of record JADEZT010000004.1, read on the forward strand.
TGATGCGAACGAACCCCGGTGGTGATTTGTTCATGGCGTCCATAGCTCCGCGTTTAACTCCGCGATAACTTTCCCATGACAACGACCTCTGTACTTGGGCTCCCAACCTCCCGCCTCAAGCCGCTCTGCGACCACCCGACGACTTGCACGCACGTAAACTGAGTAAACACCCACAATCCTAGCCGCCGGGCATACCCATCCTCCCACCCATTCCCAACAAGAGCGCATAGGTCTGTGGCAGCTTGGACAGAAGTTGTTGCAGGACCACCCGGTCCATGCCGTCGAATTCACCCCCCGCAGTCGAGGGAGCCTTGCCAACACGGGCGACGGGAAGGACAGGTGGAGCAACAGCTCTTGTCAACGACACGGACAGCCCTCCGCGACGAAGGCCCCGCGTGGATTCCGACGTCTCGCACAACGGCACTCTCGCCCCGCACCAGCAGCAGTCAAGCAGACCGAGTCCGAAGCGATTTAAGTTCGGCGCCGAAGAATCCCCCTCCCACTCCGCTATGTCGACCAAGATGAAGGGGAAACTTCCCGAGGTCATTGATCTCACGCAGTCCAACTCCTACCGGCCGTACACGGGCGCCAAGAGACTGGTGATCAAGAACCTGCGGCCCGCGGCCCGGAACGAGCAGCTAGAACAGTACTACCAGCGGACCGAGCAGGAGCTGGTTGACGCTCTGCAGGATATTTTCAATGGGGGCAAACCGCGATTGCCTCTGGAGAGGCTATACCGGGCTGTCGAGGACATCTGTAGGCGCGGCAAGGACAACGAGTTGCAGCTTTATGAGACGCTGCGGCGAAAGTGCGAGGAGCACCTGGCCCTCGCTGTCCTTCGATCGATCAAGTCCCGCGGCGGCACCACGGACATTGACATGCTGCGGAGCGTCCTCCAGCATTGGCGGGTATGGAACAGTCAGATCGTGAGTCTGACCGGCATCCCCCCGACTCATCCCTCGGAGCTAATGAGCCTGTGGACAGATGACGATACGGTCTACGTTCAGCTATCTAGATCGCACTTTCCTCCTCAAGAACAAAATTTATCCATCCATCAATGACATGACCATTTCTCAGTTTAAGAGGATGGCGTTTCCATCTCGAGATGATCCCAACGGCCAGTCACCCGGTGGCAGGGCGCTACGGGGCATGTACGACCTGATTTCCTACGACCGATTTGGGGACGAGCGATTTGATGCCGCACTGCTAAAGGATGCCATCATGATGCTTCACGTCTTCAACATTTACACCAAGTACTTTGAACCCCGGTTCATCGAAATGTCAGAGCACTATTTTGAAGAATTCGCTGAGGAGAGGAGCGCGTCCAGTCTCAAGGAGTACATTCTGGCGTGCGAAAGTCTCCTGAGAAGAGAGGACTACCGCTGCAACGAGTACAACCTGGACTCGACGACGAAGAAACAGTTACTCGACGCAGCGCACGGCATATTGATCAAGAATTATTCCGACAAGCTTCTTAATGTTGAGAGCCTTTCCAAACTCCTCTCTGATCACGAGGTGGATTCAATGAAGGCGCTCTACGATTTGCTGCGGCTCTCGGGTATCCAGAAGAAGCTCAAAGAGCCCTGGTGCGCATACATTCGGAAAACAGGCGCAGTTATCGTTGCCGACAAGGAACGAGGCGACGAGATGGTGCAAAGGCTCCTCGAGCTCAAGAGGTCCCTAGGGCTCATCGTGCGGGATGCGTACGGAGGCGACTCTGACTTCGTGAACGATCTTAGAAATGCATTTGGCGATTTTATGAACGACCGCAGCATTGCGGCGACATGGAGCTCGGGGACATCCAAGGTTGGAGAGATGATTGCGAAGTACGTCGACATGCTGCTTCGAGGTGGCATCAAGGCTCTACCGAAACTCATGCTGTCGGACAACAAGGATCGAGCTGCGGCAGAGCAGAGCGGGCTGGCCAGCACAGGAGACGAAGATGCGGAGCTCGATCGGCAGCTCGACCAGGCCCTCGAGCTTTTCCGCTTCATCCAGGGCAAGGACGCCTTCGAGGCGTTTTACAAGAAGGACCTGGCTCGACGTCTGCTCATGGGCAGGAGTGCCAGTCAGGACGCCGAGCGAAACATGCTCCGAAAGCTTAGGGAAGAATGTGGTATGAACTTTACCCACAACCTGGAGCAGATGTTCAAGGACGTCGAGGTGGCAAAGGAAGAAATGGAAGCATACAAGCAGTGGTCCGAAGGCACTGGCGTTGGCAGAGCCCCTGTCGACCTATCGGTAATGATCCTCTCGGCCGCTGCTTGGCCGACGTATCCCGATGTCAAGGTCCACCTGCCAGACGATGTCGCCAAACAGATCGAGCGCTTCGACCAGTACTATAAGAACAAGCACACGGGCCGGCTCTTGAACTGGAAGCACGCTCTGGCGCACTGCACGGTCAAGGCGAAATTCCCCAAGGGCACGAAGGAGCTTCTCGTCAGCGCATACCAGGCCATCATCCTCGTTCTCTTCAACGAGGTCGGCCTCGAGGGCTTTCTCACCTACGAGCAGATTGCGCGCTCCACGAATCTCCAGGGCGAGGAGCTGGGCCGGACGCTGCAATCACTCGCATGCGGGCAGGTCCGCGTGTTGGCGAAGCATCCCAAGGGTAAAGAGGTCAACACAACGGACACATTCACGATCAACAAGGCGTTTACGCACCCGAAGATCCGGGTTAAGATCAACCAAATCCAGCTAAAGGAGACCAAGGAAGAGAACAAGGCGACGCACGAGCGCATCGCGCAGGACAGACGGTTCGAGACACAGGCGGCCATTGTGAGAATCATGAAGAGCAGGAAGGAAATGAGCCACGGCGAGCTTGTGGCCGAGGTTATTAACCTGACCAAGAACCGCGGCGCGGTTGATGCGGCGCAGATCAAGAAGGAGATTGAAAAGTAAGTTGCCCCCCCCCCCCACTCCCGACGATGCATAAGAGCCGAGAACATCTCTAACCGCTAAGCAGCTTGATTGATAAAGATTACCTCGAGCGCGAGGGCAACACCTACACTTACCTGGCATAGACAGAGAGGTGGCGATAGGGTTAGACAGACGTCAGACAAGGGACGGCATCGTGGGGCGCGGAAATTGCACGCCGGAATCAATGTACATGAACATGATGAAATGGGTTCCGGATTAACAGGGATCGGAACTAGGGCGTTGATATCAATGGGAATTACGGAGTCATCTTTACCAATCTCGTGAGCATCCACATTCAGTCGAGGCCCAAGGCGCGGTGCGTGGGTTACCCGCAAGACAGACGAACGAACTCGCTTTTCGCTGTGACTTTGACGCGATTCGAGGAGTACAGTGGTTCCATATGCCCGTAGCGGAACACGCACGCATGTTCCGATCCATATTTGATGCATTCTGAACCTCAACAAACACTGTGAGGTTGGCATGTGTTGAAGGGGGGCAAGTGGTCAGGCCCTCGGTGAGCTTCGGTCAGGGCAAGGGACCCTGCGGAATATTGTTCCACCTAGCGCATTGCGGGGTTCGAAAAAAAGTTGCGGCGGTCCCCTCTGCACTCTGCAGCGGTGCGCCTGCTGGATTGGGTCTGCCAAAATTTTGGGAAATTTTGTGCCAAAGGCGGTCGGCCAGAAAGATTTCCTATTGCAGTTCCCGAGCAGCCTCTTCCAACCCACGAATTCGCATACCACCGCCCTAGGGTCCGAAGTCGTATAAGTGCATTTTTCTTGGTTCAACCTTACGTTCTTTTTTTTTCCTTCCTTGTGCGAGTTTCGAGATACCCAGCACGCAGACGTCCCGTTTCCCCCATCCGCCAAGATGCCCAAGTCGAAGCGCAACAGAGTAGTCAACCTGACCCAGGTGAACAAGAAGACGCGCGAGCAAAAGGACAAGCTCTTCTCCAACATCCGAGAATCGGTCCCGGAATACCAGCACTGCTTCGTCTTTGGCATCAACAACATGCGCAACAACTACCTCAAGGAGGTCCGCCACGAACTCAATGACTGCAGGTTCGTCGTCTTCTCCCCCCTTCCCCCCCGTTCCTCACTCAGTCCCATGAGCGTTACACAATGGGAGATAGTAAGCTCCTTGGTGCGGTTGTGCACCGAGGACGACGGAGCTCCCGCAGAGTGCACTAGGCTAACAGGCACGCGCGCGCGCACCACAACAGACTCTTCTTCGGCAAGACAAAACTCATGGCCAAGGCCCTCGGTCAGGACCCCTCCTCGGCCGTCGCCGACGGCATCGACCGCCTGACCCCCTTCCTCGCCGGCACCGTCGGCCTCCTCTTCACCAACCGCGACCCGGCCGCAATCCTCTCTTACTTTGAAGGCGTCTGCCCCGTCGACTTTGCGCGCGCCGGAACCGTTGCGACCCGCGGCTTCACCATCCCCGCCGGCGTCATCTATGCCACCGGCGGTGAGGTCCCCGCCGAGCATGACGTGCCCATGGAGCACAGCATCGAGCCCGAGCTGCGCCGCCTAGGCATGCCCACGCGCATGGTCAAGGGCCGCGTCTGCCTCGGCGACGCCGAAGGCAGCGGCGACGGCTACGTCGTCTGCCGCGAGGGCGATGTCCTCGACAGCCGGCAGACAAGGCTGCTGAAGCTGTTTGGCATCTGCCTGAGCGAGTTCAAGGTCCAGGTTTTGGCGTACGTTTTAATCCTTCTAATGACTACCACAGGCCCTCGCAAAGAATAACCATGGCTGACTTTTGTCTTTGTTTCCTCGTTCGCAGATACTGGAGTGCCTCTTCAGGAAAGGTGACCGAGGTGAACCCCAACGCCATGGACGGCGTCCAAGATGAGAGCGACTAAAGCTGTCGGAGAGCACTGAATGACCGGGGAGAGGGAGGGAGAGAGAGGAAGGGAGAGAGAGAGAGAGAGACGCAACAGGGAAAAGAAAAAGAAGAAAAGCTTCTAGACTTGATGATTGCTTTCTGTCACGTAGGCCGGATACCATCATGGATTTGCGAGGGTCGATTCAAAAAAAGAAAGAACAACTTACGGCGTTCCGGGCGGTTTGTTTAGACGAGACAGACATTTTTTTGGTCATGCGTCGGGGGATCAAATATTCATTAACATTTTATTTTATACCTCTTTTCCCATTTGCTCTTTGTCACACACGCGCGCGCGCGCAAGCACACAAAAGTCCGCAAGGCAAAGCTTTTTCTGTACGTAGGAATACGGAGCGAGCAAGCTGTGTGTACTGTCCAGCGATATGGCGCAAAGAAAAAGCTACCGTACGACCTCAACTGCGTAGAGAAACGACTGGAGGTCCTCACCTATTGATACAAGTACTTATGATAAAAACGCGGTACATGCCCTTTTTGTTCCATATCCGTTGTCTCCTTACTAAGCTCCAGGTCAGTAGGCACGGAGTCCCTTACCTCTGACCTTACCTGTCCGAAAGTGTGTGTGCGTGTGTTTTGAGGCGCGATTCGTCGGTGGGTCCTTGGATCCGGGCGGATGCTGAAAACACATGGACAAGGTTACCTTCCAACGAAGTGCTGTAGACGTGTTGAAGGTGTTCGATGACCTGTGAAATGCTTGAATACTGTTGGGATACCGGCGCGCCTGGTTTGTTTTGTTCTTGTTTTGCGTATACTTGCCCAGCGGCATGGATTCGACTTGTCTTGGTCCAGATATGGAGGTACTTGAAAGATATTACGCCCGACACCTTCTGCTTACCCTCGATAGAGAAGGGGAAGGAGAAACTAGACAAAGAGATGAGACGAGCGACTGTCACCCACCGCAAGACACTACGTGTCTCGTCAGTAACGACGCAACTTCCTGGGGTCCTCGTAGCCGCCGCCTTCATAGCCACGTTTCCTGCTGTCGTCGTCGCGAGGTCGGTCAAAGTCCCTGTCTCTGTCGCGTCCACGGTCCCGGTCTTCTCTTTCGCCTCGATCGCCGCGATACCCACCTTCTCCTCTGGGTCGGATCGGCTCCATGTTGCTTCCAGTTCTGCGGCCGCCGTCGCGATCCCGGTCGCCACGGTCGCCGTGACGACCTCCATCACGGAAGCCGCCACCACCGCCGCCGGACCTGTCGTCAAATGAGCGGCCACTACCACGGTCATACCCACCGCCGGAGAAGCTGCGGTCACCTCGGTCCCCACGGTCACCTCCGAAGCCGCGACCGGGTCCTGAGGGGGCATCTCTGGGTGCGCCGTATCCGTTAGGGCCGCGGTCGCCACCTCGGGCACCAAAGTCGCCGCCTCCACGGAAACCTCCACGGCCACCGCCAAACCCTCCCCTGAAACCTCCGCGGCCACGTCCTCCCTCGAAGCCGCCACGGAAACCTCCTCGGAAACCGCCGCCGAAGTTGCCACCAGGTCCGCCGCCCATTGGCCTGGCCGGAAGGGCCTTGGTGTAACCTCTGCCGCCGAGACCGCCGCCAAGCCTACGCGGCACCCAGCCCTTGACGGTGCGGCCTCGCTCGACGTCTACCTTGATACGTCGGTCCTTGATTCGAATACCGTCGCAGGCATCTAGAGCAGCTACTCACCAGTGCGCCAAGGCGCGTGTGTCAGTAAAACCTTAGCAATATCATACCTTTGCGTCATGGTTGAGTAGAAAGAAAGAGAGAGAGAGAGAGAGGAAAACATGAATTTGAGATGGGCAAGCTTGAGGGCCACAGGTCTCGATGTGTAAAGCAGAGCGCGGGCAAGCCTGAGGGCCTCGCGTCTGAGGGGTGCAGGACTGGCGGACAAGCCGTGTCTCGTCGAAAGGGGTGGGTTCAGCGGTATTACCTCTCATGTCTTTCTCTCGTTCAAATACGACGAAGGCGTAGCCGCGGTGGGGCTTCTTCTTCTTTCCGGGCTTCTCATGTGCATGAGTGTCAGTGATGATGCGAATCTGTGCATGTATCAGTGATGAACCGGCAAGCATATGGGGACGTGGAAACCATACGCGCTCAATAGGGCCGAATCGCCCAAACTCCCTCTCGAGATCCTGCTCGTTGGCCTCGTACGAAAGTCGCGCCACGATCAGGGTCTTGAAAGCGTCACCACGAATGTTCGGATCTTCGTGTGGCTTGACTGGATGACGGAAGGGTTAGCAGAGATTTCCCGATGGCCGACAAGCTGGAAAACTGACAGTTCTTGGGCCCCTCAGTCTTCAGTCTCTCAACAGCGGCCTGTTTCTCAAGCTTCTTGCGGTCGCGCATCTGCAGCCAGCTCTCCGTCGGCTTGTAGTCATCCGTTTCCTTGTAATGTTGAAGCGCGGGGAGGAACTCGGCGACGCCAGAGACTGGTAGAGTTCGTCGCGACTCGGGCGCATGGTCGGGAGGCGGAACCCATCGCAGCGGAGGGCGCGGCGCGAAGAGCGCCAGCAGGTTAGGGGGGAGCTTGTCCGTCATCGCGAGGGCTTCAATTCGTCAAGCCCCGGGTGTCGCAGTCGGCGGCTTGGGTAAATTGCGCAGCGTCTGTTGGCTAGCAATGCATCGGTCGAGCGTAGTGGGATGAAGTTTGAGAAAGGGAGCGTCGCGTCGATTCGGAAATTGACACGAGAGCTTGGGAAAGTTTGTAGTGCAGCCAGCCTGGCGCAGGCAATACCAGTTGGTCCAATCATCCGTGGTTCAGCCGACCCAGTCCTGCCGCAAAGCTACTCAGAAGGTACGTACTGGGCCCAGCCTGCCAACCCAGCCTGGGTGCCGGCGGCCGGAACATCTTTGCATCTTTGCGCTAAGAAATTTCCCGACTGTCCCTGAACAGGAGCTTCTCGCGACTCACTTCATCAGCTGGATGCTGTATGCCAAGCAGAGTACCATGACGATCAAGGCACTCAAAACGGTGTCTACCGGCCGTGTAAGTACTTCTGGCACTAGGGCTACTTGGGGCTCTCGCTGACACCCTCACAGAATGGCCTCGGCGCCTTCATCCTGCAATGCAGGAAGATGGACATACACTACTGCGACTGGGCTGGCAGCTCTAAGGGAATGCTGTATGCAGGTCCTAAGCACCAACGGCTGGAATCTTTGCTGACATTGTTTTCCCAGCGGCTTCATCAAGTCACAGCTCCCCAAGTTCGCTGCCGCCAACCCTCAGATCGAGTTCACTGTCTCTCCCCGTCCCTCGAAACACCCCATCATCGTCGGCCACTACATCAACGGCCGCGAAAAGGCCATATGCGTTCGGAACATGGAGCCCCTCGAGATCCTTAAGAAGGCGGAATTGCTGCGCGACGCCAGCGGAGAGAAGGTCAAGAGGGTGAACAAGCCGGTAACGAGCATCAACCCCAGTGTCAGAGGCATCTGGAGTCCTTATCACGGAAAGGGCATGACTGTATGAGTACGAGGGGACGTGATCGCTGTCAATTTGGGAAACGTGTAAAACAACGAACAGAGCAAGGCGTGTATAGGGGGAGGTGGCATCTTGGATGCTTGTATCATACAAAGACGTGGGGTAGGATGGGGAGAGGGCCCCCCCTTAAGAGCGCTCGAATTCAAATCTCGACATTCACGGGGTGTCCGTCATGTACATGGTGGGGGTATAATGTTTTTTTATTTTTCTCGGCGCCCTTTGGGCGCTGCGGTGCACTACTGATGTTATCTTGTGTTGTTCCAAGCCCATTCCGGCTAACTTTTGAAAGTCATCATCATCAAGTATGTAACCAGCCACGTTTACTGCTTGGCGTTGACGATGTCGACGACTGTAAACTGTCAGGTGTCTGTTCAAGATGGAAGGCTGGAAAACACTCACAGCCAGGCTTCAGGGAGGCACCGCCAACCAAAAAGCCGTCAATGTCCTTCTCCTTGGCAAGGTCCTTGCAGTTCTTCTCGTTGACACTGCCGCCGTACAGAATGCGGGTCTCGTCGGCAACCTTGTCGCTGACCTCCTTCTTGAGCCAGGCGCGAATGGCGGCGTGGACCTCCTGGGCCTGGTCGTTGGAAGCGACCTTGCCGGTGCCAATGGCCCAGATGGGCTCGTAGGCAATGACGACCTTGGACCAGTCGGAGATGGCGGCCTTAAGGGCGGCCAGCTGCTTGCTGACGACGTCGACGGTGGTGCCGGCCTCGCGCTCCTCGAGGCTCTCGCCGCAGCACCAGATGGCGCCAACGCCGTTCTCAGTGGCGTACTTGGTCTTGGAGGCAACGACTTCGTCGGACTCGCGGAGGATGGTGCGGCGTTCCGAGTGACCGAGGATGGCCCAGTTGATGTTCAAGTCCTTCAGCTGAGAGACGCTGATCTCGCCGGTGAAGGCACCGTTGGGCTTGTCGAAGACGTTCTGGGCGGCAACCTCGACATCCTTGCGGAGAGAGTCGCGGACGAGCTGGAGGTAGATGGCGGGGGGGGAAACAACGACCTCTGCGGGGGGTGAGCGTCAGCCAAGTTGCATGCACCCTGGTGAGCCAGTGTTTGACGGGGGGGAAGGGGGTTGCACGTACCGGTGTTAGGGTCAAGGTTGGCGTTGTTCAGGTTCTGGACAATCTCCTTGATGGACGAGATGGACCCGTTCCTATGATGTTGAAGACACTCTGCGTCAGTTTGTTATGTTCTTTTATGGCTGGGACCCAAAGCTTCCATGTTCACATCCTCTGCCTCCGTCTTCTCTACGATGGTGCAGAGATGGCAGTACCCCGCCATTGCAGGAGACTTACATCTTGAAGTTGCCGCCGACGAAGAACTTGCGAGCCATGTTGGGCAATTGATAGTGTCAGGTGAGGTTTAAGGGGGAGTAGTTGGAGCGTGAGACGTCTGGTTGACTGTTAAGAGGAAAAGATCGGATCAAGGCTGGACGTAAATGACGCAGTATGGGTTTGCAAGTGGTGGTTCGGCCAGTATTGGCTAGGTAATGAAAAGACCTCAGGGTTGGGTCACGTCAAAAGCTCCAGCGCAAGGTGGGCGGCTGGGCTCGTCTCGTCCCATGGAGGGGCAGGAAGGAGGGGGCAGCAGCTGGTACCGCCGCTGGCAGGCCGAAAGCACCAGTTTACAGCACATTATCAGCAGTTATGGTGGGTCTTCGAGAGCTGCCCCGCCACTCAAGCTACCTACCTTTCCTAGGTAGGTACCTAGGTAGGTGCCGTACCTACCTACTACCCGCAGCAAATCCAGCTCCGCGATGAGCTGACTGAAGTGTGTACCGTAGCAGAGTGCAGTGTTGCAGTGTTGCAGTGTTGCAGTGTTGCAGTGTTGCAGTGTGTATAGCGTGCCTTCCACGTCTGTCGTAGGCTGAGACCATCCTCCAACAACCAGCCAGCCTCTCAACAGTTTTTTTCTTTTTGTTTTGCCCTAGTGTCCAGTAATTAGCGACGGTTACACTTCCTTTGGCCTCCGAGTGCCGAGTTTCTTGTCTGACAATCCAATCGGATGCCCACTATCGTTTCTAGTAGGTATGTATAAACGATTGGCACACAACAGCACACGACTCACCTGAGACTAGGTAGTTGAGGCTTTGATTGGAGACGGTGAGGTGGTGAAGCTCGTCAACCGCGACAAGAAACCAATGCGAGAACTTCCTTTACTCACGAAGCCAGTCAAGTGCCCCAACTGCCAGAGTTCGCAGTCGAGCTTGGTCGACCCGAGACGTCTTGATTCTCTCTCTCCCTCTAAGCCTGTCTACAAGGGTCGAGGACATGAGGCAATGGACTCGGCCGAGTTAATTGAAATCATGTCCCCCTGTTTCTCCCGACTCCACGGCTGTCTGTGTTCCCAGCTCCCACCAAACCTCCGTGTGAGCAGCGCGCTCTTGGTTGTGGATGCCGCACTGACAAATTCTTCAACAGTTCAAGACTGTGTTTGACACCAAGACCCCGAGTGGGTGCACCCACGATTTCGACTACCAAGGTGCCATCGTCGCGCGTATAAACTTGACTTGACTCAACCTCGGACTCCAAAACGAAGAAGCTGTCGTTTTGAGCAAAAGCCTCCATTGACAACGCGCTTGCGGTCCTGAGCCATACCTAGACAGGTGCGTGCCAAGACAATTGCGTACTGTGTTCGCTCTGGGACGTCGAAAAGCAACCCATGATGATGCTGTCCCAAGCTCCCCTCGGCCAACCCCGGCTCGGGTCCAAGAAGCCACCTAGGTAGTTCAAGACCCCGTCCACGGAGGAGACTACATAGGACAAGTGCGGTGTCTCGTCCGGCTCCCGCGCTTGCCATGTCATCAGCACAGGCCGAGTTCTTCGTCAATCTTGCAAATCCTCCCACTATGTCTATGTCGCTACATTGGTTGACGATTGAGTCAGCCAGTCAAAGGGAGGGGGGTAGCGGGGGATCTCTCGTCCAGGGGCGCAGCTAGAGGCAGGCCGGACACGCGTGGGGGGTCTTGATCTCATGGGCCAATCGAGTCTGTGCCTGAGGGGAGCCTCGAAGCAGATCGTGGTAAATGACAGGAACAACGGGTCCGAGCCACGGGTAACGCCGTGACTGAACCCCAGTCGGCGTATGTCGATTGAAACACCTACTCGCCGGCGTGTGGTCGGAAATGAGCTCGGGAGTAGCCACTCTGGTGACCTTGTGAGTCGTCACACAATCGTCGTGGGGCGGATGCAGAAGAAGCGACAAGGCGCCTGGCGTCACTTTTCGGGCCGCGGTTGCTAGGTGAGTTGATGGGTGGCAACGTCGCATACACTACATAAAAGAGTCTGGCTTCGGCGTAGAAGCGAACGAACAGGAGCAGGCAGCTCCCAGGTCCCCATAGCAAGTGTCGTTTCTGCCATGGTCAAGATTCAAGGAGAGAGGGGGGGAGGTGGAGTAGGAAGATGGATGATTTGAAAGCGCAAAATTTCAAACTGACAAACCGCTTCGGCAACCCATTGCCCACTTCAAAGCCTCATGTCGCCACCCGCATCCGTTCGTTAGACAGGGTAACATCCAACGGCCATCCGCCATGGAACGTCTAGACCCGAGGTGATAGAATCGCGTCACAAAAGGCCAAGACGTCAAAGGAGAGTGGTCGTTCCGGGCGAGGCTCTCGCAAACGCCTCTCTAGTGGACATGGCCCAGGTAAGATGACCCCATTCTCTACTGCCTAGTCCCTACAGGTACTCACACAGGGGTGCAGAAAACTGGGATACGGGAGAAGGGCCCAAAATAGACCCCTGCTGTTCAATATCTTCCGACATGTCCTGTTTGAACTCCCTCGCTCGGCCGTCATAGCGTCGCTGCAACCATAATTCGATGCATCCTGCCAAGATCCAAACATCCTCCCTCTTCAGCAATTCAGCAAGGGCTCTTAGATCTTCAAGCGGGAAGACATGTCCCCTCCACGTTAAGCCGGATACACTACGAAGTACAACCCTATACACCCGCCATCGCCGGCCGCTACTGCGATCCTTTCCTGCCAGGGGCGGGACGGAAGAAGCCTCATGTTCCACTGCTTGCTCCCGAATGCAGCTTGCTATCGATTCCGGCCACCAAATCGTCGGATTCCCTGCCCACCCCTACTTGCTCTGTGACCTGCCATTCCCATGATGACAGACGCCATGCATAACATGCACCACGGGCGTAGGAGGCCTGACAACTCCAACACTCAAGAAGACCGGGGGGCGGTTCATCAATGATCAGACAGCTGTCCGCAGCTTGAGCCTCCTCGACCCGCCATCCGTGAGGCCAAACAACAAGGCTGGAAACCGTTCTCGCCAATACCGGTTCTTGTGGAGTAACGCAACCATGTCACAGGATACGCAGTTTGGTTTACGCAAAGAGGCAAGGCGCGAAATCTACTTGCTTCCCTCCCTGGTCGACTTCTTTCACACAGACGTGGAACCTGGTCCGAGGTAGCCTTTTGGATCAACGTCTTAGCGGCCGTTTTCTCTTTTCAGTACCACGGGTGGTGTGGTGGTCCCGGGGTGGTGATCCATTGTCCAAGGAGAAAAGACGACACAACAACACCGGTTCTCTATTACGACCCCAGTTCGAACTGTCAGTGCGGCTTTGAGAACGTTCCGCCATCACACCAGTCACCCCGCAGCGCGGTGCCAGGGCCAGGACGGCCGCACCATGGAGAGGAAAAGGATATATTGTGCTGGGGCTCGTATCGTTGCGTTGATCTCACAAGTGCAGTATATACTTTTTTTCATTTGCCTTCGTCTAGTGGTTTGGCTCAAGCACGGTCATCAACATAGGAAGCTTCCGTTTGCCATTCTACTCCCATTCGCCTACCGCGTACCCGGACCAGCTCGATTGCCGTAAAGGGAGGAATAAGGAGCAGAGCATATCAACCTTGCCCGGCGCCTCTTCTTTTGCTGCGCCCTTTGCCGAACTGCGTGCCTGCAACATGTCCACACCCCCGACGACATGAAAATCCCGCCGATCGAAGTCATCCTCAGTTGGCCACCGCCGCATTACGACAACCCCGAAACCAGAGGCCCCGCCAACCAGATCGTCGCCCTCGCCCTACTAGGCGTTGCTACAGTCCTGCTGGCGATTCGGATCTACACGCGTCGATTCATAAGCAATGCCTTTTGCTCGGACGACATCCTCATCATCTTGGCCTTCATACCGGCCACCGGGTTCGTGGTCGTCGGGGTGATCGCCGCGCAATTCTACGGCTGGGGACGGCATGTATGGGATGTACCCGCGTCGATGCGTACGGGTTCGCTTCAGTTTGGTCTCGCATCTCTGATCTTGTTCGATCTGGCCACCAGCATCACCAAGCTCTCGATGCTTGCTCTGGTGCACCGGATCGCCTGCGCGGCTTCGAACAAGCTGAGGATACTAGTCATGACACTCCAGCTCATCATCTCGGTCAACTGTATCGTCTTCATAGTGGTATCGATGCTGCAGTGCCGGTGAGTTTATTCCGGACTCCTCTGACCCCCTCCTCGACTAACAGCAGTGGAAGGCCCCTGCGGCTCTTCTGGACGCCCTCATTTCAGCCACAGAACTGCATCGACGAGACCACGCACCTCCTGGCCGCAGGCATCATCAACACTACCACTGACTTCTTGGTGGTTCTACTGCCACTCGTCATCGTGCGCGTCGTCTACGCCGGCAAGCTCACCCCGAGGCAAACCATCATCGTCAACCTTTTGTTCGGGGCCGGCTTCCTCGCCACGGCCGCCGGGGCGGCGCGGACCTACTTTACCTGGATCATGAGCACGGACCCGGACACTTCGTGGCATGCCTGGATCAACTGGCTGGTGTCCTGTATCGAGCTCTTCCTCGGCATCATATGCACCAGCATCCCCGCGACCAAGCCCTTCTTCAACCGATACGTTCCGAAGCTGCTAGGCACGGCACGCAGATTCAGTGGCCGCGGCAGCGCCGGGCTCGTGGAACCGACCACCAAGGCTTCCGCTTTTACCAGTCGAGCCTCGAACGAATCTGTCACAAGGGAGCTCCCCCCTTTCCCAGCGGAAGCCAAAATTCCCGCAACCAGGCGATTCAGCGAGAGCATGCTCAACAAACCCTTGCCGGCCGTGGCGAAGAATCACTCGGTTTACACCATCAACATCCAGCTCGACGAAACTAGTCTGGGGCCGGCGGACAGGACGCGCGCCTCCAGCGGTCGAATTATGGACCAATCAGACATGGCCTGGCGCCAACCAGCGAGCAGTTTCAGCCAGCCGACAAGGCTTCACCACGCCCGCTGCAGCTCGGAACCGCCGACCCAGCAGCACCGGTTCAGCGAGTACGGCCCGAGGGCAATCCGGTCCGAAAGCCGCAACACCAACACGACGTCAGGCGAGAGCAGCCGCCACAGCCACATTCTATACGACATTGAGAGCGTATACCGCCACAGCATTCACGACCTCGTGGAAGAGACGCGCTACAGCCCCTACGATCGTCATAGCTACTCCGCGGTGCCTGCGCCACTGAAGAAGCATGGCAAGTCTGTGTCAGTGAGCGTGGTCGGAGGTTGATTGAACCGAAAAACAAAAACAAAAAATAAGCCTGTTGCGTGCAAACATACATGAGGGGGAAAGATGCACGTTATACCGTTTCCAGGCGGGGGTAGCTTGTCAAGGAGGGGGGGGCGTTAGAGAGAAAAAGACAGAGAGGAGGACTCATGATAACGCCACTAGCAGCTGTCCAGTCCCTACTCTTTCAACCAGTTCTTTTTTTGTACATGTTTTATAGTTTCCAGAAAGCTTCGGGGGCCGAACCCGAACCTTGAGTAACGACGTCCATGAAGAGCAATTAATACAGACTGTTCGGAGAGAAGCTCGCCCCCCCACCCCTCTCCCCTGATCCGAAGTCCTTATCTCGGCGTCCGCCCTCTGTGCCCTCCCCTAAACTCTGAGCCGTAATGGCATCCCAAGCGCCCTGAACTCTCTCTCGTCTGTGCTGAGCTGTATGAGATTCTTTTGGGACGAAGACGCGGGAGTGCTGATATTTGGCCGTAGGCAGTTTGATATTTAGCCGTATCTAACTGCTTTAGGCAGGAGCACCCCATACAAAAAAGTCAAAGCTTTTGCCCCATAAAAGTGCACTTACACTCCCCCATCTAAACTCACTCAAATGACTCAGTATACTCTCAAAACAAGAGGAGGATATCTTAACAATAGAAAACACTATTAATATAGGGAAAAAAGATATAGAGAGATATAGGGTTAGAGGTTAGTGTTGGGGGTAGATTTATTAGTTAGAATCAGAGGAATGTGTTATATAAGGAGGGAGGGAATTGTTAGTGCTATAGCCAAATATCAAACTGCCTACGGCCAAATAGCAGTATGACGCGGGGGAGGGAAGTTTGGCTCAAACCTTGTTTCCGTCGTCGTCCGTTTCAAACAACAGGGAGAGCGTGGGGGAAACGACGAGGAATCGCACCAGGGCGCGCGCGCACACACACACACACACACACACAGACACACACTGTTCACCTGACGGCCGGTGAAGCGCAGAAAATGGTGTCTGCCGTCCCTTCTTGCCACCACATCAGCGGGCACATCAGCGTCCAGCCCCTCCAAGCCATCAGCCCTCTCCCTCGACGCAGGACGATCGACAGTCCCGCCGTTGAGAGGGTGAGGGGCTTAAAGTATAAACTTGTACAAAATAAGAACAGAAAGAAGAAAAAATTAAATAAAAAGGCCCGGTCGTCCCGCTGCAGAGCAAAACCCAATCCGAACGTCGTCACCACGCGGTTCCATACGCCAAGCCATCGGGCGTGTACAGCCGGTTCGATCTGGACACTTTCTCTACTTTTTCTTCTTCTGTCCTTTCTACCGGTATTAAAGGCTCACTCACAAGGTACGGGTACGTACCAAAGGGTCATAAAACAGGGCCCAAGGATCAGAGCTGAAGAGGGGTTTCTTCCCTTCTGCATCATCATTATCCACAATCAAATTGACCTTTTGTTTTGGTCCAATTCTTCAGCTCTGGAATACGAGTATGAATCTCTCACCCCTCTAACACACACACACACTACCCGATGATCGTACTTGATGCTTTCTTGGTTTGGGGGGGTGGGTGGCCTCGAGATGAGGGACGCGGGCGAACGTGTCGGACCACCCACACTTGGAACCTTCCCCTCCCCCCCAAAATAAAAAAGCAACGAGAGCGTATAGGGTTCATCCCTGGCCTTTGTCCAAACATGGTGGCCTGTCATGGCGGAATCCCTTGATACCGACCGAAAACTCGCGTTTTCGGCTTTACAGCCCGTGTGTGTGTGTGTGTGTGTGGGCTCAGCTTTTGGTAATGGGTAAGAGGAGTAGAGGGTCGCGGCTATTCTCCCTCGACACAGACGTCATCCAATCTCTATTGGGGTTGAGCTGCGAGATATCCTCGGCATCCAAGATGGACGGAAATAGGGGAGGGGGGCGGGGAGGGGAGAGGAAAGAAAAAAAATAAAAAGCAAAAGAGTCGAGAGGCAAGATGGACAAACTCTGTCCATCGCCCTGATGGCTTCTTTTGAAAGAAGCCTGCGTGTTCTGCCAGCGCTTTACCGAAGGCTTGGCTCTGCTGCAAACCGACCGTGTCTGCTCGGGGGAGGGGGACGCGACAAATGGTGTCTGTTCCCTCCTCCCTCCCCCCTCGGCAGGTGCGGATGGAGCAAGTCCCGGACCGATTTGCAATGGTGACGGTGCTTCTCTCTCCTCCTTGGTCTCTCTTTCCGCCCCACGTGCTACTATGTTGACGTCTGTAGATGTTGCGGTGGACGCGCGCACGACGAGGGAGACCTGGTCGCAGGGGACGGGGGAGCCCGCGAGGGAGGAGCCTACTCCCACCAGTCGATGCCTCGACCCACAGACTGAAGAAGGTATAGGGGGGCTCGCCGGCTCAAGTCTCGGAACTGGACGCACCTGACAAAACTTGAACAGTGTTGCACGCCATCGTCCAAAGTCCAAACGGTTCCCAGCTCCCTACTCGCCTGAGGCGTGATGCAGCCAGCTGGGACCAAAAGACCATTCCACGGATGGGATAAACGTCCCAGGGCTGTCACAGTAAACAGCAAGCTTGATCAAAGGGCAACACAATAAGTGCTCAGTTCCAAACGGGAGACCCAAGTATTGAGCATCGGTTTCATTTGCTATCTTTTATTTTCTCGCTCTCCGCAGGTTCCGTCTTCTTACGCTTTCAAATCAAAGTACAAATTCCAAGTTGCTGTTGTTCCATCCTTGAGTCTGTGTAACTCGCCACTATCTTTCGTGGCCGGACCTCGTGCTGTGAGGGTTCCCTTTCCAAAACAACATACAAGTTCTGTTGTGTCGAGCGTGAGCTCTTACATGTGCCCTCTTCTAAAAGATGTGCCGCGGTGTTATGTAGAAAGATATAAGAAAAAATAAAAAAATAAACAAGAATCAAAATCAAATGTGCCTCGCCTTGTTCACTGGCAGTCTTCCTCCTCCTTCCCCTGACCGCGGCTCGGCCCTTGCTGGAGTGCCCCACCTCACGGGTCGCGAGTCTCCTGATGGCGTGTCCATAGATTCATATCCTAGATGTGGTCCCAGCCGGGCGGCTTGCGGTAAATATCCTTCGGCTTTGCGGCGGTTCATCCGTGGAATAGAAGGGTGTCCTGGGACACGCGCGAGTCTCTCGCGGTAGTGTGATGGCTCCTGATGACTAGCACCGTCCACAATTTAGAGGATCAGGTTGCTGTCGGAAACCGAGCTCGGTGCGCTTGCATACTGAGCTCATAACCATTCTGGTGTTGAACAAAAACTGAAGGGTTCAGCGAACATCGCCCAAGACAGTTTTTGTCGTCGTGTGTAGGAGCGTTGTAGGCTCTTACGGACCATAGTTGTTCATCCGGCCTGGACAAAGTTCCGGTGGAAGGGCATCTTAGCATCCATTGACTGAGACGGGCTCAGGTCGTGTCCGATTTTGCCCATGGCGGACAGGTGGTTCTGGGCGTCCTGGATGAGCTGGACGTTTCTGGTGTCCTCGGGCTGGTTGAGGCCGCGGACGATGTCCTCGAGCGCCTGGCGGTGAGCCATCCACTCCTCAATGAGAGGCTTGGAGGACTGCTCCTCCTGGGCGACGGCCTCCACGGCGACGGCCTTGGCAGTCACCTTGCGAGAGGCAGGAACGGGGCCGACCTTGGGGGCGTCCTTGCGCTTGCGGCCCTTGGAGCTCTGCTGTCCGTTGCTTGTGCTGGTAGGGGATCCAGGGACTCCGTTGTCGTTGTGGACGCGGCGCATGTGGTCCTTTAGGTTCCACTGGCGGGGGAATCCATTGCCATGCATGGCACGGTCGCATCCCTCGTACGAGCACAGGAAAGGCTTGTCACCGTGGCCGTGCATGGCGTGGGCCTCACGCTCGTGACGGAGCAGGCAGGCGGTGGAAGAGAACCGGGCGTTCTCGCAGGAGTCAATCTTGCAGCGGTAGGGCTTCAGGTGGGAGTCGACGAACTTGCTGTGAAGGGGGGGACAGGGCGGTTAGTCTTGTGGGCGGGTATGACAAGGTGACCTGGTAGTCGACTCACTCGTAGTTGCACTTGAGCTTCTCGGGCTTGTGGTTGCAGCTGGACTCTCCCTCCCACGGGCAGTGGAACAAGCCATCGGCTTGCGGGGTCGCGTTCTTGTACAGGGGGTGGTCCCGGGCCGAGTCACCGTCGTTGGTAGGGCGGCGGCCGGGGAAGGTAGGGGGCAGAGCGGCATCGCCGACGATGGTGAGAACGCTTGCGGCGAGTTCGTCTCCCATGAACTTTCCGTTGGCGCTGTACAGAAGGGTCGAGTCAGAGGCTGACTCTAAGCTAGAGCAGCTGATCTGAGGAACGTACCTTGGAGACTGGCTCTGGATAATGGGGGAGACGTGCTCCGAGTGGGAGGGCGAGGACATGAGGGGGGCAGACAGCCACGAGTCCTCGGTGCTCCCTGCGGGCGATGACAGGTGAGACTCGGCGGGGCTGAAAGAGTTCCAGGAGGCAGAAGGAGAGTGAGCGCCCAGGCTCGAGTCAGGGTCCAGTTGCATCTGAGCAGGCACAACGTGCATGTTCAGGTCGCCAGACGGGAGGCCGTCGGAGACCATGCCGAGCTCCATCGAGTCGAACCACTGCGAGGAGACGGCACTAGTGTCCGTGTCCAGGAAGTAAGGGTTCACGTCCATCATTTGGGCGCTGTGCTGGGGTCCGTTGAAGATGGCGGCGTTACCTGTGATGTCCATGGAGGACAGCTGGGCAGATACTTGAGACGACGCCGCAGACGACAATCTGGGGCGGGTCTTGGGGGATGTGACCTTGGAAATCCTGTGCTTGCGGCTTCCGGCCGAGCTGCGCGAAGTCCCTCTTCGCATCGGCTCGCCGCCGGCAGGCACCACGGTTGTGGCGGGCACGGCAGTAGCCCACTTGCTCTGCATGTCCTCGGTGGGTTGGCCCTGTCCTCTGGGCGTGATGTGACCATCAACTTGGAAAGAAAAGTCCTCGGAGTCTCCCGGGTGGGCAGATCCGTTGTCTGAGAAGTCTTGAAAGTTCTGTGCACCTTCTCCTGTCGTTTCCCATGAACCACTCAAGGGGTCCGATGGTCCTGTTTGAGAAGAAAAGGAAAACATCCCTGTGGGCACCATTCCGGCATGGAAGAAGCTGTAATCGCTGAAAGGGGGGTTGTTAGTGTGCTGTGCCTCCACTACTCTGATGTACATGTAACGCAAACGAAAAACAAGGAAGCAAAATGTCAGCCTGACACAACTTTGTTCCTGTAGCACGGCAGTGTTAGCGGTCGATGCTTTACCCTACAAGGTTTAGGGTTACGAGTTGACAGACCAGGCAAGCACAGATCCAGTAGATCAGGCCAGGGAGAGGACGGTTCCAGTACGAGTCGTTTGAGGAAAAAAGGTCCGGGTCGTTCCAGTGTACTAGATAAATGAAAGTCATGGGTGGCGGCGGCCAGGGACAAGAGGCAGTGTCGTCAATCCTGTGCTAGGCATCGAAAAAGATGCAGGGGCATATGGAGGTGGTGCGCGGTTCTGTTGGTAGGCCAGACTGGGCGATTGGTTCTGCTGGGGTCGTCTTCAAATGTTGATGATTCCATGGTCCGTGATGACTATCCTTGGGCAGATCAAATCCAGGCGTGATGTCGAAAATTGTTGAAACCATCAGAACAAACACACAGGAATCCCATCCTGTTGTTGGAAGCTGATGTCCTGTAGAAATTCCAGGTCCCTCAAGCCGAGGTAGTAGAATCGAAGCAAACGGAAATCCATGACATGAACAGAAACCAACACGCGCAGGCGCGACGTGCCTTGATCCAGAGGCCAGTGTCGGAGACAGCCAGTACGGAGCTTGAATGAAGCTGTGGCGGAAGGGGTGAAGGCAGAATCCGGGCGAGTTGAGTGTAGGCCATCCGTGGTAGGTAGTCCTCATCCAAAGGCGAGGCTGGGCAGCCTCTCGTCTCGGGGGAGACGGCCAGTGTGTTCCGGGTGATCAAAATCCATTTGGTTCATCCATAGGCAATCAAGTACGGCAAAATAAATCCAGGGCCGAGTAAAACAATGTCCAGTGGGAGTCCCAGTTGCTGCTTGTCTAATGATTGCTCATAGTCGGGCAATACTCACCACGGCGACATGACGTCAAATTTCTTTGTGACCGGTCTGGTGCGACGGCAAGAGGTAGAACCTCTGCGCTACGGTCTCCTGTATCCAGCGGGATCAAGTGTTCCTATTTTGCAAGGGTCCTAGGGAAAGTCTCCTGAAATGAATAGTCCGGCAGAAATCCTGGGTTTGAAGTCCTCGGGTCGTTGTCCAGCGATGTAAGGGCCTCCTCGGCCGGAGAGATCTGGTTGGTTGACTCGAAAGAAACAAACAGCGAAACATGATGTGCTCAATACATGGCGCGGAAAAACAAAAAACGACGGACCACCCTGGGAACAGAAAAAGAAAAGACAATACCTAGAAGGTGTATGGACGTCGTCCAGGTCAATAGAATTGTAGCCAGGCATATCCGGGCGCGGAACAACAAAGGCAGTCATTGATTCCTCGGGCTGTGTGTTCATGCAAGTCCAGGGCAAATATAGTCAACTCGGCTGAGTTGTGTCGTGATAGGAAACCAAGGAGAGAAGCAAACACAGCGGAATAACTTGTTTGCGACGTTCCTGTGGAATGTGTCGGAGTCTTGTGTCGAGTGGGATGATCCTTGGGGGTGGCAAGATGTGAAGATCTTCTTTTGAGCTTCTCAGTAGGGCTGGCTGGGAGGGATATTGGCGGGTAGAAAAAGAGAAAAAGTAGTAGACGGGAGGTTGGGTTGCCAGGATGATGGGCGATGCAAAGTGCAGAAGAGTTGGGCAGGAATGTATCGTATCTTGCGGGTTGGGCTGAAAGAAAGAGAGGAGAAACAGACGTTGGGCAGGGAGAGGGGGGTCAGCGGGTTTTAATGTTGCAGGACGAAGCGAAGCCTGGGCTGCCATTCCAAGGATACCAGCGAACGAGATGAGAGATGAGGGTCGGTCGTCGGCGAGGGAGAGGGAAGGTGAGGGAGGGGGGAGGATGGCAGGTGGAGCCTCTCACCACGTAGTCGTGTGTGGGTCAACTCACCCCTGCTCTACTGCTCTGCTGGCTGGCAGCAACACCCCTGTTCCGAAGCAATGGGCTTCCTTGATTCCACTCAACAGGGCGGCATTGTGTGCCAGGCTTGCCAGACCAGGGCTATCACAATCTTTGCTTGTCCGCTTCGGCCACCACTCATTAAAGGGAGACCACTCTCTCATTTCTCTAGGCGGCGCCGTGTCCAGCTGCTGGCCAAAGTCCCCGGGCTCCCGGACTCCCTGGAGGGTCCTGTTCGAATGAATCTCATTCAGGAGCCATGGAAACAGGAAATGCCGCGACGTCGTGTACCGTCCATCGTATGCGCCGTGGCTACCGGCCGTCACAGAGGCCGCAGGAGCCAGGACTCGAGGCTACATGGCATGGCGCTAGCCAGCTGGCCTCATTTATTACACTCGCACTTCATAGGCCCGTTCCTACCGATGCCGTCGGCAACTGGTCGTCTTCCTTGATTTTATTGACCTTTTGAGTTGGGTCCCGGGTGGATGCAGACGACGTCCCGGACCTATAGTGATGCGCAGAGCCGGGTGGCCGTGGCAGCTGAAGGGATCATGGCTGCAGCGACAACACATCCGTGCAGACCATACGCAGTACGAGAAGTAGGAGAGCAACACCGGAAGGCGCACACTTTCGAAAGGAATAGAAAGGGGGGGAGGGGATGTCCGTTTTGTCGACTCGCAGCGACATCGTGCCTACCTGCTTTTGCCGAGCCTTCCATCTTGATTCTTGACCACCACCCGTACGCACCATGCGGCGTCGAAGCTGCTTGTCCCGTCCCATCAAACGACATGTTGGCCTCGTTCCCAAAAAAAACCCTGGACCATCCCATATCCCCCCCTCTTTGCACGGACGTACCATGTAAGAGGTCTCCCGGTTCCAGTAGGCGTCTCGAGCACCATCATTGTCATGGCGAGCGATCGTTACCAGATAATGTGATGCGCATGAATCACCCTTCTCCATGACAGAATCGATACTGCCGCCTCACTAATATCCATCCCATCGCGCCCGGCCATCTGATGGGCAGGGGGGAAAGCGCTTAGGTACAACAAGCGAGCCCGGCACTTAACTGAGCCGAGCGCCGGAAGAGCGGGCTGTCAGCCCGCTCTTGCTGTCCTCCTCCTCACGACCTCGTGTTTGTTTCCCTTCCACCTTGTCGACGTATGCTTGATTGGTCCCGGGTGCCTCACGTGTTGATGAGGCACAGGCGCTGTCCGGCAGCAGCTATTTTTGCGTGTTCGGCCTTGACTGGCCCGGATCGCCGTCGCAGGTCGGCCGGCCACACACCACAAACAGCCCTCGAGAGTCGAGACCCGCGCGAAAGGCACTTGGAGAGGTGATTGCCCGGGTCACTGCCAACCGGGCTTGCTGCTGGCGGAATTGGTCCTAGCCAACCATTGGCGACTGGCGTCACGATAATGCATTTCTAATGCATAAAGCAACATGCAGCGTGTGCCCCGGTGGTCGCTTGAACAACACCACCCAAGTCATCATGCCAGCTTATCCGTCGTATCATGGAACGCGCCGGCGGTTCGCTGTGTTTGCCGGTGTGATCCACGCGCGTGTCCTTCGATCGCAAGGAAACGTTGCGCGGCGCCCGCGTCGCCCGGCAGAAGGACTCTCGGCTTCCGTCTGGTCAGAGGAGTAATCTGACCTCCACACCTGGCCTAATCTTTGACACCGAGGGGTCTGACAATGGGGTGAAGCCGTCGGCCTTGACTTTAAGAACGGCACGAGGTTGAGACGCGGGGCACCACTAGCCTTTTGGCAGTCCCTTGCGATGATGACTGAGGGCAGCTGACGTTGACACGAAGACGCAGGATGCAAGGACGTGAGACGATGCGCCCGTTTCTGCAGGCCGAGTTCAATCTAGGTAGGGACGGAATGAGCCTTGGCATTGTACCTACCTGCACAGAGAGGTTCTAGCTCCGTACCTACCCACTCTACTTTGGTACCTACCTAGGTAGGTCAGGTAGGTAGGTACCTTACGGATTAGTAGTTTTCCTCCAAACGGCCCGTCCAACATCCCATCTTTTCGGAAGACAATGGTTTATCCCACAGGCAGGGAGGGAGGGCACTATCATCGATGTACGGATACACTGCAGCCTCAAACCACCGCCAACCCTATCCGTCCATCTGCAACAACAACAACAACACATAGCGACGACCAGCACCCAGAGTCCAAACAAGTCCTAGACCAACAACAGCCGACTCACCCTTTCTTCTGCCCCGACAGCTTTCGCTCGTCCTCGCTCCAACCTAGTGCACGTGATTGCCGGCACGTCGTAGCGGCGGATGGCTGCTTCATTACTCAGTCATACCCTGTCAGATACCACCACACCGTCAAAACTCTGTCACCCTCGTAGCCTGTAAGGGCAGTCCTCGAGTCGCCGACCCCCTTTGACCATGAGATGAGGCCATTCGCAAGGCATGGTCATCTTTGTGTCCAACTGACGCCTGCGAGTCGGCATCTTGCGGAGCTCGAGAGTCACTGTTTGTCCCAGAAAATAAAGAAAACAGGTACGTGTATATAGTAATCCGTGTATCAATTGATTCTGTGCGCTCAGGAGAGTTGTTATCGGCTCAAGGCCCCCTGTCTGTATTGCCCACTGTAGGCAACATCCTCCTTATACCTACATCGAACCTGGGTGGGTTCGTGGAAGAAGTTCGTCCCTGCTGCGTACACCCATCCCCCCCCCGCCCCCATTTGCGTTTCCCTCTGCGAAAATTTTCCTACGACCCCTGGTATGTGCCGAAGGCCCTCTCGTCTGGACAGCGCCTAATTCCCGGCCGAGTACGCCTGTAGCCAGAAGCCCGCGAAAGCATAACCTCCCGCACAGCGCACGTTCGAGTTGTTTGGGATCATGTACACGTAGCCGCCCTGGTTGGGGCAGTAGCCAAAGCCGTATACTACAGGATTTCCGGTGGGCGAGCCGCTCGACTCGCAGTCGCCGTAGTAGTCGCCCGCGTTGCGGCCGACGTTTCTGCAGGTGATGGGGTAGTTCCCCTCGCGCTGCACGTCGCTATACACCTTATCGTTGGCGGTGGCCGGGTCGGGCTGGTAGTAGTCGACGAGGGTCTTGTCCGGGCTGTTATAGTTACGCATCTTCCCGGCATTGTCGACGTAGAAGGGCGTGGCCGCCGAGGAGTCGCGGACCAGACGCAAGGCGCCGTTGCCGTCGACGGTGACGTACAGGCTCCTGTCGCCGGTCCCTTGCAGGACAAAGGCCGCGGGCGTGTTGGTGGGCGTGAAGGCGGCCTGCACGGTGCTGGTGCTGGTGACGGTGATGACCGCGGCAGGTAGCGTCGTCGTCGCGGCGGTGATGCCGTCGCACGAGCAGGCGGACGAGTAGCGCGCCGTGGGGACGAGCGCGCCGATGGTGGCCTTGCAGGCCGTGTCGATGTAAGCAGGCATGCTGCTCGGGCGGCTCTGCCCGGGGGTGCATGCCACCACAGCAGCCGAGGTGGTGGTCAACGAGGCCTGGCGGCCTTCCAACTCCTCGCGCTTCACCTTCCTGAGGCCCGGGTAGGGGTTGGTCAAGGTGGTGGTGAAAGACGTGACGACGGCCGTCTGTGTCACGGTCGAGACGCAGGGCGTCTGGGTGACTTGCATCCACGAGGAGCAGTCGGCCGATGCCACCGCCGGCCCGGGCCGGGAGCCGACGACGGCACGGAGACAGTTGTCGCGGTTGCACACGGCCTGGCGGCCAAAGAGCTCGTCCATGGGGGAGGCAGCCACACCAGCGATGGTGCCTCCGACAAGGGCGGCCAAGAGCGAGGACTTCATCTTGAAAGAGGAGAGGGGAAAGAGTCGAGGAAGGGCGGACAGGCTTCTTGGCCGGTAGGCGATGTTGTCTTTGAAGCTGCTTCGGTTGATGCGCTGTGAGTGTGACGAGCTACAAGTCCAAATCCTCACGACGGCGAGCTGTTCTTATAGACGATCATCGTGACATCTCGACCCAGGTCTTCATGAAGCCATCCATCACGCGCATACCGCATGGGCTTGGAATGTGAAGCTGGAGCTGAACCGCTCCAGCAAGCCTCATCTCTTCGCTTGGCTTGTTTTCATCTCCCACCTGACGGCTCAGCCAGCCCCATCTCCTTGCTTTATCCCATCTCAAGCTTCGCTTGTGTCTGTCTTCTTTGGGAGCAGCCGTCCGCGAGCCCAGAAGGGGGAGGGGGAAAACATGGACGGAGGAGATGGTCCGTAGCTGAACACCCAGGAGGGGCCAGCAGGCCTCAGCTCCTCGCTCCGATACAATATTGAGGATATCGTGGCTTTCGGGGCGTCCGCGCCGGAGGAAACCAAGAAAAGCATGGAGCGCGACGAGAAAGATGCAAAAGAAATTGGCGTGTAGCCAAGTTAAGTCGCGAGACTCCAGCAATATCTCTCTCTCTCTCTCTTTCTCTCTCTCTCTCTCTCTGTTTGTGTGTGTGTGTGTGTGTGTGTGTGTGTGTATGTGCGCGCACACGCGCGCCAACGCACTCGACCCCTTTTTGAGACTTCGTCGCACGCGGCCACCTTGACAGCTACGGGAAGCCTACTGCGGGTGTAGCCGCCGTAACGGAACCAATCAAGTCGTTACGGTGACGGCCCGGCGCCACCCTTCCTCCCCACACGGGCCAACAGATTCCAGGCGCCGATAGCGTGGGCGCCACGGGTCCGCTGGGCCCCGTGTGCTAGTGGCACAGGCTGAGTCGTTTGACAGCTTTCGCCATCCGGATTAATTTCCTCTTCGGCCTCCGGACTGGATATTTTACAAACGCTTTGCCGCGTTGGGGAGCTCCAGCTGATCAAGGGGAGGTGGGTTTGTAGCCATTCCTAGGTGCCTTACTGTCGCAGCTTGCACCTGCTTTTCCTTTTCACGCTAGGTACCTACCTAGGTACCTAGGTAGAGAGGAAATGACCGCTGGGCCCCACATACCACGGGCTAGCCCGCTGCCCGAGACTATTGCGATTGCGGCTGGCAGTTAGTCTCTTAGCCACAGGGTCTAGATGCTCGGTTTCGTTCCTGTGGCTCGGTGGGGGCTTGGAGATGGTATTAGATCTCGCACACCTACCTACCCAAGCAAGTAGGTAGATACATAGGTAGGTACCAGTAGGCAGGATTGCCATAGCATGGCCCGCTTTTGTACCTGCCTAGATTGGATAGCATTCAGTTGCGAGTTGTTAGTAGAAGTCGCAGCGCGTCGCCCACCATCTTCTACTGTCTACTGTTCGCGAGGAGGATGGAAGTGAGCTCGACCATCAACCTTTCCATAGGTACTTGGAAGACCACCGGTGCCCGTACTCATGTTATTTGCAACAACAAATGGCACAATGCCAACGACTGATACGTTTGACTTTCTTCTTAAAGTACATACATGGGCCTACAGCGATAACCCCCAGTCAGTTGCTGGTGTATGTATTGCTTGCAACCATGTGGCTCATTTGCCGCAACTTCTCCGCGCCGTGTGGGACTATAAATAGAGGCAACCTACAGAAGGTAGAGGGGCAAGCCTCCCCTAGGTACGGTGCGCCGCCGCCCAAAGCACTTCCGCTAGCCGGCGGGATGATAATTATTGCCTGCAACTTGTTCGGGTCGTGACTTTTAACAATATCCATGTTTCATTCAAGCTGCTTATGCGCAACCAACGAATCCAACCAGATTATCGCCAGCAGCATTGACCCTTTTACAGCTGCCACTCCCAACAAAGGCCGTGACGGACCGTCCGACGCTAAAGACCTCTATATTGTCGCACCCGCCTGGGTTATCATTTTCATATTCAGAACACTGCAAAGACAATGATTAGTTTTGACTTGTTTCCTTCTGTCCGTCTTCTCTGTTTCCTTCTTTTCTTCCATTCTTTGTTTTTGTCTCATAAGCGGCACTAAAAATACTCACACAAAACGCGTTCAATCCCTGGCTGGTGCAGGTGTTGGTGTCGTCGGGTGTACCGTTGTCGCAGCACAACCTTCAGGTTGTAGGTCTGCCGACCACGATGTCGATAGAAAGAACGGCAACCGGTGCCAAAAGGAGGGCGAGAAGGGAACCGCGCATTTTGTTCTAGCTGACCGAGCAGATAGTGATTCGGGGGAAAAGGAAGAAGAGAAGGAAGTAGTGGGTTAGGAAAGAAGGTACTAGATTTGAACGAAAAGGACGTTTGATGATTGTTCCTCAAGAACTAAAAAAATCAATGTTATTATGGTAGCTGTTCGTCAAGAACTAACTGATGATTGTCGATATTACTGTGTGTCTTCCAGCAGGACCAGAGGAGGGTTGCTCATATATTTCAAGTCAATTGCCAAGAGAATCTAGCTATAGGACTGTGTTGGATCTGTATTACAGTCGCCCCCAGAGTGGATCACTATCTTACCTAGGTAGATAGGGTTGCAAGTACTGCGATTAACGTTTCGCGTACCACTAACTCTGTAGTTTTACAGACCATGTGAAACAGCGCATGACTCTCTCTACTTATTTGGTCACACTTGTGGATATTATAACAGTATGAAAATGTATAGTTGCATCGGATAATCCGAATAAGATAGTAGGTTTCGTGAGCTGGGACGCCTTGCATTGTAGGTTGGCCACTATTCTTTCCTTCTTCCTTTATCTCTTGTATCTCAACTAGTTATGCCCGTAGTGATAAACCAAGGAGCGGATTGTCGCATGCTACCCTTTGAACTACGCTTGTGGTTCATCATGCACCAGTACTAGAACTTGCCTTTTGCAGTAAGGGAGTTGAGGATAGCCTTCAACTACGAACAAAACAAAACCTTCTCGACCAGTATAGTAACCTAAGACTAGGAAGAAACCCCTACAATGACAACTGCTCTAGAAGTCGTAACAATGGCGCTACTTACTGTTAGGCTACCATACTGTGATAGACCATCTGCTACAGCCAAGACCTACATAGACAAGGAAGGGTCCCACCATCGCCTGAAGTTTACGTGTTTGGTCGATAGCTGTTCCGGATCCCATTTCTGCGTCGACTTGACGGAGTGTCCGGCCCCAACTCGGATGGACGCATAACTTTGGACGAACACATACCTCTTCTTTTTGTTTTCTCCCTCGGGGATGGACACTCAGATGGCTGGTCACATGGCTTGATGCCGGTGGGAGGTGGGGGTAATGGGATTATGCCTGCATTCTGGGGGAAAGGGGGCAGGGCGAATGCAGGGTGCTGTATAGAGGGTTCTGATATTCAAACTGTTTATACACTTTGGAAATGCGTTTAATGCTGGGTTGTACTTGTTTCTAAAGCTAGAGACTAGGTGTCATGAGATCCCAACTATCGTCTGAAATCCTCGGCTAAATAGTTCGACTGTCTGACTAGGCACGTGTGTGTGTGTTGTTCAACGTCAAGTTGGTCAGGGTAAAAAGGCTCTCGGGGTAGCTAAGTTAGAGAGATACATACAAGGTCCAGACGGTTTGTTTGTCTTATAGTATTCATCCGCCATGTTCAGGTATTGATTCCATGTTGCAAAGGCCTTCAGGCATCCTTGGCCGTTTTCACGATTAGGTGTGTTTTCAATGATCTAGCGTGCCCATCGGAACGGTAACGCCACTCGCGTCCATGTGTCCGAGAGCGATTCAGACGACTTGTTGGTAACAACCACACCCCTGCCTTTATTCGATATGGTCGCATTTGCCTGCCCCTACCCCCCTCGTCCCTGCCCATTTGTTAGTGCCTAATTTTGTATGCGGTTTAACTCTGAAACTGCTGGTTATACGGAGTGGTCTGAAGTATCACCATCGAGCCTTTGAGATAATAGTACTACATCCCTGGTTTCCACTATAGATCCATCATACAACTCCTTCTATGATCTTCTTGTCTCTAGATCATTTGATCTAGCCCTCCGAGTAATCTCTGAAGACATCATCTCATTCCGCAGCGGCTTTCGATTCTTCCATCTCAAAGTTCTTCACGAACTCTTTAACAACACTTTTGGTTTTTGGTTTTTTCTCTTTTTTCTTTTTTTCTTTTCGTAACAAAAATCACTACATTCGTACTTACCATCTGCTTGCCCGGATTCAAGAAAACATCAATAATAAACCCAAGGAAATGCAGTAAAATGGATTCCGTGCCGACTTTGACAATGCAATCTTGAGATCAGTTCTCTATTAGACAGAAGGGCTAGGAGTAAGTCGCGAGGAAAAGCGATGCTTTTCGGTATCTTCTGGCCATCCATCGTTGAAATCGCTGTGCTTGCTTCATCATGGCATTCCGGACTGCCACCTATATACTTCAACATCCAGTCAAGCACCCAGGTCATTCTGAGAGCATTTTAGCTATAGTGAATAATGCCATATCATCTTACATTGGGAAGGTGGTCTTACTCAATTTCATGGACATGGTTTCTAGACAAGGTGTCGACTGTCACAGACGACAGAGTTCAAAAAAGCAACTTCGGATTATCATCCCCTGTAACTAAAGGGCAATAGGCCACTCCGAGACGAATGTAGAAAGCATTCTGTAAGTCAAGACGACGAGCCTGGAAACTCGCTCAGCGTAAGCCCTCTCAGCAAAGACCTTGGCTCATGCCTGATCGCTGTTGGCAACTGCAATCTGAAATGCGTCGTAATAGAGTCGTGGTATACGTGCGGTCAACGACTCTCTCCCGCCTCCATAAGGGAACTCATTCTATGGGCCAGTCGGAGGTATGTTATGGGCGTGGAGGTGATGCCTCGCCCGTCTCCGAGCTGCTTACCAGGACATGTAATTTCGCGTATTCTGCCGTCGCTCTTTTCATGCTGCTCAGGTGGGAGAGTACAGAGCTTGCAATCACAGGCAACCCCGAAAGTCTTTCCCACATAGATATGACTGCTTCTGGGCGTAATCATCCCCTGCTGTAGCAACTTCCACGGGCGTTATGTAATGCGAAAAATGCCTCTTGTTGTTTGTTCTCCAGAGACCCCATGGTAAGAGCGATGGTGCGTTCTGAACCTTGTAATTTGGGAACGGCGCCTGGAGCCCCGAGAACAAAGACTGGTACCTCTGTGTAAGGGAATCAGTGGAGAGTTATATCCTTGATAGCTGTGTGTGGTGCAATCTGGCACGAAGTACCAGTATTGATTGATCTTTTGGGTATTTGCCTGAACGGTCTATGGACGGGCTTGGTACACCACCCAAGTTCCCTGACACTCTGAACCAACGCGTTACGAACATTCCACGGCCTTTTCCAGGTGAAGCTTTGATGCAGTATAGCTGTTCTGACGACGCTAAGTTGATGTGGATGGTTGACTCACATGGTGACTTCAGCGTCTCCGCGAGAGCAGCACATATGCATCTCTCGAGATCGTCCGAGAATCTTTGCGTTTTAGACTGCAAATCAATATATTTCTGATCAGACCCCAGAGACTTTTACCATATGTTTCCATCAATAAAGGAACCTGTTGGTCAAGTTCCCTCGCTAAGGCTCTCACATGTGCAAGGTTGGCTGCCCATGGAGCGATCCCCAGGTGGACTCGGACTGGCCTCGAAAGAAGGCTAATCTCGACTCCCTGGTAGCTTTGTCACAGCGTTCTTGTTCATATATAGGCCAAGGACTCAAAGGGTATATACAGGTGCCCATTCTGAGCCCCAGTGATGTCTATTGCCGATAGTTCTTCATTCAGCATCGTTATCTCATAGACTTGGTGTGAATGCTCCGTCGCAAAATCTGAGGAAGTCCCGTCGAGAATATATGAAATATGGAGTCTTCTGTTCTTTGGGATCATATCAACTACACCTGCCACGGTCAGGTTCAGCAGTACTTTTGCAATGCCCGTTGTGAGTTGGCTGGGGTGAAGAACAGGGAAGGTTTGATGTTGGCGGGCCTCCGACAGATTTGGCTGGTAGGCTCCATGCGTGGTTGAGGCTTGAGAGACATACATGCGTGAACCCCTTCCTGGATACAGCCTATACAGGTTCTCGCGTCCAAGCTTGTGATAGATGTAGTTGACAAAACATCTACGATATACCCTTTTTTTTTGGTCTGAAAACGACCATTGACTGCTGCTTTTTGGTAACCGAAAACGGTGACAGTGCTGTGTGTGATGGCTGCATGGAAGGGTGCATGCACACCAATCAAAAGAGCTTCAGAACTTGTCCCCTTCTTCCCCTCCCCCTCCCTACATCCACCGAGTTACTCTTCAAGTCAAGTCAAGCACCCGGTCCTGGAGTTTCCGGCGCAATGCTGCATCCTCCCAAATATCTTGTAGTCTCCCCTCGGCGTCTGAGCCGTCAGTCCAGGCGACCTCTGCGAGGACTGCCTTTGCCGCTTGCCAACTGTCAAGCTGCATCACGCTACTCGCCAAACCCAGCTTCGCCGCGTACACTGCCCTCCACTTTGCGAGCTGCTCCCGGCCCGTTGCAGTGATGGGCCTACCCGTGCTGGCCACGGCCGCACCAAACAGAACACTCCAGAACCAGAGGCTCTGGCTGAACGTGCCGGCAATCATCTCCTCCTCCTTATTGCAGACATCCTCTATGAGCTGCTCCAACAACCATACCGTCAAGACGCAGTCCATCTCGTTGTCGTTGACTGCCATGACGAGGTAGAAGAACGTGGCGATGTAGCTCGCCCTGCTGCTCTTTGCGTCGCCATTCAGCATTGTCGCTATGTTACGCTCGGGGTCGAATCCCCGCGAAAGCTCCCAGTTGAGGTTCTTTGTGTAATCCTGCCAAAGCCTGTCGGTAGGAGTTTCGTCTCCCTCCCACCAGCCGTATCTCGGCGCCTGTCTGGGTGGCAAGCTCTCCATGTCCCACAGTGACGTGAACAGCAAGGCAATGATGCTGGGCTGGAAGTCAGCACTGATGGCGTCGTGTATGACGTTGACCTCGCCTCGACGTAGACGGTCGCCGGCCCTATCGAGACATATCAGCATGTCCGGTCTCTCCCGCGTCGCTGAAGAGGCATCTTACATCTCCAGCATCTGCTGTGCCAAGTTTGACCTCATCAAGTTAAAGCCGTTTTTCTTGAGCGTTAGTCGGTGAAGGCCTCGCAGGTGTTTTGAAGAGGCGTCCAGATCGCCAACGGCACCCTTTCCAAGCCCAGTCAACACAATCGTCAGGGCAAGCTGCTGAAGCCAACATACCTCGGTGAGCGCCAGTGTGGCTATAGCGAAAACAGTAGTGTCACTGATGCTTTCCGCAGACTCGGAGAGCTGCTGCTTTGCGAACTCGTATGCCGCTGTCTTGTGGTAGAGAAAAGGTACTTTGACATGTTCGAGTGAACCAGTCACCCACGCCCATTGACAGGCCGCAACAACCAGACACCCGTGAAGAAGGCCTGGATGGAGCAGCGTTCTTTGGACGCTTGTGAGCGTCAGCCTCCCGGGATATCATGAGGCGCAGGCAACATACCTGCACAAGTTTTGACCCCTCTCCACTGGGGTTTGTCCCCTGACATAGAAAGTAGAGACTGAACACCGCATCAGTTTGGTCCCTTTCGGATTCGAGTTCGCGCTGCTTACACTGGTGCCATAGCCACTGCGACGTGGACGACATCTGGTAGTCAGACGAAAACCCGGCGAACGGCTGATGTGACACGGCATTGGAAAGAGGGACCGATCCCTCGGAGATGACAGATTCGGACGTGCCCCGGGACTCATTCCTGGGTTCTGGTTCTGGGTAGATGCAATCCTTGCCATTCTGCAAGCAGTTTGTGCTGCAGGAGGTGTCAGCCAATAAGCCGTGAAGAAACGAGGCCCATATTGATGATCATAGCAAGACCAGTCCATGACTACCTATCAAAAGCAACGGCCGGAGGAGAGGTCGACAATAAGTGGGACAGAGAGAAAGCAAAGGAAGAAGGGAAGCGCAGCAAGGATAAGAAGAACGAGGCATACATACCACAGGGGCTTGCGCTCGTCACAACGCACATGACGCTGTTTACATGTTGTACAGCCATTCTTGCTCCGACGGTGGAACTTACGGACTCGGTTCTTGGGCGGTGCCATGGTGACTCGGTTCGCCGGGACCTTGGCGTCAATGAAGCTCCACGCGGTCACCGGTGTTCAGAGCGGCGCCGCGTGACCATGCTCGATGCGACAGCAGCTATGCGAATCAGATTCAGCATGCGGGCTGATCTTGCAGGTGCATGAGATATCTGATGCTCGGACCAGCCGCCCTGGGCAAGATAGAAAGCATGCAGAGAGCAATCTGTTTGAAGTATCGAGTATGAGATGGAGGGGAATTCAGACGCATGTGGTTGGAAGATTAGGAAGAAAAGACAAATCGAACTTCATTTCTAACCGGGTGCCTGAGCTCTGCTGTCACGGATTCGTCGCTGGCGATGACGATGATTGGCACAGGAGATCATGTGGGAGGGAGTTGCTACACGAGACGTGCATGACAACTCATCCAATGAGACAGCGAGGAGGTAAGCCATGGAGTGGGTCCGTGTCAGTTCGGACGGTCCTTCCCTGCCAAGGACTGCTCCACCTCCGGCTCTTTCTTCCACGCTTCTCCTGGTACCTACC
This sequence comes from Colletotrichum echinochloae, assembly GCA_016618095.1. Lineage (NCBI taxonomy): Eukaryota > Fungi > Ascomycota > Sordariomycetes > Glomerellales > Glomerellaceae > Colletotrichum > Colletotrichum echinochloae. Next base: position 4,650,208 of record JADEZT010000004.1, read on the forward strand.
TACCTAGGTAGGTAGGTACATAATACCTTTGGGTAACGAGACGTGAGGGCAAGAGCAATATTTAGCAAAAGGGGAAGGGCCGAGGCAGCAAACACTCCCGGCCTCCATCAGCAAGTGTTAAACATGATCCGAACTTGTCCTCACTAGGTACAAAGTAGGTAGGTGACAAACCAACCTACCTAGGTACCTACCTACCTAGGTAGGCAGTCATGTACTCACTACTAACCTTGGATACCTAAGTAATTGCGCTTAGGCCTAGAGTTTTTCTAGAGCTCTAATGCTACTACGTATCACACTGCACCAATAACTCTTCTATAAGCCCTATTATTCTTTTAATACTACTTTTACTAAATACGCTGCTTAAATCATTAATGTGGTTGACGTTAACATTTATTTCCCCGGCGAATCATGTTAGGTCGGTCGGTAGCAGGACCAAGCGGTCGGATCAGTGACGTTAACGGCCTTGGTGCTCTGGACAGGGCAAACTCCTCTCCGCGTTGGTGGCCCACATTGTAGCACCTGATTATCGCACCAAGTGCCCTCGCTGTTTCCTGCGCATAGCTCAATCGTGTAGGACGTAGGCTGACGATCGTAACCCTTTTCACAACGAGGCAATTGGACTGTGTACTGATGACCGGGTCCGAATCCATTCAGCTTTGCGTACCCGTCATTCCGGCTGCCAGGGAGAGGAGCTGAGAAACAGAGGTAATTAGTGTCATTGATTCGTAAGGGGAGAGAAATAGTATAAAAATAATCAAGACGCAAAGTCAAACACTTACAAATTAAGCCCTCCTTCTTGGCCTGACAATATTGCGTCACATGAATCGTATTGGCACCATTTTGCTCAGCAGGTACCTGAACGGAGGGATCAAGTGCAAAGGTGTAGTAACTATGGTCCCAATCAGTGCTGAGCGGTGCGTCGTTCACATCGCAGTTGAGACGCCTTTCGATTGTTGCTGCTAGTAGATGGCTCGGTAGCAAAAAAGCCAAAATGACTGTGGCGGCAGGTAAACGGGAGAAATGCATGATTGCTAAGATATCTATTTGTGGGCCTGCGAGATCGTGTTCAAACGACGAGTTGGTGAACTTGAAGAAAGTACTTTTATGACAGTAGAAGTGATGTTACCAAGGAGTTTTTCTACGAGCGCCCAACATGGACGAGGACAGTATGGTTCTACTTATTCCAGTTCGAAAACCAATCATCTAGATCACAACTAGAAAAATATGGAGCATTTTGTCAGCTATTAATTAACGACATTTTCACCAAGAGAGGAGTAAAGCTACAAGGAGTCATATGGCAAACCGGGCTATATAGCAATAAGGTATTGGGAGTAATAGAGCCCTACAGGTGGATAGGTGAATACCCACTAAGGAAATACACCCGGCGTTTCTGGAATGGATTTGTCCAAATGGGCAATTTGGCAATGGGTGTGCGCAGGTGCTGTTAAAGTGGTCAAGCTAGTCAACAAGTGATTCGTGCGTGTATTGTTTGTACATATATCCGTGACATTATTTTCCGCTTATTTGGATGGGAAAATGTACCCCGGAAATGCCCGATGCACCTCCTCCCTAGGTATCCACTTTATCGTCTCTACAGCGCTCGTGTGCCTATGTACTACGCTAACAGGTATATTTAATTGGATCCATAAGTCTAAATGCTAATATATTAATACTTACTACGTAGGTTCACGCTCTTTGTCAAAAGTAACAGTCATTTCGGCGTCACCTTACTGACAGTACCTACTGATGTTTGACTTTACTATGAGGAAAAAAAACATACTGGCGTCCTACTAACAGTGATGAGTTATAGACACGTGGCTATCGAGCTAGGCAGGAGGATCTACAGAATCATGTTAAGGCAGGTAGGGGTTGAGATGGTTGAGAAGGACTACGGAGCCGGACCGGGCGGCGGGGGCAGGGCCATCAGGACGAAGACGGACCCTGTGACGGGCGAGGCGCGGAGGAGGCCCCGGCTCGAGTTCGTGTGGGACCTGCAGGCGACGCACGCCGGAGTCACAGCAAGGCGGCACTACGCCTTGGACGTGCAGTACCCCTCCCAGCTGCAGCCGGGGATAGTGGCCAACTTCCGCGAGACCAGCCAGCTGTGGTACGCCTTCCTAGAGTTGTCTTCGTCATTGTCGTCATCGTCATTACCACCACGCAGGTCAGTAAGGGCAGGAACGACTGGAAGCTAGCAGGAAGAGCAGGAGCAGGCACAATCTTCCTAGGAGGCGCCCCCCCCAAGAAGCAGAAGGCCACAGAGACAGCGAGCAAGGAGCAGCAGGAGGCGGTCTACTCTGAGCGCCGGAAGAGGGCAGCCTCATTCTGCTTGACTCTAGTTACTACCTAGTCGCCAGAAATAGACTCCTGTCGGCACTCAGAAACCTGCGTCAAGCTAGGCAACTAGTCTTTTCCCATTACTCACATTGTGGACTATAGTAGCACGTATTAGGCATAGGCAGCCGAAACGACATATGGTCTGAGCACAAACCACTATGGAGGTTGTGTTTTTTAACACGAGCTATAGATCTACACAGGTTTAGAGCTACGATGAGGAATTGGCTAATAAGTGGGACTGCTAAGAAGAGAACATCACATTACCTACCTAGTATTGAAGTGACATTTGAATGGCTGGGACCAGTAGTAGCGTATGGAAGGAACCTAGGTAGAGACTAGTCCTGGGCCACTCAGGATGCCTGGACACTAGTACCGCTGTACAGTATCTATGCTAACCAGACTATTACTATGATCCAAACTGCGACCTCTAGTTGCAAAACTGGTAGATACTGGATAAACTCAATAGCCATGCTACTAGTCACTCTTATATCTCTCGTCATGTCAACAGACCAGTAGTGATTTCAAGCAACAACCCTAAGCCCGACACCTGGATGCCTCTAGCGACGATTAGCTGTCATTTTGGCCGCGCTTACGGTAAGTTTACCTACCTAGGCTGAAACACTGATGAGAGCTGGGCCCAGGGTGACTAGGTAGGTAACCTATAGGCGCACGCCTGCTCGCCTTTGCCCACCTTCGGCTCAGGCTAAAGCGACCACATATCAGTCCCGACACTGAGTGCGGATTTGGATCGTAATTCTTGTCGCGGGTGACCATATAGGTAGGTAGGTAGGTAAGGTACCTGCTTCACAGAACGCGCCGCCGACATTACTCGCCGGTGCTCCCGTCGACCGGCGATTCTCGAACCGAATTAACTCATCCGAGTCATCTTTTACTCGCGTCGAGCGCCAACCTTGTTCTGGCTGCTTGCTTCGTTCGGCCACCGAACTTTTCTTAAAGCAAAGTTTGGAGAGCGTTGTCCTCGTGATCAGCATCCAACGTTTGGAAATGCATGCCTTCGCGGATGGACAACCTCTGCCTCCCGCCAAGACCAGTGAGTAGCCCGTCACGGAAGAACAAGCGTGTGAGGGGAGCTGGATCTGAGCCGTCATCCCGAGCCAGCCGGGATTGAGGCATGTCCCGAAGACGCAAAGGCGCATTGACAACCCGGTGAAAGTGACCGGTCATGCCTCTCCGAATCCCCATATTTAAAGTGGAACACACCGGTTGTGATTTCGGCTCTTTCATGCGCATCTCGCTCCGCCATGCGCATCATCCCGGACTCATCAATGCCCGTAAACATGGAAGTCCCAAGACTTTTGGCTCCTGCGTCTCGGCTAGCTTTCACCAACCTGCTCCGCTCCAGATAGACCTGGTCTCGATGAAGCATACGAAACGCAATACACAGCAAAGCCACCCACCTCGGCTCAATGCACTGGGAGCCCGGAGCCCTACCTACCGACACATGCAGAAGCAACACACGCTTTCTGCAACACTCCCGCCGCTGCGTACTTGGGCAGTCACGGGACGGAGGCATATCCCTCCCATCCACACCCAGGCGAACCATGGGGGCGACTGATACTGTACACTTTGTCTACGATGACGAGTAACAAGCGACGATTTCCATCTCGAAACTGACAACACAATCATCCCGCAGCATCCCCTAGCCCCCCCACAAGCCACTAGGTGTCGCTTGACACAAGCTCATCAAGCAACGACCCTTTCTTCCTCCACCCATTAGCCTTGGCCCTTGGCTCGGATTTCTAGGATCGAGTAATTTCTCCCCCACGCACATGATGCACAGATATTCTGGCGATCACTCGGACCACTCTGGCTTGCCCTCGACGTTGATTCTTGGTCAAGCCCGACCAGTTGAGGTTCTTCAATCTCAACAGAGTTCCCGGGATACTGGGGTTAACCGAGGCGCACGTCATCCCGCCGATTGACGATGGACGTTGTCGATTGACCATTACCTAGTCACCCGCAGCCAGCAAAACGGGCGGCTGCGCGCCATTGGCCTTCACGCCACCGAGAGACTTGCCTTTTCCACACCCCAACCCAAACCTTTCCCCAGCCCCCATCGACTTGTGCTCCGGGACCAGTAATTGTTGGGGGGGGGGGGGCTGGTTCCCTGCCCCAGGTCAAACAAGACACGTCCAGCTTCACATCGCTACTTCATGGTCGGGTCGCTGTCTCGCGAATCACGGAGCTTCTCCCAGTCACCAGATTGGGCCTCGTTTCTTAAGAGGGAGGAGGAGGATCCAGCTGTCAGCACCGTGAGGCGTCCACGAATCTCGCGACAGAGCACATCCCATCGTCGCCCTGGCATGATTGGCCGGCGTCGCTTCGTTCTCGCTGACGATATCACAGTCAGGAAGCCCGCTGCAGGGTAGGGTTCCTGATTCGATGATGCACAGAAGCAACTTCATCTGTGCAAGTGGGCATCAAGGCATGGTTGGGCACGTACATTGCGCACGTAGCGCGCGTCCCCCTCATCGTATCGGCCGTGGGTATTTGCTTGTCCAATTTGTGCCCAACCCAGCGTGCTGTCACCGCTTCTTCCCCCGCTAGGTACAACCCTGCACAAATCATCCCATCCGGTACCGCGATACTCCGACTCTTCGGGCAACAATTGTCCAGCCCAGCAACGGCAAAAGTTGCTGTCACAGCCCAACCGGTGCCCTATTCTACACAACTGGCTGAGTCGTCCGTCAGGAGTTGGCACGTCCAATGGCTTCCACACGTCAGCCTGTACGGGACCAGCCAGAGAGTTGTCCGTGTTCTAGGGTGTTCCCTGAGAGAGGGGTCAACTGTCAAAAAATAAAAAATAAAAAAAAATGACAAAAATGAAAAAAAGGAAAAAAAAATCGGTTGGTCTCGCACGGAAATAGAGGGGACGAAAGGGCACTAACCAACCGAGGGCACACTGATCTTCCTTATCACTCGCGTGTTTGGGTCCACGATCCACGGTGCAAACCTGGCTCAGCAAAGCTAGGGACGGATGCCAACTGGTCTTGGGGCGCGCGCACCGTCAACCAATCTATTCCAGAACGCCCGACAGACGAACCTTCTCGACTACGGCGCTTGGCAGTCACGTATCCTCCAGCCTATGCGGCAGCTATCCGCTTGAAACCAGAGACGTCTCCGTGGTATTGGTCATTGGGGCGAATGCAAATCTTTGTTCGAGTCTCGCCGACCTGCGTCTGTCCTGGTCCCTGTCCTACCCTCCTCCGCCTCGACTTCCCAACGGACTCCATCTTTCTGCCGTCTCGACCGGGATCAACCATTTTCGACGCCTCAGTGCAACGCCCCACGAAGGCAGCCATCGCAAGCAGACATAAATGCCTCCATTCCGAACTTAATCCCCCACTGTCAGGATCCTGCCCGCTCCCCCATCCTCGTTCATCCCAGGAGCTTGTTGGTTTCTTCTTCCCTCGTTTTGCGCCAGCAGAACCAGACATATCCCACTAGCCCCCCTAGGGTCCTCCCACATCAAGCCATCTTATAAGTCGTTAAGGTGGCCATCGTGGAGACAGGCAGTTTCTTGGACCGATCACCTGCTTTCCCCCAAGCATCCACACCGCCCTTGCAACGACCCGAAGTTCTTCAAGGGTGCCATCCTGGACAAAGCCATTCTGTTATCGTGGATTCCCTTGTGTTTGAGCAGACGTCTTGCCGCATTTTACCAGGAATACTTGGCCGAAGATCACATCCCAAGGACTCTTTCCGGACACTCAGGGCTGACCTGCCCGCCCAAGGACTATTCTTATTTCACGTGGCTTCCGTCCCTGGACTCTTTGGAAACCCCTCCAAATCTCTGCTGCTTGATTTCTTTTCTTTCTCTACCGTTATGCCCCCGGAAGAAATGGCCCAGCCGGACTTTGCCTACAGACCATCAGCCATGTCCAACGGACCGTGGAACTCGACGCGGAGGTACGGACCGCCCTTTTTGTTCATTTCCTAAAGTCCCAGGAGGGAAAACTGACCGACGAGAGAAGTTCAATGTACAACGATACATTCCCGCCCGCTGGAGGGTTTGACAACAACTATTATCGCTCATCAAGGTAAGAACCAGACGTCGAAGTTTTGCCATTTTCTTTTCTTTTTTCTTTTTTTGCCACAAGGAGCAAGCGAGTAACACCGTCCCTCTCAAGCGTGTCCGCATACTCGCCCGGAGCCAGTAACTACAACCTGCCGATCGGAACAACTCCCCATGCTGCCGCTGCCGTCGCCGCCGCCGCCGTCGCCCCTGCGTACGGATCGCGCTCGGCTTCTGGCACGTACGGCACCAGTGGTGCTGCTGCTGCTGCTGCTTATGGCTCGTACAAGAGTACGAACTCCCAGGCGTGGGACCACCAGGAGAGGTACTCCCCAACGGACTCGGTCGACGACATCATTGCATCCCCGAACCTGTCTGACTACTCGCTCGAGAACGGAGCCGGCGCCACAGCCCCGAGCAAGGGCAAAGTGAACGGGAAAGGTCGGCCCCAGCGTAGACCGTCCAACCGCGATGAATTCGACGGCCCGCACCAGTTCCTCGCCCGCCCGCCCCCGGAATATATCGCCATGCAGGAGCGGGAACTACCTCACCTGCCCACAAACCTGCACGTCCAGGAACAGGACCTAGTCCTGACCCAAGTAAACGACCGCCTGTCGCAATGCGCCTACGACTTTGTTGCGAAATACCAGTTCCCGATTCCCTTGACGCAGGACATGCGGCCTGTAGAGAGGCCGCAGGACCGGGAATGGACGGAATGGGTCTATCTCCTGAAGCGGCTGGCGACGAAGCGCCGCATCCCGGCGCGGGTGCTTTACAACGGACAGATCAAGCAGTTTGTCACGATCCTCGAGAACTCTTTGGAGATGCGGCACGCGGCCAAACATCAGAGCCGACCACTGAAAGACGACCGCAACATTTTACAGCTCATCTCGGCGGGCATCCAGGTGGCCAAGATCCTCAAGGACGCCAGCGCCATGGACTACCTTGACCGACTATACGTTTCCACCGAGAAGCAGATCCAGGACCGCGCGGCCTCGCGGTTCAGAAGCTGAATTGCTTCCACGCCTCTCACGTTACATGCCCAGGTCGAACCCCGACGACGACGTGGTTCACACCCCCAGCCCCGACTATCGTCTCGGGTGGACCGGGCTTATTTATGATGAATCTTTACGGACCTTACGAAACTTTGAAAGTTATTTGAGATGGGCGGAATCCTTCTCACTCTTTTTAGAAGAGAGCACGAAGAAGAATGTAGACGACTATGATACGGAACCTCCGGGGGAGCAACAGGACGACAGTACCCTCCGTCCCCAAAAAAAGGCACGACGCAAGGAGGAAGAAACAACACAGGCTAGCCTAGCTCAAACTCTCCATCTCTCGGCAAGCGAGTCGCGTCTTGTTTTGTGTGGTTTTTTTTTTCTTTTGTACTGGCGGAGAAACGGTAATATTGCCCAACCCGTTTGGACAGAAGAGACCTCTTTGCTGCTATTCCGAACGATGTTTATCCTTTATTTATACTCCGCATATACCCTACTTCCATTCCCGCCTCCTTTTACGGATTGGCTTCGCACGCGAAAAGGGAATGAGCATACCACAGGGAAGCGATGGGCGCTACGGGTTCCTTGGGGGAAAGGGTGGGAATCGTCATTGTACATCGTTGATTGACTATTTTGTCTTTTTTTTTTCCCCCCCTTCTCGATCGGCTTCGTTGTTCCATCTCTAGCACTGCCATGGCGTGTTGAAGGAGGGCGAGTGGGGGGGTGGTCCCGGAGTCGTTTCAAAGTGTCAAATCTTGTTATTGTTCTCATCTTGACATACTTTACCTTACACTGTAGGAGGGCTAGTGGGCGGCTGTTTTGTTATTAGTCTGCGCCATATTACGTGTGTGTTTGCCCTCGGTTGGGTTTTTGCGAGTTTTGCGTGGAAGAGGGGGGGGTTAACTTCTGCATATCTTGACCCCAGTTCACCGTTTCTTCTCCATCTAAAGTATAGGTTTTTGGGAGGCTTTAGATGAATCTTCATCAGTCTGGTATCCATTCACCCTTGGCTGAGGCGCACTCTTTAGCGCCAAAGAATACATGCAGTGTCTCATTCGCACGTTGGGCGGTCATCAGGTTCGTTTGTGAACGTCGCCGCTTCGGAGAGGGAGGGAGGGGGGGGAGACCCTGTTGGATGCATACTGGCGGCTCGACCTCTGGCATCAGGACGACTTCTTCCGCATACGTGGTCTGGGTTTCTAAACACCCCAGTTGCTTTGTTCTGCCACTCCCTGGTGAACCAAGACGTGGTGCCAGGAGTCAGTGACCCCCTCCCCTTTCTCACCCGATGGCACTCAGATTGGGCTGAAACGAACGGTGATCATCGGCCGATGTGTCCTGCTTGCGTGCCTGACGGGGTGGCTTGGGCGGGAACGGTGTCAAGGGTGACGACTGCGCCGAGAACGGGGAACGAGAGCCGTACGTGGCCTGGTGCGAACTATGTGAGAGGAGGTGGGAGGCCGCGATGTCGCATCCCGCTGGATGGGTCCCCTGGGGAAGGAAAGTGAAAAGACTGGGGGCAAACAGTGAGTACAAGAAGAGAGAGACAGAGAGCCATCGCAGTTGGCCGCTCTGGCCGCCCCGAGGACTCACATCAAAGTCAGGGCAACGAGTATAGTTGATGGAAGGACATACCAGCTCATAGATTTTTTAAATTTATGCTGTATAAGCTCAACACTTATCATAGTCACACACCGTGGGCAGGGTTACTGGCGGTGACGGTGTGTGTGTTGTGCCGAAAAATTCCACGTTGAAGGCTAGCATAGGGCCGCCGTACTCTCTGAACAATGGCGCCGCCTTGCTGCTGGCAATTTTCAGTTCTGCCGCCCACAAGCAGACGCTTACGAGACCAACTTTTGCAAAAGCAGGGTCCTGTGCCTCGTTTGAAATGCAGATGAGCCCTGTTCCGGCTGGCAAGCAGGCCAGCGCTCAGTAAAAGTTGTGGAGAAAGGCCATAGTAACTGGGGAGCAGGCGCTCGCAAGGTAAGCGGGATTCTGGAAGAGCGTTCGAGTCCGATAGAATGAGGTTTCGGATACTGGCTGACGATATATTGAATAAGCAAAAGCGTGTGGCAGGCAGGGTCAGGTGCGTTGTCTAAGTGGTGTGTGGTCATGGCTTACCTGGTATGGGCATTCTGTTCCAGGGGACATTTGACCGCTGTCCCGACGCCAGTGAAGGGTATACCCAAGGAGATGTTGGGGAAAGAAGTCGGAGGAGTTCAGCCGCGGGGACGGCGCTCGCTGGGATAACCTTGACACAGCTAATACGTCCCATTTGGTGTGTAGTGAGGGTGTTGTGCCAAGGAAGATAGTTCGGGCTCAGAACTCTGCGCCGTTGTTCTGATGTTCAGGGGGGACAATTCCGTGTTGAGTTGGATCACGGAGACAAAATCGGGCGGTATTGAAGTTGGCCTGACGCATCTAGATTGTCTGCCTGCGGTATCATGCAATCTGACAACTCTCGAGCCGCCGCCGGAGGGGATTCGCGACGGAGACGGGAGCGAACTGGCCAGCACGGCAGGATGCCGACAGGAGCGCGCGGGTGTGCTACCTTGAGCGGCAAATTTAGCAATTAGCTTCCACGCCGAACAAGGTTCGCAATGTGCGCCGTACTACGCCAGAGACAACATAACATGTATTGCTAGGCGTGGACGGGTGTGTCTCGTGCGTACAGCTCCTACTCAAGCGCCGCGCGTGTGCTCGCGCGCCAAACCTTATGATGGCTGGGGATGCCGGGCGTCAGTCTGGCCCGACGAGAAGCTAAGTTTGTTGTACATCAACGTTGTACTTGAAGCCCCCGGCACGAAGAGGTTTTTCGTCGAAGAGTTTGACGACTAATACAATCGCAGTGGCATCGGCCGTCAAGTAGGTATCGAGGCTGAAGACCAAGTACGGCAGTTACTGCAGAGACGGGTTGACAAGGTTCATGATGCAGGAGCCGGTTTGAGTCAAGATATGCTGAGAGCTTGAGGTTACGACTGCAATGACCCTAATATGACGTGGAGAGAGATGCAACTCTAGTTGACGCTGGATGGCTGGTCGTTGATGGTAAAGAGGGTATCTGGAGCGACCCGCGGGGTCCATCGATCTCTGGGATAACCGTCAGAATTCATGACCCCCCCCCCCCCCCAAAAAAAAACTGTCTTTTAGGATGCGAGCGAAAGGGGCTGGCTGGCATACCAAGGTTGGAGTCGGGTCTCGGCTAGGTTGGCTGCAGTTTATCGAAGGAGTAGGAAGCAAGAAGCACGACCCAGATTGGCTTAGTTGAGGAGGGGACACCAGATCCCTCTTAGTAGAGTCGTACCTTCCATCGCAACCTCCCACCTTCCCCGCCACTGAGCCACGTGCCGCCGAGGGAGCTTCGGTCACCCGGTGTGGCAGAGGACCTTCCCGCACCGCCGAGACCCGGTGAAAGGCCGGTGATGCTCGGGGCTAGTGAGGTCAGCGACCAATCAACGAAGAGCATCAAACCCCGCCCTCGGTCCCAGAAAGGGTTTAGCGAGCTGAGGTTGGGGGGTTTCGGAGGAGGGCGGAGAATGTAGCGTTTTGGACCAGCTCATATTACAGCAGCAGACCTCTCTGCAAGCCCAAAAGGACCGCGCGGATGGAATGGGTATGCAGCTGCGGCGCTGTTTACTGGTCGCTGGCATGGGGGGTGACACAGGTCGTCCGCTCGTATTAATCCTGTTGGCCGCCCTTTTTCGCGCCCGTCTCCCATCGTTCCCGCTCTCCCGCATGACTTTCCCGAGCGGTAAAGAGGACTGGGAAAAATACGAACTGTCAGATTAACGACGACTTCCCGCTCGAGTCTGCCCCTGGAGCACCTTTGGACGTTGATTGACTCCTTGATTGCCCATGTTTTATTTGAGCGTTGAACAACGATTACAACGAATACATCGACGACAATAACGACAAGGACACACCTAGCGTTGTCGCTTACCCCAGTGAAGCTACCCCCGCGCGCGCCAGTCTCTGGAATTGGGCGTCAGCACACAAAGTCCTCCTTCCCGACAGCAGGCCATCCGACGTCAGAAGGAAGACGGTTTGACTTTGTTTTTTTGGGGGGTTTTTTGGGTTTTCTTTTCTTGGCGAATACAGGTGTTTCGAGCTCTCATCAACTCGGACCAGAGGCCACTTTCATAGCCTTTGGCGTCTCTTCCGACACGACAACGAGGCCGTTTCCAGCCGCGATTCGTACGACGTCCGAAGCAGAAGCAAAGAAGAAGAGAAAGCCGACACCAACTCACCCACGCCGCCGTTCGCGATGGCGTCCGTTTCCTCGAGGGGCCCGACGCCCCACTCGCCCTACGACGTCCAGTCCGCCGCCGACACCGACGAGTCGTGGCACTACCTGGACACCGCTTCGTACCCGGCCTCGGTCGGTTTCCTGCCTAGCCCGGCCAGCGGCAGCTTAAACGGCTATGCCGTTGTCGGCCACCACGCCACCTCAGACCCGGCGGGACTGTCCCCGCTGAACCTCGACCTGGACCCCGACCAAACCTCCCTCTCCGCCTCGGGCTTACCGGACCAGACCGAGGCCTTTGTCGCTCCGTCTCCGTTCGCCGATGGCCGCTTCGTTGCCTCCGGCCATGAGTCGGACTTTTTGACGCCGCAGGGCTATCTTTTCTCTGAAGAGCAGCTCAATCTGAATGGTGAGCCTAGTTTTTGGGTCTCAACTTGTTTTTTGAGCCGCCGAACTGACCCGGTTGCGTATCAGATCTGACCTCCTTCGTGAATTCATTCCAGTTCCAGACGAACGGGCTCATGACGGGGCTGGGGACGTATCCCCAACACCAGCAGAGCGACATTGACCTGTCACAAACCCTCCCGCTTGATGCGAACCCAGGCCCATGGAGTCCGACGAACCTCAAGGGCGACAATGGAAACTCCATGCTCTTCATGGAGGACATTTCTTCTTCATCGCAGGGCTCCACGACGAGCCCGTCTCACTCGACCTCGACCTCGCCCGACATCAAGCCCGAGGCTGGCAAGGCGACCGCATCCAGCCCCATCCGCAAGGTCGTGGCCGGCAAGGTGGAGAAGAAGAAGACGGCCGAGGCGGCGGCGAGCAAGTTCGTCATCGTTACACCCCGCTCCATCAACGCCAACTCGGGCCGGCTCAACCCGTTCGAGTGCTTCGAGGCCTTGAAGACCCAGACGCGCGGGCGCAAGGGCCCGCTGGCCAACGCCACCAAGGAGAGCGCCCTGAAGGTCCGCCGCCTGGGTGCGTGCTTCTGCTGCCACAGCCGCAAGGTCAGGTGCGACTCGCAGCGGCCGTGCAAGAACTGCGAAAAGCTCGCGGTCCAAGTGCCACAGGTCGTGTGCTGGCAGTTCGCCGACTTTGTTACCGTCCTGTTCCCCGAATTCATGCGGAGCCACTTCCGGAAAGACCAGATGTTCCGCTTCATGGCGGATAACGTCGACCTTGACGCGGTGGAGCTGCCGCCCCGCGAGATCGAGCTCTACTCCGGCCTGTCGGCGACGCTGAAGATCGAGGCTAGGTTCTTTACTCCCCTGACCGCCGATGTGCAGCAACATTTCCATCTGCACGTGCAAAGAGACAGGGTGGACCTCCAAGCCAGAGGCACAGCCCCGATGGTGTTGGAGCTGGACTCGGCATCTCAAAAAGAGGCTCTGAGGAAGAAGGTGAAGGACTACCTCGCCGACATCGCTACTGGACCCAAGTACGCCAAGTCGGTGACGGAGTCGATCCAGCACACGGAGCTGCCGAGAAAAGTGTTGGATATTGTGCAGAAGTATGCCAGCAAGTCTGAGGTAACAATCCCCCCCGCGCGCCCATATTTACGCATCCGCTTTACTCACCTCGTCCAGTCTACAATGGTCAAGAAAGCCCTGGCGATATACGGTGCCCATTTCGTCATGACCCGGCACCTCTGCATCACCCGGCAGAGCGTCGTCAGCCTGCAAGACTCGGGTCTCGTGCCGCAAGAAGTGCCGTGGGTGACGCCGCGCGTGCTCAACCGGCAGATCAAGGCGGTGATTGACGAGCTCTTGATAAAGGACATGCAACGCCTCTTCGAATCCTTCTCCAAGTCGCTCAAGCCCAAGTCGCGGCAAGAGTGGGCGCCGTGCATGGCGTCGTTCCTGGTGCTCTGCCTGTTCATGGAGTCGGTCGAGACGGCCGCCGACACGTTTGTCGTGGCGCTCAACGAGATCAGCCTGCGCAACCACACGCCGCCCGAGCACAAGCGCCAGCACGCCCTCGCCATCAACCAGGAGATTGAGAACATGCCATTCAAGCAGTTCGCGTACCAGTTCCACCAGGTCTACCAGACGCATAGCCGTGACGCGTCAACAAAGGCGTTCAACCCCATGCTGGACAACTCGTGGGCCGAGCAGGGCGATTTGGACGGGCCGGCGATGGAGATGGTGACGGGTCTGAAAGAGTTGATCCAAGGCGACAACTGTAGGCTTTCCCGAGACTTCATCGGTGGTCAAATCATTGTTACTGACGTGGTATTTGCAGACTTCGACCTATACTCTTTGACAATGGACATGCTTCCCAGCGACGGCGAGCAGCACCCGTACCCCCGCGACGTTTCTGTCAACTACACGGGTCGGCTGGTGTCCAGGTTCTTGCTGTCGTTCCTGGACGAGAAGCACATATTTGGCGAGAACACACTTTGACGGACGAAATTGATGGCATGGCATGCGAGTCTTTTCATTCGGTTCGAGGTTTCGAAACGCGCTGCCCATGATACCCTTTAGATTCGACCGGGCTGTCACGGCCCATAGTCACGGGTGGGATGGATGACAATGGCATTATGAGGAACAAGTTCAAAGGCGCGCAAGGGTTACACACCAGCCGCAAACTCAGACGAGAGCGACGTGATATGTTTGTCCGATTTTAGTCCTGGAGCCACACTGGTTCTCAATGGCAGCAGGGTGGAGCGGACCGGTTGTCTAGACCGTTGGTTTTGTTCTCCCACTCGAACGATATAAAAAGTAGTTGACACTCTTGCGCACTGAGATCGCGAGGTGTAGGCAAATCGTGGGGTTGAGGTCACTCATGACCGATATTTCGCGGATGACAAGACTCTCTCGAGTACTTCGCGTGCATCCGCCGCGGTTGTCATCGGCACTTGCGCAATGGCCCACGGACGGCGTATTGGTTCAGAATCGACGCCAGCTTTGTCTCACGATGCATCAAGACAAAGTCTGACGCCGGTAGGCTGAAAAGGACCATGCATATGGATCCAGACCCAGGTTGCGGGTTGGTGTTTGGGGGGGTTGGGCTTGCGAGCGAAGTCCGTTTTGAGAGTGTCGAAGAGGAGCAAAGAATGAGGAAGAGGAGGGGAGGAGCGTGAAAATATACTTTCCCGCGAAAAACACGTCGGCTGGGAATGTGGAGACGGTCCTTCCTCAATCACGAGTTGACAAGGTGCTAGCCCTGAGTGGCATAGAGTGTGTGTTGCGGGCTTAGGCAGCAATGCTTACCTAACCAGGGCACGGGAAGGCAACGACGTCTGTCGTGCCTACTTAGGCCGCGGACCACAATCCGCCCGTTCCATGTTTTCCCTTCTTCTTCCTTACACACTTTGCACCAAAATAATCAACCGACCACCGACGTACTTTCTCCAGTTGTGTTCGGTCAGTTTGCGTGCTAGAGGGAAACTGGGCTGTGCCTCCCATCCGATTTTCTCGCGTTCTGGTTCCGTCAATCATGGCGGTGCACATCACCGAGAAAAGTCAGTGGGGGCGTGATTCCCGACATGCAAACTTCCTGTCAGGGACTGTCTGCTTCCATCTGTGTCTGGTCCTAATTACCTACCTGCCTACCTTGGTGAGGTGCCTGCCTTGCTACGTCTCAGAGCTGTGACTGTCCCCGGCACGCCTTGCCGGCTGGTGTCAGTCAGCCTAACGCGGTCGAGGAAAAGTTGGACTGATGCCTGTTGCAAGTGCCCAGAGTTGTCAATGTTGGAATTCCGGTTCGGGACTCGATGTCTCTCTTTTGTCATTGTATGGCCCAGCAGAAGGGCTCATCTGAGCCCTCGACGTCTCTTGACCGAGCCCCTCCCCTCGCCTTCTCTCCCCCGTCGAATGGTCCCTGCTCACAAGCGCGGGTCCGCGCCCTTTGACAATGGATGCCTTGGTCAGTGAGTCTCACTCAATCTCTGGACTTTTTTTTGTCTTAATACCTACCTCTCTGCACTGCTTTCTTCAGGCAGCTGCCCCTCCTGCCTGAAAAAACTGGGGATGTGCCTGGACCCCCATGCCGGTTTAAAATGTTACCGTATGACCCAGGCAGAACACAGTCCCGCCCTCCCCTTTCCCCCCTCCACGGCCGCAAGCGGCGTGTCACCTCGCCCCGGCGACGTTGTGGTGTAGGTATCTTGTTATCACACTTGGGTATGTTGCGTCGCCAATGCCGATACATTCGATCTGACTCACTCAGTGGCGGATGCCCTCGGTCTGCCTCATGGCGGCGGAGTACAACCACGTCCGGAGGTGCTCAAGATCAAACGTGAATTACAAGGCATCCAAGTCTAAGTGTATCTCACGTCGAGATACGCAAGCCATGAACGAATCAGATCAAATATGCCGAGAGTCCAGGAACGCCCATGGGCTGCGCAACACAAGGACAACTCTATTGCGCAAACGCGCGCGCGCGCCCTAGGCTAACACGGGTTTCTAGACTTTCTATGTGGCCAAGGTGATATCACAGCCGTGTAAGTGGTTTGGCATGGCTATGTAACCAGGCAACATGTCATGGCTCGAGCTTGGACTAGGCGGAAGTTTGAGGCAGTGTCTCGTCTGCCTCCAGAGGCATATTATCCTGTCTCGAGGATGACTCAATTTGACGCCATGAGGCTCAATTTAATAGTATAAATGTTGGTTGATGCCTTGGATTCCAACAGACAATCCGAACACACTCGATCCAACACTCACACGCCCCCATCACAAGACATACATTTGCTCCGTACCTTGACTCATCTGCCCACCCTCTGTAGACAACCAACAAAACAACTCGCCCTCAATATGATCTCTTCTATCTCGACTGCCTACAACATGTTCTCCAAGAACGGCGACGGTGACTCCACCACCTATCCCAACGACCCCCGTAAGTAGCTGCCAACGTAAGAGTCGCTCTGTTCAGTGCCTCAATTACTGACTTTCGACAGTTCCCGGCCGATAAATCGCGTCTGGCGCAAGCCGATACGGGTCTTGACAGCAGACAGACATCTTGTCTCCACGGCGTTCACGGGAATATACACATCATATAAAACACGGCATCATACGGCGCGAGCATGTCGTTTGACACGCGGCCTTCCATTGGCTCAGTCCGCAATATGTACTTCTAAAGAAGGAGGGGAAATCATGTGGCGTGCGGTTCATTTCACAATGGCAAGATGCCGAGCATAGGGCTGAAGGGGGGGCAACACAGCAGGCTGCATTAGACTGCCCGAGCCCTGAAGCCAGCCCGATGCGGTGGCTTGCATTTCACGGTAGCGTTTGACATTCACGGCCTTATCCATTGGGTGACGAGCTTTTTTTTGCGCGCGGGGAGGGTATATTACAAACAGCAGCGATTGCCATTACGATAGGGGTTCGAACGATTGACCACATTAGGCAGTACGGGCGGGACCTTACTTAGACATTCAAACACTCTTCATGCAGACGAGGGTCCTCCGCAGTTCCCTTTTCAGCCAGTGGCAAGCCTCCCCAGCCAATGCCAAGCGTTCTTCATCCGCTTCAGGCATTCGTGACATGTCGTTTTCGTGGTAGGTTTACGCCCTTTGGGGAGTGGACTGAAGGGGGGGGCGGGATCTCGGGCCAACTGGTGTCTTCCGGCGAATCCTTGATGACGAGGGGTGGCGGCCGTTTGACTGTGGGTTCGGGGCGCAGTTTGTCTTGGACTTCTTGATGAAATCTCCTTGAGCGGAGGGGTTTCTCAGTTGGGTAAACCGGGGTTTCTAGGAATTACTCCGAGTCTTCTGTTACATAGGTTGTTGCTATGAGTGGCAGCAGATCGTGGCAAAGTAACACCGCCATCACCTTTCAACCGGGCTGGACCTACCTACTCAATCCATATCCGCAGAAAACGCCCCATTTCAGGATACCTTGTACATATGCATCGAATACCAAGTCTCCCGTTTTGAAGATCCCTTGCCCTTGTCTCTTGTTGAACTAGAGATGCAGGTTTTACACAACCACGCATCAATATGCAGATAAACTTGATCAGTTGAAGGAAATCTAAATCTATCAAGTAGGCAATGGATTATATCAGAGCCTACAGACTAATTTCTGAAAGAAGTCTTGGATTCCCTTGATGTATATTCTCTTATTCCAACTGCAACCTCCTTTGGGTGATTTTCACGACGATCCCTTTCTTGCTGATTGGTTCTCGGTTTCTTCACACTGACCACGCACGGCTGAGACTAACATCATGCCCGGTCGCCCGGAGGACAAGGAAAGAGGTTCTGTTGATGTTACACGGTGTACTTGTCAGCTGTGATGGGGGTTTCATGGCGATGGAGTTTCACGGAGACTACTCCCCTCTTGGATGGCCACCAGCATGCAAACGAGCATACATATGAACACAGTTGCTCCGACGTTGACCATTGAATTCAAAGTTACAAGATTTACTCTCCTTCCATCTTCTATTCTGTTTCTTCCAAAAGACCCCCGGGTTATCCTTCCGATATCTCACTCTCTACCACCGATACGATACCAAGGAGGCACAAGCAGCAGCCTTCAGTCTTGTTCACTCATCATGGACGTCAAGGATGTTTCTGAGGTCGAGGAGTTTTCGGGACTCCTCCAGAAAGCACAGGTCGCCGTGGAGCAGGCCAGGAGCACGGAAGGACAGATTCCCACTGACCATCCCTTGCCTGAGATGCTCGTCGGCGATTTCAACCTGGAGCGGATGCGGGCTATGATAACATCGGTCATGGACCACAGTAACTCCGACATCAAGACTTCACAGATGCCCTCGGCCTACAGCCCATGCTCTCGACCTGCGAATGAGCTCCAACACTTGCCGATCGCCAAGATGCGGTTGGGGGAGCATCACCGCGGTACATATGTCCTTGTCCGAACCATGACGATGCCGCGCAAGACCAACGGCATCTTGGCAATCGTGGAAGATGAGGAAGGCACGGCGGTTTCGCTCCAGCTCTACAACCAGCCGGAGGAGGAGCCCGAGTTCGGCATTGAAGACATCCTGCCGCAGCACAGCGTCTGCCTCATCAAGGAACCCTTCTTCAGGAAGGCCGCCGAAGGCATGTACAGCTTACGAGTGGACCATGTCGGAGACTTCTGTCTACTTTCCAGAGACGATGAGCGCATCCCACAACAATGGAGACCAGTGCCATACGTTGTACCTGACTCGGACAATATTCGATCGCGCGGAAACGCAGCAGTCGGACAGAAGAAATGGGGGAGAGCAGAGAAGCTGTGAGTACCGCGGAAACGAATTTCTCCTGATACCAAATGTGCCTTGCTGCTAACTACCGGCGCAAGCTATACCGAGGCAATCGCTGCTGCCACAACACCTGAGCACAAAAGCGCGGCTCTCCTCAACCGCTCGCTGGCTAACCTGCGACTTCGGCGGCCCGAGAAAGCGCTGCTCGATGCTATCCATGCCCGCGGCAGCGACACTCCGACCGAGAAGGGGCTGTTTCGGGAAGCCAAGGCTCACTACGCACTGAAACAGTTCGACCTCTGCGCTGGGAAGCTGCAGCAAGTTCTGGCATTGAACCCCGGAAACAAAGACGCAGAGACGGAGCTTGAGCGGGTCGGACGCAAGATCGTTGAGAAGGCGACTGGTGACTTCAAGTGGAAGCACATGTACAAGCAGGCCAAGGCGACTCCCCCAATCATCGACTGCGCGACTTACTCCAGCCCTGTCGAGATTCGCGGCTCCCCCGGGCGCGGAAGAGGTCTCTTCACGAAGAAGGCCGTCAAAGCTGGAGAGCTGCTCCTCTGCGAAAAGGCCTTCTCGTACGTCTACGCCGACCAGAACGACCCCGCCGCTTCCAAAAACCTGAAGATCTTGGTGAACTTGGACTCGAAGAAGATGATCATGGGTGGGCAGGCAACACTCATTTCCACCGTCGTTCAGAAGCTGTACCACAACCCCGAGGCGGCTACGCGCTTCATGGACCTGCACCACGGAGACTACAAGGTAGAGAATGCTTCTCTGGGAGAACAGGTGGTGGTCAACACGTAAGTGAAGGTTTCGTGCACATACTCTTTGATAGCACACCTGCTGACATTCACATAGGTTCCTCGTCGAACGCATCATCAGCCTCAACTGCTTCGGAGCTCCACGAGCGTCCCTCGAGTCCTTGAAGAACAGGGCAAACCAAAGTCAAGAGGACAAAAGCCAGGCCACCTGCGGCATCTGGACAACGGCGTCCTTCATCAACCACTCCTGCATCGACAATTGTATCCGCGCCTTCATCGGCGATGTCATGGTCGTGCGAGCTAGTAGAGACCTCGATGCCGGCACCGAGTTGCTGTTCTGCTACCAAGTGCCCAAAGAGGGAGCAGACTACGAGACCACTCAGAGTGGTTTGAAGAACTGGGGTTTTGTCTGCCATTGTGAACTCTGCGAGGAGAAGAAGGCGACTTCGGAGCTGACGTTTCAAAAGCGCCAGCGGCTTGTGCAGATCTTGAAGAGCGCAATGAGAGCCTGCGGAACTGTAGCCCACGAGGGCAAGGTGCTCAAGCTTCTTTCCCAAGCGGGCGATACCTACTCTGTCGGTAAGGGAACGCCGCGTCTGGAGACCTGGGAGGCATATGCCGCGCTGGGCCAGAAGCGCGTTGATAGAAAAAAGTTCGCTCAAGGGCTCGAGTTGGTGATCAAGGGCCTCGAGGCCCTCGGGTTTGAGATCGTGGTTCCTTCCCATGGAAAGGCCTCCGAGCAGCCAACGCTGGAGATCAAGAAATGGGGCCATGCCAACGAGCATCTCGTCCAGGCCTTCCTCACGATGGTCCACGCTTACAAAAAGCTTGCGCCCGAGTCGTGCCAGGTCGCAAGAAGCTATGCCGAAACTGCGTACGCTATGACGTATGGGGAGAAGGACACGATCGGTGCCATGTTTGAGGAGTTCAAATAGTTGTGGCATCTAGAAGAATCTGCAGAGGGGGATGAAGATTGGCTGTTTCTCATAGGGATGATATGCGGTGTTTTGGTGTAGATGCCTACTGTCATCAGTCAATCCGCTATTTATGCACTTGTACAACTCGGGTGTTGAGATCACGATAAAGCCAACGATGGAGTCTATGATGACACTCCGGTCGAAATCGGACTCGTCACGTTTCATGGACGACCCTCCTGTCTTTCCAAAACCACCATAGCTTTCCTTGCCCGTCGACATCATAGTCTGGGCCGGCGCCATGACAAGCTAAGTATGCGGCCCTTGCGATACCTTCTTCATATCAGTGACGAGCTCTTTTGTGGCCTTCTCGCATATCAACGTTCTCTGTCCGACTGTGAAGCTATCCAGAACTTTGGTGACTTCACCCCAAAGGCGCTGGACATCCTCTGCATTGCAATTGTCGACGTGAGCTGAGAGCGGCAATGGTGAAGAATGGTGAAGAATGGTATGTAGTAATCTGTAAGTCGGTGTCGACATGTATGTGGAGATGGGAATCCCTTCATCAGTGGATTTGTCGACTTTAATACCACCCACCCTTGGCTTGGGTGCTTACACGAACGCTTGACAAACAGCCTTCTTTCCACCCACAGAGGCATGCCCAAGACTCATGCTGACAAGTAACATCGAACGTTCCGTCATGGGCGATCTCGGCAACAGGAAGATGGCTTTCTTTCTCTCCACCGTCTCGCTTTCGCCGACGCATGTCGTTGCGAGACAATGTGCTCATACCGTACCTTAAAGGCTTGTATGGTTTTTTTTTTCAACTGAACAGAGACATGTGGAAAGATTGGCCGCGCTCAGCTTTCGATTGTTTTTGCCTCTCACGTTCTGTAGTCCCAGCTGAGGCCAAGTATTGGAAAACCGCGGGTCATACTTCAGCCAGCCACAATGGCTGGGATAGTAATTTCGGCCCAACACACACTTTCCGGAATCACTCTCCAGCTGCCTTGTTGCTACATCACACACCCATCCGGTTGGTGGCGAACATTTCCTGCGAGGTGTCGAGGTCAATTGGATTCAACTTTCAGCTTGCTTGGTCTCATGCAGCCGGTCCATTTCCTTTTCGGAAAGCCTAGCACATCTTCGGTAATCCACCAAGTGTCGGGTCTACCAGTAAATAATGTTGCAGCTTGCCGATCAGGCCATATGGCTGGCTGATGTCGCGCATCGGGTAAGTCGTCTTTGAAAAGGAGCGATGTTATGCGGGATGCAGTATCGCGAAGATATACCCTGAGGTGGCTGAGAAGGTAGCCAGGTGGGTAGGTATTGGCAATGAAATGTTCCAGACCATTTCGATCCGGGCACCAGTTCGTCTGATGTTGACGGGCATTTGGACTGTACTGTGGGTAGCCTAGAATCACCATCTCATGAGGTCGGTCGCAACAAGAAAGCAATGCGCGAGAGATGGAAAGGCGCGTTCGCCCTTGCACTGGGTAGAGTTGAATCATCAAACACCTCGTCCTCTCACCATCCTCCTTCACTGTAATTCGTTTCAATTCTCCCCTTTTCAAGATGGGCAATGCTATCAGTGCCTTGATCGCTCCCAATGAAGCGGCTGACGAGAACGAGAAGAAGAAGAAGGAGCAACTGGAGCTAATGATGAAGCTCGCAGATGCGCGACTGGACACATTTCAAGGGGAGCTGGAGAAAATGTTCCTGGACCGCGAGTCGGCGATGAAGACTAGCGTGCCAGGAAAGAGAGCATTGAGATTCGAGCGTCATGTCGCTGTCGATGCTGAAAGCACCGTGAGTTTTCATTCAAACCGACTCCAGAGTCCTTCACAAGCATCCAGTCGCTAATCTTGCAACACCCTAGCCCGGAAGAGGCGTTGAGGATGCCGTCGACTCCTTCTTTGGCGCTTCCGAGACGGGGACCAAGGGCGTCCTCGACGGTTTCAAATCCGTGGTCAAGACGGGCCTTTCTGCGATTCTCGGTGACTCCTCGGCTGGCGAAAGCTATGACAAGAAGTTCTTCGTTTGTATGAAGCAGTATGATGAGCTCCTTCGATCTCCGTCACAAAGCCAACGAATGCTGATCAATGGTATCTAGCAACGCTATCATTCGTGTCGACATGTATACGTACAAGTACACCTTTGGTAGCAAGGGGGTGGTCGATGTGCACAAGAACATCTTGGCCTATATCCTGTGCATCTCCGTTGTCGATCATAGGGATGTTACCCTTGACGAGCTCATCTATCTCGCTTCCGAGTTTGCTGGCGACGGTGATGTTGGTCCGGGATCTGGATTCCAGCAATACTTGGAGATGATTATGAAGACCTGGACTGCTCTGAGAGCTATTGATCCTCTGCCTGTAAGCGGCAGGCCAGCTCTCGAGTACCCCGTGAACCTGCAGCTACCAGTCAGGACTACTCCTTCGGCCTAGAATTGATCATTTCATCTCCCCTGGATGAGTAGCTAGTCGCACACGAAGGCTCATTCGGAATCTTTTATTCAAGCTATACTTTGTGGCCTTGTTTGGTTGTCAGCATCCGCATCTTCAGAGATGCTATACTGGACCGGGAAGTTCAATTTCATGGGACAGCGTCAGTTTCCTGACTCCATTTATATCCGCTTCGAGGTGACCAAGCATCAACAGGTAGGAAGTAGGACGAGATGGAAAACAAGCGACCGCAGCGTCTCATATACTCATGACCAGAGCCCGGCGCCCAGCACTATTACGAATATGACATGCGCGCTTTTCGTGTCTCGTGGCTAAGCATCGGGCAGGCAATCATGTGTCAAGAGAATGAAGAGGGTCGCCAGACTCCGGGCTCGCTAGCCAATCTGCCCGCGCCTCGCCCCTGGTCGCATTCAACTGGAACCTGATCCATGAAGAAAGGCGCATGGGTTGAAGGCCATGGGGTATCAGTTCGTAAGTGGGTAGGTGGGAGGTAGCAGGTTAGCATGCAGCTCGTCGGAGGGATGGGCGAAGTCGAGGTGATAAAAGGTGATGCTCACTGAGCAAGGGTGATCGAAGCTTGGGCAAGAGCGGCGTTGCTGACTACAGTCTGTTGCGTTGGCAGTGTCGAAAACCTACTTTTTCGTCTATGCGTTAGCTGTTGAAGTACGTGGATAATTACGGTGAAAATCCCTGGTTAATTGCTGGTGTATGTATGTGTAACTATGTCGCTATTTTCCATGGGATTCCCCGCACATTTATGGCTGTTGTGTTGCCTCAGGATCCAAATGCACGTGGTCATCGGATTCCGGATATTTTGGCTGGCAAAATCCGTTCCATAGATGTCAACCGACATTTCGCCGCAGACCTTTCCTAATCCGGCCCAATGGGCCTGGAGGTCTGTGCCATTTGCTAGCATATTACACCCACTTTGATACACCCTCTTAGATTAAAGCTATTCATAGGTTCAATCTAACTAATTAATAGATAGGGTAATTACTACCCTTTTATACCTTCCTTTTATATTCCCATAAGTCCTTATAACTACTAATTACTTACTATAAAAGGTAGTAATTAACTAATTAATAATAACTAAAACTAAAGTATATATAGTCTAGTAGTATTACCCCCTATTAAATAGTTATAGTATAAGATAGTAACTTATACTAGAGCTCTAGGGTTTAATTCTAGGTAGAGGTAAAAAAACTTAATAGTAGTTATATCTATAAAGCTTACTAGCTCTCTTATATAAGTCTAAGCTTAATAATATAAATATATAGTAACCTAAGTCCTTTTACTTAGTAAAGCTATATTATACTTATAGTAGTCTTAGGCCTTATATACTTACTATTATATTTAATATAGCCCCTATAGGTCTATATATATAATTATCCTTAAAGTATAGTTTTAACTATACTTTTATCTTTTATTACAACTTTCTAACTTAAAATAGTAGTCTTTTATAATGAGATTTTATATTAACTTTTAGCTCTAATTAAAGTAATTATAATAATAAAATCGCTAACTATATATATTACTTAGTTATTGAGAAACTTATAGTTAAAGTTTTACTAGTTATATTAATAATTAGTTATAATATTAAGGTTTACTTGTTATATCTCTATAATAATTTACTTTTGCTAACTAGTATAATTATATAATTTAACCCTCTTAGTTTGAGGCTGTACTAGCTAACTATCTATTACTATAGTACTTATTACTTTGATTATATTAGTAATTTATCCTTAGCTAATTCTTCCTTATAGTTTTATATTAACTACATAGTTTAGTTACTAAGATTTAATTGCTATAGAAATATAGGCTATTTTTGCTTTAGTAGGGCCTTTGTTAAACTATTTACTATTAGCTTTACTAATAGGGTATATATAACTTTGATATAACTATTTATAATCTCCTAATATAGCTAGTAATAATATATATCTATATAATAAAGGTATATTTATAATTAAACTAACTTCTTAATTATAAGGCTAATTATCTATTAATTATTATATTATATTGTAACTTTTAGTAATATATTTAAAGTATTATTACTAGTAATAAGCTTAGTAATTAATTAGCTTATAAATATTAATTTTTTTATAGCCTATAATAAGGCTAATAACTCTACTTTAGTTATTAAAGGAATTACTATCTACTGCTTATTTACTCTCTAGCTAATAATTTTACTATATAGCTTAATAGTAAAAGCTTATAAGCTCTTGCAGTTAATTAAGTTATCTCTAAATGTTGCGATGCCAGCCCATCGTCAGGATCTATTGGAGTTACCTGCTAACTCTGATCCTACTGGTCACGTGAGACCGGTCCGAGCTCGTCCGCGGGCCCACCCGCGGCAGCCACTTTCACCGCTAGCTCAACCTGGCAGCCCTCTTGATAGTTATACTTCTTTACGCATAATTGACCCTTTTTGAGACCCCTTATTCGTTACCTGCTGGTTATTACTAGACCTCTTTTGCCTTGCTTACTAATACTGATCAGTGGTTAAACTACTATTGTAAATACTGTAGATTAGCAAGGCTAGTTAAGAAGAGGTAGAACTACTCTGAACTCTATAGTAGTAGTAGGATAGTTCTGTGCTTTCTCTTATATAGATAACTAGCTTAGAATACTGTTATAGTAGACTTATAGTACCCCCAAAAAGGGTACTATAAGTATGCAAGCTTGATTTATATAAGTTAACTTTGTCATATTATAAGAAGCTATAACTTAAAAGATACTAATTTTTTACTAAAAAATTATTAGATTATAAAACTATAAAGTCCTATACTTTATATATTAAATAACTATTAATAACTTATTATTAACTACCTTAATATAACCTTATTAACTTTACCTTTTTATTACTTTAACTTTAGACTTATAACTATTATCACAGTTACCTAAAAAGTAACTCTACTAAACTATTAAATGACCTAATAGTCTAATAGGCCTATAGAAGTATAATAGACCCCCCTTCCCCTCCTCTAACTTCTATAATTTTTTTTACTCCTTTTCTCTTTCTAACTCTCCTTTTTATACTCTTTTTCTTACTTAAAATATACCTCTAATTACCCTTGAGTGACTGATACCAAGGAAGCCCGCGCAAAGAAGGCTCTTTTTAATAAGCAGTAAGTGCTGCGTAAGGAAGGCTCTTTTTAACAAGTAATAAGAGTTATAATAAGACTACATAAAAGACTTTTTTTAATAAGCAGTAAGTTTAGTATAAAGGAGGAAGGCCTATATTAACAAGCAATACTACTACTAAGTTATTAGTAAAGAAAGTAAGTAAGACCCTGTTAACTAAGTAGTTGCTTATACTACTAGCAGTAATCCCTCTAACATATGTATATGCCTTTTGGTCTGCTAGAAGAAATGCCTGTGTTTGAGAGGTTATCAGGCTAACAGAGGGTAACTATAATAATATAAGAAGAAGTAACTACTGCAGAGCGCGCCTCCAAGGCTACTAAAGAGCACGCAAGCAAGCACACAACCAGCACAGCGCATAGGTATTATAAACCCATACCTAAGAGATACCGCAAGTTTGTTAACCTATTAATTTAGAGTATTAAGTACTTAGATAAAATCTTAGAGGGTA
The DNA here is from genome assembly GCA_016618095.1 of Colletotrichum echinochloae. Taxonomy (NCBI): domain Eukaryota; kingdom Fungi; phylum Ascomycota; class Sordariomycetes; order Glomerellales; family Glomerellaceae; genus Colletotrichum; species Colletotrichum echinochloae. Next base: position 4,676,700 of record JADEZT010000004.1, read on the forward strand.
GTCTGCCTTCTGACTATATTAAATTACTAGATATAATTATCCTATACTACTTAACTAAGTATAAAGAGCAAGGCTACTATAGTAGAGACTTATGGTAATAAGTCTATAATAAATTTAAAGATTAGTCTAATATGGATTTTAATACTACTTTGAGAGTAGTTATAACTACCTTCTGTAACTTTATTATTAGCTATAGTGTATAGGTTATGAAAGAGCCTTTTAAAAGTACTATTGGTATAAGGTTAAAGAAGCTAGTTGATAATAAGCACTTTTTAAGGTAGAATAATGAGATAATATATAAAATAGAGGCTAAGTATAATGTCTTTTATAACTACCTTAATAACCTAGACTTTATATAAAATATTAAATAAATCCTATAAGCTACTCTCTTACTGTTAATTGATGAGGTGTGTAATAGCTGTAAAAGTATGGACTTTTTGTATAAGTTATATAATAAGTTAGATTATTAACAACGTACCTCATATAGCAACCCCTTATTCAAACCTCCTCTATTTAAAAGGCAAACTACTAAAACCTCCCTTATACTAAGTTTGCTTATAACTACTACTATAGTTAAGAGGTAGTTACTAAGCATAACTGCTCCTCTAACTAACAGGCTAACTACTTATTAATTAATTAACCTTATTAAGCTATATTTAGATAATTTAACATTAAAATATAGTAGCAGTAACTATAAGACCCTTAACTTAAAGCTTTTAATTTTTTATAACCTCTATATAAGAGTTAGTATCTCTAGTAATTATTATAGGTCTACTATCTTATTTATACTTATAGGTAGTACATAAGAGTATTATACTAATAACCTCTATAACTATACTATCAGTTTTAATACACTTATAGTAAATATTAAATCATAGTTTAAAGGGAATAAAGTCTACCGCGTGTGTAATGTAGAGTTGCAAAGGCTTAGTTATAAGTAAGTTGCTTGCAAATCACCTAGTAAAACAAGAGTTAAAGTGCTAGACTTATTTATTAAGAAAGTCACAAAGCTAGTCAGGGCTATAACGCAGCAAGGTACGCCTACTGATAGTGACTATTGCGATACTCTACTTACTTGTTGCTAGAGCATACCTAAGTGCGCGGCTGCCTTGCTTAATCTACCTATAACTTATAACGCACTTTATGTATAGTTGAGAAATGGCGTGAGCAACGCGGCAGCTATACGCGAGCAAAAGGTATAGTACCTTATAGAAGGACTGCTTAAGCTAGACCGGTAGCACTTTACTAACTGCTACTATAATAGCTAATGTGGTAGTTACCTACTATAATAAGGGTATGGTTTAAGACCCCAAAGTAACTACCTATAAAGCAGTATATTTTAAGTAAAAAAGTACTTTATTTATAATAAGGAAGGATATTAGTTAATAATATACTTAAAAGAGAAAAGAGATACCTCTTATAAGTAGCTCTAAAGGAGCTACTTTCCTAAAAGATTTAAATAATACCTTCTTAACTATAAGGGTAAAGAGCCTAACTCTCTTAGTGATATAATTAATAACAAGTACATACTAAATAATAATAAAGAGCTCTTTAAGAATATAACTTTCTTTATATTTATAGCATTTTTTAGTAAAGAAAGTATTAATAGCTAGAAGGTTTATATATAACTATATAACTAAGCTACTTTATATACTTTAACAAAAGAAGACCCTTTTATATAAGACCCTAGCTAAGAGTGAGGGTTAGGCAAAGTCTTTGTGCTTAATAACTAATACTATACTACAACCTTTTAGGGTATTATGCTAGATACTAGGGTAGCCTAAGTATTAACCGCAGGCTACTAATAATATATAGCCCTTTATAAGTATCTTAGCGCAGAATTGCCACTAGATACAAGCCGCGCTAGCAAAGCAAGTATCAAATTCAGTAGTGGTAATTTATTTAACTCTCTTAGAGCTATTACTATACCTACCTCTATTAGCGAGCTCACTTTCTATGTAATAACCTTTAGTACTCTGTTTCTTTTATACCTTAAAGATATAGATTCTAACGGCATGTAATTTAATAACCTTGCTAACATACTTATTAAAGGTATAACTATAGTACTAGTAGTATATAAATAGGGCTACTTATAGATGCTTTTAGAGTAGCTAGAGCGTAGCGTAGCGTAGCGTAGCGTAACACTATCTTACTGATATAGAGATACAGTAAATACATCACTAATTTAGTTACCCCTTAGTCTATTAACTACATAAAGTACTCTAGTAAGCTAGCTACATAATAGCAATCTTAAATATTAAAGAGATTAACAAATTTTACTAGCATTACTAGCTAAATTTAAAGGCTCTTAGAAGGTTTAAGTTTACTCTCTATAATAACTATAACTTTAACTATAAGGTCTTTGTTAATGTGATATACTTGGATAGTAATAAACCAGTACTCTACGTTATTAATAGTGTAACCTCCTTTAACGTAGCGCAATTTTTATACTCTATTACTATAAAGTATATATAGGAAGTACTATATATATACTAGATTAATATATATCTTAGCCCTTTAGACTAGATTATTATAGATACTAAGCTGAATTTTTATATAGCTAAATTTAAGTATGCTACCTACACACTATCTATTAAGGTAAAAGAGGTTTCTATTAAGGCCTATTATAATATTAGTAAGGTTAAATAGTACTACGTAACACTATACTAAGTATATAAAATAGTCTACGCAGAGTCAGAGGCTAAACCTAAAGTTACCCTATAACTTACTATAAAAGCAATTAATAATACCGCAGGCTTTAATAGCCTTGTTTCCACACTATTAGTCTTTGGTATATACCTTTATATTAATAATAACTTAGCTCTATTATTCTTAACCCTATAGCATATAGAAGCTATATAAAAGGTAATAGAAGAGATTTATAATATCTATATGAAAAAGTAGGTTAATAAGGTACTTATAATATATAATAGATCTAATACTATAATAAGTATAGCTCTCCTTCTATAATTACTTATTAAGGTATACTACTAAGGCAAAGATTAGAGAGGACCTTACTAATTAACTACTAATAATAGCACTAGCAGTACTATTAAGACTCTATAGGGACTATACTAATTCTCTATTACTACTATTAAGCTATAGTATAACCTATCTAAGGTAGAGAACCCTATTAACCACATACAACCCAGACCGCTAGTAACCACCGCAGCGGAGGCACCCGCGAATGCTCTAATTAAACGCAACTCTATTGTGGTCGCTGCGCAGCTACTACCAGCAAAAAGAGGCCCAGGCCAACCAAGGAAGAATCTAGCTTAAATTTTTACCACAGAAGTCACGCCCGCAGTCTCTGCAATTAACTGCGTTTTTACTGCAAAAGAGGATACTAACTATGTACTAGCAATTAAGCTACGTAAGAAGGGTATAATAACCACGCCTAGTAAGCTATTTAAATAGTTAGATACTAGTAAAATCTAAGGACTTATAGGCTACGGTATGTTTTTTATTATCAAATATAATAAGCAAAAGTATAGTAAGATATAGATTTTTAAGTTATAATTAGTATATAAGGTTAAGAGTAAAAACAAGTAGTTCTATAAGAAATTACAACTAGTTATCTAAGGTTATATAGATAATAGTAAAGCTGTGATTTTAACCTAGTTACTAACTATCTAATAAATAGCCTAGTAAGTAATACTCTTTATTATACTATCACTTTTGTAATAGGGTTATATCCTCTAGTTATATAATATAACGTAAGCGTATACCTGGTTAGTAACTAAATTAGTATATACTATCCTTACCTAACTTTCTCTTAAAATTTACTATCTCTATATAATAGATGTGATTATAGAGGTTAAATAGCTACTCTATAGTATACCAGAGGCAGGTACTTATTAGTAGGCTATGTATAACAACTACTATAGAAAGAGCTTCTAGATAGATTTATCTACTTTTAACCCTTACCTACTTATTTTAGTACTTAAAAATAATAACTTTATAATAATAGGTATATAAATAGATAATACTATTAGCCTTATGGATAAATCATTCTCTAACTACAAAAACTACGCGCTAAAGGAAGCTACTTTTATAGCTAAACCTAAGTAACTTCTTAAAGTTAACAAGCCTATTACTTTCAACAGTAGTATATTAACCCTTAGTAACAATAGTAAGATAACCCTTTACTAAAAGGACTAAAGCAAGAAGCTATAATTAGTTAACTCTAGCATGCCTAATGCAAAGCAGTAGTATGTCAAGCAGTGTGCCTAAGGTATATATATTGCTTCTATTTACTAACTAGAAGCAGCCTTTAACTATTTAATTACTGCCTAGTACCAGTTACCTAGCTTAGCTAAAATTAAGGACCTTAACTAGTAGGTTAAGTAGTAGATAGATAACCTTAACCACAGACTATGATTTTAACTACTAGATCTTACTAGTACTAAACTCTTTGTATTTATTAATAGCTCTTTTATAAATAATAGTAATTTAATATTATAACTCAGCTTTATTATCATACTTACTAACAAGTCTAGTAATAATAGCATATTGCACCCACTTTGACATTAGCAACCCACTAATACAACCCCATAAAAAATCGCGATTTTTAGCTACCAGATTCAGAAATCTACCATATCCAAACATCAGGTAGTCTCTCTTTTAAAGTTACCTACTACTAATACTAAAAGTAAGGCTATTTAAACCTATATAGGGCTTTTTACTAGTCAATTTATTAGTAATTAATACATCTTAGCCCTCTTATTATCTTAATAAAGAAATTATATAGATTATATTAATATATAGCCTTATTATTTATTATTATAGTATATAAAAGTAAGTAAGCTATATAAGCTCTGAAGTCTATAATATTCTTACTCTAGAGATCTATATAAGGCTCTTTACTAGTTAATTTATTAGCTAGCTAACTAAATCTTAGATTCTAATAGAAGTAGTAGCTTAATAGGAATAAGAAGGCTTAATTACCTCTTAGCTCTTAGATTACCTCTTAGCTGTTAGGCTTCTAAAGCTTCTAAAGTCTATAATATCCTTATATTACTATTATTACTCTTAATTAAATAAGATAAGAGATAAAATAAGAGATTATATATTAAATTAAATAAATATAATAATACTATAACTAAATAAGAATAATTAGAAAAAGCTAGTATAAATATCAAAGACTTTAAAAAAGAAAATAGATATTAAAATTATAATATAAATAGGCTATAGTATATATATAGTTAAATAGTAGTAATATTAGTATAAAATAATAAAGTAAGTAAAAGTATATACTTTAAATAAGCTAAATTATATAAAATTAGAAGTATAATAACTATATAAATTATTAGACCTTTTTATATATTATAATAATCTTAGCTTTAAAAAATATAAGACTTTTTTTATAAGTAATATACTATAGAGATTTATAAGTTAATAATTAATTAGTAGCTTTAAGATACTAAGTAGTTATTAAAATCTATTTATATTATTATTACTTAAAGAAATAATGTATTATAATATATCTAAGTATATACTATTTATCAATACTACCTAGAGTAATTAATCTTTATTAATAAGTTAGGTATAAATAAGTATACTAGTATATAAAAAATAAGCTAGATATTAAAAGGCTTAGTACCTTTATTAGTAAGTAAGGTATTAGGTTTCTAATAATAAATAAGAGGTCTTAAAAAGGGTTAATTATATATAAAGAAGTATAACTATTAAGAGAGCTACTAGGTTAAGCTAGCAGTAAAAGGGGCTCCTGCAAGTAGGCCTGCGGACAAGCTCAGACCGGTCTTACATGACTAGTAGGATTAGAGTTAGTAGGTAACTCCAATAGATCCTAACAATAAGCTAGTATTACAACACTAGTAACTCTCTATTTTAGCTAAATAGTAGCTAGCTAGTCTATAGTTTAAAAAGCTTAAAAATATAATAAAAGTTTAAATTATAAAGTATTTAACTTCTTACTATTAATATAATATCTATATATCTTATATATAAAACCTATCTATTTATCTATATCTTTATTTACTTAGTACTAATAAGCTTCTTTAGTACTTTATTTAATAATAGCTTTATAAAGCTATTAGCTAGGTTATTTATATTATAGATTTATCATACCTTATAAATCTTATAGTATTTATATAACTACTAAAAAGCTATAATATTAATTATGAGTTACTTTTCCTTTATAGTACTAAGCTTTACTAAATACTTATATAGTAAGTATAAATTAGTATATATAGCTATAGAGATCTAAGAAACCTTAAGCTAGTTAGAGACTATTACTAATATAGTCTTAATTATATAAGCTATATTAACTCTAGTAACTATTATATATATTTTAGAAGTAAGTATACTATAAGTAACTCTTTTATACTTTATAAAGCTAAAATAGATAATATTACTTATAAGATTAAAAGCAGTATTTTTAATAGTAGATAGGTACTCTTTATTATTATTAGACTTATTACTAAGTATAATAATAAAGCTAAGTTATAATATTAAATTACTATTATTTATAAAAGAGCTGTTAATAAATATAAAGAGTTTAGTACTAGTAAGATCTAGTAGTTAAAATTATAGCCTGTAGTTAAGGTTATCTATTTACTACTTAACCTACTAGTTAGAGTCCTTAATTTTTACTAGGCTAGGTAACTAGTACTAAGTAGTAATTAAATATTTAAAGTATACCTTAGGTTAGTATATAGAAGTAATATATATACCCCAAGTATACTACTTAATATACTACTGCTTTATATTAGATATACTAGGGTTAACTAATTATAGCTTCTTACCTTAGTCTTTTTAGTAAAGGGTTATCTTACTATTATTACTAAGGGTCAATATACTACTATTAAAAGTAATAAGCTTATTAACTTTAAGAAATTACTTTAGTTTAGCTATAAAAGTAGCTTCTTTTAGTATACAGTTTTCATAGTTAGAGAATAATTTATTTATAAGGCTAATAGTATTATCTATTTATATACCTATTATTATAAAATTGTTGTTTTTAGGTATTAAAATAAGTAAGTAAGGGTTAAAAGTAAATAAATCTATCTAGAGGCTCTTTCTATAATAGTTATTATATATAGCCTACTAATAAGTACCTACCTTAGGTATACTATAGAGTAGCTATTTAACCTCTATAATTATATCTATTATATAGAGATAGTAAATTTTAAGAGAAAGTTAAGTAAGAATAGTATATACTAATATAGTTACTAACTAAATATATACTTATATTATATTATATAACTAGAGAATATAACCTTATTATAAAAGTAATAATGTAATAAAGAGTATTACTTATTAAGCTATTTATTAGATAGTTAGTAACTACATTAAAATTATAGCTTTACTATTATCTATATAACCTTAGATAACTAGTTATAACTTTTTATAGAATAACTTATTTTTACCCTTAACCTTATATACTAACTATAACTTAAAAATCTATATACTACCATGCTTTTTTCTTATTATATTTAATAATAAAAAACATACTATAGTCTATAAGTTCTTAGATTTTACTAATATTTAACTATTTAAATAGCTTACTAAGTATAGTTATTATACTCTTCTTATATAGCTTAATTACTAGTATATAGTTAGTATTCTCTTTTATAGTAAAAACGCAGTTAATTATAGAGACTATAAGTATAACTTCTATAATAAAAGTTTAAGCTAGATTCTTTCTTAGTTAGCTTAAGCCTCTTCTTACTAGTAGTAGTTATATAGTAACTATAATAAAGTTATATTTAATTAGAGGATTTATAGATACCTCTACTATAGTAGTTATTAGCAGTCTAGGTTATATAGGATTAATAGGGTTCTCTACTCTATAGGGGTTATACTATAGCTTAATAGCAGTAATAGAGAATTAACGCAGTCCCTATAAGGTCTTAATAATACTACTAATACTATTATTAGTAGTTAATCAATAAGGTTCTTTTTAGCCTTTACTTTAATAGTATACCTTAATAAGTAATTATAGAGAAAGGGCTATACTTACTATAGTATTAGGTCTATTATATACTATAAGTACCTTATTAACCTATCTTTTTATATAAATATTATAAATCTCCTCTATTACTTTTTATATAGCTTCTATATACTATAAGGTTAAGAGTAATAAAGCTAAGTTATTATTAATATAAAAGTATATACTAAAGACTAATAGTATAAGAATAAAGCTATTAAAGCCTATAGTATTATTAATTACTTTTATAATAAGTTATAGAGTAACTTTAGGTTCAGCTTCTAACTCTATATAGACTATCTTATATACTTAGTATAGTATTACATAGTACTATTTAATCTTACTAATACTATAATAAGCCTTAATAGAGACCTCTTTTACCTTAATAGATAGTACATAAGTAATATACTTAAATTTAGCTATATAAAAATTTAGCTTGATATCTATAATTATCTAGTCTAGAGAGCTAAGATATATATTAATTTAGTATATCTATAGTACTTCTTATATATACTTTATAGTAATAGGGTATAAAAATTATAGCATATTAAAGGAGGTTATACTATTAATAATATAGAGTACTAGTTTATTACTATCTAAGTATATTATATTAATAAAGACCTTATAATTAAAGTTATAATTATTATAGAGAGTAAACTTAAACCTTTCTAGAGCCTTTAAATTTAGCTAGTAGTACTAGTAAAATTTATTAATCTCTTTAATATTTAAGATTACTATTATATAGCTAGCTTACTAGAGTACTTTATATAGCTAATAGACTAAGAGGTAACTAAATTAGTAATATATTTACTACAGCTTTGCATTAGTGAGATAGTATGATACTATACTACGCTCTAGCTACTCTAAAAGTATTTATAGGTAGCTCTATTTGCATACTACTAGTACTATAATTATACCCTTAATAAGTATATTAGTAAGGTTATTGAATTATATACTATTAGAGTTTATATCTTTTAGGTATAAAAGAAATAGAGTACTAGAGGTTATTATATAAAAAGTAAGCTTACTAATAGAGGTAGGTATGGTAATAGCTCTAAGTAAATTAAATAAATTACTACTACTAAATTTAATACTTACTTTGCTAGCGTAGCTTATATTTAGTAGTAACTCTACTCTAAGGTACTTATAGAGGGCTATATACTATTAGTAGCTCAGAATTAATACTTAAGCTACCCCTGTATCTAATATAATACCCTAAAAAGTTATAGTAGAGTATTAATTATTAAGTATGAAGACTTTACCTAACCCTTATTCTTAGCTAGGGTCTTATATAAAAGGGTCTTCTTTTATTAAAGTATGCAAAGTAGCCTAGTTATATAGTTATATATAGACCTTCTAGTTATTAATACTCTCTTTACTAAAAAACACTATAGATATAAAGAAAGTTATATCCTTAAAGAGCTCTTTACTATTATCTAGTATATACTTATTATTAGTTATATTACTAAGAAAGTTAGGCTCTTTACCCTTATAGTTAAGAAGGTATTATTTAAATCTTTTAGTAAAGTAGCTCCTTTAGAGCTACTTATAAGAGGTATTTCTTTCCTCTTTTAAGTATATTATTAACTAATATCCTTTCTTATTATAAATAAAGTACTTTTTTACTTAAAATATACTACTTTATAGGTAATTATTTTAGAGCCTTAGACTATACCCTTATTATAGTAAGTAACTACTATATTAGCTATTATAGTAGTAGTTAGTAAAGTATTACTAGTCTAGCTTAGGTAGTCCTTCTATAAGGTACTATACCTTTTACTTATATATTACTACTACATTACTTATACTATTTCCTAACTATATATAAAGTATATTATAAGTTATAGGTAGATTAAGTAGAGTAGCTATATACTTAGGTATACCTTAGTAATAAGTAAGTAAAGTATTATAATAGTTACTATTAGTAGGTATACCTTACTATATGATAGTTCTAACTAGCTTTATAACTTTCTTAATAAGTAAGTCTAGTACTTTAACTCTTATTTTACTAGGTAATTTATAGGTAACTTACTTATAGTTAAGCCTTTATAACTCTATATTATATATATAGTAGACTTTATCCCCTTTAAACTATAATTTAATATTTACTATAAGTATATTAAAACTAATTAAATAGTTATAGAGGTTACTAGTATAATACTTCTATATATTACCTATAAGTATAAATAAGATAGTAGACCTATAGTAGTTACTAGAGATACTAACCCTTATATAGAGATTATAAAAAATTAGAAGCTTTAAGTTAAAGGTCTTATAGTTATTACTACTATACTTTAATATTAAATTATCTAAATATAACTTAATAAGGTTAGTTAATTAATAAGTAATTAGCTTATTAGTTAGAGAAGTAGTTATACTTAGTAACTGCCTCTTAACTATTATAGTAGTTATAAGCAAACTTAGTATAAGAAAGGCTTTATTAGTTTACCTTTTAAATAGAAAAGGTTTAAATAATAGGTTACTATATAAGATATATTATTAATAATCTAACTTATTATATAACTTCTATAAAAAATCCATACTTTTATAGCTATTATATACCTTATTAATTAATAATAAGGGAGTAGCTTGTAATATCCATTTAATATTTCTTATAAAGTCTAGGTTATTAAAGTAGTTATAAAAGACCTTATACTTAGGCTCTTTTTTACTTATTATCTTGTTATCTTACCTTAAGAAATACTTATTATTAACTAGCTTCTTTAACCTTATACTAATAGTACTTTTAATAGGTTCTTTCATTACCTATATACCACAGCTAATAATAAAGTTATAGAAGGTAGTTATAACTACCCTTAAAGCAGTATTAAAATCCGCATTAGACTAATCCTTAAATTTATTATAGACTTATTACTATAAATCTCTACTATAGTAGCCTTACTTCTTATTGGTAGTTAAGTAATACAAAATAATTATATTCAATAACTTAATATAGTTAGAGAGTAGGCTACCCTCCAAGATTTAATCTAAGTACTTAATACCTTAAATTAATAGGTTAATATACTTGTGGTATCTATTAAGTATAGATTTATAATATTTATGTGCTATACTAACTATATACCAGCTTGTGTGCTTACTTATAATCTCTTTAGTAGCCTTAGAAGCATGCTCTATAATAGTTACTTCTTCTTATATCATTATAGTTACCCTCTATTAGCTTAATAACCTCTTAAATATAAGTATTTCTTTTAGTAAGCTAGAAGGTATATATATATATTAGAGAGATTACTACTAATAGTATAGGTAACTACTTAATTAATAGGGTCTTGCTTACTTTTTTTACTAAGAGCTTAGTAGTAGTATTACTCATTATTATAAGCCTTTCTCTTTTATGCTAAACTTATTACTTATTAAAAAGAGCCTTTTATATAGTCTCATGACTTTTATTACTTATTAAAAAGAGCCTTCCTCGCGCGGCACTTGTTACTTATTAAAAAGAGCCTTTTTTAGGTAGGCTTCCTTAGTATTAGTTACTTAAGGGTAATTAGAGGTATGTTTTAAGTAAGAAAAAGAGTATAAAAAAAAGGTTAGAAAGAGAAAAGAAGTAAAAAAATCATAGAAGTTAGAGAAGAGAAAGGGGGTCTATTATACTTTTATAAGCCTATTAGACTATTAGGTTATTTAATAGCCTAGTAGAGTTACTTTTTAAGTAACTATAATAATAGTTATAAGTCTAAAGTTAAAGTAATAAAATAGTAAAGTTAATAAGGTTATATTAAGTTAGTTAATAGTAGGTTATTAATAGTTATTTTTAATATATAAAGTATAGAACTTTATAGTCTTATAGTTTAATTATTTTTTAGTAAAAAATCATTATTTTATAAGTTATAGCTTCTTATAATATAATAAAGTTAACTTATATAAATCAAGCTTATATACTTATAATACCCTTTATAGGGGTATTATAAGTTTACTATAATAGTATTCTAAGCTAGTTATCTATATAGAAAAAGTATAGAACTATTCTATTACTACTATAAGGTTTAGAGTAGTTCTATCTCTTCTTAAAAAACCTTACTGATTTATAATATCTTTTAGTAAGTAGTTATTATATTTAACTACTAATTAGTATTAGTAAGTAAGGTATTAGGTTTCTAGTAATAAATAAGGGGTCTTAAAAAGTGTTAATTATATATAAAGAAGTATAACTATTAAGAGGGTTACTAGGTTAAGCTAGTGGTAAAAGGGGCTCCTGCGGGTAGGCCTGTGGATAAGCTTGGACTGGTCTTACATAACTAGTGGGATTAGAGTTAGTAGGTAACTCCAATGGATCCTGACAATAGGCTAGTATTATAACATAGAGATTAAAATTAATTTATAGTAGTACTAGCTATTTCTCTTTTCTTATAGTAAAGTTATTATTATAATAAATAACTATTAATATCTTAGTAATTACTTAATTTTTATTAAACTTTATACTTATTCATAACTTTAAAAGCTAGTATTACTTACTGAGTTATATTTAAATATACTCTTTTATATCTCTTAATATCTCTTTCTCTTACTATAACCTTATTATTATACTAGCTATTTATTAACTTAACCTCTATACTATTTAAAACAGCTAGATTAATAGTACTAATATAATACCTCTAAATTAGAGACTAATAGTAAAATAAATATTTACCTCAGTAAGTAGTAGTAATAGAATAGCTATTACTATAGCTATTTATTACTATTATTATAATAATAATAAAGTTTATAATAAAGTATCAAAAGAGTTAAAGTAAAAAAGTACTTATTATATAAGCTTTTTATTATTAGTATTCTTATTATTCTTATTATTACTATTATTACTATTATTACTACTATTACTACTATTACTATTATTACTATTATTACTATTATTACTATTATTACTATTATTACTATTATTACTTATTTTAATTACTTATAAGAGCTTTATTAATACTTATTTTTTTAATATCTTAAGGATTATTATTAACTTTTTTAATATTTTTATAATATAGCTTTTTATAATAACTATATAATTAGTAAAAAACTAAATAACTAATATACTTCTTATTATTAATAATACTTTAATACCTAATAATACTTTATAAATAGTCTTATAAACTTATATACTATTAACTAATAATATTAATAATACTAGCTCTATACTACTAGAGGTATTTAACCTCTTTTTTTTAGTAGTATACTAGTAATAACAATAATAATAATAATCTCTTAAAGCTATTTATAACTATAATATCTATATAAAAGTATATAGTATGTGTGGTTACTTAGTAGGGTAACCCCCCTGCGTGGCCCTAACTAGGGTGGTGGTGGTGATGGTGTTGCTAACGCACGGACGAAAAAGTAGGTTTTCGACACTGCCAACGCAACAGACTGTAGCACGGCCGGGGCACGGACGTCCTGGGTTTCGGGGTGGACTACCTACCTAAGTAGGTACCTGGTAGGGAACACAGCACCTCCGTAGCGCGCCGGAGAGGTTCCGGTTACAGAAAGGCCCTCCCCTTGTGGCGCACGCTCAACTTTAATTGCCAGCATCACCCAGCGCATCCCGATCGCGTTATCGCAACCCACCTTGGACGCGTCAGAAACCCACGACTCGCCATGGAGCTCTCGTCGCCCCTGTCGGACGCCGTGTCGTCTCCAGCGTCCTTTCGGACTGCATTCCAATCGCCCGATGCCGCCGGTGCAACGAGCGCATCTGCAACTCCCGCACGATCCAAGCCCATGTATTCCCCCGCGAACCAGCTCCCTCGCGAGCTCAAGGAGCACTGTCAAATTTACCTGGAAGAGCATCTCTGTGTGTTCGCATCTCGTGCACCCCCATGGCAACTCCCGCTGACAGGCATCTAGACAGCGGCGCGCTCGGTCTCTACAGTAGCCTCCTCACGGCGGGCTACTCGCGAAAGGACAAACTCACCAAGAAGCCCGTCCACATCCCGCCGCCAGCCCACCTCGCCCTCCTCAACACGCTGGCGATCCATCCGAGCCACACCACCCGAGCCGCCGAGTCTGACCGTCTCGAGATCGGCTCGCAGACGCTGAGCTACCTGCGGGACCTTCTCGCCATCGTCGGCCCCGTCAACGCCGGGCTCAGAGACGCATTCCAGTTCCACGGCACACAATACGGCCGCCGGAACCGATACCACGAAGAAGAGGACGACGACCTCGACGGAGATCCGATAGCCAACAACAAACTCGCCAACGAGGAAGGCATCTGGCAGCGCGCCCAGGACTTCTGGTCCGTCGTGGGCTGGGCCTTGAACTGCAGCAGGATCCACCCCCATCGTTGGCGCTTCTGGAAGGTCTGGCTGGAGTTCATGCTGGAAGTCCTCGAGACCGACTTGTATGAGCGGAACCGCATGGACGAGGTCGCATTAGCCTCTCCGGATGCGCCGCAGGAATGGACCAACATGAGCGAGTCCATTCTGGTCATGTATATCCGGCAAAAGACCAACTCCGGCAGGGGCGCTCTGAGGATGATCCTGCAGGCCGTGTTCGCCGATGGCTCCACCTCGTCCATGGCCAAGTTTCCCGAGGTGTTCAACAAGGAGACAAAGGGACTCGCGAGCGACGACAAGAAGCGCAAGCGGACGGCCACGCTCGACATCGACAATGATCAGTTTGGGGACTACTTCAACGACCCGACGGACTCTGAGCCTTCGGATACGGGCTCGCCCGCAGCATCGCGCACCTCGCGCACGCCGCAGACAAAGTCTGGGGAGGCCATCGTGCCCGTGCTGGCCGAATCTATGCCTCTCCGCCTGCGGTTGCTGGAGCTCATGTCTGAGATTTCCTACAACCTCCCCGAGACATTCATGGACCACAATGATTACGCGACGGAGCTGTGTAGACTGCTCAAGCAGCAACCCCTGTCGTTCTTCCACCAATTCATCACTGATATGAACGTCTACGTCCAGCGCTACGACGGTGCGTTCAAGATCGACCTCCTGACCATACAGCTGGATCAGTTGCTGCCTAGCGGATACGTGGATCCCAGAAAGGTTTGCGAGGATGGGAGCAACGCCATTGTCATCAACGCCGATGTTCTGGAGCAGTGCTACCTGACTGCGAACGCTAACACCATCGACCCGGACGACAACGCCAGGGTGGCGTTGATCCTCGAGAGCCTGCTCCACATACTGCCCGCGCAAGACATCAGGGAAGCCAGCGACCGCCTCCGCGAGGCGGCGGTTCGGGGCATCCAGGCGCGCGAGGCCAAGGCCAAGGGCTCGGGCAGGAGGGGTGCGACCCGCGGTAAGAAGGGCCCTAATGCGCGGGACCTGGCCGCTAGGGAGATGATGGACCTGGCGGGGGAGCGCATGTTGCTTTACATAGACATCATGGCCGCGCATGCGTCCGAGGAGATGGACGATGAAAAAAACGAGGAGGACCAGACAATGGAAGACTGAAAGGGCGTTTCTACAAGAGATCTGGGTCAAGGCGGTTGCATTTGCTACAATACAAAGGGGGTAAAAGAACTAGGCGTTTATGGAAGATACCCATGCTCGGAACTATAGAGGATCGAAAAGACAAAAACAATGTCTTCATCTATTGGGTGCTGTTATTACCTATTGCTCTATTTATTTATTTATTTATCCCTTCCATCGTGTAAGCCTTTGGCGACGGAGCACGGAACCCCCCTTTACTGATCCTTGGGGGCGGCACAAGACTCCTAATTGAGTAGGTGGGGTCGGTCCATCGCGTGGGAGCAAAAATCAACCCCGCCAAAAGTCTGTCACTCACTTGGCCTTCCCCTCCCGACCCTGCAAACTACGAAAAGCTGCTGAGACGGTGACGAACACGAGGAACCAGAGGGAGCGAAAATGCCGGTGAGAAAGAGAGAGAGAGAGAGAGCGCCAGATGAAGATGACAAACGGCGCCCAATTTCACTGACACCCGCGCGAATAGTTGATCATAGTGTCGGGCCTCCCGACGTCGGGCAAGACGCACCGCGCGAAGCAGCTGCAAGCCCACCTCGCCGCCCGCATCGCGGCCGCGGCCGCCTCCTCCTCTTCCTCGACGTCGGCCGAGGGCGTCGCGGGCATCGACAGCACAGGTGGCGGCGGCGGAAAACAGCCGCCGTACAGGCTCCACTACATCTCGGACTCGACCCTCTCGATCCGACGCGACGTCTACGACCTTGACCCGGAAAAGGTGCGCGCGCACACGCGGTCGGCCAACGCCTCGGAGAAGGATGCCCGCGCCGCCGTCTACGGCGCAGTGAAGCGCGTGCTGTCGGACCGGGACATTGTCATTCTGGACGGGCTCAACTACATCAAGGGCTGGCGGTACCAGCTGCACTGCGAGGCCAAGGCCGTCAGGACGCCGAGCGTGGTGTTGCAGATTGGTTGCGGCGTGGAGAGGGCGAGGGGTATCAATGAGGAGAGGTTGATGAGGAGGAAGAGGGGCGAGGGCGAGGGCGCTCCCACGGCGACGACGACCGCAATAACAACAAGAACAACGCCGGCGGTTACAACTACAACCACGCCGACGCCCACGGAGACGGCGGAGGGCGCCGCCGCGAGCGATAGGACAACGACGGACGCCAGCCCGGAGGAGAAGGAGGAGGCGGAGGAGGAGGAGGAGCCCTACGAGCCGGACAATTGGGAAAACCTCGTGTTCCGGTACGAGGAGCCGAACCCGATGACGCGCTGGGACAGCCCGCTCTTCACGCTCATCTGGGACGACGACGACGCGCAGGCGGCCCGGGTCTTTGACGACGTCTGGGACGCCGTGGCAGGGACCGGGCGCAAGGCCGTCAAGCCCAACCAGGCCACCGTCCAGCGCAGCCGCGACGCCGGCGGGGACTACCTGTACGTGCTCGACCGCGAGACTCAGGACGTCGTCCGTCGCGTGCTCGAGGCGCAGAGCGAGGGCGGAGAGGAGGGCGGCGAGGTCACGGTCCCGCGCGGGGCGGCGGGGGCGGGGGCGTCCCCGGGGGCCGAGGGCCTGGTCGTCAGGCTCCCTGGGCGCAAGGTCGGGCTGCCGCAGCTGCAGAGGCTCAGGAGGGCCTTTGTCGGGCTGAACCGCGGCGGCATCGGGCTCGAGGGGGTCGGGAGCTTCAGCGTGGAGAGGATGAGGGAGAGCTTCGTCGGGTACCTAAACGATTCGTTTGACCAGGAGGGCTGAACGGGGGAGGGGGCGGCGTGGGAGCCGTGTCTGTACCTCGAACCCTACTATACATTTGATACCCCCTTTCCACATCCTCTTTCTTTGGAATAGTCACGCAACGCACCGTGCAAGAGTTTCTCGTGAGTTCACGTGCCAAGTATGACAACGGACAGGATGCAGTTGTTGTTGGCCTTGTTCGCTGTTGAGAGCTCTGGCTGTTGTCAAGACCACTTGGACCATGTCCCCCCCTTGGAGGCACCCGCTGAGGCGGACTGAGTAATGGGCCCGCCAATGCATTCAGGCGGGCGATGGGTCATTTGGAATCAACTTGACGTGATTGGGGCATTCGCGACTTGAACTGCATGATTCATTTCAGCGTCTGGACCGTCACGGTCCGGCCGTCAACGGCAAGACGGGTTTGACCGGCAGCTCAACGACGGCGGTGTGGTTGGGAATTGCCGTAGACTTCCGGGCCGCTTCATCCTCACGCGCCTTGGCAACACCATGTAGATGCCCGGATGTTGGCGACGGTTACGCGGCTGCATGGCTCATGTCTACGAAAAAAAAACCGGTATTTGTTTCTCTTTCGGGCGGGATGGCGCGTCCCTCAAGGGCCAGATCAGGAGATTTTTGCGTCACCTCTCTTCCCTTGATTGGCACAGCTGAGGGCGAGGGTCGACAGGCTACATACAGCACACGGTTTGGGAAGCCCGCATGCTTGCTGGTCGTGGCCCAGCGAAGCGAACCTGACGAGCCAACCAAGGCGGCGCAAAAGAAAACCCGAAAAAACCCTAGAAGGGCCTACTAGTATGCGTTGGCGTTCTTGATCTGGCCCACCACATCGGAGACGACGGTGTCGAACCGCCAGACATGATCTGAGCACAATCGCCAAGCACCGCATCTTGCCAGAATCTCAGTGAAACCAAGCCGGTATTGGAATGACCTGAAAGGCCATCCGGATTCCGAGCAAGGTGGCCCTGTTCCGTAGTCCTGGATCAAGGCAGATGCGGCTCACCAACCGGACAGCGCACGAGCGGCGGCCTTGAAACGTGTTGTTGCGGTCCGTTCCACGTCACGTTTGGAACAGATGCTCAGTAAAGGGCCCCCAACTACGAAGCCGGATGGGGGAGAGTAGATGGTCCCTGAGGTGTGACGGAGGGACCTGGGTTGGCGATTTCATTCGAACAGGGAGTTTCATCGCGTCCTATACATACGATGCATTCAAGCCGCGTGAGAGCAGGGTCACGGCATCGGCGAAAGCTTGTGGTGAGCCAAGAGACGGCAAGAATAGGGAAGACAAGGCCACAGTAGACTGGTCAAAGTGCACCTCGGATGGCAACCCGAAGGAGGGCTAGGTTGTGGTTGCGAAGAAAAGGTCATGGATTCCCAAAAGGGAAAATAAAGGCGCCGGTGTGCCATAGTTTACCATGCTGGTCACGCCAGCTCCCGGGGCCCAGGGGAGTTCCAGACGGTACAGATGGTCGTCTGCTGGCCGGTGGAGATGCGTGCCGATCAGAAAGTCGCCTGCCACGAATTGATTTGAAAAGAAGATTCAGTAAAAAAATCTCTCTCTCTCTCTCTCTCTCTCTCTCTCTCTCTCTCTCTCTCTCTCAAAATAAACTCGGCCAAATCATGTGCCGTTGAATGTGAGCTAATCCGACGAGGTGGTATTCAAGTGGGTCGTATGGGAGACTCGACTGGGGGCAACTTGTGAATCTTGAGAGAGCAGAGCCATCTATTTGTACCTACCTTACCTATTGTTAGGTCATAGTGCTGATGTCAGAGCATGACATGAATGGCGAAGCACAAAGCGTCCTGTCGGACGTGTACAGATGCAGTTCGTCTGGAGCGACGACACATTTTACAGCTGAGCGGGAGGAAACCCCCTCACGCCAAAGAAACGGACCGTGGACGGGAAGGAAGGAAGGAATGGGAGAGGCACAGGAGGAGAAAAGGGACGATGGAGCTGGACGGAAAAGCCCACTTTCCAAGACGAATCGCCAAGACTGTGGCCGGCCACGAGCGATAAGCTTTGCCAAGACAATCAAAGCCAAGACGGGCAGGTGAGAGGCTGGGTGGGACTGCGGGTTCAAGTTTGAGTTTTTGGGTTGGGGAAAGAAGTACCCGAAGGGGAGGGAGAGAGAGAAAGAAAGAGAAAGGCCAAGGGAAAGTTCAAGCCACTTACCGAATCCCGTCAGCTCATCGTCCATTGCAGGCTTAAAGAAACGAGCAAAGCAGGGAAGGATGGTCGAGTCTAGCGTGATGCAATTGGCAGACCACGCACAGTGCACGCCACACACCCCACACACAGAACAACATGATCAAGCACACAACCACCACGACGCCCGGACATTAAGCGCCAATTCGTTCGTTTGCAACTGCAACTACAACTTTACGCTGGTGCTTTGTACACTACATAGATAGTATGTAGTAGTATGTGGCAGCGGGTACGAATGCCTCGGTGCTATTTATTGTAGGACTGTTGGTGGTCCTGCGGGGTTGGATGCAGCCCATACAGTCCGAAATTGTTCATTGGCTTAGCGTATGTAATTTGTATTAAGCCAACATCAGGTTTTGATCCAAGGCGATTTGGTTGGTGTGGCACGGCTTGCACGGATGGTTCTTTGACAGGGCATGGCAGCGGCGCGCTGGCGAGGGGTGCTCTGCAGCAACGTAGGCCAAGTCGGCGTGGTTGTGTGCAGTGCACCTTACCTTACCTTACCTTACCTACCTAGGTAGGTAGGTTCCTACGTGCCTAGGTACGTACTGTACACATACGCCGACCATGCCTTCGACGGGATCATTCTCTCTAACCAGCCTATTTGACGACGAACACCCACTGAGTAATTAATTGATGGGCCTTACCGTTGGTTCGCGCTTCGGCTCTGCTCCTAACTTGTGGGCTTTCGCGAGGGGGAGCGGCTCAGCCAAAAAGATAGTTGGCAGAAGATTACTACTGCGTACCGTGTAATCCCCCGCCCCTAAGTCATCCCCTACAGGGCATTTGCCCATTACGACGTTGGTCCGCGGCGGGCTGCATGTGATCCGCATTTCTTGTTTAGAATGTGCGCTCATTGGACAGCACACAGACAGATGGGGGGGTGGGCGGAAGAGAGAGAACCCCTGAACACAGTGCCGCATCTTTTGATGGATTGTTCCTATTCCATAATTTCCCCATTCGGGCCAGTGGCCGTCGAAGCGAGGCAGGGCAATTGATAGACTTATTTCGGCAGCGGACGCGCTTGCAGGGCCGAGTCTCTTCTCGTCCCGTCCAACGGTCCAGTGAGTCCTATTATTGTGTTTATTGTGTTGAGTATTGGGCATATCTACCTATCCTGTGTTTATCTATCATCGTGTACTGGTGCGACCTCATGAGGGACCGCCTGGACTACTTACCTCGGTTGGTATATCACGTTGAGTGTCAGTCTGGGACGATAACGACAAGCATGTCACCGCCCCCTCCTCGAACTCTACCTCGCCATCTTTTGCTCTCGCGGCTTCAGCATTTGACGCGACGAGGGCATGCGGAATTGGAACAAAGTTGAGGACGGGTCGCACACTTTGTCAGCCCTTTATTTTGCCTTTTCCTTTTGTGTTTCAAAGAGCCAAGACAAAACGCTCCGGGTCCGACGGACGGATGGCAGCCGTCTGAATTCCATCGATCAGCAAGACTTTGGCTCTCCCCTCCCTCCCGTCTCAGAGTGGGGGCTGAGCCACCACCTGCCCGTACAAGTACCCACCTACTGTCTGTGAATGGCCTAGATACTGTCGCCCGGCCAGTCTAGCGTCGAGCGTACAGTAGGTATCTTGATCACCGCGAGGGAACGTACCCAGACTGCTTACGGCTACCTAGGTAGGTACTTCTACGCACCTAGGTGTCTATAAAAGTACGTAGTCCAGACATTCCCTCTTAGGGTCGCACGCTTACGCTATCTACCTACCTGGGTACTTGCCTAACTAGGTAGGTGATAGGTCGGTCGGTACGTATCTCCACACGGATACTGCGCACGAGTGGCTGACGACTCGGGCAATACGGTACCTACGCGTTCCTGCAGTGCGTCGCGTCCATTGGCCCATTTTTGTCAGTCACGGCAAGCCGGGAATCCAGGAAGCGAGAAGAGGAAGAAACAAGAAGGTGCAAAACGGAAAACCCCAAAAGAATTGGGTGCCGTCGCGATGTCATACCTCTACCCTCAAGTGCGGTTGCGAGCGACAGGTGACTTGCCGCCTACTTACCGATTTCCCCTCTTCTCCTCCTTCACCTGATCTTGATGGTTAGGCCACTGAGGGCCACTGTATCTGTAGCCTTTATACGATAGGATCGGATCGGATTTCACTCTCGAGTTGCTCGGGTTCTTCTTGCAGCCCTACCCCGGTAAGATGAGCAACTCGCACTCTGTCTCTTGCGATAAAAAAAGCAGCATCTAAGCGTGGTAAAACTTTGGAATTGAGCGTCGTCGTGTACGGATCAAAGATTTCATGTTGAATGGCGTCTGGGCACTGCCATGTTGCCATGTTGCCATGCAGAGAGAGCACTGAGCCCTTTGTCCACGCATCTTGCCAACGGTCGAGAGGGACCCTTCTTCTTGGTTTCTGTAGATCACTTCCAGCCTCTGCTCCTTGGGTCCGCCAAGCTGTCAGACTCAGCCCACGATCGCGCAGCGCCTGGAGAGCCGGTGCCTTTGACTCGGTATCATACAGTGAGCCGACTGTGTGTCACTGATGGGAGGTACTTGGTCCCACTCATTTCCTTCGCCTCAACTATGCACTAATCTCGGGGTTCAAGTTCGTATCCGATAGCAATCAGCACAGTTGGCGGACCCAGACTGATGTAATGGTGTGGGATTAACATCCCAGCGCATCCACTACAGTGTGAGCCGTCATCCTCGCACCATCACCCCCTCCCAGAGACGAGGGAGAGAGGGTGTGTGTGTGTGTGTGCGCCGCTGCTGTTCTTCTCCCATATTCATCCTCATCCCCCCGAGCTGCTAGTCCAAAACACTTTCGAGACGGTCGCCGACTCCACCACCAACAGCAAGAGCCAGATCTGGCCAGCACAAAGCGCAAGAATACAGGGCGCGCCACCTTAACGTCTGCTGCGACTCGTCAGGCCCCCCTCCCCGAGATAGCGTTCCGGTCTCTTTTCTTCCCCCGGCCTCCCCTTTCGCCCTTTCTTCCCCCCCAAAACTCTCCTGTCCTCCCATTAATCTCTCGGCGCCCAGCCTGCGATCCCTCCCACATCCCCCACTCGCACGCCTTCTTGGAACCTATTCTCCATCGTAGCCACTGACGATTTCTACTTTGACCCGGTTTATTAACAATTCGATTGTGACCCTTTGTCGCTGTTCTGCTCATTATTGGGGGATTTTGAATACTCGATGCTTCCTACGTCGAACTACACGTCAGTTCTCTAACAGCCTTGTGCACGAAATTCGAAACGCCCAGACTCTTGTTCCTCGACTCTCGCTGCAGTCATCCGCCCGACCGAGCCCCCCCGAATATCCGCGTCCCTCGACGTCGACCACGACGACAACAGCAACCCCGACGCCACCATCAATTGACACAGCGAAGCCACCGACGACTGCCACGTCTATTCGATGGCGAGTGCTCACGAATAAGAGGAAGCCTCTTTAGATTCTCACCTGCGGCTGGCCGCTCTGTTCCTCATCGACAAGTATCTCGACGAGTAGGCGCCGCAACCATGGGAGGCAATTCTCTCCCCCCTCTCGAGGCTGCTGGGGCCGCCGCCGCGAAATTCATATCTGCTGCACCCATCATTATCGCGAATAATGGCGTCAACTTGGAAGAGACCGCGACTGGAGGCGCGGTACAATACAACGACCTGCGCGACCCTTTCTACGCCTCCATTTTCCCCGTCTGCTACGCACTCGCCGCGACGACAGTGACGGCATACATGCTTGTCATCATGCTCTTCATCACTCCTCGTTCTTTTCTCGATGGTGGTGTCGTTTACCTGGGTCGACGCGGCTTCACGAGCGGTGGAACATCGAACGGAATTAGCATCGGGGGACGACCGTGGCTGCAGAAAGTGGCCGCAGTAACCGTTGCAATCTCTCTCACAATAGCCAGCGCCGACACGTTCAAAGTGGCGGAGCAACAGTACCAGTGGGCAATCCAGGACGCCAAAAAGATGCAATCCGAGGTCATGGACGGGACCGAGCTAAAAGTTATTCGCCTGATCTCCGATACATTTTTGTGGCTGGCGCAAGCCCAAACTCTCATACGACTCTTCCCGCGCCAGCGGGAAAAGGTTATCATCAAGTGGACTGCATTCGCGCTCATCACGTTGAACCTCATCTTTAGCGCACTCAACAGCTTTCAGTACCCCTCCAGCGGGAGCAACGGCAACGCCCGTCCTCGAAGCTTCGTCGACGCCGTTCCCGCTCTCAGCTACTTATTTCAACTTTCCCTCGGCCTATTGTACGCCGCTTGGGTTATTTACTACTCGCTCATGAAGAAGCGATACGCCTTCTATCACCCCTTGATGAAGAACATGGTCTTGGTCTCTACCCTTTCCCTCTTCGCCATTCTCGTCCCGGTCTTCTTCTTCGTGTTGGACATGGCACAGCCGGACTTCACCGGATGGGGAGATTATGTCCGTTGGGTTGGTGCCGCAGCTGCCAGCGTGGTGGTTTGGGAATGGGTGGAGAGGATCGAGGCGCTGGAAAGAGAGGAGAAGAAGGACGGCATCCTCGGACGTGAAATCTTTGACGGAGACGAAATGCTGGAAGTATCCGCCTCCGAATTCCCGTGGCTCAGGAGAAGGAAGAATAGGAACGGCGGCCGCGATGGAGGCGATGGTGGCCAGGACGGCCCTCAAGGTGGTGCCAGCGCTCAAGGTCCTCCTGCTAGTGGCAAAGCCAACCTCTGGCCCGGCATGACGCAGATTGCCTCGAGGTATCGGGCCAACCATGCCAACGGTGAGCCGAACAACGCTCAGAATAACCAGAGATCCATGGGCGGTCTATTGCGCCCGCCGGTCTGGCCTTCTCGGCCTGCTCCGGCGGTGACCCCCGTCAGCAGAACCGACACAGCAAGTGCGGCGAGCACAGTATACGCCGTCAGATACCAACTCCCGTCGGAAACAGCGTCGCGGACGCCGGAAGTTCCCCCTATCCAGGCTGCCAACCAGCCTCAACGCAACACCGCAGCCGCCATGGCCAGGAGTCACTCGACACCCTCGACGAGCGAGCCGACCTCCAGCGACAAGGATGCCTCGATGGCGGCGCCCGTACCCAGGCATGCGACTCACAAGGCTGTCGAAATCGACACCGAAGCACAGGAAGACGTGACCACCAGGGGCAGAAACAGATGGAGATCTGTCGTTGCCAACCCCCTCTTCCGACGGACCGCTCGCGACCCGCCCGCCGAAGTGATGGCCCATGCCGAGTCTAAGCCAGAGACCTGCAACGGTCACGACGATGCTGGAATGTGGGATCTCCGGGCCCGTCTGGAAGACTTCGCCGCGACACAGGTCGAGAAGATCAGAGAAAAGATGCGCCCAACCCCCGAGACAGACAGCCTGCCTGTGACCGTCATCCCCGCGCCGCCGAGGCAAGGGGCGGCACTGGCTGAGGTGCTTGAAGAGGAGAGAGGTCAAGAATCACTCGAGCGTGCGGCACTTGCCAGAACCACGAGCGAAGCCTCTGCTTTATCTCCTCACCCTGCCAGCGCACTTGGCAGGACAGCCAGCAACTACTCATATCAGTCACGGGGCGCAAGTCAACCCGCAGACTCGGTCACGCTACAGCTGAACAGACCACCACTCTGGCCTGGCGTACGACCTCAACTACAGGAGCATGAGTCTCAGTCGCCCAGCCCGCCTTCCAACCGTCGGCGGCCTGGAGACGACTTGGGCTCGCAGCCTACTCCTTGAACGAGTCCATCCGGTTGAACAAATTTCTTTGTCGATCTTCAAAAAGCGATAAGCGTGGCGCTGTTGGCTTTTTTTTCTTCTTCTTATACATCTTCTGCATCGGAAGCGAGCATAACGGCGCATCACCAAGGGTTGGGAAAACGGACGGTTTCTACACGAGCCCTGGGTTATTTTATCTGGGATTTTATCTTTTCCCTCCCCCTTCGACTACATCTACGTTGCGCATAGAGCGAAACGTATATATGGGTGGCGATCCCTCCCACAAGGCACGTAGGGAACCAACCCCCTTTTTTTTTCCTGTGAAATAATGAGAGTGGCCAACGTATGGGCACTCATGTACATGTTTGGAACGACGGGGAACAACAGCCATGCCGGCGAAGCAGGCTAAAATGGGCGTTTGATTGGCTTTGATTTCTATGGAGGGGGATAGCAGTCACCCTCGAGATGACCAAACAAGGGAAATGAGGAGGAACACAAGCCAACGCGCTAGGAACAGGTAGACCTCATGTGAGCGAGGAATAGCAAAACGGGGACGGTTGTTGGGCGGAGATACCCAGTCGCTGTCAAAAAGGGGGGGGGGATAAGACATGAGGTGGTGAGAGGAAGATTCAAGTGATAGCCGCGCTAGTGAATTCAAATCAGTCAACATCTAACCACTTTGCCTGCTGCTGCGTCTGCCTGCTCCGATACCCGAGCTAACTGCGTGTAGACTGGGGTCCTGCGAGAGTAACAATTGCGTGATGATGTCCGGCGGGTTGAAGTATCGTGCCACTGGAACAACTATTTTGGCGGACGCGCACGGCCGGGCCTTTGTCCGCGAACGGCCGAGAAAACATTCTGTCGAGTCCCCAGAGAAGGATAAGCCGCGCCCCCCTTTCGGCGATGCCTCGCGGGTTCGGAGACGAGGGGGGGAGGCGAAGCTTGGTTGGAGGGAAGGGTGTCTTCGTCGAGCTCGCGACTTCCTCGGACATCGAGATGTCTAGAGGGGGAGAGGAGCGGCAGCAGCGGTGGCGGCCACACGCAAGCGGCGTCGCTGACGAGAGTGTGGGATGATGCCCGACGAGGCCGTTTGATGAACCCCCCCCTCCTCATGGCATACGGGAGGGAGGTGAGATATGTGAGTAAGTCAAGGTGGCTGACTGACTGACGTCCCAGAGAGAGAAAGTGCTGACTGAGGATAAGAAGAGTTGCCCGGGGGTTTCCCAGCGGCGAGACGCCGTGCAGCGCGCACGGCGTCCCGATGGGCCAATAGTGAAGTGGTGAGACGCTCGATCTGGGAATGTTGACGGCAGCGCGGGAGGCGGGAGCGGGCTCCGTCTCTCCAGTCCCATTCTAGATGCTATTACCGGGCGCTCGGGAAGGGAGGGCTGTAGTGTGGTGAGTTGCCTATGTTGTGGGGACGGCTGACATGTGAGAGATGGCGGGCAGGCACGCGGTAGGTACGCGAGATGGGGCGCACCAGCCTTCTGGCTTTGACTACCTAGGTAGGTTGGTAGGGTTAGTTGGTGGGGGGTTAAGATCTGAGATGTGAGAGAAAGGGTCATCGTCATCATCGTCAACTTCTTCTTCTTCTTCTTTTTTGCCCCACCTTTCGTCAGACCGCTCACTATTACAAGCGTCTCGATTGAGGTTTGCCGTGGGCGGGACGGCGATGCAAACCTTTTCCCAGGGCAAGTAAACACATGCGACGTGAGGCGGGCGCAGCATGAAGGACGATGAAGCTGATGATGTAATCGGGGCTGTCAAGGTGTGGGCCGGCCTGGTGGGTGCCGAACAGATGTGACGATGGTTTTTTTTGGTTCACTACCGTACCTCCTTGCCTGAACAGACCGACGACGACTTATTGGTAGGTGCCTACCTACGTATCGTGGCATGCAAGGTTGCTGTGCAGCTTATAATGTCGCCGGTGCCTTCCTGGTCAAGTAGGAGCAGCCTGAATGCCACGCAAAGACAAAATACGGAGGCATATGGAACTGCGACGCTTGGGCACCTTTTTAGGGTCAACCGAGGTTGAGAAACTGGCTGTAGATACCATATCATTCAGGAGGAGCCCTGCTGATAGAACGCGTCGTGTCCGAGCATTTTCGAATGTCGAGTTCCGTTCACCAAGTCGTCGAGGCCCCAATAGCCTTTTGCCTGCATCTTTTAAGTGAGGCGTTTTCCGACTGGCTAATTAGATCTCTCTTTCTCTCCCTCACACACACACATATACAAAGAAGCTTCATGTCGTGGCACTTGTTTAATGCGCGCCCTTGTCCTTTGCCGTCGACACCGGTGGAGTTTACATCACCATAGTCCCCCGTAAGTGCAGAGTAAATGCTGAATCCAACGTCGATCGCGGGGTCGACTCGACCGAGTCATTCGAAAAGCTGCCAGCTCAGCTCCCGTCCACTCCAGCGCATTAGGTTCCGGTAATACAGCTTTTGTGAAACTCGGCATGAGCCGGGGACATCTCTGCTCTCGCAAGTACGTCGACGAGGTGCAAACGGATAGGGGTGGGAGGCCTCCGTGGCCATGTCATGGTGCTCATCGCGAGGGTGTCCCTGGCTGTGTGGTCGATGTCGTGGCAAAGATGGACGTGAAGTGTACACACATTTTGGCAAAGGTGGAGAAAAAGGCCGGTGAGGACGGCACGTAATAAGCTACCGAGCCAAGGGGGATCCTATGCAACGCCGGGCGGGTGTGCTGTGCTTCCACTGCCACTGCCACTGCCACGCTGCACTGCACTGCATGACATGGCAAAAAGAGTTCAGGTACGGAGTACCTACACGGCGCAGCCAAGATGCCCAAGTGGTGACAGTGCAGGTCTCCTGCAGCCGAGACATTGAATGCGAGATGAGGTAAGGCTGTCCGGAGCCGGGGACGACAAGCAGGGGGTGATCACGGGTACGATGGGGCGCCCCGAGCAAGCGTCCCCACCACCCCTGGCAGCAGACCAACTATCGCCAGCCCATTGTTGGTTCCCGAGACTCTCGTTTGATTGGTTCGCGGCTTTCACGTACAATATTTTCTCCCTCTTCTTTTCCCCCTTTCGCTTCTAAACCACCTAACCTTACAGTACGTGCCGTTTTCTCTCCCCCGTGAGCTTCGGCATATGGACACGTGCTTGATATCCTGCAGTTTGCAGCCTGGCTCAATTCCATGGTTCGCGACAGCCGTGCGCTCATTTTCCCATTCCGTCTCCCTTTCCCTCCCCGCCGTGTCTGATCCTCTGTGTGTTTGGACTGATCTCCCCTCCGGTCCTCCCTACTGCTCCTCTGCTGCTGCTGCTGCTGCTGCTGCTGCTCTTTGACCGCATTGCGGTTGCAAAAGAAAACCAGACGACCGCTCCCTCGGTCAGACGAATGCCCGCGGCGAAACACAGAAGACTCAGGGAACAACCTTGAGCCTGCCCTCGGGTTTGATCCATCAGCGGTGCCCTCGCTCTTGCACTCCTGCCAGCTCCTCTTGCTCCACCGGCCCGCCCACCACGTCCGCCCTGTCTTCTTCCTGCCCAAACTTCCATGATCGACAACGGCCCCCCTGACCTTCTCGACGTCTAATACATCGATACATCCTTTTTCCAACCCACGACTTCCTTGTCCGGCTTCCATCTCCGCACCCGCCGAAAGCTTCCGAGGCCAAAGTTGCCGTCTCCCCATCTCTCCGCCTCTCTTGCTCTGCCCAGTACGCGCCCGCCCGTCGTCCTCTTACCTCATTGCGTCCATCATCCCGACAACCTTGCCTCCGAAACCTATCTCCTTTAAACGACACAGTACGCCTGCGGCGACAAGCTTCTGACACCATGGCCGACTCCGAACCATTTCCTCTTCTCAACACCTCCCTCGACCAATTGCACGCTGTTGTTGACTACTCCCCAAACCCGCCGCGAACGACCACCACGACAAGACGACGAAAGTCAAGCGCACTCGGCCAAGACATTCGTGCCGGCGATACTGGTCCCGCGCTCGCAACCTACGGCGCCATCGACGGCCCCATTGCACCCGTAATGCCACCCTCCCTCCCGTCTCTTCTCCCTCTCTCTGCACTTGCCGGGCCTTGTTCTATAGAGACTAAGCTTTTGGCTAGGCTCTCCCACAACTGCGCATCTAGCATTGGCTGACCACCTGTCCCTCACTTCAGACCACACCTACCAAACGTCTTTCAAAACGCAGGCGTGCTCGCGGCGGCTTTGCTCGCGTTCGTCAGGCCATGACTAAACGCACGTACCTCCTGCCTGCTCTCATCATCGCCATCACCGCCGGCCTCTACGCCGTCAACCCCAACAGCTCGAACCCGATCCATCGCTTCATATTCCTCTCTTACCGCTTGCCGGCCGATCCCGCCAGCCCCGGCGCCCCGGCCCAGTATGGCAAGGGTCTTTGGGACATTGCTTTTGTTTCCTTCTACACAGTCGTCCTTACCTTCACTCGCGAATTCATCATGCAGGAGCTCCTGCGACCTCTAGCCCGCGCCGCCGGCATTCGATCCCGGGGTAAGCAGGCTCGCTTCATGGAGCAGATGTACACTGCCATCTATTTTGGCTGCCTCGGTCCCGCCGGCTTATACGTTATGAGCAAGACGCCCGTCTGGTACTACAACACGCGTGGCATGTACGAGCACTTCCCGCACCTGACACATGACGCCGGCTTCAAGTTCTACTACCTCTTCCAGGCTGCCTACTGGGCTCAACAGGCAATCGTCTTGCTGTTGGGTATGGAGAAGCCTCGCAAGGACTTCAAAGAGCTGGTCGGTCACCACATTGTCAGTCTTTCCTTGATTGGCCTCAGTTACCGCTTTCACTTTACGTACATGGGATTGGCGGTTTACTCCACGCACGACATTAGCGATTTCTTTCTCGCAGTAAGTACAAGGCCCCCTTGAAACAACACCAACCCAGCAAAGAGGCATATCACGCAAGGCACCGAGAGGGATCGCTGACATGTATCGATAGACGTCCAAAGTACTGAACTACATCGATTCTCCGATTGTGGGCCCTTACTTCTTCCTTTTCATGTGTGTCTGGATTTACTTGCGTCATTTCATCAACCTTAAAATTATCCTCTCCCTCTTCACGGAGTACACTACGGTCGGCCCGTTCGAACTGAACTGGGCTACTCAACAGTACAAGTGCACGCTTTCGCAGTACATTACTCTCGGCCTTCTTGCGTCTCTTCAAGCCCTGAATCTTTTTTGGCTGTTTCACATCTTTCGCATCGCATATCGCTTCCTTCGCTACGACATTGCGGAAGACGACCGCAGCGACGCCGAAGTCACCGATGTTGACGACGAAGCAGAGAAGAAGAAGAAAGCCTTGGCCGATGAGAAGACCAATGGCCACGCTACTGGAGTGAGCGACAGTGCGCTGAGAGCAAGGTCTGTCAACGGTCATACGTGATAGGAGCCTATGCCGGCAATTCTCGACCACGCGAATCGAGACGAAGCATAGTATCGGTGAACCCCGAGTACAGAAAGATATTCACTTGTACACCAGCATCACTGCAACCCTCGGCTATCCAGAAAGATAAAAGGGCTGAGGCGTGTCAAGAGACATCCATATTGCATAAATAGGATTGAATGGTTTCCAATCACGAAAAAGCGGAGTGGCTTGGCAACCGCCAAAATGAGCAAAGCGTTCGCGTCGCGACACATTAGCTGGGGTCGATCCACTGACTTATTCATATACACCAAAAGACGACGGTCTCGGGTCAATGGATATCAGCAAGTAAGAGGAGGTCAAAAAACAACTCAATCGTCCACGTTGAGTTGTAAGATGAGGCAAAGTCGATGTCGGCGAAGCGCATGGCATCAGGTGCCGGCCATCGTGGCCCGGCTATAAGCGGGTTTGCGGAAATAAACAGTTTGCATCGCGTGTCTGGTTGTGCGGCACACCAGTAGCTGAGACAGGGCTCCAAGGACAAGGCGTCGGTGGCGGTGGAGGTGTGAACTGTGAAGGTATGAAGGTTGCCGAGGTGAGACAGGCGCGTGTGTCTGTGAACGATGACGGCCTGGCACTACGGTACACGACTTGGTCATATCCCTCTGCGCCTCATGCAAGGCCCCACGCCCACTCAGCTCGTGTGGATTTTACGCCTGCGATATCCGAGTTCGGGTCTCATGTTACATTTTGGGAGTGTCTTGGCCATGTGGAAGAAAAGGGTTGCAGAGTGGCAACGTCAGATCGATCCGGTGACCGGCTCAGCTCCCCCGGCAGCAACACTGGCATATCTGGGTGGTTGATGGAAGTAGAGATAGATCAAGATCGGTGTAAGGAAGGAGTCAGGCGCATAAATGGCTGCCCCGGTGGGGGCGGGCTTTGATTCCTTCCCACCCTTTTCCTTCACAATTTTCGATACGGGCTCGCTCCCGCCGAAGCCCCGCATGTCCAGAATGGACAATCGTCAGAGCTCCCATTGGCAGCCCTGGCTGGTATTGCGCCATACGAGAATGTACAACTAGGTAGATGCTGTTCAATAGTGACCAAAAGGCCTGGACAGCGCGGTCCATGATCATTTTACACATGTACCACGACTTTTTGTTTCCTGGCACCATCCTCCGGCAGATGTTTTGGCATCAGCTAGGCTGTGGTTCGATGTATAGGAAACAATGGGTCTTGTCACAGGTACACTACGAACCAAACGAACTACTTTTAAAAGTGTTGTTGTCTCTCTAGCATTGAGCAAATCGGATCTCTGGCGTCGCAACGCGAGACCACTACCGTCTATGGACCTTGAATCTTGAGTTGCCGCGAAGCCATGATTTTGTAGCCGCCGCCCCCGTAATACAGCCAAAAGGAGAAGAGAGGAGAAGGTGACTTGTCAAGCCAGCCACCGTAAAATCCTCTTGCCTAACCGCCCCCCACCCGGAATCCAGATTGAAAAAGAAAACAAGGAAAATAAAGCAAACCAGACTCTCTAATGGTTCCTCTGAAAGAGTCCATTATCCGTCTGTACCCATTGCGTGTATTGCGGGGGGTTGACGAGCCAATATCCGCTGAAAATGCAACCTCCCCGCTGTCCGGCTATTCCTCATCCCGGATGACCTTCGGTAATCCAAAGCTGGAAACTCTCCAGGTCAATTGGACCCAGGCGAGATATTCCAAGCCTCGTGAGAAACCCGATATCTGCGATGCAATGTGGAACGCTGTTGCCCATAGTGGCAGGCGTGGATCTGTAGTGGAAAGCAAGCTTGCTGCTAGTAGAGCCCATAATTAAAGGAGAACCCTGACTCCTCCTGCCTGCCCGATGATGATGATGATGATGATGATGATGATGATGATGATGATGATGATGATGATGATGATGAAAAGAGAAAAAGGAAAGCCCTGTCCTGTTGAGAAAGAGACCAATTGGGCCCCCTGTCACACACACACACACACACACACACACACACACACAGGTTTCAAAGTCAAAGCCAGTGGCCGGCAGTCATGTAAAAAAGTGTGTGTCTGGCGACGAGTTAAGAAAAAAGTGTTCTTTACTGGCCAAAAGACTGAGCCAGATCCAAGAGACCAATTCTCTGGAATTCCGTTTTTGTTGTACTCTTGAAAGTCCTTTTGCAGTTTCGGGGTCTCGGAGAGACAAAAGGGTGAAGAAAAGCGTATGTGGTGTGTGCGTGTGTGCGAAAACTCCAAACTCCGAGTCGCCGGTTTGATGCAATCTTAAGCCGTTTATCCGTTGTACCTAGGTCGTGAAAGGCGCATACCTCGTGGTATTCATGAAGGAAAAAATGTGCGGCCTTGAACCGCCGCAGATTAGGGTGTAGTGAGTAAGTGTATTATTGTTTGTCCGTGATCGGCAGTCGTCCAGTTAGTGTCGACCATTATGACCAGAACGATGAGAATGACCAGAATGATCCGAGTCATTGTGGTGATTATGGTCGGTCTCTGCATCGGAGCTGTTGGAAGAGCTGGACGAGTCCTCTCCCGTCGTATTGGCCTTGGAGTTGTTCCCTGAGCTACCGGGTAGGATCGTGGATGAATCAAGGCTATTGTAGCCATCCGAGTGACCGTCCGTCTGCTTCTTGGAGACAATGTTCGCCTTTCTAAGGAGTTTCTGTGCCTTCTTACTTGCAGCGCGGGCCTCAGCGGCGGCTCGTTCTGCCTGTACTTGTCGCTCCCACATCGAGGCATACCGTCCATTAGCAGCGACCAACTGTTCATGTGTACCCTTCTCGGCAATGGTACCGTTGTTGAGCACGATGATTTGGTCAGCATGCGTGATGGTAGACAACCGATGTCTGTGTTCCTCGTTAGCTTTTGAGTCCTCCAAAGTCAGCCGCACAGGGCGGGAAGAATACGTACGCGATGATGAGCAAAGTCCGGCCCTGGCCAAGATGTCCAAGTCTGTCCTGGATCAGCTGCTCGGTATGCGCATCAAGGGCTGATGTAGCCTCGTCAAGCATAATGATTTTAGGATTCTTGAGGATCGTCCGCGCAATCGCAACCCGTTGTCTCTCGCCACCACTGAGCTTGAGACCACGCTCGCCAACCTTCGTGTTGTATTGCTCTGGGAAGGACATGATACGATCGTGGATGCTGGCGGCTCGGCAGGCCTCAAAGACTTCCTCGTCGGTGGCGGCTTGGTTGGCGTATCTGAGGTTGTACATCAGGGTGTCGTTGAACATGGTGGTGTCCTGGGGAACAACGCCAATGAAACGTCGGACAGAGTCAATCGTAAGGTCCTTGACGTCCTGGCCGTCGATTTCGATGCTGCCGGACGACGTGTTGTAGTACCGAAACATCAGGCGGAAGACGGTCGATTTGCCACCACCAGACTCGCCCACAAACGCGGTAGTGGTGCCAGGCTTGCATTCAAAGTCCAGGTCCTTGAGGGCCTTATTCTTGGGGTCGTAGTTGAATGCAACCTTGTTCCACCGAATGTTGCCATTGCATTCCAACAAGGGCCGGGCTCCTGGCGCATCAACAACTGTGGGCTTGACCTTGAAAAGCTCCAACAGACGTTCGCCAGAGATCATTGCCTGTTGTATGGTTCGGTAGAATGACCCAAAAATGTTCAGGGGCGTCTGCAGCTGATTGAGAAACGTCATGAGGGTCAGGAATCTGCCGACATCCATGCCCCCATTCGTCACCTGGTAGGCGCCAAAAACCATAACCACGCTGAAACCGAGCATGAAGACGCAGGCCTGAATAACGTTCATTCGGTTCACCCCCCAAGTAACTTGCTTTTCAGCGTCCTGGTAGGCTTGGATGGCGTTCCGGTAGCGCTGGAACTCCCATTCCTCCGCATTGAAGTATTTGACCGTTTCGTAGCTCGTGATTGAGTCATTCTTCACAGCTTCTTCCTCCCTGTCGGCATTGCTCATGATTCTTCGCTGGTCTGCCCTGGTTTGTGCCATGCGGATGGTCAGAAACAGATACCAGAATGTCAAGCAGCTGACAATGGCTCCGTACGTGGCATCAAAGTAAAAGCAAAAGAAGCCAACGGCCAAGAAGAGATCGAAAATCATGGGTAGGACAGAGAACGTTGCCTGCTCGAGAAAGGAGTTAATCGACGCGCCTTTGTTCAAGGCTGACAGGACCTCTCCGGTCCGCTTTCCAAGGTGGAAATCAAGGCTCAGGGAGTGGACGTGTTCAAAGGCTGCCGATGTCAAGGCCCTGTAGGAGTTCTGCGAGATTGGCACCCATAGGATAGCACGAATCGCATCCAGAAGCATGCCTGTTCCTTGCATCAGTCGGAGAAAAATGAGAAGACCCAGAATAGCCCATGGAGCTTGCTGGAGGGTCAACTGCCTAGTAAGCCAACCGACCACCACCGGAACAAGTATGTTGATGACACGCTGTCCAAGCAAGAGCATGACGCAGATGGCGAAGAGAAACTGCAAATGCGGCGAGCTCCTGGGCCACTGGTAGTCGAAGAAGACCTGGTAACTCCGCACATACTCCCACCAGCTTTTGTGGGGTGCTGTGTCGGGTCGATAGAAGCCAGGTTCTTTGTAGTCCTTAGAGACAATAGCACCTTCGGCTGCGCCATTAGTGTTACCGACAGTGCTCCCGTTCCGCGAGGTTCGAACCGATCGGCCAGTTTGACTGCTGTATGACATTCGGTGGCCGTTAGCGCCGTTGATAAGAGGTGTCGTCTCCTCGGCACATTGCGATGAGTTCTGCTCCTCAAACTTGTCTTCCTTTTCCTGGGGTTTGCGGAGCCAAGCCGCGACGTAAATGCCAACGAGGCCCACCATCAGGACAATACGAACGGCGCCGAGAATGATGTCCATCAGGGCCCATTTGGAGATTTGTGACTGAGGTAGCTGGGCCTGTGTTGCCTTGTGGTCTTTGGTGATTATGACCTGGTGTATGGTGCATATGCAGATGATCAGCTCGCCAACAAGAGCGAGGCACCATGTGATGAAGTGGGCGATGGTAGGAGCTTCGTGCCATTCGACGAGCGTGGTAACGAGGTAGAGGTACAAGTTTGGCGACGCAATCAGGTAAACCTTTTTCCTGTTAGCAAAACCATTAGGGGACGGGAGAGTGCCGAACAAGGCGTACGATCATGGACTGCGAATCCTTGGCGCCCTGAACGATGCCTTCCAACTCCTGCATGACATAGCTGAAGTGAGCAATGCCATTGGAGACAAACGTGAGAAAGACGGCAGCAGAAATCCACGTGAACCAAGTCCTCGCGGTCGGGGACACAACAGGTCCGTATCGTAGGCGTTTGGCTTCATTGTCGCCACGGCGCTTCTTCTTCTTCGACACTGGCAGCGGTTTACCGCCAGGGCCCAGAGCGCCAGCGCCGGCGTCGTCGTCTTCTTCTTTCGGCGCCGTCACGATGCTGTAGGTTGCGGCCGAGGTAACGAATACCACCAGCAATATCAAGGGGTAGTAACACAATGTCTCGTCGAGTAGCACGCAGGAGAAGGGGTCGTTTTCGCCGCAAGTCGCATTGGCTTTCAGGCTGCTACTGTTGTCGAGCCGCATCGGCAGCGGCGGCTTCTCGACACCGGCCATGGTGTGTGGACTGTGAGGAAGGAAATCAGATGTCAGAAATAACAACAGGAATAAGAGGGGAAGCAGGCCCCCTGCGCAGGAGAGGGAAAGAAGAAAGGGAAGACGAGGAAGGGGTGGGAAGAACAATAAGACTTACAATTCGTGATCCGGGAGAAGTAGGATATTGATTTCACACCATTGCCAGGAATGCCACTTGCGCGTCGTATACGCAGGTTGGCGTCGTTTCCCGTGGCAAGTTGGAGGCCCGGCACCTCTGTACGTTGCAAGGGGAGGAGTGAAAGTCCACAGGAGCGACGCAGAGAGACGAGATCTCGTTTCGGGACCAAGATGCTGGAGCAAGGCACAGGCGACTGGAGACGTGAGTGGCCTGGCAGGCGATTACCCGCCCGTCTAAAAGGTTCTGGGTCTGGCTCTGGGTGCAGGCGGTACCGGGGGAAGGTAGGGGTCGAGGGCGCCGCGACAGGGGGGTGTCGTGCAAAGCGGTGCACTCCCAAAGGCTCGTGGTGCGTGCCGGGGGTACAGGTCGAACCCACAGGACCACAGGGCGGTACAGAGATGCCCTGTTCAGTTGGTGTAGTGGTGGGGTCGGCTGACTTGCTCAGTGGCGAAAAGCCACTCTGAAGTCCCTGGTAGTTGAGTCAAGACTTGTCAGATACTCGGGGGCCAAGGACAGGTGGGGTGGGATTTTTCTGGCGAGGTGGGCTTGAATGCAAAGCAGAGGCTGTGCCCGGATCGGAGAGGCAAGAAAGGCGCGGCCCCTTGGAGGCTCAGGGGACTTGAGCCGGCGGAAGCTGAATGCTGGTGCTGAATGCCTTGGCCAGGTGGGTTCAAGACCTGGGTTCGCCGCAAGAAGCCGAATGAGACTTTGGACAGAGGGAAACCAAGGAACAGAAAGCTTGTGACCAGGAAAGAGTAATTAGCGAGAGGCCTCGGGTTGGAATCTGGGGGCGTGACGCTGAAGAGGTATCGGCGAAGTATTTTGCTGGGCGGGGTACGCAGTAGCTATCTGGAGACAACGCGGTAGAGGCGACGGCTAGCTAAAGTAGGTGCTGTTTCTGCCGACAGCCGGGGTTAGTACCGAGTTTCTCCCTTTGGTGCTTCTTATTCTTCTTTGCCTCTGGGAACGAGTGACGACGGAACCTCTCAGGCGCGAGAGGTGAGGTGAGCAGACGAGAGCAAGGGAAAATGAGAGGGGAAAAGAATAGAATAAACCCCTGGCAGGTCTCGAGGTGTGTAGGGGAAAGACAAAGCGTAATGAAGATACGACGAGGGGAGGAAGGTTGGGACGGTGACGATGATGATTGAAGGAGGAAGGGGTGTGTGGTGGTGGTGGTGGTGGTAGTGGTGGAGGGATGATGGCAGGAAAGAGCCTGAAAGCAGGTACAAAGTACACTACAGCTGCTGCTGCACGTCGGCCACATATCGAGGTCGAGGCAGGCACGGATGACCCGAAGGAGTAAGTGCGTCGACCCAAGCCTACTTCCACAAGCAGCTGGAATGTACAAGGAGGGAAGGAAGGTAATGTTGGAGGCAGGCGGGTAGGCAGGCGCGTACAGCGTTCGGAGACGCGGCGTTGCGAGGTGGAACGCCTGCATGTAAATGGACAACTTACAATATGTCGGTGGCAGGACTGTTGGGGTCCTTCCGTTTGCTAGCAGGTGCGAAGCCTGTGATGGGAGAAGCGCTCTCAGAGTATCGAGCCCGTAGCGCAGTTATAGCGGACAGTAGTCAATGAGCGGTGTCGACGCGGTATCCTTTTAGCTGCGAG
This sequence comes from Colletotrichum echinochloae, assembly GCA_016618095.1. Classification (NCBI taxonomy): domain Eukaryota; kingdom Fungi; phylum Ascomycota; class Sordariomycetes; order Glomerellales; family Glomerellaceae; genus Colletotrichum; species Colletotrichum echinochloae. The sequence goes on from JADEZT010000004.1 coordinate 4,714,375, forward strand.
CGAGTGGCTGGCTAGTTGGCCGTGACCCGTTGCCAGTGTGCCAGTGCTTAGCAGCAGCGGCAGTGGCAGCGGCAGCTTGGATGGGTAGGTTGGTTGGTTCGTTGGTTCTTGGGAAAGGTAAAGGGAAATGCCAGCCAAAGGGTTCAATTCAAGTAAGCAGAATAAACAAATGAGAGTCTGGCATCCACCCTCGAGCGTGTGGGGACCCGTCCCGGCTGGTTTGCGTGAGGAGTGGAGCAGAGGTTGGGGGCCCGTTGATGGTGGCTGCCGGTAATGTCGAATGTGTGGTTGCCGTCTCTGTTGTTTTTGGTTGTTGACAACGACGACGACGACGACGACGACGACGAGGATGGGCTCCCGGAAAGATGGCGAGCTATCGGCGAGGTACCTGTATTGCGATGGGGAGGGATGGACCGGGTGGACCCAGCTGGCAAGAGGGACACGGCAAGGTGAGAGGTACTTGTCTAATGTCTGATACCTACCTAGGTATGGGTGTAAGTCAGATGTAAACGGAACAGGAGCTGCAGTTTCTGGGCTGAGTGTCAAAAGAGGGTCTGGACTCGCTTGATGGATGGAAACAGGTATTTGCCAAGGGTCCTACTGTGCGCCCTGGTTATTGCCGGGGCTACTCATGCATAAGATGTTGCTCGGAGTGGTAGTGTTACACGTAGCGAAGGCACGGAACATGGGGATGGGGGTGATGCAAACGGGGGACGCAAACGGGGGATGCAGATGAATTAGGCCCCCAAAACGGGGACCACGTCCAGGGGTGGGAGAAGGAGTAATACCACATAGAGTAGCCAGGCTTAACAACACCTCTCCCCTCCCGTAGAAGAGAAAAAGGAGAAGAAAAAAAAAAGAAGAAATACGAAGAAGAAAATCATGGAGGACAAATCAAGTCCAACGATAAGCAGTCACATAGCCCAGAGCCCAATGATGATGCCCACATGGAGATTGAGGAGGGGTCGATGGCAAGCGCTGAGGGACATGGCAGTCAATGGATGATGCTTGCGAACACAGCCAAAGCAGGGCTGAGCGGTGACAGCAGGACATTCAATTTGATATGGCTCGTGAGGTTACATTGTATGCAAGATATCCGCGATGCCTTTCTATTGAACAATGAGCAGTTCTGGTATACTGTATCATTGTACGCCGGGTTACCAATAACTGTGGTCCCAGCGACCAGAATAGCACATCCCATCTCCTTCATACCCTTCTGTCACAGCCAGGGCGGAGCGGGGCCTGGTGCATGTCGGATGTTGGGATGAAGGGACGAGGGATAAGAGACGAGGAAGCCGGGCCCAAAGACCACACACACACACACACACACACTCAAACACACACAGAAAGAGAGATACATACTTTCTGGGTATACATACGAACACGCATGTACACAAGCCCAATAGTGTTGGCTACTTGAATAAAGAGGACCACCAACCTTCATTGCGTTGGTTGTGAAAACTTACGAGGGACCTAAATGAGCGTACGATCCAGGTAATGCGGCAGCTGATGAGGGTACCTAGGGAGAGAAACCCAGCATGAACGACCGAAGGCCAAAGGGATAACGGGGAAAGAGACTAGGATGGAGACGTGACGATGATGAGGGATATTGAGAAACGCAACATGGTGCTCACGGAGGGAGGGGCCACTAGACTTAATTAATCCGGCAGGGTGCAAAAAAAAGTGACCGAGTGATGAAGCCGGAGTGCAATAGAATAGTAGGACATTAAATCGAAAACTGCAACGCCCAATTTTCCATCGACCCTTGTTGCTTGTAAGTTCTGAATAGAGTCAAGTGCGAATGCACACCGCGCTCCAAGGTCTGTTCCTACCAGCAGGCTGACTACATAACACAGACTTTTTTGTTGTCTTTTTCATTTATCGTCGGGTTCCTTCTTGTCTTCGTCCTCCCCATCTCATCTTTTTTTTTCTTCTCTCCTCAATGTATTTTCTCGTTATTGCCTTTTCTTTTCGCGCTACGGTGGACCCAGCTAGGAAGTGACCCCAGCTAGGAAGTGACCCCAGCTCTGAGTCCGTGACCGCCGTGACTGCAAGGGATTCCTGCCTCCCTCTCTCTCTCTCTCTCTCTCTCTCTCTCTCTCTCCATACGCCTATTCAGCTACGTACTGTAATTTCCGAGTGGTTGCGTTGCCGTAGTGCTGATTGCTTAGTTGCGCGGGCTGCGTGAGTTGAGGTGGTTGTCGCCGTGCAGCTTACATACCCGCCTAGTACAAGCCGGAAACTTGAAGCAGGAAGCAGCAGCCCGTTTCTTTCCCTTTTGACCTGACCCACCCCAGAACTGGCGTTCGGAAAATGAAAAGGAATGAACGGATGATTGAGCGGCAACTGGGACGAGGAGCAGAATCAATCATCGATGATCCCTGCCTAAGTCTTATCTGCCTTGGGCCTTCCCTCCTTCCTCCATTCTCTGTTCTGGAACCATCAACTTGGTCAATTTGTTCCGGTTTATCCCTCGTCTCCTACCAATATCTATCTCATCATCTCTCCGTCCGCAGGAGATGACTCCAGGTCACATTGACCCCGTCCGTCATGACCTCGGTCAAAGAATGGCTTGGAGCCCGGGTTCCAAGTTGTTGGCGGACTGTCGCCTCGTCTCGACTAACACCTCCACTAGCACCCTTTATCGGTGCCAAGTGTTTCTATCGACACTGCTCGCTGGCTGTCAGGCCGACCGCCCTCATTCTTTGTACCCGACACTTGTGGAATGTCATCCTGCTCCATCAGTCCCACTCCTCCCGAACGATCGAAACGCTCGTTCACGGACGCCCGAGCGACGGCGCAAGGGCGAAACATATTCAGATCGGGCTCGAACAACCAATGCACCCACCACAAAGCCGCCGTATGCTCTGAATGTGTTCACCTTTGTGCTACCATACCACCGTGCAACCAAAGGGACTGGTTGTCTTCGGCCGAGATGCCCACCGGCTACTAACGCATTACCGCAGCCCGCCCGCCCGCTTGTCAGCCACTCCAACCCACTCACTTCATCAGCTTCACCTAGGTAGGCGAGATGAAGCCTCCGATACGCCGCCTCTCTCTCGTAATGGATGCGGCCTCCTTCTTCTTGTCGGCCCCGGCCCAAGCCCGTATCCGGCGTCAGCACCCGTCGCGGAGGTCACAAAAGGAATGTCAAGCAACCGCGACCTGGTCACTCAACTTCCGAGACCCCCTGACGTCGCCTGCATCTCTATTGTCACTGCTTGCGATGTCGTCGTACTTGATATCAGCCCGTGGTTGGGTGGTCAGAAGCTCGACCAAACGGCTTGCATCCAGGCCCTTCTCACCGCTTGACCTCGACCATCAGCTGCGTTAGCAGGTGGAGGGACAGTGACTGCAGCCGCAGCTCGCATGCTACTACCCATGCATGCACGCACGCACACTCCAGACCATTACCTGGGGCTCCTTTTCAGGAGTACAAGTGGATCTAGTGTAGGTCCGGCAACCACCTGCTAGCAGACTGGCCGGTCTACCCCTGCAACTCGACGGCTTGGGTACGGTGTGGTTCTGGGTGCAGTGGGTGGGTTTGCGGTTGCTCTGTGGCCAGAGTATCGAACGCTGCGCAACACTGGATGGAACCTAAACAATAGGATTGGTCGATGCTCTGCAGCATGGATGAGTGTGTTTGACAAGTACAGTATAAGGCCTCCTCTCCATCATCTCATCCTAGGCAAAGGGGTGGCCCAGCTACGGCGGAGAAGCATCAAGGGTTCTGAACATGGTGACTTTTCCCCGCCTCCTTTGGTCTCTGGCAACCACCGACCTGGCATGCATGTAGTGTAACAGGCGTGGTCGATAGCCTCGACGATCAATGCCGATGACCTCGGATGGTTTCGCCCGCGGCCGATGCTCGTGCCACATGCACTTCGTGAGGAGCATCCAGCTGGCTTCTCCCGCTGCGCTAGCGCGCTCGATTACAGGGCCGTTGAGGATTGGCGATATTCGCTGTTCCATTTTTACCGATTCGCTGCGACCAACCCTGAGTTATCACAAGTCGATTGCCTGGAGGCGCGACGGTCACCTATGTTGTGCGCAAGCCTGGCTGGGCCACTGGTTTGCCTCCCGGCCCCCGGTAACCAGGAAATGTACCCTTTGTAGGCCACACCTCAACTCGCCATCGACGGAGAATAGGTTGGTTGGGGTCGGTGAAATCGCTCGCCTAACCGCCCTAGCTAGCTGCCAGTTAGATGGTAGAGGTTGGTGACGGATCTGCAACGCCCGGCTCGAGTCACGCCGTAGCTGCGAGTTGCGGCTGTCGCAGGCCATTCGGCTGGGAAGTCGCCGATGCTTTTAATAGCCGTTTCACGTTCTACCGTCTGACTTTGGTGACAGCGCGCGCGCGCGCTGTGAGGGACGCGCAATATCCTGTCGGATGAGACGGGCTGCGCCATTGACTCGACACCATGCGTCTCGCGCACTCTTTGCTCTTCAACCGTTCCATATGGATCCGATGTTGGGAGCGCCATATCAAAAACATTGCACCAGTCGGTGGAAGGAAAGCAGTCTGTTGGGCCGCGGCCCGGTACCCTCAGTGGCCGAAGGTTGTCTCCCCCTCCAAAAATTGCTCCATGGCAAAATCTGCCTGATGTCTCCCGCCTCGTGCTGTGCGAAGTGGCCGTCTTTGGGGGCCCATCCACACGCAGCACGATGCTGTCTCGCTTCACATGGATCGAGGCACACATGACTAACAACCGCACCTCGAGTCTCGCCGTTACCTAAGCGGGCAGATGACAAAAAAAGCCGCACTCAGTAAAGTTGACTTAAGGTGACCTGTGCCTTAGGGATCTACAATATGCTTGGGAGTTAGTTGACTAAAGATCATCTACGCACCCTCAATTTTAGCGTGTAAGTACTCGGAATAACCACTGTAATTTGTGAGTGCGGCTTAATTTGTCACCCGCCTGCTAAGGCACTCATCCCCGGGAACTGTCACTCGGTCTTTCCAGCAAATGCGAGTACGGTGTGGAGAAGTCAAATTAACATAGTGCGTAGTGAAAGGGCCGTCCGCATATAAGATACCACATTCTATCTACTGGACTGGACGATGCATGAGGAAAAGCGGAGGCCAGCCGTCGGCGTCCGCCAGAATCGCTCGGCGGACCAAGGAGGGCCGAATTAGGTACGGATGCAGCTAGCCTCCTCACCGGATGCCATAACCATCCATACCGCGAAACGGAAGCCCCTCCGAATCACCGCCAGTATCTTGTGCTCTGCAGGCGTCTAGACCACAGTTCGGACAAGGGGGGGGGCATCTTTCAGAGCCCACTCAAGTGCTCCCGCCAATGATGGCGACCCTCGACACAACCTTGTCTTCTTGCTTGGTCTCGATGCATTCCTGTCCCGCCTGTGCTTCAACACTTTGTCAACCTTTCCTTCTCGTCGCGAAGGGACATCTCTCTACGTTTCTATATTCCAGCATGAGGATGTTATACAGCGACCTCATGTCGTTGAAATGGAACAAGCACCTGTTTCTGGTGCCACAAGGCTGAGACGTCATTTCAACACAGCATATGCATCCCGTATGCAAAGTTGCCTTTTCGGGTCTGGGGAAGCGTGGCAAGGCACTTGGAAGTGGGACTTCACACACACACACACACGTTCCGTTATTCCCCCACATCGTGACATTGTCTTCTTTGAGCCTCAAGAATGACGACGTTGCGGTTTGACCACCGCGTATGCATTTACGAGCTCCCGATGAAGCTGGAGGCCCGATGCTAGCCGAAAGATCTCATCGTTCTCTTCTTTGATTTGTGACTATCGACATCGTTGAGATGGCAAGGCATATCACACATGACAGGTAAGAAGGAACACTTGTTGACATCACATGACATCTCAGTGGACTACCTACAGGAGGCTCATTCGACGTTGACACCGACTCTCCTGGGGATGAGATCATCAGGCTGTGCTTACTTGCGACAGGTCAGATCCAATGGTACGGCGCAGGCCCTTGTACGTTGGCTTCCGTTGTGTCAGTGCTGACCTCTGACAAGGGCCCCGCATGGGCAAGCCGCATACCGGTAGTTTGGCGGCAGGCATAGTTTTGCCTGTTTCGGTGACTGAGTTTCCGTGCGCTGATTTACACTTCGTATCGAAACGTCTGGTCGTATTTGTGTTTTTCGCTGCCACCACGGGTCTCTCGGAATGACTAAGTTGGTCAGGGTCGCACGCATCACCCGTTATCCGAGCAGCTAAACAGCGGCCTTCCATGCATCATCCGTTCCCAACCAGGAGCATCCGAGCGAAGCAAAACCCACAGCTGACAACGAGATGGCAGTATTTCGCCACGGAGTTAACCAACGAGACATTCGAGGGCACAGTTGCCAAGCATCACAACGTGATACCCTACCTGGTGGCCCATAGGGCCAAAGCCTACAGGTACATGGCATGGGATGAACACGCCAGCGGCAGGCCCAGGTGGCTTGGATTGCCTACACAAGACTCTTTTATGCCACTGATGACGGGTCTGACTCAGATGTGAGGAATGGCCATCTGAGACCACCGACGCCGCCCGCCGCCGGTGGCTTCTGCCTGCAGGAAAGCCAAACAAAACCAAACCGGGGGCATTTTAATCGAGGACTTTGACGGTTTGAGACCTGCTACAATTGACAACGCAACACGGGCCGTTCGGCGAATATGCATGTCGAAGAGTCGCAAGCTCCTTTCCGCGCAGGGGAAATATAGAAACAGGAACTCACGTTGGCTCGAGAGATGAGATCAAGTGGCGGTGATGCCCAGACGGCGCATCATCTGAGACACTCCAATGCTTCTTTCTTTACCATCCCGTGTCGTGCATGGCATGTTCTGCAGGAAGACGAGGCTGCCGGTTATTGCCGGAGGGGCCAAGGACCATGCATATGGAACTGCAGGGCGGCGTTGATCAAGGTCTGGAACCTGGTAATGGCAATTGAGGGGTTGCCGCAGACGCCCAAGGTGGCGGTGTCTGGAACGAACGGCTGGCGAGGCCTACACGGTGTTTCCCGCGAGACCAATCGTGTCATGATGGAGAGGTCACATCAGATGCGGTTTGGCGCCGTCCGGCACATGTTCAGTTGCCAGCCGGATGGGGTATGTCGAAGAGGGGCGGCCGTAGACGGAAATCACCGGGACTCCCGGCTGCTCATCTCAATTGATAACGTTGGGTTTTGGGGATATCCAAAGGCGATGGTTTGATCGCCGCCGGCATATAAAGTGATGGGATTCGATAATGCCAACGTTGGCAACGAGAGTTGAAAACAGGAATACGTAGTCCAGGCGGCCCGGTCCCTCTTGAGGTCGCGCAGCTGCACAATAATATTATTCCAACACGGTCGGAAAGACATAGTAAAAAGTACAATGCCCAATACTCAACACGACACAGGGAGCTGAAAACGCCCCCTTCCCATCCCCCTCTCACTCATTCGAAACAACCACCCCGGGTTCCAGGTCCGGTTCCTATCAACACGCTACTACCGACAGACGTTTCTGAACGGCTGCATGGCACCCGCTACTTGACACGAGGCATGCCGTGTGGACGACGCTGTCTGTCAGCATGCCCGACGGATGCGCTGGAGATATGTTATCCCAATGACATCGTAACCCCCCCCCTCGCCCTCACCCAATCAAAGTCAGACGGCAGCGAATGAAGAAGACTGGGTGAATCGGCGGTTACAACTTCCAGTTTGGTTATGAGACACCTTTTCTCTTCCCTCCACAGCCCAATGGCGAGGCAGCAAGTAGCGGTAGCGGCGGCATATCAACCCGGTCGCGACGTTCCAGCCCGGCCGAGACCCAAACTCATATCCTGAACCTCTCATCATTGGCCTTAGAGAGACATCCCCCCGAGCACGCGAGCAAATGAGTCAAAGCGAATTCTGTCAGGTTGGAACCAATGCAACCCGCGCGTCAAGCCCACGCTGTGAAGTTCTGGGATATGGGATGCGTCGCCATCTAAACCGTACCGGTGGACTCAGCTCGCGTTCCAAAGACCAAGTATAGGGCTCAGGCCCACGAACGTACTGAAAACACGATTCGCCAAGCCCCCCCCCCCCCTTCTCCCGGTCGCACGGAGCGCAAAACGATGCACGGCGGCTTACACGCATAGAGAGCGCCAACCTCGACGCCGTCATCAAGGAGGGCATGATAGACTCACTCAAGAGATTGGTACACGGGATACGTTCCGCCGCTGGCACCGAAGCCGTGGAGCTGCTGTGAGCCGCCATAGCCCGAGATATGTCACATCCCTTTTCCCACTCTCCATGGCACTCTAGAGGTGAAGCGTGAGTGAGAATACGGCACATGCAGGACGTCGCACAACCAATGGAGGCATGTGCCTGTATGCCTTCTACCGTTCGCAAGTACGATGGTTCAGTCATTGAGCCACGTTAGACCCTGCAGCATGCGGCGCTTATGCCCTCATCTCGCTCGTGGGCAATGCAAGACAGGGTGCTGCTCAGTCTTTGTGAGAGGAACATTGGGAGAGCAGAGAAAAGGCGTCTTCCACGGGAAACTTTGATAACGGCGGGTACGAAGGGAGCGCGTTGCGGTACACGGCGCACATCAAGGCCGGATTTCCACGCGCGCCCGCACTTTGCTCCCTTTCTCCTCTTCCCGCCCGCATCCCGGCTAGCTGCGCCGAGTAAAAGGGGGAAGGTTGTCGAGTGGGTACCCGCGGCACGGTGACCTAGTACCGGCCGGGGGTGGGGGGTGGAGGAGGACGAGGGGGGGGGGGGGTAAAGAGTCGTGGTCGGTCGTGGCCCGGGTCCTGGGAGCTTGGGTGTGTGCGCGCCACTGTTGTTGCTTTCGGCAGACCTGCATGAGAGATAGTAGCGGTGAAGGGGGTCGGTGTACTGCATGCTTGTTCGGGTCGTTTACTGGGAAAAATTGAGGTCCCGCTTTCTCGCTTGCCCTCTCCCATTGTACTGCGCAAACCGGTTCTCAAGAAGCAGAGAAATGGACAGGAAGAAGATGAGGAAACCTGCCCAAGCCACCCCGGAGAAGCTCTCGCGCGTCCCAGGACGGGGAACGAAAAGGGGTCGAGCGTAACAAGAGGATGCGACTCACTGTGTGTGTGCTATGGGTAGGTAGGAAACCCGGGAACGGGAAGCTCGGTCCGCAGGGGCAACGGATTGACGTCTTGTGACTTGCCGTTTACCAGCATGTCTCGACGGCTGTACAACCATGATCCGGCCGAATGGGAATACACCAAATGGATGCCACTTGGGTGAGAGTATGCCACTTGCCTCTAGAGACGTCGCCATGCCATGCAAGGCCGGGAAGGAGTTGATGTAGAGTGTATACTTTTTCGCTTGGCAAAGGCCTGCTGCGCAATGCAACAGGGAAGCAAGCTATAATCAATCCCCTGCTTTCGAATCGGTGAGCCGGGCAATCAATAATGTGTGTGTGTGTGTGTGTGTGTGTGTGTGTGTGTGTGTGTGTGTGTGTGTGTGTGTGTGTGTGTGTGTGTGTGGGCTTCCAAGCACCGAGAGTTTGCGACGCGCAGCAGCGAGAGCGGACGCAGCTCTAGAACTCGCCTCGCAGCCAATATCTTCCCAAACCTCCGGGAACGACACCCGGTTGGAGGGAAGCACAGAAAGGAGGGTGAGTGACAGTTGCGCAAGGGAGGCGTTCCGACGAAGTGCGAGTCCCGAGCCCCAGGTCCCAGACCGGGATTCTGTTTCGAGGGATACGGTCCAGAATGACCAGCGATGATCTGCTCGGGTCTGGCATGACTGGGTGATACAACGCCGGGCTCGGCTCTGCGCATCCAGGTTCAACGCCCGTCCTACTCGCCCTTTGGCCAATCCGCGAGGAAGACTTCTTTTCTTCTCTGCGGGCCAAGCCCCCACCCCCGGTCGAGGGAGACGGGAATCGGGGGAGGGGGCCCTGTCACACTCTCCTGGGAAGCAGCCGTTGCTGCGGGAAGGCCCGGTTCATAAGGAAGGCGAGATAATGTCTTGTAGTGAGCCAGCCCGTGAGATTTGACATGGTCTCATGCGCGGTGCGGTCATGATTTTTCGGGGACGGGCCGGATAAGGCCGGCCGCTTGGGTGGTCCTTATGGAAACCGCAACATCCCCTCGGCCGGCCGCCTCGCCGCACTGATAGGTAACTAGGTAGCAATGGATACGCTTTGATGATGCATACCGCAGGCGGTATACAAGCAAGGTACTTGTTGAGGGAGTACTTGGAAACCTACAAGGGGTCAGATCCTTCTAAAGAGTGTATGGATAGGCACTACACGCCAAATGAGACGAGATGCACGCTAGGTGTCCCGAGCTGGGGTAGAGAAGGGTGGGTGGACTGCGGCCTCGTTCACCGACCCCGCGGGCGAGATGCGAGCTGTCATCGGGGCCATTGAGCAAATGCTCCGATGACAGTGATACGATTCGGCGGTCGGAGTAAGTTGGGGGAGCAGAGGACTGATGTTATCTGGGGAAAGGCAAGTGAATATCATCGGCATCGAGAAGACGACGTCTCGTCCCAGGTGGCAAGCAAGTCGGAAGCAGAGTGAAGCCGTGATTGAGGCGCACGGATGAGGTCGTGAGCCCTCCTCAACGTCCGTAGAAACAAACATGACGCAGCCTCTCCAGCTCAGAAGGCGACCAAGAGAGAAGGGAAGATGTCGATAGCTGGGATAGTTCGACGACTGGTACTCAATGAAATCGATGGGGCTGGCGGCAAGGTTGGTTGGTTGCTGTACTCAACTTGTTGCAAGGCTTGGTTCTGGAAGCAAAATGCAAAAAGTGGGACGCTGGCCTTTGGTGAGGTGTGGTTCATGAGGGGCGTCAACGCACCTAGGTACCCTACCTAGGTACCTATTTGCTTCAGCAAGTGGCCGCTCGAATTCCAGGTGGCTCAGAGCCCAGTTCCCCCCCCACGTGCCCGCCGCCTGCCACGACCGGAAACCCCTGCCTGCATCGCCTCAGCCTTGCGCTCGCCCACCTGTGAGAGCAACCCGTCAGCTGTGAGGGCGCTGAAGCTTCCCCCAGGAAAAAGGCGGCCCCAAAAATAATCCTCAGCCTCGCCCCCAGGAACCACCGCCGCCCTCGACCGAGTATACCCAATTAACGATCAGCTTTGTCCCTTTTCGACAAGAATTACCCAAACTCCAACTCGCGGACGGTATCACTGGTAAGTTATGGATTGTCCGATGTAGCTGCACACCCGCTGACAAGGAACTGCGTGGCTAAGCCAGCTCTTCGACCACACACCCAACTCTCGTGCGCAATCACCTGCTCCCACGCCCATCGATCCCCTCCCGCAGCTGAGCGAGACCGTCCTCTTTGACGGAACCCTTCCAAAAGCAAGGCCGGCACAAATGAGGAGGGGGGTAAAGGCCTGTGGGACAATCACTTTCACTTGAGGATACACGAGACCCTGGCCCAGGCGCGCCTCGAGGTCGCTGCTACACATACACACCCCATCCCCCAGATCCATCAACATGTCAAGCCAAACACCTTCAACCCCGGTCAAGGTACCGCCCTCGGCCGCGAGCCACTCAGCAGCGACCCTGGACCCCGAACTCCGGTCACAAATCAACACATTACTACTGAAGGACGGTCACGTCACCAGGTAGGCGGCACCCTCCCCCCCCCTCCTATGTTGTCCGAACCCAGTTGAGACTAACATCTCCCTCCCCTCCTCCTTCCAGGATCCAAGAACAGCTCCTCCATTCTCTCCATGCAAACCAGGCAAATTGGCCGACCCTGATCCAGAACCACGCCCTCAACCTCCTGCGCACGGGCGAGGCCACCACCTTCCCAGACCTCCTCCGTCGCGTCCTCGACGACGTCCGCCAGGACACACTCAGCCCCTCGGCAACAAACACCTCCCCCCCGACGTCCAAAACGAACGGCACGACCGGCGCAGACAAGGATAAGGATAAGGAAAAGAAGAGCAACGGCACCACAAGCTCCACACCAGCGCCAGATTCCAACAGGCAGGCAAGCCTCGCCATCCCCGCAGCTGTAATTGCTGAAGCTATCAAGGTCACGCAAGACAGTCTGGAGGCTGTTTGTGAGATTAACAATACGGCTAACTAGGGAGGTACTTCTCTTCGGGGGTGGTTTAGAGACGGGGTGGAGAGCAAGGGGGGAAGCCTTAAGCCTTGAGCCTTTGGGGGAAAGGGGACAGTTCTGGGAACGAGATGGATTACTGGCCATGTCCTGACGGGCCGGACTTTCAAGGGAGGCTCACTGCCACTCGCACGGTGAGAGGAGAAAGGAAGGACATGGCTATGTTGAAGGCACAGGGCCGTTCTTGACGTCGAGAATAAAAGCCTTCATGTCAACTTGGGATATAGTATTATCAGCACCACCCATATGTGTGTGTGTGTGTGTACTTAGAAATTTGGATCGAGTACGTCTGGAATGACCTTCCTTTGTTTCGGGAAGAGCATGCGGTATCGATCTTGTAGAAATTGATCCGCTATGAGCAATAAGCAGCACGCCGACCAGCCTACTAAAGATCACACAAAATAAATCCCGAATTCCATTATCGTTGTTGCATCATGGTCAACAACGCTCGCGTGGCGATCCTGCCCGACTTCGACAACGTTTCTCAAACAATCAACGATACAAGGCGGTGACAGTTGACACCCAACACACAGCTGCACGGATCAATGTCACATCAAATAAGGACCGAGGTGAATGTTTGAGGTGATCAACTATGATAGAAAACTGCCTGTCTACCAACTCCGTCCGCCCCCAGATTTCCGCCGATAAGCACGAATTTCTGTGACCCGACCCACCATCTGTACGCACGATGACGCAGATGCATCGGAGAGCAAAGGGGAAGAAAAAGAGAAAAAACTAGAATACAACAAAGGCGTGGGTGGCCTGCATTAAGTGGCATCCGGCCCACCCTTTAGTCGTAAAGGTCATCATCGTTACCAGCATCGCCGAAGCTGTTGGCGGCCTCGTTGGCTGCGCCCTCGCCCTCGGGGAACTTGAAGTACGCGCCAGGGCCGGCATTCTTCATCTGCTGAGCAAAGGCTTCGTACCGGCGGATCTCAACATCGCTGACGGAGCGGCGAGCCATCTGCATGGCCTCCTCGAAGTGACGCTTGGTGAGCTCGGGGACGGGGTCCTCCTCATCCTCATCCATAGCCTCTTCGCCAGCGGCCTCGCGAGCCTTGGTCTTCTGGATGTCGGCAGTAATGGCCTCCTTGATGGCGAGCTTGACAGCACGCTGGGTGATGAAGCCAAGATCGGCACCGGAGAAACCGTGGGTCTTGGATGCGATGAAGTCAATGTCGACGTCACCAGCAACGGGGGTCTTGCGGAGCTGGGCCTTGAGGATACCAGCACGGGCGGGCTGGTCGGGCAGGGGGACGTAGATGAGGGAGTCCAGACGGCCCGGGCGGCACAGAGCAGGGTCAAGCTGCTCGGGTCTGTTGGTGGCACCAATAACGAAGACGTTCTTCTTCGAAGTCATACCATCCATCTCTGAAACCAGGTTAGATCGTGCGTGGTGGCCATCTAGGAACAGGAAAACTTACCAGTGAGAAGCTGGTTGACAACACGGTCGGAAGCACCGCCAGCGTCGCCCATAGACCCACCACGAGCCTTGGCAATAGAGTCCAACTCATCGAGGAAGACAATACAAGGGGCGGCAGCACGAGCCTTGTCGAAGATGTCGCGGATGTTGCTCTCAGACTCACCGAACCACATGCTGAGAAGCTCAGGTCCCTTGACCGAGATGAAGTTGGCGGAGCACTCGTTGGCGACGGCCTTTGCCAACATCGTCTTACCGGTACCGGGGGGTCCGTAAAACAGGACACCACGGGACGGGGAGAGACCGAACTTGAGGAACTTCTCGGGGTGGTCGACGGGGTATTGAACGCTCTCCTGCAACTCGGCCTTGACGGTTTCGAGACCACCGATGTCCTCCCAACGAACGTTGGGAACCTCGACAACGGCAACCTCGCGCAGAGCGGAGGGGTTGGAAACGCCGAGGGCGAAGCGGAAGTTCTCCATGGTGACACCAAGGGAGTCGAGGACCTCGGCGTCAATGGTGTCCTCATCGAGGTCGATGAGATCCATCTTCTCACGGATCTGCTGCATGGCGGCCTCGGAGCAGAGGGCGGCGATATCGGAGCCCACGTAGCCGTGGGTCTCGGCAGCAATTTGCTCCAGGTCGACATCGTCACCGAGCTTCATGTTCTTGGTGTGGATCTGGAGAACCTCGAGACGGCCGGTGGGGTCGGGGATACCAATGTCAACCTCGCGGTCGAAACGACCGAAACGACGCAGGGCAGGGTCGATCGAGTTGGGACGGTTGGTGGCGGCCATGACAACGACGTTGGAGCGGGCCTTCATGCCGTCCATGAGGGTGAGAAGCTGAGAAACAACACGACGCTCGACCTCGCCGTTGGTCTTGTCACGCTTGGGCGCAATAGAGTCGATCTCGTCGATGAAGATAATGGCGGGAGAGTTCTTCTCCGCCTCCTCGAAGGCCTTGCGCAAGTTCGACTCGGATTCACCGGCCATCTTGGACATGATCTCGGGACCGTTGATCAAAAAGAAGAAAGCACCGGTCTCGTTGGCGACAGCTCTTGCCATCAACGTCTTACCAGTACCGGGGGGGCCGTACAAAAGCACGCCACGAGGGGGCTTGATACCGATAGACTTGAAGAGCTGGGGATGACGCAGAGGAAGCTCGACCATCTCACGGATCTGGGCCATCTGCTTTCTGCAACCACCAATGTCGTCGTAGCCGACTTCGTTCAGGTTGCCCTCCTCCTCATCGCGCTGAATGGGCTCACCCTCGCAGTGGATGACCGTATCTTGTGCTACGATACCGTATTCGGGGGGGTCAACCTCTACGACCTTGAACTCTACTTGTCTCATACCACCGCGAACGATGAAGAGATCGCCCTGGCGGACGGGTCTGTAGGCCTCGCGGAAGTAGGGAGCAAGGAAAACGTCGAAGAGGGAGCCGGTGATGCCCTCGACGGTGTCGGCAATGGGAAGGACAGCGATGCGCTTGGCCTGTGGGTGGGGTTTGAGCAATCAGTCTAATGTTTGGTGCGGGTTTGTGGTTTTCACGTACGTATTTGATGTCCGGGCAGGGGTGGATGGTAATCATGTCACCATGCTTCACCCGCAGGTTGTGGCGAACAACTCTGTTGATGCGAGCGCTGCCATCGTCGAGCTCATCGTCGGCAAGAACGATCAGAACGGTGTCCTTTCTCTTCTTGCCGCGCACAAGAACGGTGTCACCGCGGAAGAGCTGCAGAGCCTCCATGGTGTTCTCGGAAAGTGCAATGATGGAGTTGTCATCGTTGACGGCATCGGTAACCCTGCTTCGGTTAGTGCCAGGAAGCTTGCCCCACGTTGTTCGAGCTCACGTACATCAGCTGGTTGGGCTTCTTCTTCTTCTTCAAAATGGCGGTCGCGACATCATCTTGCTGTTTGTTTGATCAGTACGTCTGCCGTCTGCTACCGGATCGTAAAAGCTGGGAGAGCACAAACCTCCTTGACTTCGGCACCGGATACGTCCCTGGTAGGTAGTGTCAGCGTCATTACTTTCGGGTGAAAGCTACCGCTCGAAGCAGGAGCATCGAACGTCTACTCACGTCAGGTTGACCTTCTTCTTGTGGTCGGCGGGCTGTTCCGACGGAGGCGCCATCTTGACTATGTGTTTCTGATGATTCGGGGATTCGTATGCGGTCGGATGATGAGGTATTGGAGGTGGGATCGTCAGCGGTGGGGTTGAGCTATCGATTCGTTTGTTTCCGCGGGATGAGGGAAACGGAAGGAATGACGGCAACGGTTGAATATGTATCCCTTTCCTTGAAGATGTGTATGGGAAAAGGAAAAAGGCAATTCGTGGTTTACGGAGATAAAAGTTGGGAGGTTTGGAGATGGGAAGCTTTGTTTCGGAGAACAAGCAGGTGCGGTGCAGTAAAGGCCAGCCAGCAAGGTGACGGGAGGCGGCAATCACTGGGAAGCGGACCCTGGACGACCAATGAAATCATACAGTGGGGCGGATTAAGTGGCCTCCGGCCGCTTCGGGCAGCTTAGGTAAGGCGGCGCTCCAGGGGTCGAGTATGGCCCAAGCTCTATGATTCAGGCGTCGTCAGGGCAGTGGAAAGTGTTCGAAGCTTCCACTTGGTCAGGTTGCTGACCTTGAGGACCCCGTAGGCAGCCTTTGGCCACGCACTCTCTCAGCGTGTCGGTGTCGCACGCACTTCCTCCCACCTAATCCACCTGGGCACCTAGCAAGTCTGCCAAGCTACCTGGGTACCTAGGTACCTACCTACCTATCGAACCCCATTTCACGCCACCTTGCTTTTCGGTGTTTTCTTTATCGCCTTTTTGCATTACCTACCTAGTGAGCTTTGCCGATACGTACCTATGTAGAACCCCAATCCACACATTGGTATGGCCGCGATAACCTCACCATGGGTCTTGCGTCTCTCCTCTGGTTTCCCTGCTGAGTTTTGGCCGCCCGAAGAGATTTCCTGCGGACTGGCTGCTTATGGATCGAACCTTGACTGGAATTGGATCGCACGACATGTCCACCTAGCGCTGCGGCAAACAGAGAGAGAGAGACACGGACGGAACGAGCGAGCGAGCGACTTTCTTTGTTATCCTGCAACAACTCATCCAAAGGAGCGGCGAATCCGACATCTGGTCCAGGCACCTCGAGACTCAGCTACCTACTCCGCCTTTAGAAATTGCCATCCGCCTAGCCCCGTCACCGAAACAGGTGATGCATGCGGCGGCAAAAGGCTGACGGCTGGAATTCCTGCCTGCTGCAAGCAAACGGGCATTCCCCTCCTTGCGACACACATCCACTCTTCACAGGCACCCCTGTAGACGAGTCATCCGGCGGCGACGGGGGCCGTCTTGCCTCTGAGCGACTCTCTAGCCACGCATCCAATCAAACCGCAAAGCTACGGTTGTCCATTGCCTCCTGCTTGGAAAGCGGCCACGTTGCTTTCTTCTGCCGCCACCCGAGGTATCTAGGGATGTCGGCCGAGTGGTCGAACGCCGGGACCGCGGCCCCGTGTCGCATGGTCGGGACTAGGTTGGTGTGGTGCTCCAGAAGTCTGAGCCCGAGGATGCCGACCCCGTAGCGGGGACTGCCGGTTGCGATCCGTCCGTAGCGGTCATTGGCGTGCAGAAATGCCTCAGACAACCACGAGAGCGCCAGGGGATTGTTGTCGTGGGAAGCCAAGCTGTGTTTGTGGCTCGACGAGTCGGTCCGCCTGCGCTGGTCGTCAGCGCTTGGCTTTCTTTCAACCCGCGCCCGGCACTATGTGAGGCCGGAGCGAATGGTGGAGCTTACGTACCTGTCAGACCGGCCCGCGACGTCGGAGCCAATCTCCACAACGTCGGATTTGACGCTCATCTGAAGTGGAATCCCGGCCATCTCTTCGGTGCCCCGAATGGACTGAGCTGTGGGTGCTTAGTGAAGCTGTCTATGACCTTTTCGCTTTTTCGCTTGATGAATTTTGAGAAGGAGTAGATGCGACTTTCGCGTAGCTGTATACGCCGAACAATGAGGATCCAGTGCTACGGCCACCCCAATGTTCTGTCAACCAAAAGCGGGCGGAGTCTTCTTATACCTTTGGCCCTTCGTCGTTTGAGATACCCGGCAGTCTCTCGAAGATGCGGCAGGTCATACAGCCCCGCCGTGCTCTACTGCATATTTGGGGGCTATCGGCTGTGCAGGGCCAAGCACAATGTACGATGCGGCACAGTCGAGCAGCCAGTAGGGGAGCTAGCCTGATTTTGCGGGAAAGACCGTCTGTTACGTCTGCTGCTTACTTTGGATATAAGGAGATTTCCCTTTTGATACTCGTCTCTTGGATCATTTTAGTTTCCTGATTCGAATGCTTGCTTTTCATCTTTGCGCATGGCTTTTTTTTTTTGTTTTTTTTTTGCCGACGATAGTGTACCATCCTGCGCAGCAAATGATTGGTAAAATTACAGGCGGCGGAATCAACTCCCAAAGGTGGCTTTGAAGGGGTAACATAGACAGTCAAAACCAACGGGGTCTCCATCCTCGAAAGTTGAAGCCCGATTTTGAAAACACCAACTGGAAGGTCTGTTGTGGGTGTGAACTAGGCACTAGGACCGGCTTCCCTCAGCCTCAGCCGTAGCCTGACCATCCCTTCGAAGACAAGTGCGCCCAGCAACCCCGTTGTATGCTGCGCAGGCGTACAGCATCGTGGGTTCCCGGAGAACGATAAACGCTCTACACAGCCCCCCTCGTTCTGTCCAGACTCATCGAGAAGCCTCTGTCGTCACCATGATGGCTACCAACCTGTCGACATATGGCTAAAGACTGGCTCATTAGCTCCTCTCTCAACACGAAGGATCAATACTGTATCATCCCAACGCATGTGTCCGTGGTCGACATGCATGCGAGCGAGTGGAACTCCACACAGCCTTGCTAAGCTCCTCCCTCCCCATCCACCATCACCCCATCTCATCCAAGCTTGCCCAGGCACCCAGGCAGACGCTGTGCCGCTCTTTGGCCGTCAGCACTAAAACAACGGACTCATGATGCTATGCTGCAGGTTCCGGCCCCCAAACGCAACGTTAACCTCATCTCTTGCAGCTGCCTCACCCGGTTGCATCTTATTTCCTCTGGCAACAATAACCACACAACACAAGGATCACAGCCTCATGTTGTTAATACCAGGAGACCCGTTCCTTGAGGACCATAAGTCGTACCGCACCAGGACATTGCGGTGATAGGAAAGATTGAGCCGTGCTTGGTGATAGACGCTATGGCTAAGACGTTGTACAAAATGATGATGATCGCCATCCCTATGATGCAAAGACAAATGGTAGGGCATAAACTCCTGTTCTGCCGTATGCCGTCCTCCGCTTGTTGAATGACAAGAACGCCCAAACGATGCAGTAGAAATGAAAACTCGCTTTTCTCTTTTCGCCCGTTTCCCAAGCCAACTCCGTTTTTGCTCCTTTTCTCCCCTCTCCCCCCGACTCCCGTTTCTACCATGGTGAACAATCCTTAGTCCTGCGAGCGCGCTGGTTGGTATCGCATCTGCAGAACCCATTTATCATCAAAATCGATACCTCTCCTGATCTTGGTTCCGGCCTTCTTCCACACCGTAGCGCCAAGACCCATGTCGGCGATAAACAACTTCCAGTCTTCCTCCTCAGCAGCGGCTGTCTCAGCGCCAGCAGGATCCGAGTCCGAAACAGGAGCCATTGCTTCAAGTAGTCCCTTCTTCGGCGCGCCCATCGCCACCACGTAACGGGGCTTTACGTAGAGACGACCGCCATCGATGATGCTGACTTTGCCGGTCGACGGGTCGATGCCGGTCGGTACATCGACTGCGAGTACGAAAGCCTCGTTTCGGTTGGCCCATTCTATCAGTTCGTACACGGTAGCTTGGTCCCCAGTCCGCAGCTCTTCAAATGAAATCGCCAAGCCCAGGAGGGCGTCAATGATGAGCGTCACTGACGTCGCTGGGGTCGAGGCTGTCTTTCGGAGCTGTTCGAACAATTCGAGCTTACTGTGCACGCGGCCCCCAAAGTTCCTGAAGATTCTGATTTGTTGTCGCATGTCTTCCAGCAGGTCACGCTCGCGCTCGATTCCGACGACGCACACGAGTATGTTGAGGCCCTTGTTCCGCAGATGCCGAGCTGCAGAGATGGCTCTTATGCCAGACTTATTGTTGCCGGCAAGAATGACGACTGTAGCAGGCGCCGTCAAGCTGTTGTTCTGAGCGGCATTAGCGCCGCCAGTGCCGAACCGGACTTGTATCGCGGGGTCTTCAAGAGCCCGCAATGTCACTTCAGCGATGCTCCGGCCTGCATTTTCGGCCATCATGTCTTCCGTGAGTCCAATCTCATTGGCCGCAATGTTCTCCAGGTTGAGCATCTGGAGAGCCGAAACGGTCTCAAGGCGTCGGTTTGAGGGCACAAGATAGAAGCCCGACTGCGTGACGTGCTGCATGTGGTTAGCACCCATGATGCTACGAGGGCTATCTTGAGAACGGAGCGACACTTGAGTCTGCCTGTCCAGACGTACGTTGGAGTTGACGCGATTCAGGGGCTGGCTATTGAGTTGCGCGCTTGCCTTCCGCGACTGCGATCTCCTAGTTGCCCCTGGTTTGCTTTCCGCCCTACGGCTACTCTGCGCACTCCGGACATCACGCCCGCTCAGCCGATCAACTCCGTCGGCGGCATCGTCAGCCTCGCTGTTCCAGAAGTCCTGATGCGCGTTCGATGACGCAGACGGCATTTCGAGCACATTCTCCGAGTAGTGAAAGTTTTTACCTCCGGCAGTCCCAGGCTTAGGTCGGCGGTTGTGCGAGACCAAGCGATCTGCCTCGTCAACCAGGTCTTCCTTACGCATCTGGTCGAAGATGGTGCGCTTATCGAACTTGGCCAGATTGTTCTCGAAGTCGAACTCGGCCATCTCCTCTGTGACGTCTTCAGAAGCCCACCCATTCTCAGGAAGGTCCTTCTTCCCCTTGATGCCGCGCTTCAGCGAGTTGAAGGGCTGAAACGAGGGCGAGCTCTGCAGCATGGGCGTCTGCCTCCACCCCTTCCCACGGGTAGCTGCGTTACCGCGCATCGGGGTGATTTCTGGCATGGTTTCATCGGCCGTACCATTCCGGGGAGCCCGTTGTTTTTCTCGCCGTCTATTCTTCTTCTTTTGCGGCTGGCCCTGAACCTCGTGGACGTCCTGTGGCACTCCGCTGCTCTCCGCCGCATGTTGCCTCGCCGTAGGCGCATGCTCCTCCACGTCCAATTCTTGCAAGGTCTCGCTAAGACTCACTACATCGTCTCGAGAGCCCCCCATGAGGTGCACACCAGACAAAACCCCCGGCTGTCCAGGCCGCGGATCCTTGATCTCGGCAACAGTGGGTTGAGGTCTAACTTCTGGCAGAGCCTGCTTCTCGCTTCCGCTTCTCATATCGGAGCCAGGCCGGTTCCCCATACTCAGGATCGCGGGATCCACAAAGGCCGGTTGCGCAGGTTGGGTGATGACGGGGGCCGGAACGGTATCAAGACCTGGCGCAGTAAAGGTGTTAGGCGCGGCCTCCTTGAATTCGGAAAGTTCAAGGATATTGGCAGCATCGATGACGACTCTGGGCACCCAGTGGTTCGTTCCAAGGGTAAATACTGCAAAGGCGCATGTTAGCAAGGAGCTGGATGTCAAGCGGAACCACTAAGTACGTGCCGTTGCTGAGCGTCAGACTGTTGCCAGCTTCTATGGCGCTGACAGTTCCCTTCAGCATCGTGCCCGGAGGCTGCCTTAGCGTCACCATCATTTGCAAGCCGATGAACTCCATGGTGCTGGGTGCGTCACAGCGCCTGGATGCTGAGTCGTCGGAGGGGGGTCGGGATGCACCGCGATAGATGCGTTGTAGGTTGTATGGATGGGGCTTGTGGTGCGAATTGGGTTCGCTTATAGCTCGGGAAATATCGCAAGTCGCCAAGAAAAGTCCCTACGTAGATGAGGCGGTAGGTATATGTTGGCGGACGGCGGTGTTGAGGTTGGCGGCGAAAGGGATTTGTGCGTACCCTGATCTTAACGAAGGAACCAGGCCAGACCAGACAGCTTCTGTCACCCAAATCTCGGACGGACATCACTTGCTGGGTTTAGGTTCCCTTAACTTTTCCTCAATCCTTATCGATAAGGCATGCACAGGGGGGAGGAAGTACTGTTAATTAAGCGCAGGGCAGGTGTCCAGGTGCAGGTCCCAGCCAAAAGGTCACGCGGATGTCGTCTGGTGGCGGGTAGGTAGGTACCTAGGTAGGTAGCTTGTACTGCCGAACGCCGCTGCGTCAAGACGAACGCCAAAAGGCTCAAGCTTCCTGGGCGAGAAGGGAAAACAACCAAAGGTACCTGCTGTGCGACCACGCCAGAATCAATTCGCCAACCATCAATGTGAGCTTGGGAAAACAATGTTTGAAGACATGTCCGGCTGCAACTCCACGATACACACACACACACACTGGTTTGACGGTAGCCAGATGGATTCCGACCCAAAACGTCACGGAAAGCATTACCAGAGAATGTCTCGACGCGGCTTGTCTCCCTTCCTCTCACCAGATTCAGTGGTATCAGCCAGTCACATCCATGGAATGTCTTGCGCCACCTGCCGTGTCTTATTTGTTCGCTATAAGAGCAGAGGTATATACATCCCTTTGTCTTCCATGTGAACGCTCCCATGTCTACGTAATGGAAACCAGAGCGTCCAAAGTCCAACGCTATCCATGTCCAGACAACCCATGCATACCACAAAATGAAGCCCATCCCGATCCTCTCTGGCCGCCCTTCTGAACGCCATATTATGTTACTGCCAAAGGCTTTTCGTGTCTTCGAGTTCAATAGCTTCCATAGCTCGCCATCGCCTCCTCTTCATCCTCCAGGTCAATGACCTCGACTCCTCTTCTGACGAACGACTGAGACCTCGCATTGGCGGCGCATGTGCTCTTGGCAGGCACCGTCTCTTCTTCCTTGTGCAGAAAGTCGGCCATGCTGGGGGGTTTCTTCGCGACAGCCTGCTCGGCGCTGTACAGTTTGTTGTAGAACCCCACGACTCGGGGGTGGGCCATAACCTTGTCCTTCTGGAAGCGAAGTACTTGCAGACCCTGTTGACTGGTTGCTCGACTGAGTGCCACGTATGCCTGGCCTTTCTCGAATACCTTGCCAAGGTCGACCTTGACTCTTTCCAAAGTTTGTCCCTGGGCCTTGTGAATCGACAATGCCCACGCGAGGATGAGGGGAAGCTGGCTCCGGCTAGCCTGTACTTCGCCCGTCGGCGTTTCACTTTTCCAATCCTCTGGGACGCACAAGATGGTACGAGTCGACCCGTCCGCTGCAGCGAATTCTACCACGGGGAATTCGGTTGTCCCTTTGGTCGCCTCTTCAACCTCTCTGCTGAAGGCCTTGATCTTGCGCTTCATATTCCCTTCCAAGTCCACGTCACCGTCGGACCCGTAATCCGTCGTGTGCCAAGACTCGAAACTGGCCTCGCTCATGAACCGGGTCACCTTCCCGAGCGAACCGTTGACAAGAGTGTCATCCATGTTCTTGATCAGCATAACCTGCGCGCCGACCTTCAGGTCAATGGACTTGGGTGCCATCATATTCTGGAGCAGTTTGTCACGGATTTGAGGGTCCCCAGTATCAGCAGCATCAAAACGGTAGGTCTTCCCGGGAAGATTGCGCAGGCGGCTCAGATTGGCGTTGTCGACCTCGTATCTTGTAGGGAACAGCTCGGTGACTTCCAGTCCATCGTCGCTGACGATGGGCCTGGTCAGTTTCCTGAAAGCCTCGACCGTCTCAGCACTGATTCTGCCAAGACGCATCTCATTGAGCATATTGGCGAAAACTATATACGCTGGTCAGCCGCCACGACAGAAGCACTTCGACAATGCACACGTAAACGTACCTGGATCTCTCTGTCGGAACACTTGTGTCAAGCCGATTGTGTGCTCAATGGCCGTGTTCCACGTCGCCGCTTCAAAAGCGAATTTGGAATCCCTGCTTTTGTCGCCGTCAGGCACTGGCGGTAGCTGGAAAAAGTCGCCCGTAATTACGAGCTGGATACCACCCCAGGCCTTGCCGCTATTCCTGATGGTTCTGCCAATTTGCGAGAGTTTGTCAAAGAGGTCCCCATCGACCATGGATACCTCATCAATGATGAGCGTCTTTGTCCGAAGCCAGCGGTTCTTGGCCTTGGGGTTCCGCCGGATCTTTTTGACCAACGTCGGAACATCTTCCTTCCCAAGGCCAATTCCAGCGAAGCTATGCAACGTCTGACCCCCGATATTACAAGCTGCGAGGCCGGTTGATGCTGTGACTGCCAGCCTCTCCGGATCTCTTGCCCACTTCTTCTTCAGCTCGGCAATGATTGACCGCATCAGAACCGATTTTCCGGTTCCTGCCGGGCCTGTGAAGAAGACGCTCTGACCTTTGAGTACAAGACTCTGGACGTGTTTTTGCTCTTTGGTCAGGGCAATAGCCGATGCCTTGGGCCTTGGCAGGTTGCTCTGGGTAACCTCTTGCCGAATCTCGTCCATGTTCCATTCCTCGCCGTTGGTAGCTTTTTTGGACTGTGTTTTCAACTGTTTCTTCTGCTCTTTGAGAGCACTGGCGGTCATGTTCCACGTCTCCTTCTTCTTGGGGGCGGGTGTAACGCCCCCGGCAGCCCACCGAGACATTTCAGGCTCATCTTGCGGCAGCGGGGCATCGTCTTCTTCATTGAAGCTCCAAGTTTTAGGTAGCCTGCGCTTCTTGGGCTGTGGGACTACTGGAGGCTGTGCGTTCTCCGGAGAGTCGCGCTTGAGTGAGCTCCCGGCAGATGTCGTGCGAGACAGCCTGGGGTGAACGAAGTGGGAGGCGGGAGATGAGGACCAGGGCAGAGTCTGGGTAGAAGGTACTTCATTCGGCGGCTCAGGTGCCTTGTTTGCCGTGGCTGGGGGCCTGGGAAGCGAAGGCAGGGCCGACGGTGCTTCATAGTCGAGGTCTATTTGATCGTCGTCGCTGAAGTCGTCCTCGGCAAAATAAACGGCAGGTTTTGCGTTGGTTGTCTGGTTCTGGCCAGACAGGCTGTTATCAGGCTCGTCTCGAAAGGAGTCGGATTGAGAGTAGAGAGAGGCAAGAGATCTCCCGTTGGGGGCGGAAACTCGGTCCAGGACAGATCGGTTGCTGTTTGCAAAGTGTGTGACACTGGTAGTCCTGCCGGGTGGCGGCCTTGTCGAGTTGGAGGGTATGGGTGCGGTTGCGTTTGACGTGCTCCTCGCCGATACAGGGCCACTTGAGGCCTGCTGGCTCGTCATCTTAAGTTGGTCCTTGATGTTCCCATTCTGGGCGGCGCTAGGGCTGCTCGAGGGGAAAAGTTGCTTGGCCAAGTCGTTCTTGGGAGGTGGCGCGTTGGCCACGTAGATCTTATTCGCCCTGGCGAACATTGGATCTGAGTTGGTATCTAGATCCGAATCGGGGGCAGCGAGGTGGACATGAGCGATGCGGATTGCTCTGTGGGTGATTAGGCGTAGTATCGGCGAGGATCGGATAGGGAAGAGGCTGGTGATTCCAGCCGTCATCCAAGGAACTGACTTGTCGGCATTCGTTGTGGAGTGGGCGCGGTTCTCTTGTCGTATACTGCCGAGGAGGAGAGGGCTCGACTGCAACCCGTGTTGCTGCTGTAAAGGCAATCCCTAGTGTGGTCGGCTTCTTGGAAGCGCGTCCCAGCGCGTCGAGGGACAACTTTCGCGCTAAGGGTTGGGAGGGGCAATTGGCAACCCCAGCTGAGTCATCTGTTGTGTGACGGCACTAATAATTACTAAATTATGTACTCCGTACAGGGTATGTGCTCCAGATTAGGTACATATGTACCACCTACCTGCCTGCCAACCTGCCTACCTGGGTAGGTAGGTATGAAGGTGAATTGTTTGTAGAAACACACATTCCAAATCCACAGACTTTTTCCATTTCCCCATGGGTGAGCATAGCTAGGCTGCCCGGTTGATCCAATGATAGTCAGTCTAACCATCGTCATTGGCTGCCATTCGCCCACGTTCACCAAGCAGACTCCTCCTTTTTGCATGCGATTCTGCGCCTCGCTGCAATGTCGTCGAGTCGTCTGATGGAAACGTACGCCTCACGTCGGGCACACACGGTATAGGCAGTCGTCTCCTACAGCTTCTATCAGGCACGAAGCGCAGGCAGACCCCGCCTGTCTGCGACTACTTATGGGAGCGCCCATCTTCCATTCCCCTGGAGCAGGGAGGTACGGACAAACGACATGCTGTGCAAGAACCTGTTTCCTCGGGTCTGATCCTTCAACACGGGACCAAGTTTATTCAAATTGCATTGGCAATCGGTTTATTGAATATCTTAAAGGTATAGAGTATTGACACGGTGTAGTTACGTCCATGCTAATCAAAGACCTGCATCGCTACCGACGACATTCTCCAGTTACAAGACGAAGAGGAAAAGATCATATACGGTACACCATACTAGAAATACCGTCCTCCGACGAAGGGCTCCTTCCGTCCAGCCCGTCCAAGGGGTTCAAAAGGATTTTCGGGCAGTGTCCTCGCTCCACGCTCCTGGCGCCTCATGTATCTCCGCGCCTCCACCTCTTCGAAAGTTTCTTCCGGGCCTTCTCGGAAGAGAGCCTCCTTTTCCAGTGAAGGACGACGGAATCTTGTTTCCAAATGATAACGAGTGTACGCGTCAGCCTCTCTCTTCTCGGCAGCCAAATCCTCTTCCCTTTCAAGCCTCATCTCGTCGCGAATTTGCAGCCTTTTCACAGTATTCAAATCGTCCCCATGTCTTTGACGAACGACTTCTTCTGGATCAACAAAACGGAAGCTAGGACGTCTGTGGATTACCCGAGGCGGCAACGTAGTCTGGCGACGAAGACCAAGACTATTGAACAGCTCGGGATTGTCCAGCTCATGTTCGTGCGCTCTTTCTGCTATCCGCCGTGGTTGAAAGGGTTCGTACTCGAGACGGTCGACAGCGCTAGGCATTGGCGAAGGTGCCAGTGGTGGCAGGACCGGCATTAATCCCCCCCGCGGCGTGTCGCTGTCGAATATGTGATGCTGGTTGTGCTTGTTGTGATGGCGAGATGGAACACCGTAATCCTCAGGGCGGTCGTGATAGCGACGGCGGTCGCGGCTGTGGCTGCAGTCACGGTTTCTGCCACGACTGCGGCCACGACTGCGACGACGGCGGCGACGGCCGTGTCTTCCGGAATCCGAGGACCCGGTTGTAGACGACTCTGGCGTAAACTCCGAATCGCTGAGACGGTCATCCGTGTATGAACTCTGAGAACTCCTCGAATCTTGCGAGGAGACAGTGTACACTTTGGGTTTATGTCCCCTCCTTGGATCGTTCTCGATGACGTGGATCTTGGTTCCTTTGCCGCTCGCCAGCTGCTCTGGATTAGGCGCAGAAGGGAGTCGGTGACGGTTTTGCTGTTGAGGCGGCGGAGGACGTGGCATCGGCGGCTGCATCATGTGCCGTTCCAGATCTGCACGTTGCTGTTGCATCATGTTATAGCGGTGTTGCTCTGCCAATAATTGTTGAGCCTGCTGATTTGTCCGCTGCTGATCTTCTAGTTTCCGCTTATGCTCGGCGTCTTTCTTACGTTCTTTCAGAATGGCTGTGGCATTCTCTCCGTCACGGGGCTCTCGTTTGAAATATACCGTCAGCGCGGTAGTTTCCAGCAAGTTTTTCTTCGACTTCTTTGTCTTCGACACGGCGACTTTTTTCGACTCTCTTCCCGCCATGTACTGACGGTATTCAACAGAGTCCTGGCTGAGCTTTCTGGTCTTGGAGTCAATCTGCTGCAGAGTATAGCAGAACCTGCTGTCGGGATTGTGCGTTTCCAAGTCATTTTGCGCTTTCTCGATCTGACGCTGCTGCAGCGCTGTAAGGTTCATCTTTTTCTCCATGACGGACCTGCCCTCGTCATTGAGATGGCGGATGTTCCGAGTGATGGTTGGTTTGGAGAGGTCTCGAACCTCTGTCCGGGTTACGTTCTCCCAAGTCGGTTTAACGGGATAGCTTTCGTCGTCAATCTCGTTTGCGTCGTTGATCTTTTCGAATCGATAGACGACATATTCAGATAGGGCCTCGCGCGCGTCGGCATCGGTCATTCGCTCGCTGCGAAGGTCCGAACGTTCAACAAGCCGCTTGTGCCTGAGCTCCAATGGGATAACCTCGTTAGGAGGACGAATCGGCATTGGTTGCGGCATTGGCTGTGGCATCATCACCGGAGCCACCACGGGAGCCGTCGGTCGCTGCATGATACGGTAAGGCGGAGCCGGTACAGCCCCAGGAGGTGGAGGAGGCGGCGGTGGATGTGAGTTTCTAAGCGGTACTGATGCCCCTTGAGGGGGTCTTGGTGGACCAGGAGGGATTGTGATGAAGCTGGCCTGGTTCATTTTGGCGAGAGGACGGCGAAAGATCTTGGGTATGGATGGTCTTTCTGATGAAGGTAACAATAGGTAAGTATCGTTTTATAAGAAGAGTCTCTCCCCCAAGGATAGGACTGTCTGTCAAGCTAAAGTGCAAAACTAGGAAGAATACAATCTTGCAGAACGACGCGTCCCGCTCGCGAGAATCCAAGAGGGTTGCGCGTGGCTGGAACCCGAGACGTATACGGCCAAAGTGAGGCGAGCACAGTCTTTTGTGTGGGAGGGTGTATGAGACAAAGTGAGAAAACAAGAGGGTGTGTTGGAGGAGCAGTTGTGTTGTCTTTTTTATCTTTGTTCCTGACGGCGGGACGCAGGATTCGACTCGGTAACAAGGACGGACTGGTCAACACTCACAGCCACAGCAACGCTTGCCTTGGCCGAGTTCTCGAGGGGATTGCAGAATTTATCGTCCAATGGTCGTCGGAACGAGCGCCCGACTTCTTTGCGTACGGGAAGATAGAAGCGGACAGGGGAAGCATAGGGGGCAGACTCTGAGAGAGGGCGCAAAGAGGGAGCTGGTCTTCACCGCCAGAAGTACACAGCCTGCCTCACATCACGCAACCCATCATCAAGCGTGGCAAGCCACCACCCTCGCCGATTGATACACCTTCCGCGAGGCAGCCATTTGCACCATCCTTGTCGGCTCGGTGAGGTAGAGGGCATCGGCCAGTCAGTCAAGCGCCGACTACGCCGCTGCTCAACTCTGTCTTGGCAGCCTGGCTCTCAAACGGCAGTTTCTCTGGCTGTAGCTCCCGGGAAACTCGTCTCCTGCAAGCACAGTTTGGTGCAGGTTGACAACCATCAGCGGCAAAGGTCTTGTGCCGGCCATCTGCCAGCTGTTTCGATATGGCCGAGTTCCTCAGAGCCATACACGGTCTCAAACATACCTAGATACCACAACTCGGGCCAATACGAGGTCTACGCGACACCAGAGGCCGAGAACCGTCGACTTCAAAGCTCTGCCGAAGACTTACCCCTCCCGTGTCTTGTGTGGAATGACTTGACAGGCGGGAGGGAGGGTCGACCCGAACAGGTCAGGCGAACATTATCTCGAAATGGTCCGCACGCAGAACAAGGCAACCGACTTTTTTTTTTGCCATGGGCATACAAAACCTCACCGAAGCTGCGCCGCACTTTGATCGAGGTGTGCGGGGAATGGCGTACTGCTCAGCGTGTCCAGCTGCTTGGGATGATCGGCAAAGCAACGCAGCCTCATACAATTTCGACAGTGCCCTGGCTCAATCGGGATTAGGATTCTTACACTTTGGTGGGTGTGCCTCCATCACCGACTCCCACTCGGCAGAGAGACACGAATCCTTTTTTCCGACAGTGTCCAATTGCCAGGCAAGCAGGGGTGTGCGTCAAATGACCCCGATAAGAATAGGCAGTAATTATCAGCTTGCAGATTGGGGTTACATGGCAGGACAACTGCTCGGGCCAATCGAGTGAGCACGACACGATCGGATGGGCAAAAGCATCAAGCTCCCCCCTCGGTCACAGGATCCAAGAAACCAACCATGGACATCTGGGTATGTTGGTGCGTGGAAAAAGCGAAAGCGAGCTGCATTAGATTCGCCACTCCGAGACATTAAGGCTGCCCGTCACGGTATTGTGTGTTGCAGAGTCGGTACCGTACTCGGTATCGTCCGGAGAGTGGTGTTGACGAAGAGCCAGGCTAATGTCTTGGTCGCGATCCATGTGGGACTTTTTCGGAGGCTTGTCGACGTTCCACTTGATACACGTCGACGAGATGCCGCTCAGATAAGAAGCTCATGTGGGACTGTCACTGCAAAGTGCTGCCATACGGCATGGCTGTTTCGTCGGGTATCAGAGATCCAACTGCAAGGAGCCTGTATCGGATGGGATGTTGAGACAAGAAGTGACATCTGGTCTCAGTTGTCATCGCGGAGCCGCACTTGAACTGATACCTGTTCGGGCGATCTCGTGGCCGTTGACAAGTACCAACCGTGGAGGAGAAGCCAACAGATTCGATTTCTTTGCTAACTCATTTGCAGCCATCTTTCATGAGACAGGAAATGCCTGTTCAAACAGCCTATCAGCCAAGCCTCGACGGTCTTTCGAGCGCCTGAACCATGGCATGTCAGCCGCTACACTACACAACATTATAGCGTCGACGCGGGTCCATCATATTCCGTCAGCCTGGAACTACCGTTCGGATGCCGGCGTTTATAGATACATACGGATGTGGCGGTCAGACTTTGTGTCGTCGTAGGCCCACCAGCGTTATCCAACCCAGATTCCACGTTACGCAAAAGAATGCATAGGCATCCCACTGCTAAGGAAGCTAAGGAAGCACGCTACCACGGCTCCCGCCTTCCGGGCACGTTGGATATTCAGTATTCCTCTCGACAGACATAAGAAGACGCCTCTTGCCACCCTCAACTTCCTCCCTGCATGCATCCGTCACCGAGCTGCCCAAGGCTACAGGGACTACCTTGCTCCCTTCCAGGTGCCTCTCGTACGACCCGTCGATCTAGCGGGTTCCCATCTTGCCGCGGACATTTTACTTTGTTCGAGCGAGTCTATATCGTCGGTTGTGTCACGGACGATGACATGGTCCCGCCGGATTCAACGTCACCGTAACCTGCATCGCGGCCCGATGCTGAAAAGCCGGATAAGAAGCCGTTATCTTCGCCAAGGTTCTGACCCATTCCGGTCGATGATCTGGATCAGCGCACATAGAACGTGATGCTTGTTGGCTTCTCTTTACGCATGTCAAGCCTACTGTGTAGCCTCAACCAAGTGCACTGCCCCCAGAGGGGGAGGTATTTGGACGCGATGGAGTCCGGCAAGGCAAAAAATGGCTATGGCTTTCCTACACAGCAAGGAACGCTACTTCCTGTGCCCGTGTTCTCAACAAGGCTGCACCACTTCCGACAGAACAGGCAAACCTGGCGCGGCCAGAAGGATTTGCTGCGCTTTGGACGGCTGCCTTCTTTCTGGTCTGCCCCTCGCCTACACACGGCCGTCGAATGTTTGAGCGGCCTCGTTTCGTTGCTGGCATGACTCACTTGTGGTTCCAATCTGCACATTGTACTGCACTTCTGCCTACGTCCTCTCGCTTCTAGTTTTCTTCTTCACAGCATGTGTACGTGGCATCCGCATATCAAGCATGTCGTTCGAGACCTGTCTATTGGCTCTCTTGCGTTTCACGAGGTGGTGGCCATGACTCTGTCGCGTCATTTCGCCCAGTGAAGCAAACATGAGGTGTTGACGGTCTGATGAGAACGTGTAAGGCGAGCTCGGTCAGCTTACCTTGATTTGCTGGCTCGACACTTTGGCCTCGGCGGCTCCATCTGGGAACACGGCGTCTCAGACTGGACACCTTGCAGGGCGGTCTTTGTTGTAACCTGAGGCTCTGTAGTTTTCTCCTGCATGCACTGATGGCTTGGGAGCCTGCCTGAATCTCGGCGCAAGCTTTTAGTGTCTGCTGACTCTCTACTGACATGTCGACGAACGTCGCCTCGCCTCCTTCTCAGCATTTTCTACTCCTCAGTGAGAGGATAAATCGCAAGATCTGATCCCTATAAAGTAGTGCTTACCTACAGCCAAACGGAAGCTCGGGAGTTATATTATGACGCCGGGCGTCACGATAAGGGTAGAGGAACAAGCGTCATGGACCTTGAATCCCCTCCCCTCCCCCACATTGCTCGAGACGGACTTGGATGCTCTTTGTATCACAGATCTTTCGCCAGTAAAGACTACTTCTTGGCCTTCTGCAACATAACATGATGCCGTGGCAATTACAGTGCGAGGTTTTGGCGGAGATTCCGAGCTTGAGACACGGTGGTCTTGGATGAATGCCGAGGCAAGTCGGATTCTCCTACCTACCTCCTTAACCCCTTTCTTGGAGCTCGGCATGGGAACGCCGGTGATTCTGAAATGGAAACACCCTCCAACTCCCGTTGTTCTCTTGGTTCCAGCGGGTCAAACAAAGTGTGTTTGGCCTCTTGCTTCGACAGCACTACTACGTCCGTCAGAATGCAAACTCTCTGTTCATTTCCATACAAGGGACGAGCAGCTTCTTCTTGGCTCTCTCCAGAAAAGGTCTTTTCTGTCCTCCAGGGGTCACTTGTCACCCCATGCGCTTGTTCGTACTGTACGCACACTCCTCCTGCCCTGGACTATGCAGTGAATCTTCAAAATTTGATCTCTCTCTCTCTCTCTCTCTCTCTCCTCTCTCTCTCTCTCTGTGTGTGTGTGTGTGTGTGTGTGTTCTCAATTTTGAGACTTGTTTTCCCCTCCAACTATCTTGTCGTGAGATATGTGGCCCCTTGTAGAACCCCTTGGCCTAATAGTGAGATTGTGAAGGGGTATCATGCGTTTAATTTTGTTCTCTATCTGGTCGCAACTTTGGCAGCCCCAGCTGGAAGCCAGTTGAGGATCATCGCCAGACTCCATCATATACTTTACAGGTTTCACTGCGTCCAAGTTGAATCATATTTGTTGGTGTTACTGCGCCAATTGTCAAAACTTCCAAGGCGGTCCGCCTGTCAGAGATATTGGGCGTTCTTTGTCATGCTGTTGCACAAAGTACTGAGAGGATGGGTGAAATGATCACCAGCGGCCGCTTATCCCTGTTATTGTGCTTTCCTGTGATGTAACTTCCTTATGCTCAAAGTTGCTTGCTCTAGCTTCTTCTCTCTCTTTGTGCCCCCTTGACGTAAGGCAACGTTCCTGCTATTCAGTTAATCTGCATTTTGCTTCTACCCTCCTGCTAGGGCTTCACTCCTCCCCCCTTCCCTTTAACCGAGGCCAGCGGAAACTGTACTCACCAGACTTTCGTCGGTAAAAGAACTCACGCTTGGTGTCTCAGTGCATGTTTTCCACTCTCATCTACAACTTCCTTCATTACTGGATCTAACCAGGGTGCTGTCGGCCCTGGAGAAACAGGACACATACTTCAAACGCTATCACACATCACCAATCTTCAAGATGGCAATCATGACGGGTTTCCTTGCTGCCGCTGTGATGGCACTTTTGGTCGCAGCCAGCCCTGAGCCCGTACCCCAGGGTAATGGAGTCATTCGCGACCCTTCTTGCGGCTCCATATGCGCCTTCAGCGAGTCCCCGTTTGACAACGCCATCTGCTACGAATTCAAGCTTGACGACGGCCAGTGTAAGGCCGTCTTCATTAATTCAAAGGCCGGCAAGCTTGACTTCAACACTACCGACGGCAACATATCCGCCGACATGGAGTTTAAGCGCTCCCAGGTCGACGTTGACGAGAACAAGAGCAAGGGTACTGGCGCCACTTTCGATGCCATCAAGACCGTCAAGACACACGAAGTCACCATCAGTGAGGGAGCTACCACCCCCATCACGAAGCGTCTCTTTTTCGACCGTTCTGGCAAGGGCGAGAAGGTGTGCGATAACCAATCATCTGTCTGCTACAACCGCGGTCAGATGGCCAAGACCCGGGATTGCGAGGAGCTCCTCCGGTTTTGGAGCCAGACTCACGGCAAATGGGTCATCACGGACCGCGACATCGCTGGAAGACTTTGGATCGAGCTCATGACCAGCGGCAGCTGCGTCTTTGCTGTCGGCCACCCTGCCACCGGAAACCACATCAGCCCGATCAAGGACAAAGAAAGCTCTCTGGGCGACCTTGACATTGCTGGTATCCTCACGCAGACCATCACAAGCTGCGGCAAGAGTGGCGGAATGGAGGCCAGGGGTGTGATCCAATGCAACGCCTTCGACCTTGTGCTCTGGGTCGTTGGCAAGGGCAGCTTCGACTGTTGCAGGGGCGACAAGCCCCCGGGCAAGGCCATGGGTACAAGTTGGATGGCTATGTCTGCTGGTGACGTGTGAGCGACTTGATCATCTGGGAGACGTGCGGTCAACATCCGGAAGATCGGGGTGACATGACTGGAAACCGGGGTTTAAGCTTCGGTTCAAGTGCATGACCATACGGTAGGGGACGGAGGGAAAGACGCATATTGGAATTGCAACAATTGGTATAATTTACAGACTTCGGAAACTCGGCATCGTGATGCGTTCGACGGAATGCGAGGTTTTCTTTGTCATGACATGTTGGAAAGTGTGGTGATGGCTCTTTTATGTCAGGCTTCCATCCTCGCCGTGAGTCATATCCAGGGTATACCCCTTCTTCTCGTCCCTTCCGGATCCCTTCGAAACAGGGTTTTTTTTTTTTTTGTGATCTTGAATTCTCAACATCAAAGGTGACTCGGGAGCGCAGAATAAGGAAGCACTAGACTGCGAACAAAACATGGTTCTCAGGGTCAGCGCGTCGCAGTCGTAACAAGGGTAAGGATATCAAATGACCAAAACGGCTGTGCATGGAAGCCATAGAGACCGGGTTGCTCCCCGGTGTCGTTCACCTCACCAAGCACAGTCCCTACGTACCTCGGTCGAATTCCTCCGAGGGCATGCCTGCCGAGGCTCTTGGACGTTGTGAGGCCTGTCCGCCGCCCACGTCGGACCGGTCTGAGTGAGCGGCTGATACAAGCAGATGCGACGGCGGCTCCGAGTACGAGCTTTGAGGATATTCACCACACAGGTGATGGGAGCTCGTCAATCGCGTGGAGCGGTGGCGGGCGGGTGAACGAGAGCGCGCGAGCGCGCGGAAAGGTCAAAGTTTTGAAACCTCAGCAAGCTTTCCCACCAGCTTCCTCCTAGCTCGGGCCAGCGCATCGGCCTGCCGGCGACCTCGGCCGTCTGCCCCAACACCGCAGAGTGCTCGCGTCCGTTATGCTTCCCTGGTCAGAGAGAAACAGGGTCCGCCTCCCGTTTCGCCTTGGTCCTGCGGTGCTCCCGGCACATCGAGGCAAACTACTTACAGCCCAGACATGGATTATATCGTGTATTTCAACAACGAGGTTGGTCTGCTTACATGAATTTGTTCTGGGATGACTCGAGTCGAACAACCTGAGCACTTTTGCCGGACCGTGCCTGCTTTTTCTTCTCTGGTCAGCGTCTGCTGCTTGGAAAATCCCTGGTGTTTCCCTGCACTGTCCACCCTCGGCGCAGTTAGGAATCCGTATGGATTGGACTGAGTCGATGTTTAACTTGAGCAGGAGTCCTTTGCCGTTTGGATGAGAGAATTTGGGGCCGCAACTCGTCCTGTTATTCTTGCCCGGATCCAGAGAAACCAAACAGTCATATCGTCCCCTCCTTTGGTCTTGCCGTAAGGTTGCTAGTCTCACCATCGGCCTCGTTCATGATTGTGTACATGAGTCCGTCGTGACTTTCGGCGACTTGAGTAGTCATGCCAGTGGGAGCGCTCGCTCTAGTCGCCCTGCTAGCTGCAGCTGTTTCGTGCGCACCGTCAACACAGGATCTGAGGACCGACATAAGCATTATTCGGGACAATGATCTGCTAGGTAAGACATAGATCGTATCATTATACCCGGGATTTCTCTGGTGCTGACAACAGTGGTTGGTAGACTCGAAAAGCCCTGCGGCGAACACCAGCGCTCTGTTTCTTCACAGTAGGATGCCGTTCAGTGAGGCGAAGGCCGCATGTAACAAGCTCGGCGAGGAGTTGTGGGATCCCACTCCCGAGTCGAACGGCACTCGGAGGATCCTCTCCATACTCGACTATCAGGAGCCGGGCATTGACTTATCCCAAATATGGGTTGCGTCAAAAGACGGCGCCACCCCGTCGACGATCAACTTGCGAGGCGAGGTTTCCTCCGCCGATCCCTCCGCCACCAACCCGGTCCTCTGTATGCAAACGGCCCCATTCTCCAAAGGTATAGGTCAGGACAACACCGAACAGTGGCAGGTCGTCGTCCACTCCAACAACGACCATGTTCTCGGCTTCCGGGACCGGAACAGCTTCCGGTTCCAGGGTATGCGGTTCGCAACCAAGACAGAGCGCTTCGCGTATCCCGAGATGTATCCGGGCACCGGCGGTAACGCCACGGCGCTCGAGTTCGGCTCTGCCTGCTACCAGGGGTTTGGCAGCGAAGACTGTCACTACCTGAACGTCTACACGCCGTTCCTCCCGCGCAACAGAGACGTCGACTGCGGGCTTCGACCAGTCATGTTCTGGATTCACGGCGGCGCCCTGACGAGCGGCTCTGGCAGCGACCCTCTGTTCGACGGCGGGAATCTTGCCTCCCGTGGCGATGTCGTCGTCGTCACAATCAACTACCGCCTCGGCACCTTGGGATACCTGGCGCTTGACGACGGGGAGACGAACGGCAACTTCGGCCTCGCTGATCAAATTCTTGGCTTGGATTGGATGAGGCAGAGCATTCGAGACTTCGGCGGCGACCCCGGCAGGATCACCATCTTTGGCCAGTCCGCCGGCGCCGCATCTGTCCGGGCCATGATGGCATCGCCGAAAGCTGCCGGGAAGTTCGCGGCAGCGATCCTCATGAGCAACCTGGGGGGGATAGCGTACGGGGAGTCGTACTCCAGGTATTACTCGATTGAGGACCAGCTGGAACTCGTAGGGGACGCCATACTTCGCACCACCAAGTGCACCAACGCAACATCACAGGTCGAATGCCTTCGGAAAGTGCCTGTCGCAAGCCTCGGGGGCGGGGCGCGTTATCTTGTCAACGACGGTGTCTATCTGACGACAGACGAGCTGCCATTGAAGGGGGCTTCGCTGAATGTGCATGTGCTCATGGGCATCGCATCCGAGGATGGTTTGCCGTTCTTGACCTTGCCACGCAACAGGACTGTCGTCAACGACACACAGTGGCTCACGTCCCAAGGTCTTCCGGCGCCGCCTCCACGTCTTTTCCCTCCGATAGATACCAATAACAAGACCCGGGCGGCGTTCGGCGTAGGCGCCCAGCTGGCAACCGACGCCATGTTCCGCTGCGTCGACCAGGCGACTGTCTTCGCAGGCCTGGACAGCGGCGTGCTCGGGTCCAAGGTCTACTACTACGAGCTCGAGAGGACGTACCAGACGCCAGGGTGGCCCAAGATCGACCTCTGCGAGGCGCCCAAGTCGGAGGAACACCCCGCAGGAGACCCCGAATCGCCCGTCGACAACCTGCGATGCCACTCGGGCGAGCTGCTGCCGGTGTTTGGCAACATCGTGCGTCAGGGAAACCCGCTGCGCGACGAGTACGATTTACCCTGGGAGCAGTACCTCCTCGACGCCTTCACGTCCTTCGCGAGGACGTACGACCCGAATCCGGAAAGGGAGTTTCTCAAGGCGAGGGGGTTTGAGAGCACCCTGAAGGCGCAGGAGCAGTCGCCATGGGAGCCGGCCGTCAAGGGCGAGATGAAGATGAGGAGGATCGACTGGCCCGTGGATGGTAATATGATGAGGGGCTTTAAGGATCTCGAGCAGTGCAGGTTCCTGAAATTGCCATTGGATTACTACATTTGAGTACATATTTGGGAAGCCCACAAGACAGACGCAGATGTTTATTTCTGGACTTTTACAATTCGATATTGATCTTAACTACATGTGGATCATGCTGAAAGGGTCTATGTTCCAGTCCTTCTCGTCACTTTGGTATCTCATCGATAACAGGATCTCGTCCCCAATCCATCTTGTATTCTCAGTCAAGCCGGGTAATACGTGACTGCTCAGGGATTCGATCCGTCTAGCCATGCAGGTCTTGGGACTTGGGAGAGCAGGGTTCTATTCCTCTTTGGTTTCTCGACAGAGACATGATTGAATGAAAATAAGAGAGAAACTCCCTGAGGCTTGCATTGAGTAAGCATGGATGTGGCCAGGGTATCTACAGCCGGGTCTAACTGGGCCGCGCACCAGCTGCCTGATGCAGGCTCAGAGGGGTAAACCTGCACAGCCTTCCTGCGCGTGACCATCAGGCTCAGTATTTCCTTACCTTTCTTCTTCTCCTGACTAGGAAGTTTCCATCTCCATGATTGATTCTTTTGTCAGTCGTAACCCGTGCTATCCAGATCCGTATCACGGCACCGCTGGCTGCTGGCAATGGAGGCTGCAATCGGAGTCATCGGGCTTTCCTTACAGCTCATCGACTCCGCCGTAAAGATCAAGCGAGCAATCGGTAACTACAGGTCTGCCTCAACAGATATTCATCGGTTAGCACTCAAAATCGAACGAGTAGAGGCTATATGCGGTGCTATCACGAAGTGCCTCGAGGGCGAGCCTTCGACACGACGATGCTCCGATCTCATCGAAACCTGGGGCGTCTGTGTGCTGAGAAGTGTCCAGTCGACTCTTACAGAGCTTCACTACATCATCGCCAAGCTCGAAAAGAAGGCGGTGAAAAAGAGAATAGTGAACACCGCTGGGATGGCCTTCTTGGAGAAGAAGGACGACATAACACGTCTGAGCAAGAGTTTTGACGAAGATCTAAACGATTTACAACACATGATGACGACCGAAATATTGTGCGTCTCTAATATCGATGCCCTGACCCTTTTTTTTACTAACGACAGAGGCAGCTCTCAATGCAACGTCGTTCAACAGTTGGTCGTCCATCATTCGAGCGCGCAGGATGCATATCCAACAGAAGACCAGACAACTTCCTTGACTTACTTCGAGTCCCACACCACTGCCTCTGCCGAGCCAATTGTAACAAGATCAGTCACCAGAAGCAATCGAAAGTTCGTTGGCGTATTCGGTTTCCACGGCCAGACACAAAGCGTCGAAGTCGTTAGAAAACGTCGTTGGCAGAACAACATGGAGACAACGACGTCAAAGGAGACCAAGACGTATACTTTCGGCCTCAGTGACATTTCTTACATAGTTGAGTTCCACCGGCATTTTAGCGTAGCGAGCCCAGTGGTATACTCCATGAACATTCGACACGTCATCCCGTGGCAATCAATGCTTTTCGAAGAAGTAAAAGATGCCATGCGTGAGGGTAATCTGCAAGCGTTGCAGGGTATGCTTTCTGCCGGAAGGTTTACTTTGAGTTCTCTGTGCGGGAACAAGACCCTGTTCGAGGTAAATTTGCTTT
This sequence comes from Colletotrichum echinochloae, assembly GCA_016618095.1. Lineage (NCBI taxonomy): Eukaryota > Fungi > Ascomycota > Sordariomycetes > Glomerellales > Glomerellaceae > Colletotrichum > Colletotrichum echinochloae. Next base: position 4,753,213 of record JADEZT010000004.1, read on the forward strand.
AATCGTGGTGGTCTTCCACAATATTGGTTGTACTGAATGCTGTCTGACCAATATGCTATAGATGGCAACCATTACCAAACAGCCTCTCATTTGCCGTTTCCTTGCTCAACAGAACGCCGGGCTATGCTTTGACGAGCAGTGGGTTAGATCGTTTCCGGGTTGACTTGGGCTAACCAGATGCTCAGGCTTTGCAGACCCGATAGTGGCGACTATCGAGTTTACTTTTCAGAGTCTCTTGAGGCCCGTCGTCGTGTCTTTGAGATTAATGACATATTCCAACTAACTCGGGCATCCAAAGCCTCGAGGTTTCGACTCTTGGCCTTTCAACTGACAGACATCCTGTCTTTAATCGAATTGTATCATCGATGTAATGAACCGACTCTAGACCTCACCGAAAAAGAAGACTTTGTCAATGCCGCTTGGGACGCCGCTGTATACATCTTCACGTTTCGTTTTTCGGGGAATGAACCTTCGTTTCCAGACGATCACTTGATGGGACTTTTTACAGGACTGTTTGTTGATTTGATCAAGAATGGTGTTGACGTACACAGACTTGTCAGTGATAGCGCTCATCTTTCTGAAGTGAAGAAGGACGGCTACCATACCTCACTGTACAAGATACTCAGAGCCTACGAATGCCACCGAGATGTCGAGGCGGCTTTGTCATGTTGGTTAAGGATACTTAAAGCCTGCCAAATTGACATGCATAGGTATGTACGCTATGAAACAGAATTCTGTCAGCATTCATGGCGTACGGACCAAGAGGGTTGGGCACGATCATTGAGTACGAAAGAGATTGAAGGTTTCGAAGTCCCCTTCTGGCGCCGGTTCGTCGACCCACTCAGCAAAGCCTACGATGTCAGATACGAGTTTAGAAACTGGGGCTGTCTGTACCCACCTGGGAGGCGCTCAGGGTTTGCATATAGACGAGGAGTCCGGAGAAATCTGGAAATATTGTCAAAGGAGGAGCATCGACAGCACGTTGCAATTCAGAGGCGCGAGTTGGCTATACACACTGATTGGCCGTTCGAACACTCTTTTGTCCAGACTTTTCCCCTGAGTTTATTACCTCATTTCAGTCTTTCGGTAACGGAGCAATCGAACATCGAGAGGTCGTGTTTATACGCTAGGGACCTTATGCAGAACAGGTTTGACAGAAGGCAGCTGCGGAAACTCTACAAGTCTGGCTACCTGAAGAGAGAGAAACATACACTCAGAGTACCAGGAGCTTGGCCGATTTTGGAATGGCAGGTTCTGGGTCAGCCGGCCACACATATGAAGGAACATACATCAAGGTCTCCCATATACCTACTCTTCAATACTTTAAGGCATTGCACAATATAGTTATCACAACAAACGTGACTACAGCTGAATGTCACATACACACACTGCAATGTAGCAAACCTGTTAATGGGATAACACAACATGGCATGCCCCCAGCTACTGGTGGTATCTAGAGGAACTACAGTCACAGCTCAGCAACATTTGTGGCGGGCTGGAATGCCGGCACGATGAGATAAGGATAGTGAAAGAGCCCCGCCATCCAAGAGTAAAGGCAACACGGTCTCCAATGAGCCAACACAATCTCCATTGATTAGATAATATTTGCTTCGGTTGATGTCTCCGTCATCTATGGTATAATTAAGGCAAAGAAGCTGAGTTTTCGCATACTGAGAGCCCCCCTGTTACGCCTTATACCGAAACGAAAAGACCTTCCACCCTTGCCGTGCGTAACTTATCGCGGGACGTTGGGCAGCGGCCTCGGTCCGACGATTTGTCTACGGCCAGCCCCGATTCCCTGGGCTCCCTTGTTCTGGTTGTCCCCACCAGTGTAGCCGGACCACTGGCTGACGTCCCAGCGACCTCCAATACCACCGCCGATTCCATCGACACCGTTACCGGTAGGAACTGCCTGGGCCGTCTCTTTCTGGGCCTCTTCCCATTCACGCTGACGTTCGCGCTCCATCTCCATTTCGCGCTCGAGGAGCGACTTGGACGCCCATCCGCCTGCTTTAGTCTTGTTCTGGCTTTGGGCACGTCGGCGATCCTCAGAGTCTTGCTCCGCAGTGGCGCCTAGCTCGCGAGAGTAGGTTTGCTTGGCGGCAAGTGGGGCTGGCGCGGCGTTATTAGCGAGGAACCGGTCGGTCCGGCTTGGTGGGGGCTGATTCGCCGCCTTGTAAGCGGCAGGATCCGGAAGAGGTCGACCGCCCGTTGTATGAGCAACAACCTTTTGAGGCGGTTTAGCGACTGCCGTAGGATCCGGAAGCGGCCTCGGGGATCTCGGAGGCGGTGCGGGGGCATCGTTGTCTTGCACATCCTGGTGCTGAGACCATGCAGTCTGAAGCACCTCCCGCTCGTTTCTGGACCACGAGTCTTGGCGGCTAGGGGCTCCGTCGGACGGCCGGCTCCTAGACCTGAGCCGAGCCTTGGGATCATTAGTCACGGCCAGTGTCCTGCCCGTTCGGCCTTGGCGCTCAAGCTCGTATCGCCTCTCGCGTTCCCGGGCTTCTTCGAGCTCCTTCTCCAGCTCCGCGATCCGGTCAGCCCCGGTCTTATGGGGCTTGAGGGCTTGCTCCGACTGGTATTGACTGAGGAATTGTCCACGGAGACGGGCATCACTCTTGCTTCTGGCGCGGCTCCGTTCCTCGGCTAAGCGGGCTTCGACTTCGGCTTCCTCCTTGCGACGCTTCTCTTCCGTCAGCTTCCACATGCGCTCTTCCTCTTCCCATTCGCGTCTTTCCTGATCGGCCTGCCGCTGCTTCTCTTCCACAAGACGTTGTATCTCCTGCTCTTCTCGCAAGCGCGCTTCGCGCTCGAGCACCTCCTCTTTTTGACGTCTAAGCTCCTCCATCTGTTGTCGTTGGCGTTCCTCTTCAGCTTCTTTCTCTTTCCGCCGTTTTTCCTTCTCGGCTAAGGTGGGGACAGAAGGGCCAGCACTAGTGATCTGCCTCCGGCTCCCGAACGATATGCCTAGATTTCCTTGGCTGGCACCGCCCATGTAGCCATACTGAGCGATGTTCCATGCTGGGGAGGTGGCACCCTCGTGTTCCTTTCTACTCCAGCTGCTAACGGGAGACGTAGGCTTAGTCGGGCTCCATCTTCCCGAGCCTGAGTCTCCAGTCTTGGCACTGGCCAGGTTGGGCCGAGGGGAGCCGAATCCAGACGCATTCGAGAACCCGCGTGATCGCGTAGGCGAAGGGGTTCCACGCCCAGTGCCTTGAGGACTCATCACTCCGCGGCTTTTGGAGCCGATCGGCGAGGGGAAGTTGGCTGGGTTTGCTGCGTGTGCGGCACGGCTGAAGGCGCCTAGGCATTGCAACACCTGGGCCGGGTCTTTTTGCTCGAACAGATCGACGGTAAGGAAGACATCGTGGTCCTGCAGGTTAAGAGGGGGCTGTTTGCAGGCGCGTAGAAAGTGCGAAATGTTCTCCATCTGAACGAAAGGCATCGCTGACTTCTTGAACTTGACACCAGGCGGTGGTACCGCGAGGTTGATTAATCTGGAGCATCGTCTGTCAGTAACGGTTGGCTATCAACATACGGTAGTCGACCTACTTGCACAGCGCGACGCCATCTTTCAGTCCCTCAAGGAGATCACCGGTAGGTAGTCTCTCTCCCAAGACGCCCTCTATCCAGCTACTGACTTCTTTCGCTGCAGCAGGTGTGTACTTGTCGAGGCGCAATTTGCGCAAGTCCTTGTCCAAGGACGTTACTGATGCCATCTTGTATCTTGGTATGTGTTGTCAATGGGGGAAACAATAGCGGATCGGGGCCAGTCGGTGCTTATGAGTCGAGGCTCTTCGCGGTTGGGTTCGTGGGATGCGTTTCAGTAATGCAGCGTAATGCAGCGTTTAGGCGCTGACGTCGGCGGGGGACGGCGATGACGGAGTTGGAGTTGGGGGGACGAACGCTGGACATGCAGCCCGATTTGCGCGTGCGTAAAACGTGTCTCGGATTGTGCTGCTGATGATTCCGCTGTATGCCGTTTTGTGGTCGCTCGAGAGGACAGCCGGAGGGATATTCAGTGTTCTGGGGGGAGAAACTGGGCAGTCGGGTGGCAGGTCGTAATGATTGAATGCCCGGCGCAGACAGGTCGTGGTGGGGAAGTTTTAATTGTTTATGCATCTCGCGCTGGCGGGAACCTGGGATAAGGTGACAGCGCCCCCGGGGTCCAGCTGGTGCGCCGCGGCCTTATGGAGTGACGTGTGCGCTGGTGGCTGGTGGGGTCAATGTAACTCTGGTTCTCTGAAGGTTCGGCTTGCGCCTGCAGGGAATAATACGTGGCTGAAGATAAGATATCCATTTCTCGGCCAAATTTCCCGTGGCGGTGCAAATTATCCAAGGTTGACCTCATTACTTTTCTAGAATCTTGTGAGCTTCGCGTTCTGAAGCCATGGGTTCCTGAACGTCCATATTTTCCCCCCAGCCCCCATACCAAACGGCGCAGATGTCTCCGACACGGATATCACCCATTCTGGAGGCGTGGTACAAGTGGAAGTCACTCAGACTACCATGGCGCAAGCGCTTCCTTGTTGGTACGGTTCCAACTCCTGCCCGCCCCGCCCCTCTCCTCTGTAAATGACCACGGAGACTGATACGCTCGATTCTAGGCCGTGACCTACAGGGCTACACGTTTTGGGAGTTCCGAGAGACCCGCGGCGATGGACCTGGCCGCTTCCGCCGCATCGTCAAGTATCCGCGATCCGTCTACCTCTCCGACGTCAAGGTATCTCCGTTGTGGCATCAGTGGTTGAGGTACACCCGGCAACAACCCCCGACGCTTGAAGAACAATCGCGCGAGGCCTTCCGACAGGAGCGCATGAAAGTGCTGGCAGCGCAGGCGGATGCCAGATGGGAGGCAAAGCCTAGGTTGACGGATGCTCCCGGTCAGCAAACAGGTCAGCGTTTACCATCGTTCAACACTGCACAGACCCAACCCATTGCGCCGGAACTGGAGGCGACGAATGCAAACACGAAGGTGAACGCGTCCGAGACAGCATCGCCGCAGCCTGACAAACCGGCCGAGCCGGCTCCGCCTCCAAACGAGACGAAGATCAAGTACGGAAAGGACCCTTGGGCGAAAGCTCAAGGGCCGAGTGAGAACTGGCAGCCAGAGGCGTGGGTGCCACCTGTAGGAAAGAAATAAGTGACACATATGGCGGCATCGCATCTGTGTATTACTAGAAGACGGAATGAATCTCCGCACATGTACCAACAATCCAACATGGGACGTTTTGCTGCCAAGTTTGATGTGTCGAGTCGTCTTTTAGCGAGGTAGTATCGGCATGCCGAACCAGCCTCAGCAGCGCCGCCATGCTCGCATTCCTGTCATGAGGTAAACAAACGCCTGAACTCCCATGTTGTGCCAATCCGTACCCAAAATCCAGGCGCTGCGCATCTTTAGCAGAAGATATGTGACAGAATCACGTGTCCTAATCGACGTCTTCCCTCTTGGTCTCCTTTTCCAGGGAGCCCCGGAGCCTCTCCTCTTGTCTCTTCCAATGACTGCCCTCTTCATAGTCTTTGCTTATTCTTAGAGCGCTACGTAGTCTCTCGCTCTCCTTGATCTTGGCATCGGCCATCTCATGCACTTGGTGGCTCTTGAAGTGTTTGCGTACGGGCCCGACACCGCCGCCGCGGCTGTTCTTCTGTTTCTCGAGCTCGGCTAGCAGCTTCGTTCGCATCTCATCGCATCGCTTCTCTACTTCTTCCTCGTCAAGACTAGAATAGTTGATCAGTATCATACCAGCCGATGGCCAAGAGAGGCAAGATAAGCTTACCCTTCATCTTCAAGTGTGTCGCGCAAGTCCAGCACCTTAACCTCCACCTCGCGCTTGCGGTCGTGCTCCAATATTTCCTTATCGGGTTGTCGCTGCTTGTGACGGAGTGAGTCGGCGTCCTTGGGAGGGTAGGGCGCGCCGTAGTCGCGCGGACGCATATGCGCGAGGTTGCGTTGGACATAGCCGGAAGTGCCACTGCCACGAGGCGTTGAGAGACCGACGTTGTCGGACATGACTCTGTGGATTGACTTTTTTTGTTGGTGGTGTACTTTGTGTGGGATTGAAAAAACAGTCACGACCTTTGCCTGCTGATCTTGAATCGACTCGGTGTCGGGGGGGAAATCGATGTATTTCGTACCTTGGATCTGCACGAGACGTCACTGACCCAGGACCCTTGGCAGAAGAGGTACAGGCGACAGCCACACAAGGCGGTGAGTTCGAGTGCAGAGACAATAGGCGGCAGAAAAGTTATGATGGTGGGATGGTGGGGTACTTTCTTCTTTAGGCGATTGGAAGACTCACCCACTAATCAAGAGAAGACAGAAGACTCATCGATGTAAGTGAGAGTCCAACAAGAAATTTGTTCCCACAAAAGGCTTCTAACGGAGATTCCAGCTCCCCAAAACTTCTCTAATCAGGGAAACCAAGATTATTCCTGAAATACTTCGTCCTCAGTCCAAAAAAAACCAGTTCTGTAATGCCGTCCCTCGAAGGCCTCACTGAGGGGCAGGGGCAGCCCACCCTGGACGCCATCAACAACGCCACTGCCCAAGGCACTGAAGAACTTACCTTTCCGCCAGTGGCAAAGGAGCACATTCTGAACTGCTCCTACGACAGCTGGTTTCCCAAGTACCGGACAGTGTCAATCAGGTCGAGGATAATCAAGCTATCTGCTGACTTTGTCCAATACGTTCGCGACGATGGCATCATACTCGCCGACGAAGATGATGTTCTCGCCGAGGAAGACGAGGGGGAGTGGTCCGCCTCTTCAAACACAGCCGACGCACCGAGACGAAACCAGCATCTCGAAGAGGATAGCTCCGACGACGAGCCTGAGGCCGACTCCCGGCCTCCGAATGAGCGCTTCCCTGAAATCCACCAGGAGATCAAGGACATTATCAAGGAGCTGGGAGGCGCTGTTGCGCCCAAGCTGAACTGGTCCGCCCCGAAGGATGCGGCTTGGATCTCACCGCACCAGAACACGCTCAAGTGCACATCGCCCAACGATATCTATCTCCTTCTGAAGAGCTCCAGTTTTGTCAGTCATGACTTGGAGCATGCCTTCGAAGACACCGTCTCCTCGACCGCGAACAGGCCTTTCCAGCCTGTCCTGGTTCTGAGACCGTTCTTCGCGCCCAATCCTGCGCTTGAGTTTCGTTGTTTCGTCAAGCACCGCGCTCTCATCGGCATTTGCCAGCGGGACTGGAACTACTACCCTTTCCTCGACGGTCTGCGGCCTGCGCTAGTGTCCAAGATCAGCGACTTCTTCGAGGACCGTCTGCGCTTCACGTTTCCCGACGGATCCTTCGCCTTTGATGTCTACGTGCCCGGCGACAGCGACTCACATGACGAGCTCGGGAAGGTGCGCCTTATTGACATTAACCCCTGGGCGCCGCGAACCGACAGTCTGCTCTTCAGCTGGGTCGAGCTACTCGAGTTCAAGGTCCCGAGGCCGGTGTTAGGTTCCGTTGTGAACGAGGAAGAGCAACTTGAAGATAGCGCTGCGGACGAGACGACAGACGATGAAGATGCTGATGAACTGGTTCCTGAATTGAGGCTGGTTGAAAAGGACAACCCAGCTGCATTCAACTTCAGCACACCGCAGTACTCTGCGCATAAGCTGCCAAAGGAGGTCGTCGATGCGAGTTTGTCGGGCGAAGGCGGACTGAGGGAGTTTGCTCAGCGGTGGAAGGAAATGACTGAGGCTGAGGGTGGCGGTGATGTCTGGGAGAATCCTGCCACGGCCGAGGCGTGAGATGAGGACTTCTAATTCCAGCCGAGTAAACATCTAGCTGGAGTATTGTAGGGGCACGATGTCTATTCGTATCGAATATAGCCTCAATAGATATGCGCCAGCATGGTGGGTCGGGTAAATACATGCCGTCGTCATCAAGCAACATGGGCTCACGCGCTCCAAGCAGTTCCCCCGAATTGATCGCACCTGTGCGTAACCTTGATGCGGTGGACTGAGAGCGGAGAGCGCAGAGCTCTACCACATAATATCACCCGTTCACTATCCATACGATTGACATATTCCCTAGAGTCGAAAAAATGAGGCCACACATGTGAGACATCTACTTGGTGAGGTAGTCAGACGAGGTCCGAAGAGAGCAACCTCTACCAGGTTCTAGTAGGTCGCCAGAAAGCTCTTTTGAGAATGGTTGAAAAAATCGGCGTTTCTCACATGAACAGTCAATCGTTCTGCATAGGTAGCTGCAGGTGATCGTATTACGGCAGACGATCTTAACATTTCGCTCTTTCCTATCTATTCTCCTTCCCCAATACCCGCTTACATAAGATTCGGTAAGTGCCAGAACGTCTGGCCCGAGCTCCTACCTTCCCTTCGCCCCGTCGCAATTTTGTGAGTGGGACCCGAGACAACCAGCAGCTTCTTCCCGCTCAACCAACACCACCAGCTCCTCCCGACCCCCAAACTCCTCATCACACACACCCTCCAGCTGACACCAGCTGTCCAACCTCAACGCCACTCATCATCGTCGACTGGCTAGCTAGAGCTTCCTCGCCGTCCGCCTCGATTAAGCAGGAGCATCGCTCTGCTCGATTACCCTATGAGTGCCCGAGGCGGAAGCCGACCACCTCCTCGAGGCCGCCCAAACAAGGTGACCAAGCCTGCTGGAGGCCTCAAGCGCGACGCTCACGGCCGCCAGAGCCGGCACTCCTCCGTCGCAGCCGACCAGCTGGACCAGCTCGCCCACGATGCAGAGGCCGAGGCCGAACACGAAGATGACGACGAGATAACCGCCCCTCCACCCCAAGGAACTTCCTCTTCTCATCATCACCAGCAACAGCACCACCAGCAGCACCCCCATTCGAACCCCTTCGACCTCGCCGCCGCCGGCATTCTAGCCAACGGTCCTCCAGGCTCAGTCCCCGGGGCTGACCCCGATATCCATCCCGATCTGCATAGCTTGCCGGCCCAGTTCGCCATGGAAGCCCCGATGGGTACCCATGGCGCCGGGGGCCTGTCCCGGACGGCCGAAGACCTCGCTTCTGAGAGCGGATACGGGCAACTGGTCATCGACAGTGCACTCGCCAAGCGGCTGGCCAACAACGAGGGACAGCGGCTCGCGGTCCAGCGTCGCCAGGACCAGACCCTAAACCTGAAGAGGAGAAGTAACGTCGAAGCGTTGCTGGCTCACATCTCGGGACAGGAAGCCCACAGTCCCTGCAAGAGCTGTCACAAGGGCTACGGACCTTGGAATGGATGTGTGGTCGTCAGCGGCCAGATGTGCGGCAGCTGCGCCAACTGCTGGTTCAATGCGAGCGGCTCTCGCTGTTCTTTCCATGGTAAGCAGGAGCCGAAGATGCAGGGAGTCGGTCCTTGAGAAACGTTGGATCATGATTAACAAACTTTTCCACGCAGAAAACAACCTTCCTCAGCATATGCCAGCCATCCAGCTTCAGCCTGTGCCCCAGGTGTCCGCGAATACAAGCTTTGCTGGCACAGCGCCGATGGCTCCGGGCATGGCCCCCGCAGGCCCCAGCTTTGGACAGCCTGGCGCCGACCCGACGGTTGCGCAGTTTGTCAAGGATGTACTGGACAGGGCCATGGCGGAAGCTCGGAGCGACAACCCACACGTGCGGTTCCAACTCCGGATCGAAACAGCGGCACGGCAGCTAGCTCTTGCTAGCGCCGAGTACGCCGAGTTCCTTTCCCAGCAGGGGCGTCATGACCCGAGTCAGCATCCCGATCCAGAAAGTTCCGTACCGGAGGCGCCAATGGGAGAGGGTGACAACGGGGCCTGAAAGGGTCTTGTCGACCTACTTTTGCCCTAACCCCCCATCTTCGCTTTGTCATCCTGGTGTCAAAGTGCAAAGAGATGGCCCGGCTTTTCATGAGGTACCATGGGGTTTTAGCCTTTACTTCCGGCACAGCCAACTGCAGATGCCCGACTCGCCGTAGCCATCTCGTGACGATTGAGCGTGCAGGCATCACAAGGCCCCAGTGTAGCTTCTTCACCATCATCATGCTGCACTGATTTTGAGCAGACAAATGGCTCGGGTGCCTGACTTACTCGCTCTCCATAAGCTTCCCTTGACACATGTGTTGCAGAGCACAGTCTGGTATACGAATACAGGGAGAACAAAGGAGCAACATTTTGAAACGGAACACGAACTCGATATTTCCCCTGGACAGGCAGGGAATGGAGAGCAGGCATGCGGCCAGAATACAGGATGGACACCAAACACCATGGCACAATCACCAGATAACATGTGGACGTCAGAGAGTGACATTTTGGACACACAAGACGTGTGTAAAAGAAGAGCTGACCTGCCGCCATCATGAGACAAGGTTGGGGGTTGATATGTGTACACGCACACACACGCACGCATATATAGATTGATACCAATAATCTCAATACAGCACTGCCGCTACCTAGGTTGTTCGTATGACACTAGATCATCTATCGTTAACCAGCATCTCTCAGGTCTGTGGATGGCAGCTGGTCGTTGTGTCTCCTTTCACTTTTGACAGTAAGTCTCCTGATTCGCCGCATTCTATATTAAAGCTCTTTCTTCATCATACATCGGGACGCAGTAATCACACAGTTCAAGAACCTAGGGAGGGTACTTATTGGTATCGTTGTATTACATTGCAGATATCAGCTCGGGCGAGGGTACAGGCAGAAGTGTTCCATAATGCGTTCAGCCCGGCAGCCCTCATTCATGAGGAAGTAATATGCAGCGAAGCCCCTCCGCTGCCGTCTATCCCCTGCTGGGCCACATATCCTTCATCGTCACAGCCGAGTTCCCTGTGTGCTCTCTGTACACTTGCCCGGTGCGCCTGCTCTAGCGAACTTGCTTGGCGTCTCGAGTGAGGCCACCCATCCTGCTCAATGCCAAGAGGCATATACTATAGGGGCACCTTATCGCGTAAGCGTGGTATGTGCCCTTCCGCCCCTTGTGTCACATCAGATCAGGCTCCATGTTGCAAGCCGTGTCTGCTGTCACCTTACCCGGCTCGCTCAGGTCAGACGGATGTGTACTGTAGCCCGGGTGCTCTTGGGCCCAAGAGGAACAGTATAGTATGTATGCGCGCAAGCGTCCCCGATACCCTCCCTGCCCACCTTGCCATTGTATCCCTGGAAGCCAGCAGCCAAGATCCTCAGTACTCGTGACTAGAAACTCTTCGAGCCCCGGTTGAAAAACCTTGGGAGCCATTCCCCGCCGATCCGACACCATGCCGACAGCTTCCTAGCGAAGGGGGGGCACAAAAGCTACTTTTGCACACAGACGCCCTCCGGTCAGTCACCCAAAAGTTTATCCTTCAACGTCTCTCGATCCCAGAACGAGAAGGGGGAGGGGGGCATTGGCGGTCCAATGGAGTGCAGAGGTGCACTTACCTAAAGCAGTTAGATGCGGCTAAATAGCAAAATGCCTACGGCCAAATAGCCGCACTCGGTCCAATGAGTTCAAAGCGGCCACCTGAATGAGGTTAATTGCGACGCGGAGATGGAGGAGGGACATCAAATCCAGGCAGGCTGGACTATTCCACTGACAAGCCGGTGAACAAGAAAAATGTATCCGCACTCAGAAAATACAGTAGTAATTACTCAGTGGTTGACTTGAGTGCTAATTTGTCAACTCCCCCCTTTTCTTTCTTTCTTTCTTTCATTTTTCATTTTTCATTTTTCGGGGGGGGGGGGGGGGGAATACCGGGTGCTTAGTGTTCATGTCTTGAAAAAGCTGGAGGAGGTACAGGTTCTAATGACTCGGTCTATTTTGCGAGTGCATTTTGGTTGTCATCCGCCTGGACTGGAAAGAGGCGAAGTGTTGGGACTCTGGATGGAACGGGTAGCAGCCCCGGCCCTGTCTGATTCTTCATGGGCAAAAGCCTGGGAAGCCCAGGGCCAAGATCGCATCGTCCCGAAATCTCCGGCCCATCTAGCCCTTGAACCCGGCGAGCCGTCTCAGTTCCCAGACAAAACGGGGCCTCCGAGAGAAAGGGGGTGAAGAGCTATATGCCTCGCAGCCGGGCAAAACAAAACAGTCCAAATTTTATATGCGTACTATATGCATCTTAGATAAAAGGATCGGGGGGGTTCACACCCGCGAGGGCTGTTAAAGCAGCATACCTCAACATCTGGTTCAAAAAAGTAACATAACATCAATGACGTAAATACGAGCCGCCCATTGGTCTGAGGCCCTGCCACCCTGCGACATGTTTGAGAACAAGGGGGGGAAGTCATCAGCGTTCCCGCGATGGATGGGATGGAACGATCCCTGTCCATTAGTAAAGAATTCCCTCCGATAGGTGCGCAGTTTTGCCCGCACCCTTCGAATGAACTTACGGTACCTACGGAAGACGGTGCTCGCCCTTCCAACAGCGCAATCTAGTGTAGTGTCTGTCTCCTGCCCAAGGGCCCTGGCATCCTTGTTCGACGATCACTTCAAGATTCATTTCCCCATCATCTTTCTCATATTCCCCTTGCTCCGTCAACCCCTCGAGCCTATCTTCTGATTCGCTTGGCCGAGGGGAGTATTTCCATGTCCAGAAGGCCGACGAACACACCAATCCCCCCCTTACCCCCCGAAATATGTTAGCACTACATCGCACCGCTTCGTCCCTACCCCTGCACTTGCTTGGAAAATCTCAATACCTTAGCGGCGTACGTGCTTCCCCCAATTGAATTTCATGTCTCTCTATCGAGAAAAGTCTTGACGTTCTTGGCGGCCTTGGCCGCGGAACTGCGAGTACGTGCGCCACGTCCACCTCCGTGCTCCCCTTTCCTCAGTCTCTCCTACGACGCCTGACCAAATCCCTGTTTGAGTGTAACGTACTTCTACTTATCTCTACACCATCTCACCCAAGCTTGGAGGACTTTGACTCTGACGAAGCGGGCAGTAAGAAACGGGGTGATGACGGGGGGCGGGGGGGTGTGTGGGCTTGGACAGGACCCTTGAATTCTAAAAGGGAAAGAAGAAGAGAAGGGGGGAGTCTAGATGGGGTGTGGTTCAGCGCGCTGCTTGATGACGGATGTTTCGGAAGCCTTTCCAGAATTGGCCGTCTCTTCTCCTCCCCTTAGTGATTTACGAGAGAACGATCCCCGGGCGACCGGAAGCGGCGCAGTCACGACGCCGTGAACGGCCGAGAGCGGGGCCTGCCGACCAGTTGTCCAGTCCTCGATGCGGCTTCGGGTCTCGGTCAGCCCAGCCAAGCCACCCTACCCTCTGCGCGGTGATGTGGCGACATCTTCAAGATAAGTTCTGCTCGCATAATCTGGAAGATAATGCATGTTGATTGAGCTAGCTGCTGTTTTGGGAGGGCCAAGAAGTCACGGCATCTCAACGCTCGTACAGGCATCTGTTGAACTCTGCCTTTTACTAGATAGGAAGCCTGCCTTCAAGACAGGCAGGCAATACGCCGTTAGCAGTTGAAGAACTGGCAAGGCTGATGTAGAAAGGTTCCGTGTCACAGCAGCTCGCTCGAGGAATAAGGAGACTTTCGTAATTAAACAGAGTATTTGACCACCTCCCATCCATCGGGCTCTCTCAAATGCATTCAAGTTCATTGCTTCTTTTCCTCTTGCTATCCATCCATCCGGGAATCGAATCCACCCCTACCCGTCCCTCACGTTCTCGTCGCCTCGCTACCCCGCTGCCTGCATACGGCAAGACTCCGTCTTCCGTGTGATCCCGTCTGCTGCTGTCGCGACGTCGGGTTTGATACATGGCTGCCTCTCCCTGTTCATTTCCTCTCGATACGGACCGTGGATAAATAAGAGTAGAAACCAAAAGCGTGACCGTCCAGTTATGGGAGAAATATAGCAGGGACGGGCCGAGGGTGGAAGAAGAATACAGTCGCGTAATCAAGGGAATCTTGGGAAACCTTCGGGTCGCCGTTTGCTCATCGGGAGGTAAGTTGTTTCATGAGCCAGCCTCCCATTACGTTTTCTGGCTTGTGTCATGCAATTAGAAGTAAAGGGTATTGTTGGAAAAAAGCAAACGTTTCGATGGTTCTTAAATCAAGCCGCACAGCCGCAGATTCTCTTGAATGATGATGTCTGTTTACCAAGTTAGTCACTGACCCATCTGTCGTCTTTGTGCCATCATGGTCTGACGGGGGGGATGTAACTCACCATTCACTGCCGCCATGACGAAGCGGATCTGAGTTGTGTCTGTCGCACAGGTGAAGTGCGTGTAGATTTGCTTGGTCTCATGCTGGTTCAGGCTGACGAATCGGTTCAGAATGTAATCGCATGCCGCAGCGTAGTCATCGCCCCCCTCGTAGTCGGGGAAGTAGTTCTTCATGGGGCTGACGGGGAGCTTCTCCTTGAACCGGTCGATCTTGTTGAGGAAGAGGATGATGGAGGTCTTGATGAACCATCTCGAGTTGCAGATGGAGTCGAACAGCGTCAGAGCCTCCTGCATGCGGTTGACAGTCTCGTCCTCGAACAACAGCTGGTCGTATTCGGAGATGGCGACGAGGAAGAGGATCGTGGTGACGTTCTCGAAGCAGTGGATCCACTTCTTTCGCTCGGATCGTTGACCACCAACGTCGAACATTCTGTACGTCAGATCGCCGATGATGAAGGTAGTTTCCGTGATACCAGTCGTCTTGACTCGCGATCGCAGGACATCCTGGTCGTTGGGCATATAGTCCGGGGCGGCGATGCGCGCAATGTTATCAAAGTAGCTGTGCTGTTAGCGCAAGCGGCGTACGTGGACCGGGGCATTCAGGGGCGCCTACTATCTCGCAGAGTCGTTGAGCTGGTACTCACGGGAGCGCTTGAAACACTCTTGCACGCCGCGATCCTTCCACAGCGCCTCGATCGCGCTTCCAACTTCGGGTGGCAGAACGTCCCCTTCAATTTGAGCGGGTTGCATGAAGATGGTCTGGACGTGGTACTCCATGCGTTGGTCCTCGAGAGGCAATTCCAGTGACTCCATGGCCTCGAGGATGACACGCATCGACTGCACCGTGTTGCTAAAGATGATTTCCTTGAAAGATTCGCGTTCATCGCGCGAGTAACCGCCCTCGTGGATGAGCTTCATCTGCTTCAGGATTGTCGACTTTCCAGATTCACCAGCACCTGGATAGCGGTTAGGGAAGAATGGAAAGGACGGCGAAGGAATCATGAACGGCAACGCGGGCGACATTCAAGCGCCGGCGCGGGTTGACTTACCCAGAAGAAGCATCTTGATCTCGTTGCGCTGCATCATCTTATCTCTCTTCAGCTGGTTCTCGATCTCCTCGTTGCGGGCCTTGCCCTCCTTGTCCTCCGTGCTCATTCCGCAACCCATTTTGGCGGCTTAGTGTCGTTCAGACCGACGCCGGGTGAAAATGAATTGATGGTGAGTAGAGTAATTGGAGGATTTGGACAGAATTGGGGACCGCGTCGGATAGGGCCTGAAGGGAATCAGAGCTTGTTAGCCAACATGCCGCGAGTGGGCGTGATGCCGGCGGGCGAACGAGAGAGACGGATCAAAACTCTTTGGGGGTGAGGGGGCGACGGGGCTGGAATGCAGAACGATCCAGCCAGGCGAAGGCGGATAGGAGTCATGACAAGCCGAGAGAGGTCGGGGGAGGAACGGGTGTCGAGGAGGCGGGCGTTGTTTCTCGCGTCTAGGCTGTCTGTCTCTCCTTCGTGTCTCGTTCGTCTCGCTCTTCCGATTCCCAATGGCTCGATGTCGGCGCAGACTCAAACAACTGCTGTTCGCAGGGGGGGCGCTTTCGGTGTGGGTTGTACGCCCGTGCCGCTCTCTCTCTTTCTCTCTCTCTCTCTCGCTCTCCCGTTCGCGCCTGTGTGGAATGTGAAAGCGACGATGGACTCACCTCTGCGTCTTTTGAATTGACAATGTAATCGATCAATTGGCGATGGCGTCGGGGAACGCGGCAAACTGGAAAAGAAAAACACAAGCCGTTGGGCGGACGATAGGAGGATGGGATGGTCGCGACGAGACTGGAAGACCAGGAGCAGGAGGGAGGGAGAGAAAAGAGAGGAATGGGTTGGGAGGTGCCTCTAATGTGGAGAGAGGAGAAAGGAAAGGGCAAGGGTGGGATGAGTTATGAGCAAGGATGGCAGCGCCGATGCTGCGAGGAACAGACAGTACGTGAGTACCTACTTAGTGGGAGAGAAAAGAGTGGGCAGCCGTCGTCGCCAGGGCGGACCATGCGTGCGCTTCGGGGCAAGGTACAAAGGCGAGGTACACGGTGCGAGGAAGCAAGCGAATGGAACCGAGGGCAGGGAAACAAGGGAAGAACAGCACTCCGGATGTAGGTACGATACCGTACTTTTAGGGAGGTAAGTTAGGCGAGCGAGTCCCCGCTGACTGGCTGTCCCCGGCCTTGTTGGAGGTGCTGGTAGTGGTGGTTAATGAGGCTAGCGGCTTGTGGGGGGGGCCATCGCCGGCCATCCTCGACGCTGCAGTAGGCATTTGGTGGGGCGATGTCACCCGTGACCTACCTAACAACCATAGGTTGTATTATGTATTATCGACAGGACACAAGAGTCTCTTGGTGAACAGTGGACGCCGACGTAACCCTGACTGGCACAGCAACCGTCTCTATCTCAATGTGTCTATCTCGATGTGTCTTTTCTTTTCAAGTCACGCACGATGTCTTTGGAGCTACACACATATGTACATCTCACCTCCCTCACTCACGTCTTGGTCCAACCCAAGCCTCTATCTTCTGCATCAGAGTCGGAATGGGCGGAAAGAAAGGGGGGGCTCGTGTGGTGCACGGTGTGGCAGTGGTCTGGAGATGCGAATAATCGTCTTCCATGGCGCGCCGCGCATCTAGTGCAGGGGTGGACAGGGGGGGGAGGGCCCGATTCCAGAAGCAAAGACGCGTGTAGTGTAGCTTGTAGGTAATAGTATGTATCCGTACGGCCTTTCCCCCCCCCCCCCCATACATCTTCTTTTTTTTCCTTCGCCCTTTTTTGATGCAGCCACTAAACCGCCTCTGGCGCGGCCCGGCTGGTATCCACCGGTACCTGCTTTACCGTGGCTTACCTCAACTAAGGCGAGGTAGGTACCCACATATGAACTTAGCCCCCAACTCCTGCTTTGGCCTTCCCTGCCAGTGTCTTCCTCTCATCCTTTGCTACCTACCTAGGTAAGCCAAGGTACCTTGGGCAGCATGTACGCTAAGACAGGTACCTTCGTCCCCAGCATCCTGCACCATTGTTCGAGAAGCTGTGTGAAGACGGAAAAGACAAGATGGGCATCTCATCGCCCGCCTGTCGAGAGCACGCAACTCGGGTAATGGAAACCTTGCTCCTGTATCCGCATGTAGTGTAATGAGACGATTGGCAAGCCCCATCTGCCACCCCGGCCTCGGAGACGAGAAATCAGGAATGTCATCCAAGGCCCGTGGATCCGCACCCAGGCTGTTTTGCAACGTCGAAATCACAGCTGGCCAGTCCGATAGCCAGTGGGAGTCGCGCTACAAGGTCTGGAGGTCTCATCCACTCCAACCCCTTCTGCCTCGGTCCCCTGTGTCTTGTCAATTCTCCTTGCTGGGAACAGGGTCTCGCACTGGCTCAGGCATACTCTACATGGCCTGACTGGTCGCAAAGATCTAATGTTCGCCGCCCTGACTAATGTGTACCGCTGACTGCAGACATGGAAGGCACGCCTGTCGGGGCCCTATACGTGAGCGCTCAGATCGACCTGGTTCGAATCGACTATAGGTAGTAGGTACGGTGCACACACCTCGCCTCTTGTACGGATTCAGGGCATGGGACTGGATATGGCCACTACATACTACCTACACTACCTACCTAGGTAGGTAGGCACAGGTACCTAGGTAGAAACGATTGCAGCGCAGATGAGATGCACGAGCCACCTGCCAATACGACCTAGGTCTGAGGACGCACGCACACACACACACACACACACACACCTCTCTCTCCCTCTCTCCCTCTCTCCCACTTTCCCTCTTCAATAGATACTCAAGAGTGAGTTATCCATAAGTGTACCTATTCCTCCCATTGCGGACGAACACCTAACATACCATTCGGCAGGTCCTATGGGGAAGCTGCCGAAATAAAGTTGAAAAGGCAGGTGAGGAAGAAGTAAAGAAAGAAAGGTACCCAGGTACGTACGGAAGCGACCAGCCTCCAGGCAATAATAGCAAGGGCTTACATGCCCAGGCTCTGTGGGTCGTCGTCTTATTGCACGTATATCTAGGTATCTACCTAACAAGGAGTCAACTAGTTTGGCCTTAACTACCGACGAAAAGGAACTCGCGGCGCGTTTGTCATCCTTTTACTCTCGCAGTCATCTGCAGCCAGTGCCCGCAGCTGCGCTACTAATTAACTCCCACATACTACCTACACTATGTATGCAGGTAGGTAGTTTGCCTGCAGCCATGCACACCGAGAGATCCACACCCTCCCAGGCCGGGACGAAACCAACATGCAATACCCAGGTAGAACAATGGAATTTCGAATGCCTCCTCCTTCCATTAGACCTTCCATTGCGCTTCCTGAAACACGGCCGCTGCCATGATGGCCGGCCCAGGCAATGAACCAAGTGAAGATTGCTCGCGCTACGCCGGACTCGCCAACCTTACCGCGGACGAGTCCTTGCATTCATCATTCGCCGGTTTATATGCATCATCATCATTTGTATACTGTCCGACTCATTACCGAGCCATCCTACTCGAGGCGAGGCAAACCACACTGCATATTGCCCTCGCAAACAATCAATGACCAAACTGCCCAGCCATCGATCCGCCGTCTGTTGATTCGTTCAGAGACACCTCGCCATGTTGAACCCTGCACTGCCTTTACCTCCCCACGGTTCCTTTGCCAGGTAGGTCACTAAAAACAACCTCTTGGACGGACAAAGAAATTCCATACTCGACAGATACGGCATTGCCGTGGTCGGATACTAAGACGTCGGTCCGCCCGTCCGGCGCCTGTCCCCACTCGGAGCAAGCCCGGTGCTGTCAACAATCTTCGAGAACCGAAAATGGACCAGCATATTGTTCTAGTCTCTCCCGCTACCTTGAGCACTTGAAGCTATCCAATTTTTTTTTTTTGCCCATACGCTGGGTGGCGCACGATCTGCAGAGGTAAGCAACATATGCAGGCAACAAAGACGAGCGGCTTGCTGCCAATCGGGAGACATGGCGTTAGACTGACCTGAAAGCCCATCTCTTGCTCGGGAATCGGGATTGAGACATCCATGTCTAGGACGTGAGCTCAATACCTACACTCCAACGGAAGCCATCAGGAAGACCAGACCAGCTAGCATCATGCCGGTCCAATGCTTTCCCCCACAGAAGCTGTCGAGAAGCTGGCAACCATAGCTAGATTGCTTTGCGGACAGCCATCGTACCCGATTCTGTTCTCCGCAGTAGCCCTCCCCTCTCCGGGGCATCCAATCCATAATGCCGAATTGTTTGCTTATCACCACGTCACCGACTGTTTGCTTCCACTCTCGGCTGCTAGGATCTGTTGAAGCCGCCACAAAAGTGAGGCTTCTGCATCCCGCGTCCCAGGTTGCAAGCTGCATGGTTCTAATCCCATGACGGGCGCATATCCCACACTCCAGACTAGCATCGACAGAAGTGTACGAGGACTGCAGTCAGCAATACCTTGTTCGACCCGGTACTGTGGCTGGGTACTCTTCTGCTGCCTGAGCGAGAAGCTGTCCGCCTCCAAGCTATCGAAGCGAACCCGGCCCTGCCTGACCCATTGGGGCCTCTCGACGATGTTACAAAGAAGGGCTCGGCCGTGCCCGTTCGCCCTTTGCACGGCTTACGTGGGTGGGTAGGGGAATAACGTTTCTGCTGCACGACAAAAGCCTCGGCAAGCGATGAAGGGTTGATGTTCAAAGAGAGACATTGTTCATCTTGACTAGAATTTGTTGCGTTGATTGGTCATGGGAACGCCGTCGTGGCTTGGAATTAGGTTCACCCAGGACAATCATGGTATCCAATAATCGTGCCATCGGTCCGAGTGTCGGGCGCTAGACTGACTACCTGTAAGCCGGGACGTAGTGTACTGTACGAATAGACGCTCCGGCGCTCTAGCTGTCCGTAGAGGAACAAAACTCGGCAGGCGGAATGGTCGGCAATGGGTTTGTTTTGTCGCCGACACGAGAGCGTCAAGGCAAACTGCCAAGACGAACATGCGAGGTCGCGGAGCCTCCACGTTTGGGGCAGGCACCCTGTCGTTTTGGCACTCCTGTTCGCCAACTGAACGCAAGATTTGCTTGTCAAAAGGGAGCGTGCGTATTGGCACAGTGGAAACCCCCGATCCACCGTTCGCCGAATGGATCTTCTGTTGGGACGGTCAGGCCTTACCGTTATTCTGGCTGCGCTGAAACACCAAACTATGTATCCGTACGATGTGTAAATGTGCTGACAAGCTGGCCACGCAAGGGCGTAATCGCCCTCCCTTGTCTGTCACTAGGCTTGCAAACAAACATAGTCCAGCCATATTCGAATCTCACGCGCCGGCCAGAGCAACGAGGAGTTCGAGATCCGCCGAAACCACATCGATCGGGGAGTGGTATCCGCATCGGAGTATGGCTTTGCTGGCCCGAAGACATGCGCTTCCCGCACCTGTTCGGGTCTGACGATCACCACAAAGCCCTGAGCGGAATTCTGGGGTTTACGGCATGGGCTCTCGGGAATGCACTGCTACCTCGCGACACCGTCGTCGTTGCTCTCCCACTGTTGAAAATGCGGTCAAGAGTACCTGAGATTCCAAGCGGTGGAGCGGTCCTTGCCTCCATCCTTTGTCTCTCGCAATTCAGAACCCTTGCTTCTGGAGACCCACCCGGTCCATCATCTCACGGTTCGAATGGCCTCCAAGAGGCCTGGCCCAGCCGTACAATTCGAGTCGGAAGCAAGACAGCAGACTGCTGCGACTCGAACGGAACAGCAATAATGGCCAGCCGTTGGACCCAAACTCAACAAGAGCGCCGCTCGCAACGAACCTGCTCAAGGAGAGCCAGCAGAAGGGACTGGCGATCGCGAAGGGGTGGGGGGCTAGCACCTCCGAAATAAGGTAATTTCGCGCATTCGCTAGATCTTTGCAGGTGGGTGGTGGGAGACCATGTGCCTGGGGCAACTACTACACAACTCGTGTATGTATGTATTCCCGCCAGTAACAGGGAGGCCACATGGCATGCGAGCTCCTGTTCGACGAGGAGCGAGGGTCGCGTTCAAGTCATTGGCAACGGCTGGGGATTCGAAGCCATGGCATGCCTGAAGAGGCAAAACTGTGGAGTTGCAAAATCGTTCCACGCGGGATCACGAGAGAGACTTCTTGGAAATTGAGGGGGCCCGGTAATAATTGTGGAAGCTCGTCTCGTTTCCGAACCTGGCCCCATCCCCATCCACTGTCGTCGTCGCCGCCGCGTTGCCGCCGACCTAGCGCAGCTCCGTTGGCGAACGAATGGCAAATGCCGCATCCGTTGGATCCACGGCTAGCAACCTGCTGGATGGAGCATGCATTCTTCACGTTCTCTAGTGCATTGTCATGCAGGAACAAGCGAGCGAGTCTAGGGCGGATTGCGTTAGTTAGGGTGCTCTCACCATCCATCATCTTGCGTTCCCTCAGACAAGCCCCTGAGCGGTGCTCCCTCTGTCGAAAATTGGCATCGTTCCGTCTGGAACCGGATCGGCTGATTTGAGTAGTCACAGGTAGGTAACCCCGGCCTTGTGTATCCGATCCGACGGCTCGTCACTTGCCGAAGGAATGTTATAGGCCTGGGAAAGAGGAGAAGCCGCCGAAATTCCAAAAGGGAGATATTCCAGAAGGTCCCGCAGAAGAAGACACCATCCTTGTGCCTGTCGCTTGTGTAACTACTGTCTGACAGATCACACAGGCGACAGACCGCCAACTCATCTTTGGTGACGGGCTATCCATGGCACAGGGAGCACGTCCGTTCATCGCTGTGTGCATAGACGTCCGTTGTGGCTATTCAGGTTTTGTTTCAGACGGTACCCAACCCTTATGTACACTGAGGACCTTGAAACGGGGCCGATTCCCATGTTCACCGTGCTGTGCAGCAGACCGTCTTGGGTATGGCCATTAGGGCTGACCTGTCCCGGGGTGGTTTGCGTACAGGGAGTCTGGCGAGCAGCAGCACAGCTCGCACGAACGCAGCGCCGTATGATTCGACTCCTTTCCTTGCCCATCAACGTCCTGCAATTTGCCGTAGGTGTTGTGGCGTTTCTCAGGTCACTGAGAGGCTGATGTGAGGCCTAACGACGGCGGCGCACGGCTTCTTTCCCTGTGGGTCACACATCTCGAGCAAGCAGCATAAGGCGATTGCGCCTTTCCCGGATTCACGGTGTGATGAGCCGCACCGCACGCCGCACGCAGCACGGCGTTCCGATGAGAGCGGGGACGGGGGCCGAGCCCGGTCGGCACTGGCGTCATCGCCCGAGTCTTGCCCCACAACCAGGCGGCCGAGGCCGCAAAACAAGCTTGCTAGCGCCGTCCTGCCAACCTCCCCGCCCGCATCCCGACGCGCCTCGCTGAGCTTGTCTCGCTGCCCGGCTGCATCATTTGCCCGTCATTTTTTTCTTTTCCTTTTGTCATCGCAAACAGAACCGCATTGAAATCGACCACGCGTCAGAAACGCCCGTAATGTCTATCCCCATGAGTCGCCTAGGCGGTCGCGGTATGTCTTTTTCTTGTCTCGCTTTTCGCGCGACTCCCTTTCGCCCTTGAAAGTCGCGGCTTCAACCCGCAACCGCTACGGACGTGGCGGGGAAAGAGAGTGACATGCCATTTGGGAGGATCGCATTCGCTGACACGCGGATGGTCTTATCGCAGCCTTCAACCATGCCAACGACGATGATGATGACGTCGAGCGCGAGTACGACCGCCTCCGCGACGCCGCCCGCGAGGAAGCCAACAAGCGCAACCAGTGCTTTGAGCGCGTGAGTCCATGCTCGACCCCCCACATTTCCATGTCTTTATCCCCAAAACCAGCTACACTGTTGCGTCTCTTCTTCCCCCCTTCTCTCTGTCCCTCTCCTCTCTATCCACAACGCGCTCATCCCAAAATGCGTCGCAGTCCCAACAGGCCTATCAATCCGGCGACGGCGCGGCGGCCAAGGAGCTGTCCAACGAGGGCAAGCGCCACGCGCAGCGCATGGAGGACTTCAACCGGCAGGCTTCGGAGTATATCTTCCGAGAGAACAACGCCCTGGGCCGGGTGACGGGCAGCTGCGTCGACCTGCACGGCCAATTCGTCGAGGAGGCGGAGCGGATCTTGGAGGAGCGGATCCGGGCCGACCGCGCGCGCGGTCAGGACCACCTGCACGCCATTGTCGGCAAGGGCAACCACTCGACGGGCCACATACAGAAGCTGAAGCCGCGCATCGAGGAAATCTGCCGCGAGATGGGGCTGAAGTACTCGACCGAGGACAACGCCGGGCGGATCTACATCAACCTCCAGGGCGGTGACGCGACGATGCCGCCGCCACCGCAGGCTGGGGGCGGCCACCACGGCGGCCAGCAGCACCACGGCGGACAGCAGCACCACGGCGGTCAGCAGCACCAGCAGCCGCAGCAGGACGAGACAGGAGACCTGGTTATCAAGCTTCTCAAGAAGCTGGAAAAGGCTTGCTGTGTTGTCATGTAGAGGGCCAGTCGTCTTGGCGTGGGTGGGCCTCGTCCGCTTTGACTCGAGGCCGTCCAGCCTTTTGTAGTCTGGTCACTTGGCCTTGGCTGCGCATTCACCTGCTTTTCTTGGATACCCTGCGGGTTGAACTTCTTTGAACGATGTGCTTTTTGGTAATGAAAATAGAATGACCAGGTGCCAGCTGGCTCCTTCGTCGGTTGGGTTTGATATTTTGGGGCACGATCTTACCCGATCTATCTATGTGTGTGTGGATATATATATATATAACATGTTCTCTCTGCACATTCTTCGGCGTTCCTAATGGTGAAATGTGTATGGCGGAGAAGACAACGAGGATATCCGAACACCTCGTGGAGATTAAGCGATCAAGACTGAGAACAGGCGAATGTGCCATTGGTTCTTTCATCTGTTCTCACGATGCACCGTGTTTGATTGTGGTATAAACTGCAGGATAGAGTGAAATAAGAGTACCTCAGTCTGCATTTCTCAAATGCCCAGTGAAATCCTGTCATTTTAGTTGTTGGGAACGGTTGTCGGGTTAGAGCTCGCGTGATTGGAAATATCAGTGTAAATTAAAAATGTCCCCATTCCTCTCCTTCACCCTTAACGATCCTCTACGAAAACTTGACCGAGGAAGTTACGCCCTCTGCCGAAGCTCCTGGGAACAAACGCCGCCCGTTGCTCGTTTATTTAGCATGGATCCGGCCGAGGTCGAAGGCGTCAATGCATTTACCCGAGTCCCAAGCTCCCAGAGGCCAAGAACGAGCACCAAAAACAAAAAAAAGAAAAACACCCCCTAAGTCCTTATCGGTTTATCGCAGCTCCAGCGGCCTCGCAGCCCTTGTCGTTCATTGGTCAACGTCGACCAGGGAAAGCTTTCTATCTGCGCAATCACTACAGGCAGGAAAGAAAGTCGCCCTTGCCAAAGAAATTTCATCGTCATCATCAATCAACCCATCATACCGTCCATTTTCACGAACCTCACGACCCCATCCAATACATATACATCGAAACCTACCGTATCAAAGATGGACGCGTGAGTCGATGCCGCCCTCCCGGAGGAAAACCTCAAACCAGAGGCAAACAAAACAGGGGAGAAATGGCCCAGCTGACGCGCATCTTATTCTTAAAACAGCCTTACCAAGACCGAGGAGGCCCAGCTCCAGCAGAGACTTCAGAAGCGCCAGGTCAAGGAGTTCATGAACGTATGTCGTACCGTCTTGTCCCATCGCCGTGACCTCTTCCACAGCCCTCCCCTGGGAGCTTCCGTTATTCATCTGGCTTCAATCGAACCCCCCCTTCCGATGGAGATCCAAGTCCTTTCGCTGACGTATATCCCTCCTCTCGCCCAACAGCTCTTCGGAAACCTCGTCGACCACTGCTTCACCTCGTGCATTGACGACTTCACCTCAAAGTCCCTCTCCTCCCGCGAGACGGGCTGCATCACCCGCTGCATCCAGAAGCAGATGTTCTCCCAGCAGCGTCTGAGCGAGCGCTTCCAGGAGCACAACGCCCAGATGACGGCCCAGATGCAGCAGCAGTAGACTCTCTGCCCCCCGTCTTTTCTCCTTCTTTTCCTCTCGAGCGGGGAAGAAGGGACGCCAGATCAAAAAACAACGACGAGACGTGATTGTACAAACAGAAAACGACAAAGAGCACAGCGGTCTCCGTGGAAGGGATGCTGCCCTCGGGAGCACGCGCAGACATGTAATACTATTCCCAGCATGCGTAGGATGTGCCGGGGTTTGGGGTTGGTTGGGGTCGATGGGGGAGGCCCCGAAATGCGAGATTTAAACAACGTACGATCTTCGTCAGCTTGCCGACGGAGGGCCACGCCGAGTGGCTTGTTTCGACGTTGCAGCCACGAAAGGAGAGGCTTTCCTGTATACTACAACTTTTCACCCCCAAAGAAGGGACGACGGATAGACGTGTGGCATGGCATTTGCGGGTGTGCAAAAAGACAGGACCACTACCAGATGAATGGGAAAACAAAACAAAATCCTACTCCATGAGCCGATTCGCGCCAGCCTTGTGTCACGTTGAAACGACAGCTCGGAATTTGGCTTGGAGTGCTTGCACTCTCACATTCCTCGTGTGGCGTTGGTAGGTCCCCAGCCGGTATGCTGAGGGTATCCGCTGATTTGAATTGTACAGTGAAATACGGGGGAGATCCAGCGAATGCTGGAAAATGCACGCACGTTCGTCCTACACACATGAACGCCTAAACCCTGTTTTTGTCGTTGTTCCCTTCCCTGGTCCAGTTCCCTTGGCCGATGAAAGATCCTCGTCGCTCGGCTCATTAAGTGCTATCTGCATTCCTCGTCCTCAAGACTCCTCCAAGTCTTCGCTCAGCACATCCCTGACGGCCTCCAACTGCGAGAGGACCTTGCTCTCTAGAAGGTTTCCTGCTTCTCCGCTCTCGTCAGCCGTGCCAATCTTGGTGCTCCTCCACTCCACCTCGCGCTGTCCGAGCGGCAAGAGTCTGTCTCGCAATAGCTTTCGACTCGATAGCCAAAAGTCGACGTTTTCCAAGAGCGAGCCCGCATCCCACTGAATTTCCGGGATATCCCTGTTGTTGGCTGTCCGCAGGGTGGCGATAACTCTTGTCAAGAGCGCAAGCGAGTGAACCTCCGCGACGGATAGAAGCGTCACGTAGTGCGGCGCTTCTCTCGATGCAGTCCGACTCGCGCCAGGTGCCTCGAAACGATCGATACTCGACTTCAGAAGCTGAGGAAACTGGTTCAAAACATAGCCAATCTCAGGAGCAACGGTGCCACCCAAGGCGGTCAGGAGGTTCAGCAGCAGGGGAAGGACACCCTTCACCCAAATGCTGTAGCACCTCTGTGGTCCAATGGCTTCCGAGAAAGGAGAAATGTTACCACGGCGCATGAAATTGGTGATGCCCGCTGAAGTCAGGTGGCTGAGCAGGCCATCACAAGCCATCTGTTCCGCCACCGCCGGGAGAGTCGAGAGCTCTAGCAGGAACAACAAACTCAGCTCGCCGTATATAGGATCGCCATTGATAGCTAGTTTATCGGCCCACGAGAACAGCGACGTTGCTGCGTGCATGGCGTCGTATGATGCCATGATATTGAGGATCTGCGTCTGACATTGATCGATCATCGGCATGTTGAGACAGGCTTGCAAAAGAGCAGTGAGCAGAGCTAGGTCTTCGGGCGCAACAGCAGCTTCAGAGTCGTGCACAAGCGCAACTAGTGTTCTGAAGCCCTTGGCAACAACGCGGTCAAGAACGTTGAGAACAGTCTGGCTCAAGGTGACAGAGAACCCCTCCCCCCCGTGTTTCGAAGCCCCGAGTCCCTTCTTGTCGGCGACGCTGTATGCGCGCAGCGTCACATAGATGGTCTTGAGCATCGTGCGGTAGTACGAAATGGAGCCAGGGCTGAAGGGTTCCTCGACGGCACTGATGATGGTGAACAAAGTCCCCAGAATCTCATTGACGTCGTGAGACGAGATGGGCCTGCCAACAAGCCGCTGGACGAGCAGCAAGCTCAGGTCAGCCCGCTCTTCGACGATGCGCATGAATATGTTCTCGGGGCCCTGGTTGGACCGGTTTGCCTCGAGGCACTGCTGAGCAACCTGGAGCATCTGCTTGGCAATATTTTCGTTGTCTGGCAAGGAGCTGCTGAGCTCAAGCATCAGGAATTCCCAAGCGTGGAACAAGGACTATTGAATGTCAATACAAGGGTTTCCTTCTACGTGTGCGACAAGGGCAACTTACAATTTGCGCATCAACGAGGGATAGGTTCGCGTTGGCGATTTCCATTTCATTGCGGAAACCATTGTTGCGGCGGCCGTGCCAGCCAGGGTCGAAACTCAACATCTCGGTCGCGCTTTCCAGATCGTAGATATAGCTTCTTCCAAGCTCCCCGGGTCTGAGCGCGGTCCGCTTGAAAGCCTCGAGCGAGACGCCCGGATATTTGCTCGTGAAGTTTTTGGCAAAGTTGCTGTGCAGCGAGGTGTTGTAGCTCGACACCTCGACACCGTCTCGAAGATAGTAATCCAGATCAGCCACTAAGCTCTTGGCGAAGCTGTCGGCACCACCCATCTGGCGCAGGTGGTAGAGCTGCATGGCGAAGATTTCAGCAATATAAGCAGCCATCTTGGCGTCGATGGCGGCCTTTACAGCATCTGTCTTGCTGGTTACCGTGAAGCTGCTGAGACCCTTGACGTACAGGCGCAAAGAGTCCAAGAACGACGAGTCCTTCTGCATGGTGAAGATGGTCCAAGGCCAATGGTTCTGGGATGATGCGACAAAGTCTAGGATTCGCAGTGCCTCGGCAATATCCAACCCTTTGATGTTCTTGAGCTTGGTGAAGGCTATTGCGAGCACCGAGTTGGGTGTGGAAGAAGTGTCCTTTTTGCCGCCTTTGAGGGCATCTCTGGGTGTCTTGCCCGTCAGAAGACAGTTGGATAGCCATTGCTGACGATTCTGAACAATGGTTGAGAAGAATTTCCATGTTGTCTGCACGTCCTGAGCTACGAGGAAAGGCTTGTCTAGTCGCGACAAGAGCTGTATGAACGACCGAGACAACAAAGGGCCAAGATAGCCCAATAGTGAGGGAGGGTCATCGTGCGCTTTGGCAGCACTGAGAACCAACGCCTCCAGAAGCAGCAGTGCTGGTCGCCGAAACTGCTCGCAGATGGCGCAAAGTCTAGCTAGAATTGATGACGTCTTGAAAAGGTGATCATCGAAAATCTCCGAAGAACGCTCGAGGTGGTTTGCAACCCGCAGCAGTGTCGTTGTGAATTGCAACGCCGAAATAAGCTTCTCTTGTGCAGAAGCTAGCCTGCCCTGATATAATGTTGAGTCCGGTATTTGGAGACCGCTCACCAACGTAGTGAGAAGCGGCTGAAATCTCAGAGAGCCAGTGGACGGCGAGAGAAAGGCGTCAATAATGTAGGACGCCGCAGGCTCCAAGCACGCTGTAAGCGTCTCTGAACTTTCTTGGTCGCCCATTCCGTACGTATGCAAAATAATTTGGTCCATGACAGGAACGACATGGCGAATGAGCAACGTCTTGTGCAACTCTGACCCGAATCGCCAAGTCGACGAAGTCTCGAAAACATCGACTGCGGCCTGGGCAACGGCAAGACTGACCTTGCCAAGCACCTTATCGGCGACACCCAGCCAAACGTTGTTAGAAACCTTTTGACGTCCAACCAGCTTGTTGCCAGATTTGCGCTGAACAGCGCTAGTTTTGACACTGTCAATGAGACTGGCGAAAAGACGCACAGCCGAAAGCAGGAGTTCGTATCGGTCCCCGACGAGGTCGAGGTTACCGGTGATCTTTGCAAGCTTGCCTGCTTGAGCCTCCGAGTTGAGGAGCTCGCAGCGCGCCAGATAGGACCATACTCTCGTTGGGCACAATGGCAAGATTGCATGCAGGAACTGAACGCAAGAGTTGAGGACCGCAATGCCTTGGCCTTCCGTAGTTTTTTCATCTTGCATGTAGGTATCCATGGTCTCGCACACAACTGCGACAAGGTCCTTGTTTCCAGAGATGTGCTTGCCAATCTCCTCTAGCAAGTCCAGTCCGGACTTGAGCGATGTTTCGCCGCTCAGACCTTGCTTCTCAGACTTGAACACCTCGGCGCGGAGCAGAATTGCAAACAGCGCGATCGTCTCCGCAGTCTCCTCGGGCTGGAAGGCATCCAATTCGCTGCGGTAAGTCTCAGGTGCAAGTTGAACTTCAAGTCTCTTGCCAAGAAGGGCAAGGGCAGAATGCTCGTATTCCATGAGAACAACGCGGCCCGTGTCTGTAACAAAGCGCCCGATCGTTTCCGCCGGTATCCTGAAAGCATCATCATGACGGGTCCTCCGATTCCATGCAGTAGCCGGCGTAAACAGCGGTATGTCTTCAAGAAGGTAGAATGTGTTGGTGTTGTCCTCCTCTTGGGCCAGCTCATATTGCTGATAGTCGTCGGGAAGAATGAAGGTGAGGGACGGAGTTTTGCGTAGCAAGTTGACCACAATGTCCATCCGGTCGTCTGCGACGACGCAATTGGCCAAAGTTCGACAAATATTGAGAAATGGCAAGAGTTCGAAAGGGTATCGGTTCAAGGCCTGATGGAAGTAGTATTCCATAGCAGTAGCGTCCTGAAGAAACTCGGCCAAAATATCATTTGAGGGGTGGAGTGCGGGCCTCGAAAGGTCCCAGTACTTCTGACCGGCCCCAAGGACGGACAGAAGAGAGGTGACTGAGTCTGACTGGTATCCGACGAGTGGGTATGTAGCCTTGAGAAAGTCGATATAGGCTAGTCGGATCCTAGAGCTCAAAAGTGACGAGAAGGCTCCGTCGCTGGAGCCGCCTATGGCAAGCGCCATCTCAGAGAGCACTTCGTAGGCTCGTCCATTGGTTGTAACGGCCACCGCGAGCTGCTCCACAACCTGCAGGTCTTTGTCGAGTCCCGCATTGTTAAGGAAGATGTCGAACGACTTGCCATCGAGAGATACGATGCTTCCCGCGGAGAGCCGGCGCCCAGGAGTAGGTCGTATCAGCACACCGGCCTCGAACGTCTCCTGTGATCGCTGGTTCTGGAGAGCATCTCGCTTCTCGATTCTGTCATGATGCGAATAGAACATGCGGTGGACAACGACAGTCCAAGCAAAGATGATGGGGCTTTGACTTTCACAGTCGGCATTCGCCGCGGCCAAGATTGCGTTATGCACCTGTTCAAGCACTGCAGGTGCGGTAATGTAGGGGTCCTCGTCTCCTCGGTACTCTGGTGCTTCTTCCGCAAGACATTCTATGGATCTCGAGGGGTTTAAGAGCTTAATCGAGATCGCACAGATGAGAGACCTCAGGGGCATGATGAGGGAGGCGATTGTATCGATTGGCTGATCGGAGTTAGTTATCGCCCCAAAGGATCGAGCTGCCTCTCGACTTACCGCCGTTATACCGTTTAGAAATCCGTAGTTTTCCATGAGGGCGAACCACTGACCGACCACAGCAGAGGGTACAAACGCATCCCCGTTACCATCGACGGACTGGAAGACAATCGTTAAAGCATGGACAACTTCGGTCAGGGCCGTTCTCATCCACTCCAACTCAAGTTCCTCCCCTAGCAAGTTCTTATCCTCAACAACTGCTTCAAGACCCTCGGCAAGCCGACCGATGGCTTCAGTGACATATTGTAGATAGGTCGTCAGGAGATTGTCGAGGTATTTCGGACGATCGTTCGCTGCGATCAGTTGCGTCTGCGTTGGCAGCTTGTCGACCGTTGTGGGAGCTGGTACCGAAGGCTGCGTGTACAGCACGGCTTCTTGAACCAATGCGGCCGTCATCAAGAAATGGCGTCTTTCTACAAGGTACGTTTGGAAAATCCGTTGTCGCCTCGATTCTTCCTTCTCGAAGTCGGCCCAAATCGTCTCTGCATCCTGCGCGGCACCGACAATTGGAACCAAAGCAGATGATTGTATGTTCGCAACGCCCGAAGCTTCCTGCAGGTTTATTATGTCCTGGGAGGATAGTGGTCCTGTCAGGTGACTTGCTGGCCGCGTCTGGAACTCAATCACTGTCGCTCGAAGCGCAGCGATGAGATTGACTTTGGCATTCTTACTGAGCCATTGCGCATCCTCCTTGATGGCCTTGATATCGAATTTCTCGTTCGGCTGGGGGGTGACGTGTATGGCGGCTGTCCTTGTCTCAAAGGCCGATTTGGTAGAATCGCTCGGTGGCGCAAAGGCGGTTGTTGGGTCTTTTATGACGGATCGCACGTACTCGTCTTGGAGAAACTGCACGACAGCCTCGCTCCTACGTCTCGCGTCGTCTTTGTCTGAAAGCGCAGCCGCAATGAGCTTCCAGGAGCTGGTTGACGGGTCAGCCGTCTCAGGGTCATCAAGTCAACAAACGGAGGCTACCCACATAATGATAGTGTCTCCATTCAGGCATTCCTCCAAAGGAGGAAAATAAGGACTGTCTGCCACTTGCGCCATTGCCACAGAGCTCGATTGGGCAGAACGGTCAGTTTCTAGACTGCATCAGGCGAGGCTGCGGTGAGCTATGAAGCCTGAGAAGCAAAATGAACGAGTCGACGCGCTTGCACTCTTTGGACCCGCGAATGCTTTTGCAGCCTTTCCGATGGTGGTTGGTTGGAGCTCACTTTTTTGGGGAGCTCCAGTTCCTCCTATGTTTTTCCGGTAGACTGCACTAATCTACTTTGGGACTTAGCGCCCGTCGTGGGCATGGATGCCACAATAGGCAGTCCCGGCCCCCGGGACTGCGATAGCGGCGGGGCAGTCTTTTTGGGGACTTTGCGCATGTCTCTAGAGCTACGACACACTGTGAGACTATGGCGAGTTATAACCAATCTACACGGTTTGTGATCTTGTCCGATACACTGTCCTATCTTTATGTTCAATTGCCGCTCTTCTCCCGTTTAAAATTCCTTGACTCACCTCACACCCTAAGCTCGAGACCAAACAATTATTATACTGGTCTTTCCCATCACGAGAATCAACCAATACGAAGAAAAACGGCTCGGTTGACTCAGTTGTCGGTCGTTTCAGTATCTTTCCAAGATGCCGTCCTTGGATATCATCGATCATTCACCCCACCATCCGGACCCGTCGCCACCGATTCCGACGGCCTCCAACTTGATTCTCATCGACAATTACGATTCATTCACCTGGAACGTTTACCAGTATCTTATTCTCGAAGGCGCGAATGTTACTGTTTACAGAAACGACAAGATTACTCTGGCAGAGTTGATTGATAAGAAGCCGACACAGCTCATCATCAGCCCCGGACCTGGGCATCCCACTACCGATTCTGGAGTTAGTCGAGATGCTATCAAGCACTTTGCCGGCAAGATTCCCATTTTCGGAGTATGCATGGGACAGCAGTGCATTTTCGATGTCTACGGAGGCGAGGTCGGGTCTGCGGGGGAATGGCTTCATGGCAAGACTTCTCCTTTGACGCATGATGCCAAGGGGGTCTACGCTGGCCTGCGTCAGGGTCTTCCGGTCACTCGATACCACTCACTCGCCGGTACCCGTGTCACCCTACCGAGCTGTCTAGAAGTCACTTCTTGGGTTGCAGCAGAGGACGGCTCTCCTGGTATTATTCAAGGTGTGCGACACAAGGAGTACACCATTGAGGGAGTGCAGTTCCACCCGGAGAGTATCCTCACAGCAGAGGGTCGCACTATGCTCCGCAACTTTCTGCAGCTTCAAGGTGGCACATGGGAGGAGAACGCTCGACTAAAGAAGGACGCGACCGCTCGCAACGACGACCCCAAGACGACGGTTTCAGCGCCGGCCACGGGCAAGAAGAACAACATCTTGCAACAGATTTACGCCCACCGGAAAGCATCTGTTGCCGCACAGAAGTTGATTCCCTCACAAAGACCTGCAGACCTCCAGGCCGCCTACGACCTCAACGCCGCCCCGCCCTTGGTTCCATTCGTTGACCGTCTGCGCCAAACTCCATTCGACGTGTCCCTCATGGCAGAAATCAAGCGAGCCTCACCTTCGAAGGGGATTTTTGACATTAACATCAACGCTCCAACACAGGCCCGCAAATACGCTCTCGCGGGCGCTAGTGTCATCTCCGTCCTGACCGAACCCGAGTGGTTCAAGGGTAGCATTGAGGACCTTCGAGCCGTGAGACAAGTGCTGAATGGCATGCCCAACAGACCAGCGATTCTTCGCAAGGAGTTCATTTTTGAGGAGTACCAGATCCTCGAGGCTAGACTGGCTGGCGCCGACACTGTTCTGCTAATCGTCAAGATGTTGGAGACAGACCTGCTCGAGAGATTGTACAAGTACTCTCTTTCTTTGGGAATGGAGCCGCTGGTTGAGGTCCAGACCGCTGAGGAGATGACGACGGCGCTGAATCTTGGTGCCAAGGCTATCGGAGTCAACAACCGCAACTTGGAGAGCTTTGAGGTTGACATGAACACAACAAGCAGACTGAGAAGCATGGTTCCGGAGAACACCATCATCTGCGCTCTCAGCGGCATCAACAGTCATAAAGATGTTGTCCTGTGTAAGAACGATGGCATTGACGCTGTTCTGGTTGGCGAAGCCATCGTTAGAGCACCGGATACAACAACGTTCATCAGAGAGCTGTGCTCAGGAACCGCTGCTGAATCGGAGCCAGTCAAGACTCAACCACTGTTCGTTAAGATTTGTGGTACACGGACTCCCGAAGCAGCGCTTGAGGCTGTGAAGGCCGGTGCTGACTTTGTCGGAATTTGCCTGGTTCCGGGGGCAAAACGTTGCATATCCGATGAGACAGCGGCAGCGATCTCGGAGGCCGTACACTCCTTCACGCCCTCGGCCCCATACACACCGACAAACATACCCACAAAGTCCGCCACGGATTACTATACTGCTTCTGTTGCTAGATTGTCAAGCTCTCGTCCGCTTCTCGCCGGTATCTTCCAGAACCAGCCTCTAGATGAGGTCCTCGAGAAGCAAAAGCGCTTCAACCTGGACGTTGTCCAGCTCCACGGCAATGAGCCTATTGAGTGGGCAAACCTGATTCCCGTTCCTGTGATTCGGGCCTTCAAACCCAGTAGCGTTGGCATCGGTCTTCGCGGCTACCACACAATTCCTTTACTCGACTCCGGTGCCGGCTCTGGCAAGCTTCTCGACGTCTCCAGCGTTAAGGATATCCTGGCAAAGGACACGGGATTGCAAGTTATCCTCGCCGGCGGGCTGAATCCTGACAATGTGCTTGAAGCCGTTAAGGCTGTGGGCGACTTTGGCAACCGAATTGTGGGCGTCGACGTAAGCAGCGGGGTTGAGGAGGACGGGAAGCAAAGCTTGGAGAAGATCAGGACATTTGTCAAGAATGCGAAGAGCTTTAGGTAGTCAATCCTCTTCACCATCAATACAAAAAGGCTTGAACATAATTTGTTTCAACTGAACAACCTGTGAAAAGAAACCAATCGTGTCAACGTAAGAGTGTATCAGATGGGACTGTTGAACCTGCGTAAACATGATAATCTCTGTCAAGTCGCTATATTGTTCATCGTGTACACAAACTGGCAATCTTAGAACAAAGATATGAATTGAGAAAGCATTCTATCAGTTAGGTGGCTTACAAGTCATCATCCTTACCATTGGCACTCCTTCTACATTCGTTCCTACTGATGGTGTCTCCTTCCCGTTCATGGCCCTTCCCAGCCTTCTTTTCTCTCCATATATCTAAACTGTCAACCAGAGAGTCTCAGTCTTCCAGTTTGTCCCTGGTACACACAAAAATTATCATTTTATTTTGCTCAACTCTTGCAATCTCCGATGAACACATCCAGAAGATTTGCATCAAAGTAACTCTTGCTCACAAAATCCTGCTCATCGCACATACCGCATCGCAATCCACAATGGTCAGAGGGATTTTCAAAGACCTCGTCATTGCAGCTGCCGGGGACTTCCCAGACGATTGTCCTAACGAGCAAGCGGCCAAGGAATGGACAAAGCTACGCAAAGGCCGGTTCTCATCAGACTTGGATGATTCTGTGACCCATCTCGTCTGCACAGATGAAGACTTCAAAGACAGGAAGAAGAACCGCCGAAGTAACCTCACCCTTTTGATGTTACATCCTTTGCGGGAAAGAAATTATCCAACTCGTCATATCATACTGTTTCGCTGGGAAAGAGCTAACTGTAACGTATCATCTCTGGTCAGGCAGGCGGAGAAGGGTAAGAGAAAGATCCGCATTATCAGTTGGGACTGGTTCAGGTTCTCATGCACTCACAACAAGAAGCTTAGTGAAAAACACTATGATTTCTCTGCAACAAGGGCCAAGGAGAAGGAGAAGATTCGAAAGCAACTCGAGATGCAACGGAAAGCCCGTAACTCTACGATCGGGCAGACTTGGATGAATCCAGGTTAGTGACTCCTTGCCAGTCTCAAGCTGTCTCCACGATAAGCATGATCACTCACTAGCTGTATTGGTAGACCTCTACCGCATATTCACCGACAAGACCTTCTTCGAGTACAAGGTTGAGCTCTTCAGGACTTCAAAGGATGAGTATGGAGCTCTGCACGAGAAGTATGAACTTCATGTGAGTCAAAAGGCCTTAAACACATCTCTGCTGTTTAAATGAAACAAGTCAAGATCACATTCTGATTTTCATATGTCATATCTATAGCTCTTCGAGTCTCATGCCAAGCCACGTCTGTACTGGTTTGGCGCAAAGCTCTTCCACAAGAAGGACAATGGCAAGTGGCAGGCACGCGGCGTAGAGCGCACAAGCCTGACGCCAGGAGGCTTTAAGCAAGAGTACCAGCATTTCGTCAAGTTTTTCGAACTGAAAACCAGTGTTCGATGGTGGGACAGAGTCATCAAGGCTGGGACAAGAGAGAAGATCTTCTTCAATTACTCGCCGCCAGTAAGCAATCCTTTGCCCATTAACATAATTCTCCTCGCTACGAGTATAGCATGCGTTCAAGTCTCGTTGACTTGATTGATAGATCTGTGGCAAGCCGGTTGGTGGTAATATGCAGGGCGATCTGTACGACAAGTGCATTCGGAGCAATAAACGCTGGCTCCGACGCTGGACAGAGTTGTTTGGGGACGAGCTGCCAATTAACCTCCAGATTGAAGACGTGGCTAAGAATATCCTGGACGATACTAAGGATGAAACTGGCGAGTTTATGGAGGCTCTGCCGCTCTGTGGAAAAGAGACTTCCAATGAACTCCAGCAAGGAGCTGCTGAAAGCAGCTTTTTTGACAACAAGACCGAGAAAGAACTCGAAGAAACTACCGTGATCGACAAACAAGCCCTGGAAGTATGAAGAACAAGAGACTTTGACACTACGAATGGCTGCAACTTGCTTTCCCTTGACGAAAAACAACCACTTGAACGGGGTCTAAGAACAGCACAACATGATATCTGAGCTTCATGAAAATTGGGCGTACACTTTTGAGACATCAAGATCATTCGGTGATTATAAGAAAGGGTACAGCAGATGGACGGGTCTGGTATTTACAACACCGAAACGAAACCTTACGGGACTCTTGGGCAACAGCAGGCAACGGCATGATGGTCAGTGATTGGGAGGAGAGAGTCTCACTCGCTATGACAGCAGTTACGTTGCGGTGCATGTTATCTGCAGCGGTAACGAGCGTTCTTGAATCCCTGACCTGAGGTCACTTGGTTGCTCGGATCTATGGGAGCAGGTCGAGCTTGGATGCAGGCGAGGGGTCTTTTTGAATCGATGGCTACGCAGGCAGATTTTCTTTCTTCGACTCTCTTACAGTTACATGAGAACACAGGCCCCGTCATTTTTCTATCGATGAGAGGGTCGGTAGCCCAAAATACAGATTGGCGGTTTTCTGACACACATGAAGCCACTTTGGTGCCAAGTGCAGGGCTCAGGAATCAGTACATCAGTTGCAATGAGATACCGAAATATGTTTAATCATGGGGGTTCTCCTCTTAATTGAAATATGAGTCACAGTCCCGACGAGCCCTGAACACACCGAAACAGTTTCTTGAACATTCAGGCAAAGTTATCGAATCAGCTCTCGGGCAATTTGGCGCTCCCGCCCGCCGTTGAATAGAACACCTGATACATTGCTCAAAGCTCACAGTTCACGGCAATGATTAGCAGAAACAGTATAGATTCCAGTATTCTTTTGAAACATCGTCCGTGGTGCCTGAAAACCCCGCCCTGAATAAGCCTGAGCTCCAGAGGAATTGAACACTCTAGGCTTTTGGACACACGTTCAACATTGCAATATCGGACCCCGTTCGGTCCCATTTCGTGCTGCGGTGTCTTTCTCCTCTCACGCAACTAAGGAGGGTGTCCAGGGGGAATTCAAAAAAAAAGGCGGAACATGGCAACGTCGTCGATGGAGCTTGCCTACGAGACGCCAGGAGTAACATCATTGGCATTCAACATCCAAAAGATCGCAAAGATGGGACAGGTTTGTGACGCTCTCACGGCCCTAACTTTTCTTACTTCTCAATAGGATTACTCAGACCCGCATGCTTCAAACTTCTTAGCAGCTGCTAGCATAATCATCGAGTGTACATATTCTAGTCCATACAGGCCGATTCCATATTTCCGCTTAACAACTACAACAACAAAAACATCATTCTGGTAAGAGGCTCCGAGCCCAGGTCTCTATTGGCACTGACTAGCAATTTCACTAGCATGTTCCTTACGAATACGATTGAGGGTTTCGCGGCAACAGTGTTCCACGTGCTCGGACCCCAGGACGTGGAACGGCGGGGATAACAAGTTGTACGGGAGCGAGTCTGAATTCCACCTTTCTCTTCAAAGACTGGAAACTTATCAAAACCCCCCTAAGTGGACTAAATATAATCACCTCTTACGAATCGTTCATTTCGAATTTTGAGTCTTCTACCAAAGCTTGAAGCTTAGTAATGTGCTACTTATCAAGTTGCGTCATTTCCGCGGCTCTCTTGTTGGTGAGGGCAGCAGAGCCTGTTAGGAACCGCAACCACGTCGCATGTCGTATACTCACGTCCACGTCTGCGATCCATGAAGCTAGCCCAACATATACCCTGCCGCTTGAAAACGAGCTCATAACTCGGGCTGTAACCTTGGATTGGACATTCGCGGTTCGCGATTCTGCCCTGGAGCATCTCCCCCCCCCTTTCAGTTTCGTTACCCCGAGCTTTTCTATACACAAAACCGATAAATGCGCGCCATCATTCCATTATCTTGTTCTACCCGCAATCTACACGTCAACAGTTGTGGCAACCCCCTTGACCGCCATGCCCCCGTCATCGCCCTCAATCCACACATCCCACCTCCTTTCCTTCTCGCTTCCAACCCGTGCGGCCTCCTTTTCGCGAACGCAAAGCTTCATCTCGCGACCGCAATACAGCGGCGCCAGGTTCCGGTACCCGTACCACTGCACGCTTCTCTGTCCATTGCCCAGCCCGTTTAGAAACGCGAGCATCAGCGCGAGAGAAAGGGGCCCGTGGACCAACGTCGCCGCGTGGCCTTCCTTCGCGGCCCACGCTGGGTCGAGGTGGATTGCGTGCGCATTGTACGTGAGGGCGCTGAAGTTGGTGAGGAAATTCTGCGTCGGCGTAAGAGAGATGGACGCCGTCGGCTTATGGGGGACTATTGGCACGAGGGTCAACTCCAAACTCATTGCATGCAAACCCCCCCCAACGAGGCTCGTGGAGAGGGACAAAGACATACATCTCAAGCTCCGCCGAATCGGTGCGGAATTATCAACCTCTGGAAGAAAAGCCAGCGTTCTCCTCTCTTTGATTGCGGGACTCTTACCACCACAGCCGGCAGACGGCGCCGAGTACTGACGCCAGAGGTCGACCCAAACCCTACCCTTCTCGGCCCTCACGTCATCCACGCTCTCAGTGCACTCCACCCGCCGTCCGTCCAGACAAAGCTCATCCTCCCAGCCCTCGCGAAAACGGACCTCGCCGCCCGCCCAGAGACGACGCGTAAACGGCGCACCGGGACAGTGATCCGGGTCCGTACCATCCGGCATGAGCCCGGACGGCGGGGTCTGCAGAGGGAAGTAGACTAGATGGTGGCCCTGTGGCAATGTACGAACAGAATCCAACGATGTGGGGAGGCTCGGTGGCGTTGGCTTGGAGGATGAAGAAGATCCAGGCGATGGGAATATGTCCGAGAACAAGAGGTCCAGGAGATGCGATGGCGTTGGCGAGAGGTGGTCTGGGATTTTCTTGCTGGTGTGCAGGATCTTGGCGATTCCCGCCTCCACTGTTGGAGCGGCATGTTGAGTTGAGTAGCCCCGGCGCAGAGCTTGGAGCCGGGAAGTAAGCGGTCTCATGTTCACGATGCCGTTGGTGACTTACACAGGATGACTGACGTATGAAATTGAAATGAGAAGTACTAGCGGATATGCATATAGGCAGTGAGTAGGTTGTAGTTGCATATCTGATAAGACTGTCACTCATGCAAAGCCCTGGAAGCTTGCGTGTAGAAGGAAAACATGTCGAACAGATTTGGAGAAAGGAAGCAAAAGAAAGATGTCACTGAATCGGAAAGATGAGTTGTACTGACGGCCGAAAGTTTACTAGTTCAAACTGATCGAAGGTCGAAAGTCTTGAGACATGGAGTCAAACAGGGGCCAGCGTCGGATGACCTGCACGCACCATCAAAAACAGGCAAGTAGGTATCTCAAAACCGGCTCAAAGGAGTGACTGAGCATTTGATAAATTTCCATTCTATCTAGTCGCGAACAACAAGCGGTCGCCTCCCGACCGCTCTTGAGTGATCTCCATCTGCTAGAGAAACATCTGCACACCAGTTAGGCGCATGTTCTTGAGACAGCCGAGAACATCGATCGTACCTGTAGACTAGGTCTCAACTCAAGAGGCCTTCATAACAGACCGAAGCGGGCTCGGGCGCGCCACTTGGTGGGTGAGGTGAGCCGGGCCCGGCGGGCTCCTGTCTGCTAGGAGCCGATGAGCGACCTTCGGCTTGGGCGCAGTCGCGGGCTGCGACGCTGTGCGCGCGGACTCCTCTTGGCTGTTATGCTTCAGAGACGGTACTTGAGTCGATCCCTCGTTCTCGAGGGGCTCGGTTGGTCAATCTGGAAAGGGTCAGCCGGCTGTAGCGAATGCGGGGATGAGGAGGGGCTACATACCGTCGTAGTACTCATCGTCGTCCTCGTCAATATCAGCCAACTGCTCAAAGTTTACCTTGTACCGGAGGATACCGCCGATACCACCGAATCCCTTGACGAACTGGTTTCCTTCCGTGGAACGGTCCGAAACGAACTCAAGGTTAGTACCGAAGTCCTTGTAGTGCTCCGCAATCCACTCAAGGAAAGATTCTTGGGTAACGACTTCCATCTCCTGACCGGTTTCCTTGTCCATGAAGATGGCGCGGTCTCCGGTTTCCTGCTGCTTGGTGGTGTGCAGCAAGTGCTCGGTGCCCTGGCTGTCCTTGAGCTTCCAACGGGTGATCTCCAAGTTCTCGAAAACAATGAGAGTCTCAACAGCACCCAGCTCCAGAGCCTTCAGAGTGTCGTCAATACCATAGCAGACACGTCCGGTGTCCTGGCTGATCTCCTCAAAGTACTTTCCGATGAGTTTCTTCTCCTGGATGAACTTGACGTTGCCGAGAGTTTCGGAAGATAGCTCGATGGCTTGGTTGAAGCCGTTCTCACCACCATAGGAAACATCGACAACCTTGATGACCTTTGTGGCCAGACGGTTGTCGAACAGGTCGGAGGCGTTGAGGTCAGTCTTGAAATCAGCCGAACCAGCCAGAATCAGACCAGCGACGTTGGGCTTGTCGTTGGTGATGAAGTTTTGGACAGCCAACTCGGCGACCTTGCGGACGTAGTTGTGGCGCTTCTCCTCACGAAGACGGGCAAAACGAAGGGCGGACTGGCCACCACGGCCGTGCTTCTTGGGGAGATCGACAGAGAATTTGTGGACGACTTCTCTTGTGTTTCCGGAAAGGGTTCCGAACAGCGCGCCGTTACCATCCATGATGATGAAGCCGAACTTCTGGTCCGACTCGAGCAGCTCGGCCAGAGCCTCCGTGTGGAACTTGTTGTCACAGAGGTAGAGGGACGTGTTGATGGGCTTGAAGGGCTCGAAATCGATGTTGACCTTCCTCTCCTTGCCTTCCTGAGTCAAGATTTCACCGCAGTAGACGACCAATCCGTTGGGGGGAACCTTGTTGTAAAGCTTCAAGCGTTGTTGGGTCGAAGTAATAGCCGAAAGCACCGACTGTCTGTTGACTCTAGACTTGATATTGGACGCCGTTCCCTGTACCAGTCTCGTTAACAATGTTTCGTGTCGAGAAGTGTGCAGTTTTCGGGACGTACGTATTCTTCGGCCAACATCTTGGCAGCTCGGGAAATCTGATCCTTGGGAGCTGTAGTGGGGGGTTAGTCGGGCCCAGCACCAGCGGCGACATCGTGGAATGAAGACGTACGGATAATGAGCGAAATCATGGACGTGCCGTTACCGCGAGCGGCCTCAAGGCGCTTGATCAGCTTCTTGACCTTCCATATCTCGATCTGTTGTTGCATCCCATCAGATGGGAACGTCAGCCTGCAGGTTCGGGGCGGGCGCGGGGCAGGGAAAAAAAAAGGAGGGGCTCGGAGGCCACGATGTAGGAATTAGAAAAGCACTCACGTTCTTCTCGGCCTCGTTTGCCTGAGCGTCCGACATCTTGAGTAAATATGACTAGGAAGACTGGTGGGACAACAAAATAAGGGATACGCGTTCGCGTGAAGGTGAGGTTTTTGTTGTCGTCGCGCGGTTCTCCAAGCAGGAACAATGCGTTTGCGATGCGGTCGGGTGATTACAAGGAAAGAAAACTTGGTGCTCCACGCACGTAAGGTCGATTTTTTGTGAGTGTGCTGTCACAGCACACAAGGATCCGGCTCTGACTGGATACACCCCCAATCCAGTGGTCGTGAGTGGTAGGGCGCTAAACCACAAGCGAGTCATCGGTGCCTTCTGGCTGCCTGGCCACTCAGCCCAAGATACATACCTAGGTAGGTAGGTACCTTAGGTACCTAGGTAGGTAGCTTGCTAGCATACCTAGGATAGGTACCTGAGCGGCTACTCATTCTGACACTACGCTCGCACGTACCTTTGCTGTCTATGAAGCACCCTAGGCCAAACACTGTATTCAGATCACGACAAACTTTGAACTATCAAGAACGCAAGGTATGTATTCCATACTCTTGACATGTACTCTTGACATGTGTGGGGAAAATAACTAGTACAATATGTTTGTGGCAATGGTCTAGACAACAGCTCGGGAAGTAGAATACCTTGGTCAATTGCTGGTAAAGAACTAATCAACTGCAGGGCTTTGAGACAAAGCCGCCATGCTCTTGTTGTCAAGCCGTCCAACCGGCCCCACCCAATTTACCGGGTACTCCCCCCCCAGCTGAGGAAACAGCCGATGCGATGACCTCAGCGGGTGGAAATACTATGCAACTAAACGATACCTGCGACGGTTTCCCAGCCTATAGTTATCACCACTTGTGTATCTAACGAGCGAACTCTATCGCGACCTCGCAACGCGCCTATCACCATCACAAGCTTCTTTTTCCAACTGTGCATCATAATTACCCATCCAACTCGACCATCGCGGTGCACCACCCAAGATGGCCTCCTCCGTACCCATTCAAGTCGCGGAGACGATACAGACCGCGCACATCAACCGGAACCCGTCGCCGAACCACGACCTCAATCCCTCCACAACCGCCTCTGAGAAGGAGCCTGTGACGTTAGAACCTGTCCCATCACACGACGACCTTGATGACGATGATGAGCTCGACGACTATATCCCCCGCAGTATTGTGACCCCGAAGCAGCGGTCAACAAAACTTCCGCCCATGCCGGACCTGCGCTTTGAGCAGAGCTACCTACACAGCATCTCCAAGGCCGACACCTGGTGGCGGGTAGCGTGGATCACCACCAGGGACCAGGTGCGTAATGCAAGTGTACCCGGTCGTGCACAACCGATACTCATATGGTGCAGGTCATGATGCCGCTGGTCCAGGGTGTCGTCTACAATTTGTTTCTCATCGGCTGGCACCATTGGAACAGGAACGCACAGGTGCACGGTAGCTCAATAGGCGCCAAAGTACGGCGATGGTGGTACGGCGTAAATAACTGGCAGCTGCCGCCGCAAAGGGGATCAAGCTGGAGGACGAAGAAGGAACTTTAGGGGACTAGGAGGCCATATAAGGGCAAGAAAGCATGGTTGGTTGGTGTGGTATCTGTACAACTAAAACTCATGGCAGAAATCGTCTCTGCAAACCGGGTAGCCCTCGGTACCGTCGCATCAACAGATGCGCAAATTAGCCATAGTACTGGTCATAGTACTGTCTATGGAAGGACAAATGCTTCAAGCAACAAGCCATTCAACCGCCTTGGTGTGATTCCCCTAGTCTATCAGCACTTCGTCCGGAACTTTTACCGCCAAACGCCAAGAGACCCGTCCTAATCAATAGCCGAAAAGGCCCCTACTCGCGTGAGCCGACATCCACCGGCTGCGGCAACGAGTGCGGCTTGTCTGGGCTCCCTCTAAAAGCCAGCGCGGTCTGTACGGCTGCGGGACTGAGTGGCTGCTTGTTGGTTGCCACATTAATGACCGGCTCTGGCGTCCTTTCCTTGGGCTTAGCAACGATCTCGTCTACCAGCTGGTCGTTGTTCGCCATGGCCTCATCATCCTCTGATGCAGGGGCGATCATGGCCGTCTTTGTTGTGGTCGGTGACTTCTTGACCGAGAGCTTGACAATTAGGCTCTTCCGGGGTTCATCGACCAAGTCATCATCTGCCATCTCCACATCCTCGTCTAGGTCTTCCTCATCGTCCTCTTCAGTCTCATCCGGTACATGGTCTTCTTCATCGTCACCCAAATCAGGCTCGCTGACGTCGTCGTCATCGTCATCGTCCATGGACTTGCGTCCGCGAGTATGAGTGCCCTTTGCTGACCACCCATTCGTACCATGATTGACTGCAGCGGCTCGTCGGGGTCGGCCGCCGGGACCAACAGCGGGCTCGGATTGCTGGTGCGAATCCTCTGAGTCTCCGTTCACACTTCCAGCCGCACTGCTCGCATTCAACCGGGGAGGAGCTCTGATCTGACGTCCGCTTGCTGTGGTTACCGGCCCGACCGGTTCCGCAGGTGTGCTTGTGCCTGTATTGCGGGCTGAGCGCCGAGCTGACGAGTCTGTAAAGTCCTCATCGTCGGAGTAGGTGTACTTGATTCGCTTGCCTCTCGTGCGGCCCTCATAGAGAGAGAAACCAGGCTCAGGGCGCTTGAACCGGGCCTTTTGGGCTTGCCGATACTCTCTGCGTCGCCGTTTCTATGGCTGTCAGTCACTGCTCAGAAGGGAAGCCAGCGAGTACGACGTACCTCCTCAGTCGCTTCGAACCGAGGAATGGCCTGCAGCATCTGGTCTGCGAGCTTCCTGGCCCTGGGCCCACCATCCTTCGTCATCAATCTGTCTGCAAGGGCCTTGATCTCATCTATCGACCCAGCG
This sequence comes from Colletotrichum echinochloae, assembly GCA_016618095.1. Classification (NCBI taxonomy): domain Eukaryota; kingdom Fungi; phylum Ascomycota; class Sordariomycetes; order Glomerellales; family Glomerellaceae; genus Colletotrichum; species Colletotrichum echinochloae. The sequence continues at coordinate 4,797,771 of JADEZT010000004.1, forward strand.
ACCGACCGCCAGGTCCGGTTGAAACCCGCTGGGTTACTCTCGCGATAGACGCGGAAAGCAGTATCATCCAAGCCCTCAATCAGGTAGTACCGTCTCTTATCGCTGTCTGATCCCCACGACTGGACTGAGAGTGGTTGGTTGAGGTCATCATCGTGGCGATTGCCTTTGTAGGATTTGTTGATGATCGTCTTGACAGTTTCGGACGCCGAGAGGGACCACAAGGCCAGCGCACGGAGGAGGGATAGCTTGAGCATACAGTTAGTCCATGAATATCCAAATGCGCAACAGAAACTTTGGACGGTTCAGTGCTTACCCTCTGGGTGGGTGTGATGCTGTGGAAAGTGTTGCTCCCTGAGAGTGGGTTGACACCACCCCACGACTTCGGCCACTGCGCTTTGTGAGCGGACAGTGCATCATCCAGGGCTTTTGAGTATTGACCAGCTCTAACAGATCAGTCAGCAATGAGTATAGGGCTTGGGCTTGGTGGCGCATCAACATACTTGACGTCCTGCTTGCGGTTGAGGAGCAAGAAGAGTAGCGCACAGAGAAAGGCTTCGACTCGCTCGCCAGGAGAGTTATCGATAATGTCGCGCTCGAGCTCTTGGGGCCCAAAGTTGGCTAGGGATTTCGGGAAGGCATCGTTGAATCGGCTACGAAACATAACCAAAAACTAAAGGTACGTTAGCAAATCCGATGACGTGAGGAACGCGAATCGACGCGTTTTCTGCGCGGATTGACGCGACAATTGACATACAGCAATGTCTGGATTATCTTCGAAGGTGTTCTCGTGTGGAGGTGACGGCGAACGCTTGCGAGGTGGCGGTGAGGGCTCTCTCACTACACCTGCTGCCTTCTTGCCTTTGGCGAGTTTGGGGAAGAACTTCAAGATGCCGTCGCCCTTCTTCGATTCGGGCTCTGGCTCTGCATCGGATTCGATGTCGGACGGCACAGGCGACAATGATGACAACGAAGACAAGTCTGAAGAGTCTTCTTCTGCCATTTTGGGGGCAAATGTTTTTTTCGTTCGCGTTGATGGCTGCTTGCGTGCGTGGTGCTGCCGAAGTTGGATGGGGTGGGTGGGTATCGTGGTAGGTGTAGGAAGTTTAGGCGCGCCGGTGTATGTTGAATTGAGGAAGTTTCGAACGCCCACCCACGGGACTAAATTAAGTCACGTCTGAGCCGCAACTTCTCGAGCCTGGTTCTCTGATAGGTCCGAGTCATTTAAAATCTACCTACCTGCCTGCAACCTTCTCTTTCTAAGTTGCCTTTCAACCTACCTGTATGAATAACGCATTGCCGCATAGGTACCCGATGACCTTTCTAATACCATGGCAGCCAGCATCCCTCCGGCTGCCTTTATCTGCTGCTTGTTATTGTTTTCTGGGGCATCTTGTGGACTGAAGCACCAGCTTTCCAGGTTGCCCTCGAGGATCTTAGAGATTCCACGCTGGCTGTACCCCACCTGACAAGCTAGGTAGGTACCGTGGGACATCCCAGACTAAACCTTACACTCGATATCACACCCTACCCAGCTTCTCACCGGCCATGAGCTAGAAGAGCACACCGGCCCATCAGAACGAGGGCTGGGTTGCCCCAATGATGGGGTTGTGGTCCATGAGTGAGTGCATTGACGGTCACCTTTGGAACCCTGTGATATATATGTCTGCACTTGGCTGTTGCGTGCAGGTCAGACATACGCCGGTTCGTCATATACCACGCATATCGTCTTCTCGAGGTTGATGCCATTCCCCAACAATCTGGTCGACAAAACACTGTCCATGCCCGCTGGGCCCGCTCCCTCCCGGTGGTTGCACCATTCCTGAGTTGACCTCGCAACGGCAGTCGTCCCCAACCATCCAAAAACACCACGCCGATTCGAAAGACGCAGTCAGCATGAATTCGTTGGTGCAATGGCGGAAAGATGAATCTCCACGTCATATCATGTGCGTTTGCCCGGCACTTGCAGAGCGTACTCCCAAAGCAACGTGCCCATCCGTCTGTTACTGTCTTGTCAGTCGTCACATGACTGCACCACATCCAGCCTAGCCCGACGCAATCGAGGCCCAACGCAACTTGCGTCTCAAGACACCATTCTCATCACTCAATTGACTCCATTGTCGACAGTGGTGGTTTGATGCAGCCCATAGCCCATTTCCCGGAAAGACGTCCAGAAATGAAGTGATATGCTGGTGGAACATCATGCGCGGCGGAAGAGGACTCAAGCACTTCCCAAATGGCCATTGCGAATCTGCTATTCCATCTAGAATGATGTATGCGCCGTGCCAGAAAACCGAACGCGTGTCCGGCAGTGCTGCGACGCCTCACTGAAGGCAACCAGACGACGGCGATCGCTTGCGGTAATAGGTGCTGATCCCGCGTGCTGAGCTCTACTTGGCCAGGATTACAGCCGCATCCCCTCAAAAACGCCAGCGTTAGGCGTGCGGTTAGAATTCATGGACTGTCTGGCGCGCAATGAAGCCCTCGCCAATCCCGGTGAAGATTCGGATGACGTTGATCGCTGGACCACACCATGCCGCCTAAAGCTCCCGGGGTTCTGGTATCCTCACGGGACTTCTGTCTCGGCGGCCTTTAAACACGCCAGCCCACAAAACACATACGATTCCGGTCAGACGCAGCTACCTTGACAGAACATCAGAACATGCAGCCTCGAACAGAACGCAGCAGACAATGAGAGAAATGCGGAACCCAGTAGAATACGCACATGAGCCAGATCGAATCCATGCTCTTTCCGTCTGCATCTACAGAATGATATAGTATGAGCGAGGAGGGACTGCAGTGCATGGTGGCGCTGAGAACATCGTGGGCGTGGGCCGCTGAGGCCGTAAGTGGACATTTTGGACGTGAGGGTTAAGTGCGGAGATCGTGACGCGATGCAGGCGATTCTCTGGCCCGAGGCTGGAATGGACTGGCCAAACAGCAGAGACGTTGTGGGGCTACACCGCCGCCAGCATTTTTCCTGTCCGAACGCTAGCTCCCTTATGCTCCACCAGAAGCACAGCAGGGACATTGGCCATGCACGTGACGGGCTCGGTTAATGGAAGGAGCCAGTGTGGGGCCCAGGGCACACTTTCCCCCGGCCCACGACCTCCTTCTCTAGCAAAATTGTGTCGAGGTAACTTTTGCAATTCCCAACCATCACCACCGACGACAACACCTAGCCCTCCGAACGCCAGAGGACAGCCAAGATGGGTCGCGTTGTAAGTAATTTCTCTATTGAACACTTGATTGCCTATTGAATTCGGGAACAACGGTACATTTTCGACATAATTGCGATCGCGGCGCCCAATATTGATCAATTTCGTACCCACGAACATTTTTATTCATCCTTTTGCGATGGGCTTGCTTGGACATGTGGGAAACAATTCAAGTGCTGACAACCTCTCTCTCAGATCCGTAACCAGAGAAGGGGCCGTGGCTCTATCTTCACGGCCAACACCCGCCTGAACAAGGTGAGACCCGATCCTAGCGAACCCCGGCGACGCGACGACAATTTGTTCCTAACGAAAATGTTGTGCAGGCCCCCGCGAAGTTCCGCAACCTCGACTATGCCGAGAGACACGGATACCTTCGTGGTATCGTGAAGGACATCATCCACGACCCCGGCCGTGGCGCTCCCCTTGCCCAGGTCGTCTTCCGCGATCCCTACAAGTTCAAGCAGCACACCGAGACCTTCATCGCCAACGAGGGCATGTACACCGGCCAGTTCATCTACGCCGGAAAGAAGGCTGCCCTGACCGTCGGCAACGTCCTGCCCCTCGGCTCCATGCCTGAGGGTACCGTCGTCTCCAACGTCGAGACCAAGATCGGCGACCGCGGCACCCTGGGCCGCACCTCCGGTAACTACATCACCATTATCGGCCACAACCCCGATGAGGGCAAGACCCGCATCAAGCTCCCCTCCGGCGCCAAGAAGGTCGTCCACTCCGAGTCCCGCGGCATGATCGGTATCGTTGCCGGCGGTGGCCGTACCGACAAGCCCCTCCTGAGTACGTTTTGGCCCCTACTAGCGAACGGTTAACAGCTGCGGAAAGACGCAGTCGAAGAGGAGAACAGCAGTCCACTAACAACCATTTACAGAGGCTTCTCGCGCCAAGCACAAATTCGCCGTCAAGCGTGGTGCCAACTGGCCCAGAACTCGTGGTGTTGCCATGAACCCCGTCGACCATCCCCACGGTGGTGGTAACCACCAGCATATCGGTAAGGCCTCGACCATCTCCCGCTATGCCGTCCAGGGACAGAAGGCCGGTCTTATTGCTGCGAGAAGGACGGGTCTGCTGCGTGGTACCCAGAAGACGAAGGATTAAAGGTCAGCGTAGTTTGGCTGGATTTCAGGGTTCCATTGGGATGGTGTTACGCGGCTGGCATCTTTTGAGGGTACTCGCGAGGGCAGTTCATCTGGTAGCTCGTCGGCAAGTACTAAAAGGCATTTTGCGCATTGAAATGATCACGCCATGATTCCCTATCCCCATTACGATAGAGGGAATAGGACTTCAACGTACGCCAACCCCAACTGTGATGAAGTGAGACGCCAGGGGGTTGTGTGTGGATGAGCGAGAACAAAAAACGGTGTTAGGGACAGTTGAATCAAGAGTGTGGAGGAGAGTGGCCTGTGGGATCTCTCCTCCTAATTCCAGCTATCATAGGCAGTAGTTGTGGTTTTCCTCTTTTTAATTGATCGATCGGGATTTCTATCCATCAATGTTCCTCCTCTCATGACAGGGAAACAGTGACCAAGCCGGTGGCATGATCTGATGGCGAGAAGAGTGAAAAAAGACGGTAAGACCGCCAGCTTACCTTACGGGTGGCAGCTTGGTGTTTCTTCGAACCTAGAAACGATGTCCATAAGGGAAGAGTTAATTGATGTTCTGACAACCCTCGACAGATCCTTCACGATAATGTTTGCGTGCGAGAAAGTCACCGCCTCTAAGTGTTTCACCCAACGCTGCACGTCCACCAATCCACCCAATGTGACGGTAGTGAGAACCTTTGCAATCGCCGCCCCACTATCCTTACCCCTGTCCTCTCATCATCAGCACCGGCAGCCCGAGCTTCTCCCACGTCCTCCCGCAGCAGAGAGGTAGGTACTCGCCCTGCCGCCGTCGCCAGTCCTGCTGTCGCTCGAAGCCGAGCACGTTTCTCCCACCACCCCACCTCATCGGCCAGCAACCCCACCATCATCCCCCTCTCGGCCAAAACCGCCCGACGGAGCACCAAAATCAAAATCTGAGAGCTCCCACAAACTCACCCTCTTCCACAACTTTCCCCTTTTACCCAAGAACTACTCAATCGAACAAAATGGCGTCCCAGGATTTCCGTCTTCTCTGCCTCGAGAACCCTCTGCTTGGTAAGAGCCAGTCTATCATGGATCCACCGATTTAAGCAATATGCCCCGCAACCCTACCGCAAAATTACCCCTCCTTCACGTTGAAACGGAGCTTCCTCACTAACACCGCTATTCAGACATCCAAGCAGTCGGCGACGAGGCCCTCCTCGAAAAGTACGGCCTCAAGCCCAACGACGCTATCCTCGCCGAGGAGAAGCACCTTGGTATCTACGAGGACCTCCTCAACAACTATGATGCCAAGCTCATCGCCGGCGGCGCCGCCCAGAACACGGCCCGTGGTGCCCAGTACATCCTTCCGGCCAACTCCGTTGTCTACCTTGGCGGTGTCGGCGACGACAAGTACGCCGCAATTCTCCAGGACGCCGTCAAGAAGGCCGGCCTCCGCGTCGAGTACCGTGTCGACCCCAAGATCGCCACGGGCCGCTGCGGCGTTGTCATCACCGGCCACAACCGCTCCATGTGCACTGAGCTCGGCGCTGCCAACCACTACGACCTCGAGCACCTGACTCGCCCCGACGTCTGGAAGCTTGTCGAGGGCGCCCAGGCCTACTACATCGGCGGCTACCACTTCACTGTCTGCCCCCCCGCCATCCAGAAGCTTGCCGAGGAGGCCGCCAAGAACAACAAGATCTTTGCCGTCAGCCTGTCAGCCCCCTTCATCGCCCAGTTCTTCAAGGACCCCCTCGACGCCAGCGCCCCCTACTGGGACTACATCATCGGCAACGAGACCGAGGCCGCCGCCTACGCCGAGTCCCACAACCTCGGCACCACCGATCTCAAGGAGATCGCCAAGCACCTCGCCAACCTGCCCAAGGAGAACAAGCAGCGCAAGCGCGTCGCCATTGTCACCCAGGGCACCGACCCCACCCTGGTTGCCATTCAGGGTGAGGACAACGTCAAGGAGTACCCCGTCAAGCCCATCGCCAAGGAGCAGATCAACGACACCAACGGAGCTGGTGACGCCTTTGCCGGTGGTCTGATGGCTGGCCTTGTCGACGGCAAGTCGCTCGACCAGTCCATCGACATGGGCCAGTGGCTCGCTAAGCTGAGCATCCAGGAGCTTGGTCCTTCGTAGGTTCCCCTCTATCCCCAGTCACGACATTCACTTGGCTTCAATGGACCTGCTGCTGGTTGCTTGTGCTCTGCATTTAATCGGCTTAGCACTGACTGGGCTCTGTGAGTTCCTCTGTATCATTTGCTGACTGTATCTTAGCTACCCCTTCCCCAAGCAGACCTACTCCTCTGCCTAGGCTTCGTGCCTTTAACCTAATGCCTCGGGCATTTCACTTTCTTTGTTCAGAATAGTCTGGCGTTGAGGGGGTCTAAAGGGAAAACGGTTTCAACAACGGCGTTGGCTCCTGAAGAGCTTCAAATGAGTGACGATCGCACTTGCATCAACTTGCAATCTGGGCTGGACATCTTCCACGACGTAAGCCCCGGGTCATGAGATATCTGGTAAAACAATGAAAAAGGGGGGTTGGCCGAACTATAACCAGCCAAATGACAATCCTAGACCATCGTCCCTCCATCCTTCCATGTGAAATCCATGAAATCCGTTCAAAACAGTTATCGGGCAAGGTATAGGCAATCAGGTGATCGATCGATCGATCAACTTTGTATACAACATGTCAGTAAATGCCCGCTCAAGGACTGCTTTTTCTTAAGGGGTGGGGGGGGGCTTACATCGCAGTAGCAATCATGACGTGTTCATCTTCCAACCACGCCCTGGGAACGTGCGGGGGAAGGGGGGGCGCGCAGGTATTGAGCGAGGCTTGCTGGGAACGAATCCTGCTTTGGTGTAGGTTTCAACGGCGCGTGTTCTGGCCCGAAGCGCGCTTAATCTCGTCAGCCATGGCAGACTGAAGAATCATGTCGTTGTATCCGGCCGTGTAGCCGTCAGTAGCGGCACCACCGTTCTGTCTGACCATATTCTTGTAGTGGGTAGGATCCTCCCGCATGTCGGCGATGGGGCCTCTTCCGAAAGCTGTGGTCGCGGTGTAGTTGATACCGTTGCACGGAGTGCCCTGGTAGATGCCGCTGGCATTGGAAAACTGACTTCCGGAAAGCGGCGAAAATGTCTCCGTAGCACCATGAGCCATGTTGGGGCTCTGGGCGAACTGAGGTCGCGAACCGCTCAATGAGCGAGCATGAACAGAAGACACTCTGGGCTGCAGTGCGTTGGGGTTAAGTTCCGCGTGTGGGCTCCCCCACAAACCGTAACCCGCCCCTGAGGAATCACGGCTCATGGATCTTGAGTCGGTCGGCTGCTTGCCAAATGCCTGCAGCAGGCGGTCTTGATGGGATGTGATGTCAGGGGTGCCGGCGAAGGGCCGCTGCTGCTGTTGCTGTTGCTGCTGCTGCTGTCGATACAGGTACTGGTTGTCGCGGGTATCCGCAAAGGGGTCATCAAACACAGCATGGCCGGGAGCCGAGACATTGCCTTTGAGGTTGGCACTGCCATCGAATGACCTCCTCGTAGCTGCATCTCTAATGACGAGTTCTGGCGGCGTCAGCTCCGAGTTCTTACCCTGGGGCGTCGGGGTATAGATCATGTTCCACGGAAGGCTTGGAAACGTTTTGGCTGTGGCGGATCCAAGTGCAGGTGGACTGTTGGTCGGGGGCGCACCAAATATCTCGCTGGCCAAGGCTGAGTTCATTCCGTACGAAGTGTCCTCATGGCTCTCTGTAGGAGACACGTGTGCTTGAGGAGGCATCAGGAAGTCGTTGACCATGTGGAGCATCTCAGCGTCGGAGCTCAGGTCGTACTCGGACTGGCCATGAACTCGATTGCGACCCGGAGTCGAAAGCGACTGCGCCTGCGGCGGTGCAGCATTTTGGGGTGGCCCGGGCAGTGCTGCACTTGAAGGTGTGCCTCTGACGCGACCAGAATGCTGAGACCGCTCACGATGCGCAATAGCAACCTCGGCAGTGGCAATATCCTCAACTACTGGCTGAAGAGCGGCGGCGGCGGCAACGCCCGAAGACTTTGGCGTATAGTCCTCCTCATACTTAAAGGTGAGCCCATTCGGCGACGAGGTGTAGGTGAAGGGAAAGTTCGTATCGTCGTTGGCAAGGAAGAAGCCACACTTGATCGTGTCCAAGACCCTGGAAAAGGTCTCTTGAAGAGCGCCGAGCTTCGGACCGCTGTAGTGCTGGACCTGCGGCTTCAGGCTTCCGGTATCCTCGTTGTAGTTGAGACGGCAGCTCTGCGGCAGCTGTGGATCGCAGAGGGGAAGCATTCCTATGGCTTCCTGGTCCTCGGTGAGCAGGTACGGGGTAACTTTGAGATCCTCGTTACCGTACATCTCGCAAAGGCCGGTCAACGCTTTCGCAAAGCCTCTGTACATGTCCTTTACAAAGAGCTCAGGGGTGTCTTGAGCACCCATGATCTCGCTGCGACAGGCCACGAGCCAGTACGCGTACAGGCGAACGAACGGAAGAGTGTTTTCCGTCAAAGCCGTGACTTTGTTTGCAGTATCATCCTGTTCGCCGGATGCCTGCTCCTCAATAAGCTTCTCGAGTTCCTTCTTAAGGAGACGACAGAACGTCATGAAGAAGCGGGCATTCAGACGCAGAACGAAGTGAGATGACCGCAAAGTAGCCTCGGTCCGTTTGTCTATTGACGAGTCAATGAATGGTTCCCAGATGCCGTAGCTCTCTAACTTACTGCTCAGTTTCTTGTTGGAGGCGTAAAAGGCGGATATGTTGAGTAAGACCATCTTTAAAAGCATAGGCCGGGTGTTGTGAGCCTTGATGGCAATCTCCAGGTGATTGATCACTTCCTTCTCGAGCTCCTGGTAGGATGAAAAGACCTCGCCCTTGTTGAAGTGTGAATGCAGACGAACAAACCAGGCCACAAAGGCCTCCTGGGTATCGGGGGGGCCGGTGCGACGGGCCGGTGTGACCGGTCCCTGGAGGCTCTTCAACTCGGCCTCGAGGTTCTGAGCCGCCATTGGGTGCGGTTCTTCGATAGCCAAGGCGCGGTAGAAGTGGTATATGATATCCAAATGCTTCTTCTCATCCAGGAAGATGATGCCCATTTGGTGGTGAGCGAAGCCTGAGGTTGGGATAATGTCGTGGGCGAGGGAATAGTAGGTCAAGGCAGCCTCATAGCTGGGAACCTTGTGGCGGGCCTGCATCCGGTACCGCGAGAGGTCGCCCAAGTGAATGAGCGCCGAGTGAACGTACTTGAGGATGATTTGGCGGACGGCTGGCGTGGTATTGGCCATGGGGTTCTCCTCCGGCAGCTTCTCGGCCCTGATGCCCTCTGCAATGCGCTGAAGTTCGGGAATCGGGTAGACGGCAGACAGGCGCTGGACGAAAGCAACGTAGAATTTCTGCGCCGTCTTCAAGAAGCCGCTGTACATTCTATCGAGCTTGCGCTTCTGGACGGCGAGCTGTGACGATCTTAGACGGCCCAAGACCTTGCGGTACTCGCTGTTGACGATGCTGTGTGCTTGCCAGAGGTTCGAGTCGACCTTTTCGGTGGCAGAGTACTCGAAATCGTGGAATATGACATGGAGGCAGGCGAGGCGTAGACTAGAAAAACGTCAAGAAGGCGTCGCAGGCCGCCCAGGGATCGCATCGGATACATACGAGGAAATGACACTCTCCAAGGCCTCGAAATGCTTAAGATCGTTGCCATCGGAGTCATTCTTGAGCTTCTCGACCTCCTTCTGCAGGTGCTTGCGAAGCTTCTGCGCTTGGCTAAAGATGGGAGGGGAGGGGTCAGCAACAGAGGGTGAGTGTGGGATCGCATGGACCCCGAGGAACCCAGGCAGAGTGGTGCGCAGGCCCAACCCGGCAAGAGACTTGGCGCAGGCACTAAATCAAGGGAAAGAAGAGAAAACTCACTGCCAGGCCTGCTTCGCAGCCTCGATATGGTCCGCCATCGTAGAGAATGGCAGAGCCAGGCCCTGCAATTGGCGATCGAGGCGGGTGGGCGGTTGTTGGGGAGAGTATGGTGTGATTATTTCCGTGATGGAGGGGGGGCTGTTGTTGTGGAAGGTGCGGAACTCCAAAAATTCACTAAAGGAACAAAAAGAAGAAGAGCCTGAAGCTACGTGCTGTGCTCACACGCTCTCAAAACCAATCCCTGAGTGCGCGCGCGATCCATAACTTGGTAGTGGGCAAGCGCTTCGTGAATGGCGAGGTCGGGTCGAGGGCAAAGGCAACGATGACGATGGGTGTGCTGGTGGTGGGATCGGGGCGGCGTTGGCTCCAAGGCTTGTTGTGGTGGCACGTAATCGGGGTAATGATGTTGGCGAGAAAAACATTGGGGGGAGGTTCGGATGGAAGGAGCGACGAGCAATGCGCCACCCAGAGCAGACATTCAAAAGGGGAGGCAAACACTCGGACGACAGTGCAGGACGACAGTGGCAGACAGAGACAGCGACGACAGAGCGGAGGAGGAGGGAGAGGGGAGGAAGGGTAGAAGAAAAAAAAAAGATGGTGATGTCGGGTCTCATTGAAGGGACGCGCGAACTTGGCTCAATGGGTGTTAAGGTGTGTTGTTCCCTGCCCGCCTAGCCTTGGGGAATCAGTTATTTTGGATGGAGCCCCTCAACAGCTGCCAATGACACTGGCCCGTGCCCTTGGGGATTGGTCCCTTCATTCGGCACCTTAAGCCCCTCTCTCTCTCTCCCTAACGGAGTTACTCCCACGCTGTGCACAGCCTCTTCTGACCCTCCGTTAGCGTCAGCAAGCCTTGTGTCTTCGTTAGTGAGGAGCGCTGCCTCTGCCTGACAACTGGTCTTCTGTGTTTCTGTGAGGGTGGTCTTTGATCCATCAATACCCCACCACGGCCCCCGGCCCTGGACTGCCTGCTCGACGCGATTGCAGTTATCGTCATCCGCCTCTGGTGCGTGCGTGGCTTGCCAACTCGCTCAGAAACCAAACATCCATGCTTTGGAGCAGGACCACCACATCAAACGTTGCGTCTCGTCCCTACTCCTGTCCATTTCCTCACAGAACCCCGAATCCAGCAATCTAACTCAGCAACATAGCTTGGGGGATTCTGTGGTGATCTGCAAGTAATCAACCCCCCCCCCCACCCCCCCCGCCCCCGCTGCCTGGCCTCATTCAAGATGAAACGCTCACGAGAGGCCGAAGAGGAGCAGTCCTCCTCTGGCTATCCGTTAGACGAGCGTAGTACTTCAGGGACGTCCGAGATAGATGACCGCGTCACCAAGTTCGCCGAACTGGAGCCTTCGGCCGGAACGGCACCCGAGGACTTTGCGATGAAATGCTCCATGCCACCTCACAGGGAGGTCCTCGTTTTTGAATCCTACGACGAGTATGAGGCGCATTACGTGAAAACGCACACCAACAGATGCCTTGAATGCGGGAGGAACCTGCCATCGGAGCATCTGCTCAACGTGCATCACGAGGAATGCCATGATTCGTTCGCCGCTGTCAGGCGGGAAAGGGGAGAGCACACGGTATGATCACGGACCGCTTGCTCCTGAGATTTGGTTAGGATGTCACTGATAATGGCCGCAGTATTCCTGTTTTGTCAAAGGCTGCGAGAGGAAATGCATGACACCGCAGAAGCGTCGGTTGCATCTCATCGACAAACACGGCTTCCCGAAAAATTACTTCTTTGCGGTGACGAAGGAGGGTATCGACGGGCGACGGTCATTACTTGTTGAGAATGGTCATCACCGGCGCAAGTCATCCAGCGCCTTCGGTACGGTCAAGGAGTCGAAGCGCAGATCGGGCATACTGGAGTCGTCCGCACCGCAAGCCAAAGAATCACAGACACCAGACGATGCCATCACCAAGATATCGACGGAAGCAACACCAACAGAGCGTCCGGACACGGAAATGGACGATCTTGCTGGTGCCATGTCGGCACTGCAGTTTGTCCCGAACAGCGTGCGGTTTGGAAGGGGCGGTGGGCGGGCAGGTTTTGCAAAACGATAAGACGGCCCCTGTCAAACGATGAAGACGTCACGATGCATAGTACTACTTCGATTAGCGTTCAGGCAATGATAATACCAAAACGGTCGATTAAAAGGATCACTACCTCTTTGCAGCAAAGTCATGACCCGTGTGATCGTGCCCTGGGTCGAAACAGTCCTCCCATACCAAGCGCCAAACGCCAGTCCTCCACGGCTGAGAGTCTCGTGGAGATGCTTAAACCCCCCAACAAAGGTCTTTGAGCGGCACAAGCTTCTAGTCGCTGGAAGCGCAGCCGTGGCAGCCACAGTTGACGCATTGGACTTCCTGGTCTTCCTTGAGCTGGGCTTTCGGGACTCGGCATATACACGTTGAGTTGAAGTTGGTCTCCTTGGTCTGGACGCAGCGCAGGCAGCAGAGCTGTCGTAGCCGTCAGCATCAGTTCGTTAGAAGACTATGTAACGGGCCATGTTCATACCTTCTCGTAGCCCTGCTTCTTCCACTTGGCGATCAGCATTGCATCAGCATAACCATTCTTCAACAACCACTCGTACAGCTGCTTGCTGATGGCCTCCTTCTCATAGTACAGGTCGTATATATATCTGCTCCGTGTGTGGGCGATTTGGAAGATCTCCCACTGCGCCTGGTGCTTCGGCCCCGTCGGCGGCGGCTTGTTCTGCGCGTCCTTCATTTTGTTCTGGAAGATGAGGAGCTGGTCCTCGATGTCGCTGAAGCCTTCTGGAGGCGGCTTGCGCTTCGAAGATCGTACAGGAGGCATTTTGTGCGCTTAAATGCCGTGAAACTCCTGTCAGAAGAAACCTGCGTAGTGTTTGGGGGTATACGGGAAATTCTTCGAGGTTCGGTCGCGCCGCGGTCGTGTGCTGGGTGACGAAGGAGTTGATGTTCGAAGACTAACGTAGTGGGGCAAAAGGGTGCCGATAATCACTTATCGAACACGCCTGCCCACCGCGCCAGGGGGCGGCAACTACCAGTATTGCCGGTACACTTGCGCCAGGCACTAGCGCCCGCTGACTAAGGAGCACACGTGATTGGGCGGCTCTTCGTCAACACTGGATTGGGGAGCTTTACCAAGATTCCCGACGACGAACTGAACGGCCGCCGGCAATCACGCAGCAGCAACCCGCTCCCCCTCCTCCACCAGCACCCTCGCGCTCACCATGGCCATCACACCGACCCAATTCGCGAAGACGACCAGGCAGTGTGAGTGCCGCGTTCCAATTGAGTCCCGAGGCCTTCCACTGATTCCTTGAGCAGCGGCCAACTGGAACGACGCAAAGCGCCGGGTTCTGTCCACGTACAGAGAGTGGATCCGAGCTGTATGGTTTCCCTCCGGACTCTTTTCGGGTGCCCTTCCGATAATCTGTCGGCGGTCGATGCCATTGACGAACCGAACGGCTCTCAACAGAACCGAGGAGACCACGGACGCCGTGCTAACTAGGTGATGCGATACTAGGCGCCCGAGATTCAGACGATGTATAACGTCCCCCTGCCCGTGTCTGTCCTCCGCACCCGGATACGCGAGGAGTTTGAGCGCCACAGGTTCGCCAAAAAGCTGCCCGTTGTGGATGTTCTTCTCTTCAAGAGTCACGCCGAATACCAGGTATGGAACCAATTACCCTCGCCTAGCGTAGGGTAGTCGAACGAGAGCGAAAGATGGGAGATTTTCGATTGCGACAAGACATGGGTGAAAAGAAACCCGAACTAAGGCTGACGTTTTGCATGCGGTTGTAGGAGACAATGAACTTCTGGAAGCAGACCACGCACATCATGTCCTACTTCAAGGAAGAGAACTTCAGAGGAGACAAGCGGTTGCCCAACAACTTCATGACTGGATTCTTGGAGGTAAGTCGCAAGGGCGAGAAAACGGTCACAAGAGGCAAAGCTTCTGCGTCCGAGAGACGAAGAACGGCAGACGAGGCCGAAGGCGCCGGGCTGACTTGGTTCCTTACTCACACGCTAACCATGCCTCCAGGGCCGCAACTAAGAGCGCTGAATGGAATTAGAGCTCGTGTACATAACATACAACAATTTCAAAAACACTTCCCGCAAAGCAACACGATACTCCAATTGGGTTCTCTCTCTTTTCTCTTTTCTCTATGCCATTGATGAACCTTGAACGCCTATTATTCTTGACATTTCAAAAGAATAAAACAAAAAGACCCGTCCGCTACGAGCGGCCAAACTCCTCCTTGGCGCGGATGAACTCCTCGGCGACGGTGTCGCTAAGAGCCTGCAAGTCCTTGAGACCCTTTTGCAGAGCCGAGACTGCGGTGCCGTCTGGGACGGAGGTCAGCATGGCTTTGGAAATGTTACGGAAGTGAAGGTTATGTTGTGGTGGGCGGAGAGAGGGCGAGGGCCGGGGATACTCACCGTAGGTCTGGATTCTAATGTTCATCTTGGCCTCGGAGGGGTGAGGGATGGCGTAGGCGCAGAACTCGACGTCGGGGCTGATGGCTGTGTTAGTCCGTGCTAGAGAAAAGACTCCACAAGGCTGCTGGTTGCTGCTACAGATGTAAGAGGCGGCGACGTACTTCTTCATGATGACATATCTCAGCGCGTTGCCAAGCGTGTGGCCCTCATCGATGAACTCGAACGAGGCGGCTGTGTCCGTTGAGCCGGGCAGCTGTCGGGACGGTCAGTTCACATTCCACCTCACATGATGACAAAGGCCCCCTTCTCCTTCGGGGACATGTTGGGACAAGCAGAAGACTCACAATCTTAACGCGCCGGGGCTCCTCCTCCTCTTCTTCCTCTTCCTGCTCAGGCGAGCCCTCTTGCGCCTCGGCCTCTTCCTCCTCCTCGGGCTGGTGAGACGTGGGCGCCTCGTCCATGGGGACGTCTTCCGAGGTAGTTCTGCCGGGCATCTCCGAAACTGTGCGAGGAAAGGTTGCTTTTACGAAAAAGGGCAACTGTCTCTTTTTTTCTGTTTTGCTATTCAACTGAAACGACGAGGGTTTCGCGCAGTGCGACTGTGTTTTCCTTCTTCAGTTTTGGCCGGGCTTTCACTTTCACCTTGACTTGTAGCGGCTTCTCGAAATTTTTTGATAACGGCTCAGCGGATCGGAATTGATAAGCTGCCAGTTGGCGCCGCGGCAGTCGCTGGCGGATGCCACCCGGCACCAGCCGTGCAGCACACAGCTATCGCGGTACATTACCTCAGCACGACCGGTCCCCACTCCAAGCGTCTTGTCGCCAATATGGAATCTTTCCCATCGCCGCAGCACCTAAGCGCCACAACTGACAAAGAAATGGCGGAAAACCAACACCCTCGATCCAAGGGCCGGAAGTATGTCGCTCGGCAGTCGCATTTCTCCTGCCCAAGCCTTCGAGTCGTCAAACGGGGCGGTAAAGACAGAAAGAGGCCATCTCCTCCGGTGTCCTTCAAGTTTGCACATGCCAAGAGGGAACCCCCAACGTCAAACTGACTTTTGCCGGTTGCGACGCACCCATCAAACTGCCCACAGTGTGTGGCTGCTCGGTGAACTTGCCCATGAAAGGGGGAGACAAGCACCGGCAGAAGAGGGTGCGTGCCGCGCGGCAAGATGCAACCGACAAGCGAACAAGCGACACCTGCAGCAGCAAGAGAAACGATAGCTAGCTGGTCGGATGCAACGAATGGGATGGTCTCGGGGAGGGTGGGAAAAAAGGGTTGTTGCCCCCCTCCTCTCCTCTTTTCTGAGCGAAACTCTGGGTCTCTGTGAGGTATGGTGGCGCGCTGCTTAATTCCCTCGAGCTTGGGGGTGATCGACCAAAGAGCATCCATCCATCACCTTGCATTTGTCGGTAACCTATCCCTAACCGCGGCTCCGCTTGGCGTATAGAGACTATATGTGACTCGGTGACATTGAACTGAAAGAAGTCTGCCTCGGTCTCAATTACAAAGTCACAGGCAGCGAGACAGTTGATATCCGAGAAAGGGGGGTTGAAGGACCCTCGATAAGCAGTACTCTGAGACCCAAGGCGCTACCCTCTGAGGCATAGCAAATAAAAGAAATGGAAATAAAACAAAACCCACTATGGTCAAGTCAGTGTCATTGTCTGCGATGAGAGAGAGTCACGAGACATCGCCTACCAACCACCCGCGACTTGGAACATGGCCGCCGCCACGAGCGTCCCCGATCCGACGGTCAGGTTCTGGGCCGTCGATGTCTCGGACGAGGCAACATGGCAGGACCCTCACCGCATGCATCGTCCACGGGCCATATGACTCCCGCGTAGGCGTCGAAGGCATCGAATGTCTGTTCGACTATGTAAGGTAGCGGTTAACAGGCCGACACATTGCGACCACACTCAAATCAGCAAAGTACTAGCCTAAGTACCTCTCGCTTAATCCCACACGGACCATCTCACCCACCCCTTTTCTAAGGAAAATAAGAAAACAGCTCTATTACTCTTAGCTCCAAGTACATTCAAAATTTAACAGCACAAATCAACTTTTTAGGTAATTTTAACCATGCAATGTCCTCCCAATATTTTAATAGACACATGGGAATGGCTGTATAGTATAATATCTTAGCTAGTTGAGTCTATTGACTTGTTGGAGGATGTAAGGAAGGGGAGGTACTTAGGAGTACGTGGGTCAGTACTTTGCTGACTTAGAAACAGCCCCATAAAGCCCTGCAATGTGTCGGCCTGTTAACCGCTACCCTATCTATGTAAGCCTGCGCACAGGCAGGGTAGGCATGCGGGGGTTAAACAATGTGATTAAACTCTCCATAACACACACATCGAACGCCACGAGCCCCGAAAACCCTTGTCACGACAAGTTAGGGGGGGGAGGGGGGGGGGGGGTTCCCATGGTGAATACCAGTAGGGCAGGGCAGGAAAACCTGATGGTGGCCCTACACATAAGCCAAAGCGCAAATGTAAAGATGGCCCCCTTCTGTGCTAGGCCGAACAAAGCCCGTCTCGGTTTCTCCCCCGCCCGGTCAGACGACCCGCGTTCGGATTGTACTGTTGGCTTGCTAGGCTGCTGACAACCCGAAGTTCACA
This sequence comes from Colletotrichum echinochloae, assembly GCA_016618095.1. NCBI lineage: Eukaryota > Fungi > Ascomycota > Sordariomycetes > Glomerellales > Glomerellaceae > Colletotrichum > Colletotrichum echinochloae. The sequence goes on from JADEZT010000004.1 coordinate 4,815,049, forward strand.
CTTTTCGTGATCGTCCAGGGCCGTCACATCAGAAACAAGAGTTGATTGGCCAGCGACCGCATATCTCGTTTCAAGACCAGGCTGGCTCGCCAACATGATTGGTTCATTTCCTTCGTCCTCAAACCGGAGCCCAGTAAGTGGGTTTGGCCTCTGGCGGATGCTGATGAGGACAGTAATCATCCTGGCCAACCAAGAGGAGGCACCGCACCGAGTTACATGAGCTGACGGATTGGTTTGTAGGATGATGAGCAAGTATTAACGGCGATTGTCTGTGAGCCCCCCTTGTCCTTCTGGGGAGATGGGACGGAGGAAGGGGGGTGTACGTTCAGAGTATTGTACCAAGGAGAGAGGCTATCTAGGTATGTAAACGAAGCGAGCCACTAGTCTGCTCACATGCCGAACGACGATGCTTCATTTGGTTCTCTTGCCTCCGTGGCACAGTTACAATGAGGGTGAGGATGAGGTTTATCCAGTGGCATCAAGGAACAGTCGCGGGAAAAAGGTTGTTCGTCCCGAAAAAAGATGAAGAGGGAATTTTTCGGGGGATGTAACGTGAACGACGAACCTGGAACTCTGGTGGGGATGTTGGGGACGGGGTGTCGATGGAGAAAACTGGGGGGGGAGGGGGGTGGGTTGCAGACTGAGCAGAACAAGAACAGACGTCGGCCGACATTGGGCTGAATGTAGAGCTCCTGAAAGCCAGTGGATTAGCAGGAGGAGTCGAGTGTCTCGTCTATGAGTATATCAACCAGCGAACCAGGCATGGACGCATGACAAAAGAGAGAGAGAGAGATTTGACAGTCGGCGGTATGCGCAGGAGGTGGCGCTGGCGTCCGTGACGGCGGCGGCGGCGGCGGCGGCGTGGAGAAGGTTGCAACTCTCCGACTCGTATCCTCATGTCTTCATCAACTTCATGCTCATGGTGCGTGCGCATGTGCCACATCTCAACTCAGCCTCTGGATCGGGGTACACGCGAGAGGCTGGTGGCACATGTGGGTTTGCGGCTTATACTTGGTGTAGTAACGGTTGTAGGATATGGCCGGGATCGTCAGGGACGTTTGAACATGGATGCTTCCCCCTTCCCCCCTGTTCTGCCTGGCCTGCAGTAGCTGAAGCTGGAAGTGCAGTTTGGCGTGCGGAGAAGAAGAATGAGAGCGACGTTGCCTACGCATGCTAATCTGGCCAGCTCTGCTTTCAGGAGGCTCAGGCGATGTTCATTCGCAGGAGTCTTGTGTTTCAGTGATGGCCAGTTGCCCTACGAGTGGCTACCGATCGTCATCGATGGTCATCATTGCTGGCAGGTTATGGGAGCACAGCGAGGTAAGACACAACTGAACACGCGGTCTGAATACGAGGACATTATGCTCTCGCACAAAACGCGTTGAGCAGCGCGGCAACGAGAAGCAATCAGAGTCGAGGGACTTAGTTTGCTTTCTGGTTAGTGGGAACACCGCCTCTGGGTCGGACAAGACGGAACCATATAGTTGGCTGCCCTGCTTGAGCCATTGATGGGCTGATGGTACCCGTATATTGTGCAGATTCATCTATGGAGTCGCTAGTAGGTAGTAGGTCCGTTAGAGGAGACCCGGGGGGGGGGGTTCGCATAGTACAAGTATACGTACAGCTAGATGAGTAACCGTGGAGGAGGTTATGTGGAGGCACTATATTTCACCCGCGAGAGTATCGTTTCAAGTTTGGAGTGCGGTCGAAATATCCCGAGCCTATCGTGGGAAATTTCAGGCGTTGCCGTTGGGTTGGCAATGAATCAACCTGATCATTTTGAGCCTGCACTCACAGGACGTCGGCCCGAGTGTTTTCAGGGAACATTGTAGGGCGTAATTCTCGTCAATCGAGAATCGAAAGCCCCGTTTTGGTGAAGTCATTCGGCTCGTGTTTCCGACGGTGAGCCAAGATATTGGCATTGCGATTCGTACAGGCTTCAGCAAGTGAGGTGTTTTCGCTTGCAAGCAGGCTTTTCGATTTCAGTCTCCCTCTCTCCTTACCCGCCGTCGACGACGCCGCCGCCCCCAATATTCGGATTTTTTTTTCTCTGGGGGCCGTACTGCCTTGCACGCCCGCCTGATAACAGACAAGTGTTACGTATCAACGCCCGGACCGGCCTACGCAAGCGTTCGGTTGGTCTGATGTGGCCCGTGTCTGCGGCGCCGACATACGGCGAAGGCGAGCAGCGGGGCTAATATCACGACGATAACTATTAGGAGGTAGGAAATGAACCGACAGTAGGTGTGTGAGAGCATAGGCACAGACATCAAGCGCAGGCGCAGGCTTTGCTGGGATGTATAGACGCGCTGGCGTACAGGCCATCCGGGCTGGCCGCCTTTCAGCGCTTTCAAGGGTCTGGTGGTAGCAGGTTGAAAGCCCTGGCGATCACCCTTCAGAGTGCTTTACATACCTAAATTCTGCGACAGCGGCATGCCCACAATAGAGTGGCTGATGGCCGCCCCGTGGAGCTCCCACGTCGTTTGGCCCATTGAAGCGTAGCATGTAAGACGTCTCGGTGGTAGGAAAAGCACACCATCCCTACTGCATGGGATGAGACGGCGGTGAAAGCGATGAGCATTTTCTACGCGTTACTATGTGCCTGTGTGTTGTGACTGTTGAAACAACGGAGTCCCGGTTTTTGTTGCTCCGCTGGCAGGACAGTGTCAGCCGTTATCGCAAGGGGAATGAATAGAAGGCTGAGCGGCTTGGGCCGCCTGTCGCCCAGGCCAGGTGAGCTGGGGGCGGAGCCGCAAGCGCAACCACGTACGCACATAGTGGGTGGTTCGCGGTACGTAGGTTCAATGGGGGGACCTAAAAGTTTGATAGTCACGATCTGCGTAAATGAATTTTACCGGTTGTGAGGTTTGGGACGACACAGGCCGGTGCGTGGTGATGGGGTGACTGGGCTGGCTCGCTGTGTCAGGCTGCGTCTCCCCTCGGATGGCAACAAGGAGCGCGGCGAAGCCACGGACGGTGATCATCGAGGTGGGGAGATTCGGAAATGTTCGCCGGCCGAGAGAGGAGTCTGATTGTTGTGGCCACTGCCCGGAGGTAGTCTGCGGCAAAGTTACCGAACCAGGCACACTAACAATACAGCAGAGCCAGGAATCGCCGTTGTTGGCAGACTGAGTTTGGGGGTTTGTCATAAAGCCCCGCCGTTGATGTTTCCGTCTGGTCTTTTTTTCTTTCTTTCTTCGACATTATTCGCACCCGCACCTTGAAAATTGAAAGATGGTGTGGTGTACATCATTTCGCACGAGTCGATCTTGACACCTGCATCCAACTGTAAAGCATGAAGGAGGGCGTTTAGCTTCTGACGGGTTTTGTCTTTGATAGCGAGCGATGATGATGATGATGATGATAATGATGGAAGGGCTCATGAATGGCATCAGTAACGCGGAGCTGGGAGCACAGGCTGAGCAGTAGACAGAAAGACGAGTCGGGCTCCATTGTTCCTCGGACTCGGCGTGGTCGTGAAGCAGAGACAGGCAGGCAAAGGAGTAAAATCGCGATTCCGTGACAGGCCTGGGGCATCTTGTTTCGCAGCAGGATAATCGTCGTCCGGTGTTGTCGAAGGCCAATCCATGGTGTCAATCTGTGTCAATCTGGTCAGGAAGATTCGAGGGAAAAGGAGGGTGGCTCGAGTGTTGCAGGATTGGCCGGTATCGAACCCAATCAGAAACAATAGTCTGCTCTCTCTGCTGCAGCCCCCATGCGCCACTTGTCACGATACCTACCAGCATGCAGTTAAGTTGTCGGAAGGCCCCAACTACTCCTCCTATGGAACGCCGCCCAGCCCAAAAGCGAACCACCCACACTAATCATACTAGCTGCAGGCTGTCCACCCATCGCCCACTACTACTCGTACTTCTTCTTTTTTTTCTTCTCCTCTCTCTCCAGACTTCGTCCTGGCTGTGTACTAATCATGTAAGGCACGTCAGGCACGCCGGCAAAGGTACCTTGCCTTAGCTTTCCCATGACATGGCATGGCATGGCATGGGCATGGCACGGCACGGTACCCAATGTACCCACTGGGTAGGGCATGGCGAGGGGCATGGCGGTTTCCAGCTCCAGGAACCCGGAGCCCATCCGTCGTTCTTTCGGGGGTCCTGCTTCAGCTATACTATGCCATCTGGTGGTCACGGCTCCATCTCGCGCATGAGCATGGCTCATGATGGTCGATCCAAGGTGTTTAACTGGTGTCTGCTATTAGGAGTAGTGTAGACTGGGAGGGGGAGTATGCGTATCTGGGTGATTGATCAGCCAGGGCAGTCCCCGTCCTGTCATCCCGTCGTCCTTTCTGAAATAGGAAACGTGGGCTGTGTGGAAGCCGGAGACAGGGGGACCAGACCAGCGATCCCACCAGAAACGGGAATGCGCGAGAATATCCGTATGTAGTATGTGTTTGAGAGAGGAAAAGAGGACCCCACCTGGGATGAGGTGGGCGAACATAACCTGTCAATGTAAAACAGCCTACCTACGGATGTTGGGCGGTGCCCCCGTCCGCCGTACATATTCCCCACCCCTTGATAGTTGATACCCATCCTGCCATATCACTGACGGGAGTGTTTGGATGCCTGTCTGTCTACCAGTGATTAGGTAGGAACCCAACTGCCTGGGTAGATGGTTTAGGTGCGATTCCTGGATTGAGTTGTCCATACCTACCATGTAGGCAGTAAGCGAGCGAGCAAGCATTTGGTGTACCGCCAGGGCACTGGAGTAGCCAGCTTCTCCCAAGCACCAGGACCCAACGGCCGCCACCCAAAATGCTGTTGCGGCTGCGCCTGACACTCAGCAGTGCTTCACCAGGCGGAAGTGGGCTAGGCGGGGATAGAGTCAAATCGAAAGAGAAACAGAGAGGGTACAAGAAGCACGAGAGAAGGAGGACTCGTCTCCCGTCCAATCAATCTCGATCTCTGCACAACGACCGACAGGTTAGATTCTGAGCTGGTCTCGAAGCATGGACTGCATCACCACCACCACCACCACCATCATCCGATGGTTGGTTGTGATGGCTTGTTTTTATGGCTCATATGGAACGGTCGAGGCTGAACGTCGAATTGGTGCATGTCTGCAACTCAAAGTTGCAACCATTCCGTCCGCAGATGGCTTTGTGATATGAATTATGCCATCCCGTAAACGCACTCCCCCCCTCCTTCGACCATTTCTCCCTCCTCTTCCCTCATCCTTCTCTCCCACAGAACAACCATCCTCCCATTCGTTCTATCAGCCAGTCTTCTGTGCAGCATCAACCTCAACTAGGTACTCACCCAAACAGCAGCCAACTCTCGAACTTGCTGGCCAGCACAGACATTGCCGTCACTGACTGGGATGGAACGGCTACGGAGTATCCGTACTGACTGCGGGGTGGATTACAGAGGTATCATTATAGCAGTAAAAATATCCGTGTGTCGAGCAAAATGGGTCCAATGTGTCGGCGGAGCCATGATTGTGCCACCCCCGGTATCCCCCTTTCATAAGAAAATAAAACAATCCATACATACCTAGGTACCTAGACTACCTAGGTCTGTAGTGTAGTAGTATCTAATTACCTACCTACCTACACAACTGCCCCCCTCCGAGCTTCTTCCTCCCCAAACGCAAGGAGCCCCCTTCCCCAGCTCCATTCTCCATGATCCATCCTTCCACTTTGAGCGTGTGCGTGTGCACCCGTGTGTATCCAAGGGCCCTGGTCGGTTCTTGATCTTCTCCATCCAGTCTCGTCCCGTCGTGTCGCAGCCTTTTTTCCATGGCTACCTAGACACGCTTGTTACTGGATTGTCACCACACCCCGTCTCCCGCACATCGCACCCCCTTTGTCCCTTTCCCTGCTTGACCCGGACTGGACTGCACTGGACTTGAGACTCTGGGTCCGACCCTTTAAACACCACCCCCCCCTCCATCCTTCAACTTTTGTTTTGTAACCTCGTCTCGGCCAGCGCTCGCTACCTACCTTTCTAACCTTCTTCACCTTCCCCTACCTTGCTCTTCTTCAACTACTTCTCTCCCGTACCCCCCTCCACTTCCCAGCTTCTCAAACCCTTCCGTCCCTGACCTTTTCTTACCCCGACGTCGCAGACAAAAAAAGTCTTTCGCTTTTCTTGTTCTTCACTCAAACCAAAAACACCAACTTACAGTCTCGCGTTGATTTGTCCTGACGATCCGACGGAAACCAACAAGAAAGCCCTTCCCGCAGTATCGTTCTGTTGCGCGCCGCTTAATTAATCAAGGACATATACCAACCCTCAAAAGTAAAGAAGAAGAAAAAAGGACGACCGTGGCCCGAGAGAAAACATTTCCCTCGGAACAGGGAACCAATTCGAATCTTGGAGAGGAAGATACTGACTGAGTTGATCTGCTCCCCCCTTGGCACCGCCTGACACACGAGCCGACTTGTCGAACCCTCCCCCATTGTCTTTGTCAATCAGTCAAGTTCACGCCCGCAACCTGGCCCCCCCAGGCACTGTTATTTTTCGTCACACACAATTGACCCTGCACGCATTCCAGTCCCCGACTCGCTCCAAGCACGTAGCAGCTTATTATATTTCCCTGGTTAACTGCTCGTATTTCTTCTTCCTCCGCCATCGCTACTGCGGTATTCGACCTGTTGCACAAACGATATCGGCAGACCAACCAATATTCGTCTGCGCTCCGACATATTTTTTCCTGCGGCCAACAATCGCACTGCTTTTGCCGCCCACCGTCACCTGGCGTCTCCACTATCTGGGAGGCTAATTGCTCTCGACCAGCCCGCTCTCGGCCATTTTTGTCGAGCTCAAAGCGCAGGCTTAAGGCGTCTTTCCCAGCGACCATCGTGCGTTTAAAAAGGGAAGTTCTGGGACAAAGAGTTCCAAACCAGGCCTAGTCGCCAGACAGTCGAATAAAAAGCCGAGTCCTCGGCACAGGCGGTAGACTTGAACACGACGAGTCGCGCATCTCGTCCATTCCACGACATTTCCTCCACTCTCGACCCATTAAAATTGGAGCATCGAGCAAGGGAGAATCGCGCATCTCAATCACCCGCCCTTTTGACAATATCATCAGGTCGTATTCTACACCACAATCTACGACCGACTCCTCCTTTTCCACGCACATTTGCCCGCTACAGTCTAGCGACACGAGGTACCTTTTTGCATCTTAAAAGGGCAAATAGGTGGCACGGGTGCTGCAGAAGCAATCCCGCCTCGAACCGACTTTCCCCTCTTGATCCTTTCAACCCATATCAGACGGCACAGCAACTATGAGCACAGCGATCGCAATGGCTCCTTCTCCGGCCCCTCACGACAGACCGTCGTTCTCCTCTGACCTGGCCCCCGCGTCTTCGACTCAGCATGCCACTTCCTCGCCCTCTCAACAAAGAACTCTCCCCCCCGCTGGAACCCCTAATGCGACAGCACATCGTTCAGGCAGCGGCAGCCCCAAAGGCGCTGCCCAGGCTTCCAAGTCATCTCCCCCTAGCGCGTAAGTCCCATCAGCCCCGAGCATACCTGCGTTCTCGGTTCCCAGATGGCTAAACCGAGTCCTGCTCCAGGTCCCGACACGCCAACAGTGCCCCGAAGATTGTCGTGAAGAAGGAGCCCAACTCCCCCGATCTGCCGACCACCCGCCACAGGCCGCGCAAACTAGACCTGTCCAACAAGGGCGCTCATCCGGGCTCCAACACTCCCGGCACTGCCAGGCCCATGACCGCTCGGGAGAACCTGGGCATTCAGGAAGTCGGACTCGCATGTCTCTCGCCTGGCTTTGTGACCCAAGATCCCGTCATGAAGGAGCAGCTCCAACGCAGCATGAGCGTGCGCGACCAGCAACGCATGATCATCGAACAGAGAATGCAGCAACAGTCGGCAAAAGGTGACGGTCCCGACACCTCTGGCAAGGACCCCGTGTCGCAATTCGCTGCCAAAACCCCCGGATTGTCTCGCAGGAATAAGGCTCAGCTTTCCATTTTGCCGCCCTCGGCGGAATCCTTTGCCAACGAGCGCGTCATCCAGTCTGCCCCCTTGGGACACTCCTTTACCGGCCGTCAACACCCTGCACCTCTGACCCGTCATATTGCGAACCAGCCGAACACTCTGTCCAACACCTCTCACATTCACCACGTCCCCGCCAATCAGACCAACAACCGTCTACCTCCCATCAGCGACGTCTTCGGTCAGGTCTCGGGCCATCCCGAAAATGCCCCTAACTCGCTGTACCCTCAAAACAGTTCGCGCCCTCCGGCAACGTCGCCCGGTCCCCCTCAAATGCAGCACGGCCCTCCGACTTCCGGGCGTGCACGGGAGTATAAGTCTGCCGAAGAGGCGCAACACGAGATTGCCGGAGGTCGCCCCGAACTCCTCCCAAAGATCGTGCACTACGGAAACGCTCATCAACCTCCTACGCCGCCTTCTCCTGCCCCGGGAAGCAGACTCGCCGACCCCAGTCGCAGTGCCAGCCGGCGACGCACTCGTGCTGAGTACGAGGACGGGAGCCCGCCCTTGGGTCACGGGCCCGCTCCTCAAAGGAGAGGGCCGTTCGGCGCCGGTCGGGATAGCCCCGAGAGCCAGAGAGCAAAGCGTGATGAGTTCCTCAAGCTCTGCGAGAGGGCTTGGGACCTTTTCCACTCCTAGAATACTAGTCTCTGCGTGTCCGATACTTCCACCAGGGCAAGACACAAAAGTGTCTCCTTGCTCGGCCTCAATTACTAGCGGGAACCAATTCCTGCGCTCTTGTCGCTTGATCTTCACTACGTTGCATGGTTTCGGAGCAGTCTGGTCTGCTTTCCCTGTTGCTCTTGGCTGCTCGCCTTTCACTGGGGACAGAAAGCTTGGTAGGAGATGTAACTGAGTCAGGGAATAATGTCTGTAACCTCCAAGGGATGCTTTGTGCGCCCAGGCGCGTCCCTCGAACGAATGAAACCAACCATTGCGGGATCCAGTATTCTCGCTCAAGGAAAGCAATAGACGACGGCTTTTGCTTGTAGGCTGCTGGCGGGCACGAAGCGGTCGGCGCTATCGGCTTATGGGGATGTTTCCATTTCAATCGAGGGTTTTGTCATGTTTCTGTGGAGGGAAATATTCCCTCATTGATGAAGGGGACAAAACTTGCGCCACGGGGGCGTTTATTTGCTTTGTACTTTCTTCTGGGTGTTTATGGGAAAAGGACAGGTTGGCACGAGACTCATGAGCAGAGATGGAGCTCTGTATGTATTATCTTGGGGTCGCCTACAAACGGGAGAAGGGAGGCGACGGAGGATCATCATCCTCTCAGTCGCGCGTCTCTTTTGTGTTTTCGCACTCGGGGTGCCTGCCAACCTGTGCGCGCTACTCTATTATCTTAGGCCTTTCATGTATATCGGAGCAAGGGATGCTGAAGGGTTAGCACGCATATACAAGAAGCCTCCTTGGGGATTTCAATACAAGATGTAAAATGATCTGTCTCTCCTTGCGATGTGAGCTAGGTAATGTACGATGAGATGTATGGTGACATTAGCCGACCATTAATGATGCGTCACAACGAGGGAGGTTCTAGAAGACTTTTTGGTGAGACGAATGATGACGGCCCACTACTGGGTTCGCCTACCATCGAATGACGGGAGCAAGGGTAACAGAAGGATTCAAACGAGAGGACGAAGATTATGATGGTGGCGTCGAGCACATGGGGGGAAAGACATCACAGAGGCACCAACCTAGGTTGCTAGCGGCCTACCCATTGTGACTGGGAGGGGAGAACAGAGGTGACATCCAACCCAATGAAAAAGGACGGGCAGACGGACCAAGATGACCAAGACAATACAAACGGTCGTGGGGGACGACGTTGGGTGCGCAAGGGTAACCGAGGAAGTAGGATGGTTCCGGGATCGAGCAACGACGAGGCCCGAGGCTGGGCCAGGGAAGGGGGGACAGACGAGGCTCGGGGGTTATGGTTGGTTTGGCACGTCCAGCAGGAGGGTCTTTGCTCAAACGGCTAAGCGATGAAGTGCCCCCGGCGTCGCGGTCTCATCCCGGGGGGCAGGTACGGCCCCTCTTTCATGGGCCCGCACCTGGAGGCCTCGGAGGGGAAGGGTGAAGGGGGGGATGAGTCCACTTCCTAACCCTGTGGGCCATGTGCCCGCGGGGATACAATCGCGGTTCGACATACACTACGCATGACGAGACCCCCCGGCCCGTCGCCCGTTGTCTCGGGTTCCGCCGGGGTCGCCTCCCCCCTACCCCCCCACTAGAGGGGGGGTGACGGATACAACAAGGGCTCTTGCGCCGAATGCGTGCTTGATAGGCACCGGCCCATGTTCCTCCGCTTCGGCGCTCGGGCGGGGTTTGGGGGAGGGCCGGATCCGGCGGAGGGGACGCGGGGCGCAGTTCCCAAACTTTATTTTCTCCATTCTTTCTTCCTTTAGTGGTTAAGGGCCTGAAGAGACATGTGTAGGCGGAGAAGGCTTGTCTTCATTCTTTCCTTTTTTTTCCTTCTTTCTTTCTCTCTCTCCTTCTCTTCCCTTTCTTGTCAGTGGCTTGCGCGGGGTGCGCGTGCATTCGTACGAGGAAACAAAGAGGGGGGAAGCGTGCCGGCGGTTGTCATCCTCTGCTTTTGGCCCGCTCCCCCGCAGACCCTTTTGCTACCCGCCGAGACTAGAAGACCTTTAGGGGATGAGAGGGAGAGGGGGAGGGTGAGCCCACCTTAGGGCGGGGGATCCAAGACTTTAGCATCTCGTAGCGCCGAGATTTGGAGGGGGGGGGGGGGCAGACAGAGACAAACATTGATGACGCCCGGTGATCTGGGTCGACTGATCCCCTCCCTCCGCCTTCCGTCTCCGCCACCGCCACCGGGGGAGTCATCCGGCTTAGCCCCTCCCTTCCAGACATTTCACCAGGCTGCCGGATCTTGCATGGCCCTCCTCAGATGGCCTCGAGGCAAGGTTCAGCACCAGCTGAGGCTGAGGGTGGCCCGGAGCCTGGCCTGGCCTGACTTGGCTCGGGCCTGGTCTGGCTTCTCCTTCCTCTTCCCTTCTCCGTAGGAAAGGGAAGCCACGGGAACATGTAGATGGTGCGAAGGGGGGCGGGAAGCTCGAACTTAGTGTCGAAGGGGGAGGGGGGAAAAGAGGCGGTGAGCACTGGGTGCTGTTGGCTCGATCCATAGCTCGGTATCCTCTCCCCCATCATTCTGGGCTCCAAGTCCAAGACGGAGATCACGATGCGCGCTTCTCGTGCCTTGTGCTCTGCGTCCTATGGCATTCAGTCGACGTGCGATCCTGGCTGAGCTGACGTCCCCGGCCGTGACCACCTCTGGCCTCTGGCCGCATGTGAAAGACTGGAGAGCATGGTGATCGGAGGATACGCACTTTTGGGGGGAACGGAGGAGCCTGCTTTGCAAACGCTCTGCGTTACCCTTCTCCTACCTCTTTGGCCTTGGCAGAAGCATCAACCAAGCCCACGAGACAACGTCATCTACAGAAAGATGCCTCGTGTGTATGTGTACTCGACTGCGCCGGGGATTGGAAAAGACGGCCAGTAATAGAAAGGGGTGGCGGAGGGGAGGCTGAGGCGGGAAGCCAAAACCATGAACACAGAATACCCTCCTTTGCCCTCCTCTCTCTCCCTCCCTCCCTCCCCGAGGCGCCCGGCAGGCTGCCCGGGGCCCCGAATTTTTGGAAATCCTCTTTGTTTTCGTTTTTTTTTTTTGCCAAGTCAAGATAAGCTCCGTGTCCGGGCCCGTAGCTTATCCTTGCTCCTCTCTGTGTCAACCGAAAAAGCCGGCCTGAATGCGGGGGAGGGCCGCCGCACGGAGATGAGCCGGAGGAACGGCTGTGAAAGGTTTGGTTGTGGGTGGGTAGGTTGCGGGAAAGCAAAGCACGCTGATGACGATCCCCCACCTCCCCTACGTAATCCTCGGGGGTCGGAGGGGAGGGGGCGGCATCCGCTCTTGCCGCCAGATCCGTCTCATGTCTCTGGCTTTCTCTGGATCTGGGGCTTCTAGAGTTTCCCTCCCCCCCCTTCTTCTCGCTCCGTGGCTCCCTGGAGCAAGGCCTCCCGTCCTCATTCTCGGTCGGTCGGACGGGGACGAGCCTTTGCCCCGTCGTCATCGGGCGTGCGAGGGTCATCTGCCAAACTCGTCCCAAAAGCCAACGGTTTCAGCACGTAACCCACTCAGCCGGTGACTGAACGTGACTGAACAACTCTATGTGCTGCGCCCGGTCCTCCCGGAATCCTGTTGCCAGTGTGCCTGCCTGTCTGATACCAATCATAACGGTGTTTGTTCCGTTCCCACCCTCTCGGCAAGGGCAGGGCTGCAAACCCCGTAAAGACCTAAGCAAAAATCAATGGCAAAGAGTGTATGAGCACACATGCAGAGCAGTCACGGAATGATCACCCAGTATGCCGCTCCTCCTTGCTTGTTCATTAAGTTTTTAGTTTTTTTCTTCTTTAGGACTTTGGCTCAGAATACAGCCACTCACTCCAGGAGCAAAGCGAGTGGATTAGAGGTAGGAGGGGTAGGCCGCACGATCTATCTAGAGTGGTGTCTGGCAAATGCATGGAGATGAAATCTCAAGTCCGCACACGCATGCAGCCTCCCCTCAAAGTGTTTCTAAAGACCGATGCGTGCAGCCTCTGCATCTGTCCTTACCGATTCCCCCGGGTCCAGTCACCGTATTCCACCAGACTCTCATCCACAAACCCACCCCACTTCCGCCTTGGCGTTTGATGGATGCCATTTTCAATCCGTTGCTCATTATAGCTTCATTCCGTGGGGATTCCCGACCGAGTCAACCAAAAAGAAAAAATATGGGGCCCGGTTCTGTAGCGTTGTTTCGCGATGCCCGCTCCAAGGACGGGGGTGTCATATGTACGTTGAACAGAAGGTAGTTGTGTCGTAAGCAGGATGGGGGGGGCGGGGAGGGGGTAAACGCCAAACGCCGATGCTCGCGATAACGAGGTCGCATGGGGGTGTCGTAAAATCGTCAGGAAAGCAAGTGTAAGGGTGAATCGAAGCAGGCTGAAGAGATGCCAAAGGACAGCCGGTTGACGCACGCTGTGTGTGCAGACAAATCGATCTATTGGTGTACCGTGTGACATGCAGGCCGCTCACAGTTTCCGCTGTTGAGAAATCTTGTTCACAGTGAATGCTGGGTGCTTGCCACAGACAAGGAAAGAGGTTACCCGTTCTGGACAGGTTCTAAGCAATCAAAGGCCCTCTTCACCTGCCTTGCAGAGTTTGATCTCGCGACCCCATTCCGACTTGAGGACCTGAGAGGCTGTGATGCGTCGTGTAGGGTTGGGGTCAAGGATGGAGTAGATGACGTTTCTGCAGCGGGCCTGGGTGATGTTAGCGGTTGCCAGGCTCTTCATATCTCCTGGGCCACTCACTCTGTGCAAGGACTCGATCGGCCCATATCCCTCCTCGTCACGACGACCCTCCAAATACCTGGCGTAAAACTCGTCCTCGTCCTTGCGCGCAACACGCCAGAGGTGGCGGCCGGTACGCATGGCCATGTAAATGACACCGCAGGCCCACACATCGACGGCGCGAGCATCGAACTCCTTGTCGGTATATTCCTCGGGAGCGATGTAGGGGGCAGAGCCGCAGAGGCCGGACACCATGTGAGGGTCCGTCTCCCAGGCCATGCGGAAGCACTCTCCATTGCCAAAATCTGTAATCTTCAGGCCGCCGCGGGTTGTGAGCAGCAGGTTCTCGGGCTTCAGGTCGCGGTGGGCAACTCCCATCTCGTGGAGGTACTCGACACCTCGCATCATCTGTTTAAAGTAGCAATCCGCCTCCTGGACCTCCAGCTTGCCGGCAGAGAGCACGAGGGTGTAGAGGTCGCCGCCCGCGCAGAACTCCATAACTTCGCAGTAGTCGCCCTTGGCGTCCTTCAGCAGGTCCAGAGTGTGGATGACGTTGGGGTGGCGGAGCGACGAGGAGATGCAAAACTCGGCGGTCAAGCGCTTGCTGTACTTCTTCTCCGTCTCCTCGGGGCGGCGGCGGAACTCCTTTACAGCGAACAGTTTTTCTGTCCCGTTTTCGATCTTCTTGTGGGATATCCTGACGATTCCAAAGGCGCCGCGGCCCACGACCTCTTGACATTTGCCGTACTTCTCAACGAGGGACGACGTCGCATTCGGACCGTTCTTCTTGTCTCCCGCCATATCCTCCTTCTCGGCCTTGAGGGTGTCGACCCAGTTGGAGACGAGCGACAGATCGTTGTCGGCGATCTCCTGCTTCTTGCCGATGAGGGTGCGCCACATGTCGGAGAGCTTCTCCTGGCGACGGCTTGACTTGAGGTGGTGCTCATGCCCACCCTGAAGGTCGGGATTCGTCATGAATCGATGTAAGTCCTTTGCAGGCGGCTTTGCGGGTTTGGCGGCGGGTTTCTCAGAGACCTTTTCTGCGGTGGTTGCCGAAGGCTTTCTGCTTGGGGGCTGGGGCTTGTCGGAGCCATTAAAGCTGGAACCACGGGGGCGCTGGGGCACCTCGATAGCGTTTCTGGTGACGTCTTTCGTGGAGAACATGCGTGAGAGCTTGTCCTTCATCGAGGCTTTCTCGGCAGGTTTCGGCAGGGCCTCGTGGGACGTATTGCCGTTGACGGCAGACTGGCCATTTTGCGGGGGCAGACGCGGCGACTTCTTGCCGTCCGACTTAACTGAGGAAGGTTTGGAACTGGCGGCCGAGGACGTTGTTGGGCTCGCCATAGCGGGGGAAGCTGAAGGCATGAGCGTGCGCAGTAGCAGCAACAGGGTTCCTTTTTGCTGTTTTGAGTCGTTGGTGGACGAGATTCAAGATGTGGCAGAAACAGGGCGGACGAAGCGGTATATACGCGAATGCGACCGAGCGGCGGCCTTTCGCCTCTTTCTCTCTCTCTCTCTCTCCTTTTTTTTTCCTGATCTGGTCTTCTTCCTCTTTCCGTTGTAAGTCTCTCTTGATTGCCGGCTATCGGTGACGGACAGATGGTGTCAGCCGCAGTAGGGGTGGGAAAAGTTGTAGCCAAGTAGAGGGAAGGGGGGAGGGAAAAATAAAATCGGGGGAGAGGAAGGTCGAGCTATGCGCTGCAGGCGATTGGCGAGGTGGGGAGAGCAAGTGACAGAGTTTCTGCGACTCGAGTCGAACACGGGAGTGCCGTCGTGCGTCGAAGCTCAGGTCTGTCTGACAATGGAGGAGTGCACTCTGCTGTGGCGTCAAGAACGCCTCGGCGCAGCGAGAAGGGCTCAGGCCCAAGTAGACGTGACTCGTAGGGCGGACAAAATAGCAGACCTGTTTCAACCCCCTTTTTTTCTTCTCTTCCTGTTTTTCTAATTTTGTTCCGCGGTTGAAGTAAGAGGATGGACACCGTCAAAGTGAGAGTTTGGAGAAATAGGTCGGAAGGAGAGGGTAGCAAGGCGAAGAAGATGGGATGGACGTAGGTATTAAGGTATTATGTAGGCAAGGGAGAAGAGTGGGCGAGAGGCAAGATGAAGAACAAGCGGCGGGTGGGTGGGTAGTAGGCGGTGGACAGTGAGCAGCGGGTAGTGTAGCGGTCTGGTGGCAGTCTGCGTGCGCGGCGGACAGTAAAATAGTAGACCGGAAGAAGATGGGTGGGTGGGAAAAGTGAAAGGGAAGAAGGGGATGGGATGAGGATGATCCAACGAGCAGGCGGGCAGGACGTAGAGGGGACGTCGCGACCGCAGATGGCCTTCTGGTGTAAGGTACAAAGTACATAGAGAGGGGAGAGAGAGAGAGAGAGAGGAAGAGAGAAAGAAAAAGAGAGCAGGTAGGTAGGTAGCGTAGGATGTGTAGCGCCCTTCGAGGTGAAGTAGGGTCGAGGTGGGGCTTGGTGAAGCAGAGATTGGATTGCCCTGCAGGTTCGGTACAGTTGAAAGGTGCAGTGCAGTGCAGCACAGTCAATCTGCAGAAAGCAGATGAAAGGGCTGGCTAGGCCTGGGCCACCACCAATGCTGGTGCTGGTGATGGTGATGGTGAAGGAGCTGGTACCGGTACCGGTGTTGATACCGATCGTGGCACTGGGCCTGTCACTGATGGCTTGCAGCCAACGAGTGTGGTTTTAAAGTACTGTCGGTTACGCCGGCTGTATCAGTCACCAATTGTGGTTATGATTTTGGTGCCGGTGCCGGTGCCACTTTATTTTGCCTTTGCTTTGCGTGACGAGGAAAGGATTTTTTTTTAGAGGGGGGGCAATGGCTGAGGCCGGCGGCGGTGTAAGCGAGAGTGAAGTTAGGTGACGGGGCTGGTCTAAGAGCTTCAGGGAAGCTGGTGAGCGAGCAGGCCCCCTGATCCGTAAAGACTTGGGGAGGAGCAATAAGGTGTTCCAGGGAGGAGGGCAGGAAATGCTTGGTCACCGCCGAAACTTTGATCTGTCAGCAACACCGGTCCCACGAGATCGGGGAGGGTGAGAGAGAGAGCAAGAAAGATGGAAAGAGAATGCGCGCGCATGTGTGGGAGCTTTTTTTTTTTTTTTTTTTTGGTTGGCCGCTTGTTGTTGGATGGTGGGCAGGGAAATCTGCAGCACCAGGAGACTGGAAAAGACGGCGTGTGATCGGTGTAGCTGCCGCCTCGCAGTGGTCTGTTCTTTTGGTGCGGAAGGCTATGGATTTCACACATGCTTTTTCTCTGTGACTAAGAGCTGCCTCACCTGTACTCTGTGTCATAGACACAGGGCGGACGCATCAAGAGTCAAGGTCCTGAGGCCAAAGGTCGAACGGGGCCACTGGACCTAAACCCGTGTTCAAGGCAAACCAAAACCAAATGTAGTGTAGCTAGCTCTCGTGCAAAGGAAGGGGTGTGGTGGATTAGACGTCGTGGTGGTGGTGGTGGTGGTGGCGGTGGTGTGGTCACTGGCAACGGGAGATGGTGACTGATGGTAAAGGCGCGTGGACCGTAAGGTCGGCTTCAAGCTTGGTTGCTGGACGTTTGGTGCGGAGATGCACGCCGCCAGGATGCGCTCGCTTCTCTCTGAGCGGTACCTACCCAGCTAGGCATCCCAAGGGGTGGTGTCTCTGGTCTTGAGGCGTGGTTTGGGAAGGGTGTGGGTGGTACCGGATCATTTCCAATGCTGAACAAGCCGTGGTCGTTTGGTTGGTTGGACGGGGTAGATCGACAACGCTGTTACTTGAAATACACTACCTACCTGGGTAGACTAGCCTCCGATAGATCTAGGAGGAGGGGCTAATAATAAAGTGGTATTACGGCATATGCCAGGAAGACTCTTTTTGTCTTCCTTCCCTCTTCTCTTGTTTTCTCTCTTTCTCTATGGTCCCGCGTACCAAATATTCTCGTGCGGCGTATCGGTCTTTCCCTACTTCGACGGAGACTCCCCGTTCCCTTCCAACAGTACCTGCCTACCTACCTAGGTTCCGGAGGGATTGACCGGGGGCAGGTGGGGGGGGACGGTGAATCTGGACGGGAAGGAAGCGAGTAAGCTGACTGAAAGGAGGAAAGGAAGGCCATCGAGGGAGCGACAAAGACAGGAAGCGGGCAAGAAAATGTACATGACATTGTCAATATCCAGTGTTCAAGTACCTACCTACTAGGTACCTAGGTACCTACTGGTATACCTATGTGCTGGCCAAGCCGGAGGTACACTAGAAATCCACACAAAGCCAACCTCCGTGCGCGGTACGGATACGGAGCGGGAAGCAGGGCAGGCACAGCCAGATGCGGTAACAAAAACGTAGCTGCATCAGAAGGGCCTGTCTCGTGTGGACCGCCGGCGTTGGGAAAATTCAAGATAAGGTTAGGTTAGGTTAGGTTAGGTTAGGGTACAAGAACGAGAACTCCAGAAAAGGAAGAGTGGGAAAGGCACTGAGCAAGAGACCAGAGTCAAGACTCGTCGTCGTCGTCGTCGTCAGCTATCCAATCAATACCCGGTCGTGACTGACGAGCCGGAATACTGAGGCGTCAGTGGTTGTCTCTGATGGGCCATGCTGAGTGGATGAGGAAGTGGGAAAAGAGACTTCCAGCCTTCCAGGAACGGCGCGACTCCGCAAATGACCGATGAAAATGGCGGAAACGGGTACACGACATGCAAGACGCTCAGCCCTGAAGGTCGAACCCCCCTCCTTCTAGGATCGCCGTCTCGTGTTCCTTCGCTTCTCAGGTTCCAGCAAATCGGCCAGCCAGCAAGCATGAGACTTGCGAGCAGTACTGCGTCACGACTGGCGGGCGACCCAAGACCTGCGGACTCGGCGATTCGGCAGCCAGAAAGGCTTTTGATGGAGACTTAGCTACCTAAACTCCCTACATAGGTAGTAATTAATAGGTAGGTACCTTAGTTGTGACTGTAACTGTCACTAGGTACCTACGCATTCTCTAGCTTTCAGTCTAGCAGGAGATTGATTACCCTCTAGGTTGCCATTTGCGAGAAGTTGCTATGGAATCGACAACACACGTATTGTCGTTGTGTCATTCTTTGTGTCATTTTTCCCTGCATACGACAGCCAGCCTCCGATGCCGCACTTGTCGACACGTCTCTTGGCTAAGCTCAGCCAAGCACCCAAGGTGCGCGCGCCCGCGCCCGCGCCAGCGCCGAGAGAGAGCAAGTCAGGAACGGGGATGCATATGACATAATCAGAATGAGAACCTGCCAGCGAAAGCTGCGTCCGGATGGAGTCGGCATGTGGCAACTGGCTGTCGTGTCAGTCATTACGTAGAATTGCGCATCCCATCATTCCTCAGGTCGGTATCCATCCTATTTCGGGGGAACGCCGACCATGCCAGCGAACAGGCCCATCATTTCCTCGTTGAGGAGGACTGGGAGGCACTTGTTACGTGCACCACACTTGTCATCGGTCATTCTACGTTTGACCTTTTTTTTTTTTTCCCTTTTTGCCCCGCCCATCTTCTCCGCATTCCTAGGCTGATGACCACATCGTTCGGGGGTTGCAGCCAGCGCATGTGTCAAAAGGGCACAGTCAGGCTTTCCAGGCATTTTGTTGTGCTGCACGGGCTTGACTGACAAGAAGGAAAAGGTCGATGATTTGTCCAGATAAGCAGAGCCGAAAGGAAGGGCACACGCACGCAAGGGCGTTCACAAGTCGTAAGTCATGGTGTCGCGCAGCGATGCGGAGGGCAAGCTGGTAGCTTGCAAAATTGGGCCTCTCTTGAAGCGTGCAGGCTTCCTAGATGCGACACGGCGGGGAACCAACAAG
Organism: Colletotrichum echinochloae; assembly: GCA_016618095.1. NCBI lineage: Eukaryota > Fungi > Ascomycota > Sordariomycetes > Glomerellales > Glomerellaceae > Colletotrichum > Colletotrichum echinochloae. The sequence goes on from JADEZT010000004.1 coordinate 4,834,161, forward strand.
CGTATCGGTACATTCGCACATGGTACACGATGGGAAGAGAGAGAGAAGAGGGGCATCGCACGGTAGAAAAGCGCACTTGGAGGAGGGGTTCGCCCAGGGTTCGAGAAAAGCCAAGACGGGTCTGCACAAGGTGCACAAGGGCCCTCCTGTGAGCTGTGTGTACACCAAGTCTTGGAAATGTCTTGAACGACCTCACTAGCGGAACGGAAGTGCGGGAGTCCTCGCAGAAGAGGCATGGCACTTACTTCTCTCCTAAGACTCGAGATTTGGGAGAAGAGAAGGCGTCTGTCTGCTTGGGAAATGGTTGGGGACCCCTCCCCTCTCTCCTCTTCTTAGGTAACTTTTGTTGATTGTGAGAATTTTTTTTCTTTCCTTTTCCTTCCATCAAAAATCCCTCCTTTCCCTGCCCCTCAACTACCGGCTCATCTCGGTATAATGGCAGACTTGCTATTTTGGGCATTTCGTAAAAGGTTGTGTGCGTCAAAATTTGTCAATGGTGAGAAACGGCCGGATGGCGGGGGCGGGGGGTTTAATGAGCAAAGGCAAGTAAGACGAACCGAGAATCGCGATAGCAATTTCAGTACAGGTAATAAATAACAGTACCTACCTACCTTACCTAGATGTACGGATACGTGCTTTCCTTCCATGTCTGGTGTCAGGTCCGGTCCTCTATCCCGCAGACGCCCAGTATCGCGGCAAGCGCCGTACTGTCAGATTGCTAGGCGCAGGCCTACCCCGCACAGTGTCGGCGCAAGCTGATGACGTTTGCTGCTGCCGGCCCATGTCGGCAAACACGTACCGAATCACAAAGCTCGTCAGGCCTTTGCTTGTTCTCTGCTCTGTTTCTTCGTCGACGCCTGTCGCGGATGTAGATACCTACCTACCTACCTAAGTATGAAGGTTATGGTATTCGTACCTGCTACCCGTCTCGTCTGTCTGCCTGCTTGCCTGTTGCTGGTCCGATGCCCGTCCAATTCCGACACGCAGTAGTTTTGAACCTGATACTCTCATCCCGGTCGTCCAATCACACGCAACCTCCGAATCAGGACCGCATTGAAGCGCGGCTTTTCCCTTTCGCCGCTTTCCTCGCTCTCTGAGCCCCTTGCTCGTCTCTTCTTTCAAAACCTCTCTCTCTCGTGCTGAATGGCTGGCTTGTGCTTGCTGCTGCTGCTACTGCCGCTGCCCTGTTCCCTGTGTCATGCACTGTATTTCGTCCTCCCCTGGCTTTCACCCTAGTCCATCCCATCCATCCGCCCACCTACGTAGTATTTGCTTGTGTCTTCACCTCATCTCGGGTCGTGTGACTCTCTCTGCACTAGGGGAATTCGGGTCTGTCTCGACTGCGCGACCACGCAACCATGGGGTGTCCATGCACTTGCGTAACTGTCTCTTGGCATCAACTCGCGCCCTTCTCATCCGTCATCTCAAGCAATAGGCTCATGGTCCTTGATCCCCCTGCCTCGCCAGCTTCCGCAACCCATTGATCCCTCGGCAGCTTGTAGCGGTCCTGGACGCGAGTACCACCGCTACTGCCCACGGTTTGCCCCAGATGCACTCAAGTCGAATAACAAGAACGCAGGAGGCTGGGCTACAACTGCGTCAGTCCGGTTCTGATTAATCCACAGACAAAGAAGCCTTGATCTTGAGAGGCTTAAGAAGCTATGCCTTTCCGGGGCATTCAGCACAGCAGTCTTGTTCGAGCCCTCCCCCTCATACGGTCCGGCAAAGTCAATTCGCTGAGTTCTAGCTAGCCAGATTCTGAGAGGTATTACATGCGCCTGCCTTTGCTCGGTGCATGATGGATGCACTGGTATTACCGCACTCATCTATTCGTCGGGGGACGTGCGGCAGAAACGAGCACCCAGCAGACATGTCATTACAAGACGAACCTCCCAGCAACCGTACCGGACTGCCGGTACGGTCACATCAATTTCCCGCCCGTGGGCCATCTTGATCTCGCCAAGGTGGTACTTTCACCCCTCACCTGTCGCCGTCTCATGCTGGCTTCACTTGCATACAGAGACGCGGCGAGACAGACAAACTCGTACAGACGTGACCACCGCTTCTCCCCACTGCCGCATGTGTGTTGCTTTCTGCTATGAGGCATTTCCCATCCATGTCTCTCAACCCCTCATGGCCTGCCGCAACTCATTCCGACTTTTTTTTTTCCCTTTCTATCTTTTCTTTTGACGCGATAGACCTTCCCAATGCTATGCTGCAGCGCCCGTTTCGTCCTGTGCCTCCCAATGGTCCGGCGCAACTCCCGTTTGGCCATTGGTGAGTACGTGAGTTGATATCACCTGTCAACTAGCACAAGGCAAGGTATCGGGAATCCTTTTCGCCCCCTCTCAGCTCCACCAGCTATGCTAGCTGCAAGCTGTTCAACGGTTCCGAGAAAGGGGGTTGGAGCTTCCTCGACCTCCACCCTCATTCTTCCGCCGCCCGCCGCCTAGCTGTTGTTGGCCCTACATGTGAGGTTGGGTCGGGGTATCTACAAAGTATCTGCACAAGTCTGCAAGACTAGCAGCAAGCATGGAGGAGCTGCAGCTGGCGGCCTCTTAATTACGGGCCTCTGCCTCGTCTCTCCCTCACCTGGTCCTGGCCCTAGGCTAGCTTGGCTTGGCTTGGCATTGCAGCTCTGATTTCACCTCAATGGCAGAGCGGCTCTCCCTCACCGTCTCTCTAAACGTCCTACTGCCGCAAGCGGTAATGTCACTGCGTTCCCCCTCCTGCTGCTCGGCCAAATGCTTGGCCCTGCCGGTTCCATGGTCACTCGGGGGAGTGAAACCCGGGGGAACTGTCCGAAAGACGCGGTCCTAATCCCATCAGACAGCCGAAAGTCCTCCGGCCGCATCTCGATCCATCTCCGGCATGGGCGGGTAGAGGAAGACTGTGGGCAGGACGGTGCCAAGAGCAGTTGACTTTCCCGCTCATTATTCATTTACTCTCCTGTTTGCTTGTCCTCCTTCCCTCTGGTCTCCTCACGTATTCCTCCTTTTTGCTCGCCTAAGGCATGTCCGTTGGCATGAGTGCGAGTGCGAGTGCATGTGCTTCGCCTGCACCCCTAAAATAGAACCCTACAGCCGCTTATGTGCTTGATTGAACGGGTGAAGTGGCCCGGCTGTCGAGACTGCCTGCGGCCGTATAGTACGGTTCATCACCGCTTCTCGTCTGCTGGTCTCCCGCAAGCCCAGCCCCCCTGTTCGACAGATTGGCGGTGATGCTGAACACTCACCTGCCTTCACCTGTCTCGGCGACCTCGTGTAGAGAAGCTCGCAGCTTAGTGGCCCGTCAGCTTCCCGGCATTCTGGCGTGTTAGGTCTTGCCAGCATGTACATACCCATCCCGTCTGTACAAGCCCGTGGAAACGTCAGCCGAACCCTAGCGAGCGTGTGGCCGGCCCGCGGGTGGACGTCGAGTTTGATTTTTCGGTCGTTTCCTTCTTGGTGGAGCCGCAACTCGTGTCTGCTCTGGCAAGGTTGATGCCCCTAGTCGTCGCATTCTTTCCCCCTTCCGTTGGGAGGCCCTCTCTCTCCCCGGGCCCATCGTCGGGCCTGATAGATTGGCTCGAACGCGTCTCCCTACACGTGGCATGCCGTGGCCTCTGGTGCAACTTCACGATGCATACCCACCCTCCTTGCTAGTGCCCGCAGCACACCACACGGGTACCTGAAGTGTTCATGGGAGCTCACTAGTCAGCCCTACTGCGATCATGTACAAGTCTGTATCTTCCCACACTTTTGTGTCTTTTCTTATCTCGTGCGAACCAAGAAGGAGCGTTGGCCGGTTTGGTACTACCCGTCGCAAACCGCTACCGTCTTGGGGGGAGGGCGGCTGGGGGTTGATGGGCTGGCTGCCCAGCGAAGCGGTGTAGCCTCATTGAGGGGTCTCCCACGGCGATCTTTCCAACTGTTGAACCGCTCCTTAACGGCTCCGGGCGAATGATGAACCTCGCCTGCTCCTCGATGTGTGCTCTCGGAGGCCTACAATATTGGCACGTGGTGGTTACGTGCCCGCGCGCGGGTTGGGGCCTGAGTTTTCGGGGCTTTGCTAGCTCGTCGACGACACTGTTGACGCCGCCGTGACAAGGTAACCCCGAGACCAGCCCACAATCTGTCAGTTCTCGTGGGATTCGCACGAAAAGGAGGGAGGTGAGCCTTCTTGTCTCGTCGGCCCGTCTCGGCTAAAGCCTAGCATCGTTTCGCGTCGCCCGGTGGGTGGCCTTGTCTTCCTTGAGGTCTCGGCCTACAGCTCGGTTCTCAGTTCTCAGGTGCACTTGACTTCGGGTGAACACGGCGAGGTCCCGCGGCGTCGACTGATAAGGAGAGGGGAGGGTTCGCGGTGTAAGTGCGTCAGACGGCGCGAAATGGAGGACGGATGATGATGACTTGCGCTTTCCGTCAGGCGACTTCGCGGGGCTGAGTTGAGGCCCGTGGTTTGAGAAAAGAGAGGTAAGACGGGCGATGGGGATGAGACATGGAATGGCATGATCTTGTCGTCGCCGTTGCACTTTGTGCTGGCTTTTTCGCAAGGCTGGTTGGTTGATGGGTGTATCAAGCCCTGGGGCCTTCTAGACCGGTCTTCTCTGCAGTGTATGTCGTTATGGCATCGCGATGTTGAATAGGAGGCCAGGCTCGTAAACTTGAGTCCGCGCAAGCGTTGGACGACTCGGCTATGGACCCCTCAGAGACGCTGGTTTCGTATGTCCCCGCCCTGGTATTTTTCCGCTGCGGGCGTGACTGGAACCGTTGTCCGTCCGGTCATGACAGATGTCGGTGGTGTAGCCTCGTGTAGCAGGGAGTGAGAGGTTCCGCGTGGCAGAAGGACTGCGTGTGTCGAATGTGAGAGCCCCGACGCCCCGGATGGCCACGATGAAAAATGCCTGCCATAGTTCGGGTGTTTACGGATACGTGCTTGTGTATACAAAGGATTGCAGTTATACTCTCTAGCAGTGTCCTGTGGTCTCAATATTGCCAAATCATGCGAGTCTGTAGAACATATGACACGTCACGTAAGCCAGCATTGTTATTTCTTTTTTTTTATATAAAAAACTCCTGAGTATGTTTGCACGGAAAGTTGTATGTTAATGTATCTGGCTATAGCTATGTGTGTTTGTATATGCCTCATTGGAAACCCAGTTGGAAAGTATAAAATAACGGCACCTGTTCTCCATCTTTCCCTCGACATGTCCTATCCATGCCGGTACTCCTTGATGGAACTGCATGGTGCAGCCACAAACTAATACTTTGGGAGCACATGATCAATAAAGGAGGACCATAGAAGGAACAGTCCGCCCGGTGCTTATTGGTAAGTACGGTTTGTTTCTCCGAGGGCAACGAGCGTTGCTCTCCATTACGGAGGCACTCTAAATCCCTTGTAACATACCGAGTACGACGGCGACAGTGGCAGGGGCGCGTAGTCAGGGACGAATGAAGGCGAGGGCAACTGTTTAGCGCTGCCATTCTTGTCTCAAAACTCTGGGATTATGCTCGGCCGGAGAAGACGTTGCAGGACTTGACTTTCGGGTTTGGACCGTCGCCGTTTGGGGAACCGGCACATAGATTTGCCAACGGGATTTCGCAGGCGTCGCCTGGGGTACTTAGCTGTAGTTTCCATGGTTATCCATGAAGTGTCAGTGAGAGCTTGCTCTACAGCGAGATAGCAGATGCCGTAGAAGGCACAACGTCAGCGCTGGTTCCCCATACCAAGACAACCTGGGACCACAAGCCTGAGGGTATCAGGACAAGTGTATAGTGTACCGAGCTGCAACGGCCCAGGGATTCGTTCGTCAGGCAATTAGAAAGAGTTATCTGACGTCCTCGGGCTTGTTCCAACGTCAAGCGGTGCCTCACAGGGTCATGACTCTGCAGATATGCTGCTCCTCCGTGAACATGCTCTTGGAGATGGCCGTCAATAACGGAGGCTAAGGGCTTCTTGATAGCCTTGTAAATTTCTATCCCAGTAGTTCGAGAACACTTCGCAAACGGCGGAAAGTCTGCGTTTTTCAATTCCTATATCCGGAGTTGTAGCAAGAAGTCGTGGTCCGTGTCAAAAAGTTGGCACAACCAAGGTGTAACTAGAACCAACAACAGTGAAAGATTGGTTTCGTGTAAGCGTGGAATTGACGAGTCCCAGGATATCGACGTGCTTCCTGGCAGTGTCTGGACCTCCCCGCCCTTGCACTGTGAAGCGGTGAACATCGTCCCAGGATGGAATAACACTTGTATCCCGATCCTCCCCGACACCCAAAATCTCCAACGCCGTCACGATGGCCGAAAGTAGGCAAAAACCAGGAGCATGTGTAATCGAAGCAAATCCAGACGTCACTGGGACGGGAGTTCGTCGGATCACCGCACCCGTCCTTCTCCTTCATGCTGACCGTGCCATAGATCCGCGCTTCGATATACGCCCTCTGCTTGGCTTTCGGCATCCTCAAGACCACCATCCACCTGACCACCTCCGAGAGAAACTACACCGAGCTCTGCCCGGCCATCAACTTGGCTTTGCAGCTGCAAGGCCTTGCCTTGCTCTGCACCGCCGTGTACCGGACTTTCAAAGGGCAGCTGACGCTGTTCCACGCCATCTGCGTGCTGCATCTCCTCTCGCTGCTCGGCTTCGGCCTCGTGGCGCAGCGCTGGTACCAAGGCGGCGGTCTCAACCGGTGGCTTGTTATGGCAACGCTCCGGGTCATCATCGCCTGCGCCTTCGCCGCGCTCACCGCGTACATCTGGGCAACCGCGCCGACGTTCGGGAGCCAACCGGACTGCAACGCGTCGACGGTCTACGTCGTCTTCGGCGTGAGCATAAGGGCCACCAACGACATATATGAAGTGGGCGCGGCAAATGAACCCGGACCTTGGGGTCTTGAAGCACGTCGTCGGCCGGATCAAGGTCTCTGACCCAAAGTACAAGCGAAACCTCATCTCCGGGTAGCCGGTGCAGCTCTTCATCCAGACGGGCATCAACGTCTACATGATTGTCACGCTGGAGCAGATTGGCACACGCAATATTTTGTCAGAGGAGGAAAAGGAATGGACTCTTGGGCAGGTCTTGGCCATTTTTGTACTGCTTGGGTTCGTGGTTGAGGTGATTAATATCCTGCTTCCTAAACTGGATGGCGACATTGGAGAGGTGCCGACGCAGGACGAGATCGAGCTGCGTCCGCAATGGAATGCAGGCGGCAGGCGGCAGCCCTAGAAAGGTCAATCAATCGTCTTATCAGCTGTCCTCGCAAACGGCCGATGTATCTGAGTGTTAAAGATGTGTATCCAGTAAATTAGAAAGATGGTGCTGTCACAGCGTTGTTGTAAAGAGCAAACAACAGTTATCCTGCCATCTTTTAGACATAGCCTCCGGCGATTTGATACCGAAACAAACTCTTGACGTTGTAAGGTGCATTGTGTAGGCTCACTTACAGCATCTTTGGCCGGCTGCGTTGGCGTTTAGTCGATGCCACCCTCGCCTCGTACAACCCCCCTGACAGTCATGTCATGCATAGCCACCAGTTCTTTGGGCAGAGGGCCTGATTAATCTCTTTGGGCTCTGGAAGCAAGCAGGTATCGTATCCGTAAAGAGAAGGGAAAATCAGACAACAGATCCTGACGCCTTCCATCTAACGCCAGGCAATGTTCTCCAGACACACACATATCGAATTGTAGCCTCAGCACTTCTCACCTTCACCAGCCCTAGGCTTTGAACCGCCGGTCATGTCAGAAACCAAGTCTGCGAACCGTCCTTTCGACGCGGTCAAGTGGCTGTCAACCTTTGGCGTGCCCGCTGGCGTAACGCCTGGGGAGGCCCCCTCCACAACGTCGGCCACCTCCTTGTAATGCTCCCTGTCCTTGACGAAGCGCGTCAAGTACATGGTTGACTGACGCGTCGGTTTCTTCATGATGCGCTCCACCTCAGCTTCGTAGGCCTTGTCATAGATGTTGAAATCGACGTTAGTCGGCGACTCGGCTACGTCACCGGCAGAGGGCTCGTCCTTGTCGAACTCATCCCGTGCACCGACGCCGATACCGAGAATCAGCGGCTCCGACTCCGATCTATCGTTGGCCACGGGGACCCCTTGCTGCCTCAAGAACTCGCGGCGCTTGGCAATCAGGGCCTCAATGTCCTGTTTCTGCGCGTCTTCTCGAGCAGGATCAACCGACGGGGTAGAAGGGGTAGAGTACCCATCCCTCGACGATTTCGAGTTCTGCCTCTGCCTGGAGAGGATTCCCTTGAACTTGTGAATTGCTTTCATCTGAACTCATGGTCAGTTTTCTCCCACCCCGACTTCTAGACGCTTACATACAACACAAAGAAGATGGTTCATTTTTCGCGTAAAGGCGCGGCTTAGTTCAAGGTCGTTTGGGGGGTCCACAATGACTGAGCAGTTGTCTTCCTTGGACAGCAAGGGGTCAGTCCTCTGTTTTGTCACCCACGGGTGCTCCTATGAATCGTCAGCAATGCCGAAAGCATAACGCAGCATTTGCACCCACCCGCAACTCCGACATCCGGATTCGTTTCTGAGGATCCTTCTCCAGGCTTCTGTTCATCAGGTCCACAAAGTCGGGGTTTTCGTCCTCTGGAAGGGCGGGGGAATCTGTCTTGATTGCTTCGTACATCTCAAGCACGCCGTCCTGTTCAAAGGGGAGCTTGCCATAGCGCAAGCAGTACAGAGAAACGCCCATGGACCAGATATCGGCGGCCCTGCCGTCAACATCGCCATGCCTGAGTATGCAAAGCTCCGGGGCCAGAAAGGCGGGGGATCCGGCAGACTTGGCGGTCATCATACCCTCGGCAGGCTTCTCGAACATCTCCGAGACACCAAAGTCTACGATTTTCAGAACATCATATTCTGTGAGGAGAAGATTTTCCGGTTTGATATCGCGGTGGATGATGCCTTGCTCATGTACTGGGGCGGTGTCAGCTCGGCCGAGGACGGACCATGGGACAACTTACGGTACTCGATGCCTAGGATCAAGTCCCGGAACCAGTAACGACACAGATCTTCGCGGTATGGCTCTGCTTTCTCGGCGAGACCAACCTTCATGACGACACCTTTCTTGCACATCTCGAGAACCATGTACAAGGAATCCTCCTCTGGGTCGTCGAGTACCTCGATCAACTGAACCAAATTTGGGTGGTTCAGCTTCTTCATGATGGCGATCTCCTCTCTGATGAAGAAGAGGGCGTCGTTGACGTTCCCTCCGGCCTTGTTCTCTTGACCAAAGTCACCAAAGTGGGGCGAGAGAGGTGCGTTGAGGCTTACACGGTGGGGGAAGCGCTGTGGCCTGCGAGCGCCCTGGCGAAGGATGTTGGACTGGGCGCGTTTACGCAGACGGGCCTTTGAGAATTCCTTGACGGCCTGCAAGAAGGTGAGTGGGAATATGGGAACATTGGTTGTGACCAGGAGCTCATACATATTCAGCGCCGAATTGGTCAGTCGCGAGGTGAACGGCACCATAGGACCCTCGCCCAATCTCCTCTTTGATGACATACTGGTTAATCCGGTGGTGGCTCGAGCCGTCGTGGCTCTCGGTACCGTATTCCGTCACGGCATTGAGCGTTTCCTGGCCTTGGTGAGTTCTTGGATGTCCGGCGCGTGTCATCCTTGACTACCCCGCCCCCGCCACAGATCACACAGCGCGGCGAAGTTGGCGACACAAGCTCATGGCAGACGCACCTTGACTTCACGATGGGCTGAGGGCGTTCGTCGATGGTGCCGCAAGGGACTTTGATACTTTTTTGGCTGGGCTGCCGAATCAGATCTGCACCGAGTTTAGGACGGATTTGTTAGATGTTTTCGCTGCGTGGCGGTGGGGAGGCAGTGCGAGTAGCAGCGCATCACATAGACAGAGCAAGCTGAACGACCAACGTACATGTGGGCAGCGAGCGGCGGACGGGTTTCCGCATACCCTTCGCCATGGAACCCTACAGCAATGGTAGGTGATGGCATGACGGGGGCGGCGATGGAAGTCGAGGCCATGGCCGTCGTCGGCGGGCTAAGAGGGTCGCCGGAGTCCGTCATCTTAGCCTGCGCGCAAGTGTAGATAGATGGAAGGGAGAGTAAAATCAAGTCCGACGTAACGTTGGAGAAGACGATTTATTGGAGAGGTGGGGGGAAACAAAATAATTAGGCGTTTCTTGCTTCTAAAGCTACCTGCCTACGCCGGTGTCACCACACATTCAGCCCCCACGTCGGGTTTTCTCACGATCAGATCCCCAGTTTCAGCGCTCTGCGGTACCGTGTTTATCCATCTTGCCCATGCCTGACCGCATACGCTTCTAAAATCTCAGAGTCTCCGGCCGTTGCCATTGGGCGCATCGCAGCACAGCAGCTCGCAGGTCCCTCCACTCCTGACCACCTTCTTTGGGCCGACTACCTAGCGATCCTCGTAGGGCCAGCGCGAACCCCTACCCCTCATCTCTCTGCGCGCCCAAGGATTAGGTACGTTCCGTCCAGGGGGGGTGGTGGTAGGTGAATCCATGGGAGCCCCACCACCGTAAGATGCAGGCAGCCGACTCAGAGGAACAGGGTCCCGTCATTGGCCCCCTGTACGCAGCCGGATCAGCTACAGCTCCAGCCGATATTTTCGGGCTGGGGCCATTCAGCGGGTATTCGACTGGCACGAGCTATGTGCCGAGACTCATTGCGACGGTGCATCTCTCAACAACTCCAACGACAAGTAAACACATCGACGACGGCCCCCGACCACAAAAGCCCACGCACGACACATCCCGCGATATACATCGTAAACGGCACCCCCTCCCAAACGGCATGCGCCCCTAATCGCCTCAGCCTCGCCTCAGCCTCCCTCCCCTCCTCTCCTCACACCGACATCCATCCCCAGCCCGGCGCACCGCGGCGCCGCCCCATCCCGCACACGATGGTTGTCTACTCCTTCTACATCTTCGACCGGCACACGGAATGCATCTACTCAAAAACGTGGCTTCCCGCCGAGCGACCGGCGTCCCAACCCCCCCTCCCTGTTCCGGGCATGACACCTGCTTCCGGCGGCCCGCCGTCGCAGCAGCTGCGTCGGAGCCAGGTCAACTCGGCAAAGGACGACGCCAAACTCATCTTCGGCACCGTCTTCTCGCTGCGCAACATGGTCCGTAAGCTCGGCGGCGACGACGACGCCTTCATCAGCTACCGCACCTCGACCTACAAGCTGCACTACTACGAGACACCCTCGAACCTGCGCTTCGTCATGCTCACCGACACGGCCACCCTGAGCATGCGCAACGTGCTGCATCAGATCTACATCAACCTTTGGGTCGAATATGGTTAGCCCTCCATTCATCAGAGGCAAAGGGGCCCGATATAGGAGCATTTGCTAACATGTGCCTTCTGTAGTTGTCAAGAACCCCTTGGCGCCGGCCGAGCACAAGGGCGGCGAGGGCGTGAAGAACGAGCTGTTTGAGCTGGGTATAGACCAGTTCGTGAGGGGCCTGATGTGATGGAAGAACACATAGCCACGGAGTAGCGAACATAAAGAACACGACCAAAGACGAGACGTGGTCCCGGGACTAGACCCCAAACCAGCCAGTGGTATCGTGACGGGCCATCGTTCGATTCGCCCCGGCGATAAGCCAGTGTGCGAAGGGCGAAGCCGCAGAGGGCTTTGATATCGAGCTTGGGCCCAAGCTCGGGGGGCGGCGTGTGGGCTGAAAATAGCCGAACCCCAAGGTCGGTGGGAGTCTTGTTACCTGGTACCACATGGGGACAGCTCTCAGGGCGAAGACTTCAAACGGGGCAGACTGAAGGAAAAGAGCGGGGGTGTACCGCCTCTTGTTCTAGGCTAGGCCCCGCTAGTATTGGTACAGGTTCGAGATGAACCATCTATCTCTTGCCATAGAATTACACAAATGATACCTCATAATTCCCGTACCCAATTCATTCGCGCGGCCGTACCCATGATACTCATTAAAATTTGGTCATTATGCTCTCGGCTCACACATCAAAAATCATATTCGAAGCGGGAGCTGTATTGCTGGAAAGCTTGGGTCCATTACTATTTCGTGTCAACGGCCCGGCTCCATGCACTCTCAAAGCTCGTAGCCGGGTTCACCATGACGACGCTCTCCTCCCCAGTTCCCTGCGTTGTACCCTGCGTTTGGCTGGGTATGTTGGTGGCGGTCGTGGCGCCCTGGCTCGTCCTCACATCCACGGCGCTCGCCATGATGCCGCCCTCCTCGTCGTGAATCTCGTTCTCCCAGTTGCTCGAGTACACCACGGCCGCGAACCCCTCGAGATCGGCCACCTGCTCCATCTCCTGGAGGTACTCATTGGGCATGCCGTTCCCAATGACGTGCGCCTGCCGCGTGAGCACTGAGAGGATCTTGGGCAGTAGAACGACCTGCGACGTGCGCGGCTCGGACTGTGCCAGGTCCGGCTTATCGAACGCAGCAGACGCGAGCTTCTTGTCCACGAGCAAGGAGAACCCCGCGTCGAGGATAAGGATGAGCACGTGCGTGAATGAAGGCGACTCGATGAGATCAGATGTCTCGTCGAGGAGCCTCCTCACCGCAGGTGACGACGACGGCGACTGCGACGTGGTGCTTTCGGAAAGGACCACGATGCTCTCCTCGAGGATGCCCGACTCACGCAGGACGTGGTCCTCACGGTCACGCGGCGGGAGGAGGTAGGGCAGCCACTTCGCTGCTCTGCGCTCCTCGGGGGTGGCGCCCTCGACAATCTTGCGCACCTCGAGCGTTAGCTCCGAGAACTGCTCGAAGCTGAGCAGATCGCGCGGGCTGAGTTGGCCAAAGACCTGGCGGACGGCGGTCTCGACGCGCTGGCCGAGCTCCTTCCACCCTTCGTTGAGGAGCCACCAGCTGAACGTCAGGTACCGGCGGTTTGTTTCAAAGTCGTCGCCGTAGGGCTGGTTGAGGCCGTCGTCGTCGTTGTTCTCGAGGCTGATGGTGGCCTGCGCGGTGCCGGTAGCCAGGGATATCACGCTCGAGAGGTAGCTGCGGCGGCCGAGGAGGTTGAGTTGAACCCTTGTGAGCATTGTGAGCAATGCGAGGGTGTACAGCAGTGTGAATGCTCTCGTAACGGCTACGCTCGTGGTCAGCATCTCCCTTACACGTGTCGGGTGCATTGCCTTTTACTCACAGCTTATCGTCAAATCGTCCCACAATTGCCTCTTGGACTTCTTGTTCTTCTGTGCCGCCGTTGCCGCCGCAGCGCCACCATCCTGCAACGCATTACCCTCGGCTCCTTCCGTAGGCGCCGACATCGCGCTCGGCACTGTCACTATGCTCGCATGCACGCCGCTCTCGCTCTGTACGCTGCTACTGACCATGCTCCTGCCGTCGTCCTCGGTCATGGTAGTATCGGCAATGCTTGGGGGGCTAGCATTCTCGCCGGCCTTGAGACTCCTTGTTTGGCCCTTCATCTTCTGAATCTCATAGGTGATCTTCTCCGTATTCATGGCCTCCAAGATGTTGGTCGTCGCTGTGGGTAGGAGGGCGAGGACGGTGAAGGTGCAGTCCTCCTGGTTCTGCTCGAATCGACGGCGGAGGCTGCTCCCATTGTAGTTCACTGTTAGCCCGATGGGTGTTGCTGGAGAACCAAATGGGATATGAGATGAACGGAAGGGAAAGGAGGCTCACTTCTCCTTTGCGATGCGGTCGCTGCCCATGCGCTCCCGCGCATCGTTGACCTTGCCCAGAACATACTGCGTCACGACATAGCCGGCGCCGACGATTCCGACGCCGATGGCTAGAGGCGTCCTATTTCTACGAAACCATTGCCGAGTTTTTTCCAACATGATAATCAAATTATGCGCCGTAGCGACAGGATGTTGAAGGCGTCGCCCGAGTTGAGGTCGGGAGTGAGTACAGAGATTGTGAAACGAAATTGAAAGGCGGCTTGGAAATTGAAGAGAAGAAGACTAAGGAATCGACAAGGATTGATTGACTTTGTAAAAACAAAATAGGATTTCAAGAAACAAGAATTCGAGACTTTGGTTTGAAAAGAACTGAAATTTGTCTATTCTCCCAATGCACCCGAGATTGGTTGTTCTGGGCAGCTGAGAGCTGCTGCTGCTCTGTGAGTCGTGAACCGTGATTACCTCGGCCCAGCCACACTCACATCCCGTCATGTCATCCTCATGAATTCATGCTCGTGGCCCGCCCCAACAGCTGTGGCTGAACCTCCCTTCAAGCAATGTCACCCAATGTACACCGACGACCGCCCACTGCTCTACACAGCGTCACAGGCGGGGTGAACCCCATCTATCCCTGCCTTTGATCCCCCCTCTCCCTCTAGGCCATGCCCCTCCCCCGTGCCCCCCCTCCTGTGCCCGCCCACCCCCTTATCGGTGCGGCACATCCGTGGACTAGAGGCTGGTCGGTTATCACTACTTGTGTTGCGGCCATCATTCCTCGCGCGAGTCGCATTGTCAGCGACTACTGCCATTACAAAAACCATACACAACACATCCATCACGCCGCTCACTAGACACGATGCAGCAGAAGACCCCTCCCGAGTTTATCCTGGACGCCTTCGCCGACCCCGCGTCCGTCCGGGATGTTGTCAAAGGTAAACTACTTCCCCACATGTCACTTCTCCCTTCTTGCAGCCCGCGGCGGCAGCCCCTGCTAGACGTCATATGAGCAACCTTCCGCAGCTCAAACACCACGCTGCCCGCTTTCAATCTCCTTCCGCCAGCCCCGACACAGGGACATAGCCGCCCTGATCAGCCAGAAACTAACACCAAGCCCGCAGGAATCCTCCATACCATCTTCTTCCACCGCTTCTTCCCCGCTGTTGTCCCTTACACCCGCGAGGTCCTCGACTTGACCCTCCCCTACGTCGACGATGTCGAGCTCGAGACCATGATCGAGCAACGCGCCACCGCTCTAGTTCGCCAACTCGACGCCGAGCGATCTTCATCGTCAACATCGACAAGCTCAGGCGGCGGCGGCGGGGGGCGCGGCCAGCTCAACGTCCAGTTCTTCGAGAAGAAGCGCCGTAAGGCCTGGCTCATGCGCGCCGACGAGGAAGTCTGTTGGGAATGCTGGACCGTAAAGGTCACTGTCGCCGAGCCCCGGACTGAGACTGGTACGTGTCCCGCGTTCTTTCTAGACACACAGCTAATTGACTTTGGCGGTACGACAGAGCGCGCAAAAGTCCGCAAGGCAATGGAACAGACCCTAATGACGACCGTCATGAAAGTAATCACCTTTGTTAATGCCCACAAGGACCACATCCCTCCGATAACAACGCAGGGGTCGAACCCTTTCCCTTACCAGATTAATATCAACCAAAATGAGTCCGGATGGGCCACGAGGATGGGCATATACTGATGGGGAAATGATACTCGATCCCGGCCTCCGAGAACCGAGATCTATGGTATCGGCGGGAGCATTGCACGCGGACATGATTATGAATGCGTTTTCTTTATACTGTGACAGCACTCGACACTGGGCACGTATTGGCAAGGATATGCAGGAAAGGGCGAACACTTGGCGTTTCATTTGGGGCAGGGCGGGATATTTACATAAAGGCATAGGCAGTTTCGGGCAATGGTTGTCTAGGCAGCATTTCGATTTGATACCCGGTTATGAGTTCTCGGCTAGCCTCGCGTGGACCACATTCGCAGGTTAATTGATATATGTGCAAGAGCAGCCCAACTTGAAGAACTGAACATGGCATATACCAAACTTTGATGCACAAGAACATCGATACTGCTGCCGCAGGTTGACGCGACTTGTAGGCGAATTCGTCATCTCACAAGGTCCGACATTTGCAGAGTGCTTGTTCCAGTACTAGAATTGATCACTACCATCGTCTTCATCAAGCAGCAAAGAAGCGTATTTGGCTACAGCTGCACACTGAACCCGTGTTTTTCCTACACACAAGACAACCAAAGGGTTATTCTAGCCCAACCGAAAAGCCAAAGTTCCTGCTATGAGAGAAAGTGATCCCAAGTCCAAGCGGACGGGGCAATAGGAAGAGAAAAAAAGCAGAACCCAATGTCTCCTTGCTTTCCTCCCAAAAAGATGTTCCTTGCCGCAAAAAAAAAAAGCCAGACAATATGTGCACTGCTTCGTTCATTATCATAAGCAAACAATCATGGACAAGAGAATTGTGGAAGCCTCAAAGTCCGTATCAGACATTAGTCTTTAAAGCCAAACCAGCCCAAAGTGTTTTTTGGTTCCCGCTCCATTATCGTGTGGGCCGAAACAGTCACGCGAATGCCTGAGCATCGAGGACGTTATGCCAATGAAGTGCGTTCATACATCGTAACGGTCGTCATGTCTCAACACCAGTGAGACTCAGGGGTCTCATTGCAAGATGAGATTAGAATTGCGAGGTGTAACTCCGTCCAAATGCGGGCTTGCCAGGCTTGGAACCCGAAGACTTGGGTTGTGAGCCAGAGCCAATCTTCTCGAAGCCTTGCAGGATGTCGAGGCCCGAATATTCGGTAGCCTCTTCCGCCAGGAAATCGGTCGTGTCAAAGGAGAAAGAGGGCCAGTCACCCTCGGCCGCCACCTCGTAAAACGAGTTGGAAATTTTGGTCGGCGACGGGAACCTCCATTGCGACGCACTGTCGTTGGCCTTGATGGGCGAGGAAAGCCCGTCGAAAACCTTGCTGGGGGTCTCCCACATGGGGTTAGATTGCGCGGGTGCCTTCAAGAAGGGTGTCGAAAGCACCGACTTGTTGCCGTTGCCGGAGTCGTTCGTGTCGGTTAAGGCATTGGCCGAGTGCGTACGCTCAAGACGAGGTCGTTTCCCACAAGACTTCTTGGAGGGCGACTCTTGCGGTAAGCCGTCAAAGAAGTCATTATCCATGTCTTGGAAGATGTCGAAATCATTAGTGGTCATGAGGTTGTAGTTGTAGACGCTCTCGTCCAAGTTGAAGGCCGGGCTCCATGGGGCACTGCCGTCACCAGTACCGGCCATCTTGCGTATGGGAGACTGGAGCATCTGGCGGACATTTTCGCGGTGCATGCGCAGGTTAGTGTTGGGCGATGCAGACGGCGGGGCCTTCGTGGGCGGCTTCAGTTTCATGGCTGGTGTGAGCGGTGGCAGCATCTGACCCTGTTGGCGGAGCGGCGACGAGGACGGTGGGGCAAACGCGTTGTAAGATCGACCCTTGCTAGGGCTATCGTAAGACGATGCGCGCAAGCGAGCAATCTCGTCCTCGGCCCTGCCCGCGCGACCGCGCTTCCGTGGACGGTCGGCTTCAGAGGTGAGAATGCCAGTCTTCTGCGGGCGCAGAGCCGACGACTCGAGGGATGAGATGTAACCGCTGTCGTCCATGGACGCAAATTTTCTCTTGTGAGACCTCGTGATGGAAGACACGGGGCCGCGGCGCCCAGGCGGAGGAGGAGTACGGCTGCGGGGCTCCATGTGTCGCGGGATTGGCGGTGAAGAGTGCATCGTAGGAGGCAGAGGTGAGCACTCGTGATCCAGCTTGTCCTGTCCGTCTTCCGGTACGGCGGAATCCGAGACAGGAATAGTGGCGTCGGATGAGAATTCGACAGCGACTGTAGCCTGCGAAGTAGGCAACGGCGGCAGCGTTGCATGCCTGATGGGTGCAGGAGGCGGGAGGGTCGGCTCTTGGATGGGCACGTTGGCCGGTCTCGAGGGTTCCATACGGGTAGACATAACGGGCACGTTCTCGGCGGTCGTAACGGTTTTCCTTGCCGGCTTGTCTTTCATGAACTGCTGCTCCATGCCCTCCTGAATAGTCCAGTAATTGCCCTTGCCTGGGTCGTCTTTGGGCCGCTCCACCTTGATGAAGGCCTTGTGAAGGCTGAGGTTGTGACGAATGCTGTTCTGCCAACCCGATTCCTCGGCCTTGTAAAATGAGTAGGTGTCGGAAATCCACTTGTAGATCTGGGCGAGGGTCAAACGCCTTTGTGGCGATCGCAGGATGGCCATTCCGATCAAAGTCGCGTAGCTATGTCCTGGTTTCGTTCCATCGTCGGCAATCGAAGGGAAAGATTCGTGCGGTGGCAGGCCCGGCTCGTCGGCCTTCACCCTCTTCAGCGGCCGCGATTCCTTGATCGGGGCAGCTTCCATCAGTGTGCGCTTGCCCGGGCCCTTGTGCATATAAAACTGGTCGAAGTTGATCGTTGGTGGCGCTGGGAACAGTTGCGGGTGGACATTTTCCTTTCCGAAGCCGGCGGCGAGATCCACGGAAGGAGGCTTTTGTGCGACGGTCTTGAACTTGGATAGGTAGGGCTTCTTATGTAGCGAATCGGTGCTCTGGGAGTTTGCTGATGGAGGTGCCATTGGCACCGTGTTGAGTTTACTGCCTTGCGACTTGAGCGGAGCAAAGGGCGATTTTGAGTTGCCCGACAACGCCTTCAAGGGCGAATGTCTGTCAGAGGCGAGCATGGGAGGGTTGAGAACGACATTGTTGCTTGTTGCGCCGAGTGGTCTTCTAGGGGGCTTGGTAACGACAGGCATGGGCGCGTGGTTGACCATTGCAGTCGAGTTCTCAAAGAAGTCATCTTGGTAGATTTGCAACGGCTCATTGGAGCCGGAGTGGCGTGTTGGTTTGGCCATGTCGGCCGATTGAGCTGCTCGAGATCGTCTCCAACGAGTGTTGATGGCGTTTGCGGCAAGCAGCGGGCTGTAGGCAGGAGGGCATGTTAGTGATCCGCAAGGCAAAAGGTTAGATAAGTAGTTGCCGGAGTGGTCTTGACTCTCTTAGGCCGACAGGGCCCAGGTTCCAAGCGTGCTGAGCCCGAACGGGGATTCGCCTGACCAAAGGGAGAAGAGCAAGTGAGGAGATTCAAGGCTCACCTTGGTCGGGTCTAGACTCAGGAAATGAGTTGTGGGTCGTGAATGCAAGGGGGGCTTTTTTGACGGTCAAATTCCAAGTACAGCGATGGATTGCGATTTGGACCAAGACGGTGCGATAGGCCGAGCAGTGGCGAATTTGTTTCGTGAACCGGCCAAGTTGAAGGGACGTGATGCCTTCAGAGGCCGAACGTGCGTGGTGATGCTGTGTGCGTGTGTGAGTGTGCGTGTGAGTGAGATATAGCTTATGGCTGCGGAAGGATGAAAAGAAAAGAGGGGATATCAGGCACGATACCACGCGAGGGAGAGAGGGTAGGCAAGATGTAATAGGCGAGCGAGCGGTAACAGGCAGTGAGGAGGAGCAAGTAAAGTAGTGGGAAGTAGCCAAGTATCAAAGTAGTAAGCGTGGGAATCGGCGGCAGAAGATGGATTGATTTCAGCCAAGGCGAGTGGAGAGGACCGGGATGTCTTTGAAGAGGTGGGCGGCCAGCTCAGCAAGCCCAGAGATGCCCGGTGGAGCCTCTGGAGCTCGGGAGGAATGGGCGATTGGACGAGAGGAGCGTGGGCTGTGACACGACTGACCAGGCTAGGGTACGCCGAAGGTGGCAGCAGGGGTGTGCAGTGTACCTACGCAGTAGAAGACCTCCGTGGTCTGGTTAGATAGATGCAGGGATTGTAATGGTGTGTGGTGTGCGTGAATGCGCTTGATATCGCCCAGGGTGTGATGGCGTACCGTGCATGGATGATGGGGATGAGTCTGTGAGATGGGAGATGGGAGATGGATAATAGATGGATAGATTGATGGATGCGCGGCGATGGAAGCGCGGGCGCAGACGCGGGAGAGGTAGATCGGGTGGAAGGGGAGCAAACAAGGAGGCGTCGAGCGGCTGATGGAACACACCGTCTCAAACGAAAAATTGAAATTTAGAAGAAAAAAAAAGTCGAGGGGATGACGATTGAATTGTCGGTTGAGCACGGAAGACTGTGGCCATCAAGAGATCAAAGAGAGGGGACGAACAGATGAACTAGGCACGATGCGCAGCGCGCGCGCACACACAGACACACATACACACACACACCACCGGTACCCGTCCCACATCTGGGGTCGGTGTACTGGGCCGTTGGTTTCTGTCAGGCGCAGAGGATTTGCGTTTGTCTCTGTGCGTCTGCTTGGACCGCGTAGTGGAAAGAAACGGCCAGTCCAGCTCGGTCAGTTGGTCAGTTGCGGTGCAGAGCAGGGCAAAGCGAGTGGATATCCACCAGGCTTTCTTCCGGCTCCATTCAATCCAGGTCGAGGTCAGGAAAGAGAAGTTCGAGGCAGTCGATGCTCTCTCCCTCTCTTCCTCCCAGGAGCAAGCCTGTCAGTAGGTAGGCAGGGGGAGGAAGGTGACGACAATTGTACGAAATGTGAATGGGCGGACAATGGTTGGCGACAGGACGGGAATGCTAGCTACCTACCTGACCTACCTATGCACGTTAGGTAGGTAGTGTATGCAAGCAGGTTTTGCGGTTCATGCGAGAGCCCGTAGTGGGCCGCGCGGGCTTCACAGGTCGGTCACCCTTTTTCTTTTTTTTTTCTGCCCTGTATCCTGCCAAATAGAAATATTTCGTGCGTCGTCTGTTTTGCCCGCTACCAGTCATCAGAAAAATGTCAGAGCCCACTGACTACGCTCAAGGACACCCCAAGGGAGAATTGCTGAATGTCAGAATGCAGCCCGGCGGGTAATGGATTGTGCTGCATGCAGGGCCCTGCTGGGGATATATGCGGACGATGCAGGCGAATGATTCAAGCCGTGATATCATAATTCCTTACACAGTATTTCCTTGTTGTCTCATATTCGATTTTGTAGCCGTCCGTTCAAGTCCGTCACGAAACCACCGGATGTCAAAGGACGCTGAACCGAGTCCAGCTGGTAATAGCCCCAAGTCCTTGATTCCTCTGGGCATGGCCTGGTGTTAGTTTGGTCACGGTGGTGGTTGCACGAATAAGCGCCCACTTGCCGTCAGTCGGCCGATCTGCAGCCGTAACAGTGCTGGGCTTTCCTATCTGAGAGTATGGGAGGCGAAATTTCGTCAAGCGGACGCTGTCGGGTGCGTTGCGTGAGGGCCAGCTTGGCCGGCTGGCTGGCTGACGGGCGTAGCAGAGGCCTACCTATGTCTTGCTCTGCGACGAGGTTTCCCTCCCATGTGGCGTCACCTTGTCTAGTCTTCCTATGATGATGGCCTTGTACGTGCCGTGCTGATGCTGGTGCTGCTGGGATTGATTGGGTCGAGAGCTTGAAGAAGAGCAGATAGAATGAAGTCGGCGCGTAAATGACGCGTCTCGCCGATTCGGGAAA
Organism: Colletotrichum echinochloae; assembly: GCA_016618095.1. Taxonomy (NCBI): domain Eukaryota; kingdom Fungi; phylum Ascomycota; class Sordariomycetes; order Glomerellales; family Glomerellaceae; genus Colletotrichum; species Colletotrichum echinochloae. Next base: position 4,855,254 of record JADEZT010000004.1, read on the forward strand.
GGATAACAACGCGTGCTCTTCCAACCAATCAGCTCGCTCCGCTGCAGTACCGAGCTCCCTCATTGGTTTTTGTGGTCAGTCCGACGAAGTTGGGCTCTCCCAACCAATTTGCATATCGCAAGGTCACGGATAATCGCTGGAAGGCTGAACAAAGCGTTCGATCGCCTGTCATCTCAACCTTTTTCTCTCTTTCTTGTCGGACGACGCCGCTTAGCAAAATTTTTAGTCCCGCCCTTTTTTTCTTCTTCCATACTTTCTATTTTTTTCTCGTTTGGTGCTGGAAGAAGGAATTGTCTCGTAACGATTATTCCCAGAGTATGAACTGAGACCACCTCGCCCCCTCCCCTCCCCAAAGAGTCAAGACCCCATCCTAGAGCTGGGCAGATCGTCAGGTACGGAATGTGGCCGTCGTTTAACTTTGCCGATGATATAAGACGGGCGGCGATTGCGCTCGTCCATTCCGATCGTGCCTGTTTCTCGTCCCCGTGCTCTGCTGAAAAAGACGGCGGGAGTCACTGCCAGCCAGCCAGGCCGTGAGTAATTATGACCAACTCGGACTTGGAGAAAGGATTCTACATGGTCTCAAGTGCCAGTGTCGGTGCATCATGGTCAGACTCTCCTCATCGAACCATCATCCCAGCTGCTCAAGGCAGGGGTGTCCCAGAAGGACGGACTTCTAGAACCCGGTTTTGCTGGGGACGCTATCCACGGAGAGTACCCATTCAAACCCAAGTTGCGGCAAAGAGGAGGGGGAAAAAAGAAGGAAAAAAAAGAGAAGAAGGAAAAGTGCTCGAGCCTCAATGCAGGGAGCCTGGAGTCATCGGCACGAATAGCAACTGCACGGATATACGTTGGGGAGACTAAAATCCCATTTCCCTACGGTTGATGGTGGCCCATGTCTCGTCGTCAGCGGTAAGCCGAGGCGACAGCAGCCACGGCCACACACCGTGTGGCAGCGTGGGAGTACTGGAGCAGATAGCGGATGACTGCCTCATCATACATGTCTAGCAATCACAAGTAAATGGGGTTGACCATTGGTCAATAAGCCTCGAGGCTCTGGAACTCTCTTAAACTCTTTCCTGCAAATGCCAAACGGAAGGCAGGTTTCCAACTCTCAAGCGCCTATACGACATATGTCTCTCCCCCTTAGCCGCTTGGCTCGAAACCTTGGGGTTCAGAAAAAGCCGGCAACCGTCAGGTACGGGGAAACAGTCTCACAAGTCGAGACAACATTACTACTATATCCCATCATCGACGCTCCATCTTCCAACCGGGCGCTGGAGACCACACGAGTTGAGAGGCATCTGACACTAGTCATGATGCATGCAAGCCTGGCCTCGACCATTCAAGTTGCAAAGTTAACATAACCCGTCCACCGCTACATGCTTCAAAGCTCTGACATTCGTGACTTGGTCTCCAGAAGCGAGCCTGTTCGACAAACTTTAATATAAAAAAAATTGGAAAAAAAAAATGCCGAGAGCGGAACCGTCCTGGCCACACTGCTCTGTGACATCATCCCTTTCTCGCCTAGGATCTCCAATCCCTTCGCACATGTTTCCTACTGCTTCCAGAACAGGAACCTCGTGTCTCCGCCCGTGCCCGGTCGCAACCCCAGCTCACGATCCTCAATCAAACCGTTCCCACTCTACAGCGTCTCATTGGCTCCCGTCGGCTGACAGTGTTTCAACGAGAATTGGGACCAACTCCCAAGTTCCTAACTGTTCTTCCCGAGCTCCACTGCAGTCTCAAAGCCACTTCCCAGTTTAGGCGACACGTACCTGCTGCAAGTGTGAGTGCGTGCAACTCACGCTAGTAGATAGACAGGGTTCTGGGGAGGAGCTTCCCTTCCCTCTCTCCTTCTCCCCGTCGCTTCCTTCCCCTCTGGAAGCTCGTGCTCTCTCCTCCACCCAACTCCCACACCCTCTCCATCGGTGCGGTGCGGTCGGTACCTGGCAGATGTCCTTTCCCATGTGAATCCCCCCTTCCAATTCTGCGCATTACGTTCACAAACGAGGAGGGGCCGTCAGGTGTCTTTCTCACCTCGCCCCAAGGTTCAGCCCAGCCATGACTGCCTGTTAGTCGATCTTCGCATGAGGGCAAATCTTTCCTACGGGAGATATCCCATCACGCACATCTTTCACAACGCAGCTAGCTCAACCCTCTTGCCCTTTTAGGCAACTTCCTACTTGATTCTTGGGTCGAGTGGAAAAGGAGAAAAAAATTTCTGCCCGATCCATCGTTGAGATCATGCCATGGAATCCGCTCCAACGATCAAAGTCTTCCTTTTCGCTTCCCTGCCGATACGTAGCAATCAATGGGGAATTTAGAGACATGGAGGAATCTCCGTTACTCTCTCTCTCCATATCTCGCTGCACCATCTGGCACCCCCGGCTTGACCGACTGCCAACTCATCCATCCAATGGAACTCGCAATGCACAAACGGCCGCGGGCCACCAACCCGCGCGCCGTTGCATTACACTACTGTACCCCTCTTCACCCTCTCTCGCCTTTCAATGCTCCTCTACCTACCCCATTATCTTTCCCTCTCCCAGGCTGTCACGCTTCTGGCTGGATCCCCCGGAGCGCGTATCCCTGTACCACTGATATTAATAGCGCCGCCTTTGATATCCCTACCCGAAGTGCCGGCCTTCCTACCATTGATGGACCATCCTCATCCCATGTCCATTCCATACCCCTCTGCCTTGAGGCTTTGTCAGCTCCCTCCCTTAGCGCACAGGATCACGGCGCACCAGGCAGCCTGTGGCCCGGCCTGGTGGCCTTGCCCTACATTATCATTTCCAAAGCGGTATCCCCATGTAAGGGGCCCCGTGTCGCCTGATAACCCGACGGCTGTCGTTCTGGAATAAGGCCAAGCCAAGGCAGTTAACCAAGCTTTGGCCGTCTTGAGCACACGCGCATTGTCGCCGTCTATCCGTTTACCGATCGCCCCTTGAGTCTGTGATCCTCACCACCCTAGAAAGAAGCACTGATGACCAAAAGTTGGCTGTTCTGGGTGCCCAATGCCACCATGCCTCATGGTTCCCATTCCCGTCTTCCCAACGATGGGACAACGCATTTGCCATCTCATTTCTTGTCTTGGTCTCGCCCAGCATAGTTTGTGCATACGTACGGAAGCCGAGGTACCATATGGGTCCTTCGCCTCCAGTCTCCCATTCTGGAGGGGGAAAAGCAAACGTGGGGCTTGGCCAATATCCGATCTCCGAAAAAAAAAAATGAGGCTCGCCATCCAAAACCATCCATCATTCATATTATCAAAAAAAGTACCCAGGAACATCGCATGCTTCCTTCGAGAGAAACTCCGAGGCCAATTTTCACTATCCAAACCCACCGCCGTGGACTCCATCGGCCCTTCTGACTTGCAGCCACACAGACTCGCACGACCGACATTGAATCCTACCTCACGAAGCAGCAAAGTCTGTTCCCGCTGTTTCCTCGAATAGGTAGATAAAGGGAGGAAACGAAATTATTCTGGAGGCTGGTGAAAGTTGGAGCTCAGGATAGCTTGTGAGCCAACCGCTCCCGTTACCTGTGAGCACTATCCGTGCATCTGTTTCATCACGTCGTAGTGTCGTTCGCTCTTCACCCATGACGGCCCAGGTTTGACCTATGAGAGGAGGTGGAAGAGAAAAAATAGTTTGGGGAACACAAAAGCACGGCAAAGTACGCCTCCTGCCAGCGTGTCCTACATGATATCCATCCTTCTCGACGATGCGAGCTACTTGTACCTACCCGCTTTATAATAGGACCTTGATGATGATGATGATGATGCTGCTGCTACTGCTCCTGCTTCTCCTCCTTCCGAGTTTCAAAGGGCCTGTAGATCCACCCCCTCCTTCTTCCTGTCGCCTTGGTTCCAGGCTTTCCTTGGCGAATGGAACCGTGTTGTTTGGTCTCAAAGCTGCGATTCACGCTGAATACGTAATCCTGCCCTCGTAGTGTGGACCCGAGGGCGACGCACTTATGTAGAACATCGTTAGGGCCGGTCTATCCCATACGATCAACCTAAGCCTCGCGCCCACATTAGCCTTGTCCACCACATATCAAAACCAGCGCTTCCGGAAAGAGCCGGTCCAGGGATGCTACAGACTACGGCGGAACCACTTAGGTGTTGCACTTGCAGCCCGTTTGCCCCTCCTCCTCCTCCTCCTCCTCCTCCTCCTCCTCCTCCTCCTCGGGATCTGGTCCGGCGTGATATCAATAAACACCAAGAGGCGCAGGTGTTTCTTCGTTTTCAAGCTCAGCCTGTTTTCCGGGGCCAAGTGAGCCAAGGTACGTCTCGCGGATTCCCTTTGCTGTGCGATCGTCTATCCCCAAAAGGCCGGAGGATGCGCGAGATCGCCCATCTTAAACTTGAACCCCTCACCAAGTCCCAAAAGAAAAGAAAGCGAAACGCCATCCGCTCGTGCGCTCGCGTACTCGCAAGGCCAGGACGAAGATGAAAACAAGTCGGATAGGAAGAAGAAAAGAAGGAAAGCCTGAACCCATCCAACCCTCCGGGGACTCTCTCTCTCTCTCTCTTGCCCTTTCCCCTACCGTACTCTACCCCTCACTCTCTCCATCCTTCACAGACCAACGCTACCATCAACGCGGTATGATTGCCTCCCGCGTACGAACAGACAGACAACCGAGCTCCACGCACAAACGCAACACACCTCTGGGCGTGTTGGCCCTGGGAATAGAATAGCGCTAGGAAACGACTTGCGCCACCGGCCTAGGCATCGGTGCCATGGCACGCTTGCACCACGTTCAGGGTCTACGCCGCCCTTTGCGCAGCTCGGATTCTTTGTTCGACACGACGGACTCACAAACGGACCACGGGCCAAGAGTGATAAAAGAAAACTTGGGGTTTGCAACATTGCTAGCGGGAACTTCGATACTGGACTAGAACGTACGCACACCTCTCCCTTCCACAATCTTGGCCACCCCGTGAATAGAATTCATCTCCAGCAAATTGTGAAAGAGGACGAGAAAGACAAAAAAAAAAAAGGCCCAAGCATAGCTCTGCCTCCCACATGACCTATTCCTTGCCCTTACACGGTCGATCTCGTCTGTTCGTACCGGCTTGTAGCACTTAATCCAAAACGCGGCCTGCAGTAGCGGCACCGCTCTTGTCACGAGTCTGTGTCTTCTTCAGAGCCTTACCCATCTGAATCTCGCCAAGCAAGCCTGCTGGCCGGCCCCCTGGCGGCGGGCCTGAAGGTGCATCACCCGCCGGTGGCGGGGGAGGCGGTGGTGGCGGAGCGCCCATGCTCGGCGGCGGGGGCGGCGGGGGAGGGCCGCCTGGGGCGGATGATGCTGGCATGGGCGGTGGGGGAGGTGCCGAGGGCGCCTCAGGTGCAGGGCCGGGAGGCGGCGGGGGAGCACCGGTTCCTGGCATAGGTGGAGGAGGCGGAGGGGACGAGGGTGAGGCATCACTGCCGATGCGCGGGCTGACAGGGTTGGAAGTCGGCTTGTCTCCAGTAGCCGACAATGGTCGGGGCGGTCCCATAGTGCCGAACAAGATGGAAGCCAGAGCCGCCGCACTACTGCCTCCAGGCCGGTCGTCATCGGAGTCTTCGTCGTCATCCTCCTTGTCCGTACCCCAATCATCGTCCTCGTCAGGACGCTTACGAGAGAATGGGCCAGAGGGAGGCGGAGGAGTGGCAGACGCAGGCGCGGCCTTGCCCTCTTGTGCCATGCGGTGGAAGGGGTTGGTCGACTGCGCAGCTGCCGGTGCCGGCGGCGGCGGCGGCGGAGGGGCTGCAGCAGGCGCGGCTGTCTCGGTTGGACCCGAGGTGGACTCGGACGAGTGAGAGATCATGCGGTGATACGGGTTGCGGCTCTCGCTTTCGGTGGGGGGACTAGTGACCACTGTCGGGACTGCAGGCGGCGAGGAGGGCTGCTTCTCCAGCTCCTGGCTGCTGATCTGGCTACCACCCTGCGTAGGGGTTGACGCCTGAGGGGTGATCTGAGCAACTCCGTCCTCATCGTCTGACGAGCTGTCATCGTCATTCATGGCCTCGAGCTGGCGCTGGAGTTCCAGCTCGCGTTGACGAGCAGCATCGATCTCGGCTCTCTGGGCTGCAAGCTTGGCTTCCTTCTCCTTTTGCTCGGCAAGGGCTGCCTTCTTCTTGCGCTTCTCTTCCTCCTTCTTAAGCTTGCCCGCCTTGACTTGCTCCTCGAGCGCCTTGAGCCGAGCCTCCGCAGCATGTCGCTCGTTCTCAAGGTCGTCTTGCTGCTCTCTGGCGTTGGCCCTGAACAATCATTAGTATCTGGCGGTTGTGTACAGCAAATGTATGAAAAACTTACTCCAGCTCCTGGGTGGCACGCTGCTGCTCCTCACGCTCTCTGGCAAGACGCTCCTCCTCTGCTTGCTTGAAAGCTTGCTCTTCCTCCACCTTCCGGGCATTCTCTTTTTCAGCGGCGTCGCTCTTAGCAGCCTTCCTCGACGGCGGCGGGGGGGGTTTCTTCGCGGCCGGTACCGGTGCACCCGATTCCTCCGCGAGACGAGCCTGTCGCTCGGCCTCGCGACGCTCATCCTCCTCCTCGGCCTGGCGCAATTTGGCAGCCCGTTCGGCTCTTTCACGTTCCATTCTTTGAGCAGCCGTCTCACCAGGCTTAGTGGGAGCCTTGATGCCCAAAGCGGCGAGTCTTTCAGCCATGCGCTGCTCAGCCTGCTGCTTGATGAAGGCAGCACGCTCTTCGGGGGTCTTGTACGATGAGTAAGAGCCTCCAGGAGTAGTAGTGCGCGAGGGAGGAGCAGGGCTCTCGTTGCGAACGGCCGACGCAGCTGGGGCAGGCGATGCGCGAGCAGCTGCAGCAGGAGACCGAGACGAAGAAGAGGTGGGACGTCGGTCCTGAGACCGGATACGCGCGGCGCGACTGGAACGTTGGAGATCGAAGATGAAATCTCTGACTTCATCCTCGACGCCGAGAGCATCTTCCCAGCGGCGCTTCTCGTGCTCATTGGTAGCGGTCGTGGTACCTTCCTTCAGGCTATCTTCGATACCCCGAGCGAAATCACGCACAGAGTCTTCGACATCCTTGACCATGCTCTCGTTGTTCTCCTTCTCGGTCTTGACTCTGAGATTCACTTCTTCGAGGCGCTTGGGAGCCTCGTCATCAATACCTGACTCAACCTTCTTGCCAGTCAGAGCCGCCGTGCGCTGCTGCATCATAGCTTTGGCCCTGGCCTTGAGCCTGTCAGACTCGGTAACAGCACCACCGGGCCCAGTCCCAACGATAGCAGGGGCACTGTTGGGGTGGGCCTTTGCGTCCTTGAGTCTAAAAAGCTCGAGTCTTGCATCTGCAATGGCCTTTTCGGTCTTGCGAACTGCGGAAGCTAGCTCGGGGACCTTGTCCGTAAGGGCTTGCAGCTGTCGCTTCAAGGCACGTCTCTCAGCCTCCGAATCACCCGTCGCCAGGGCAGCATCAGGGTGTGCATCAATGTCGTCTTGAATACGGCGGATGCGACGGTATAGCTCATCTGCCTCGCGACGGTCGCGCCTATCAAGCATATCATCCTCTTCCAGACTCTTCTCATCAGCAAAGTCCATGGCATCAAGAAGCACTTCTTTCTCCCGGATTTTCTTCCTCAGCTGTTCAAGACCAAGGTCGTCGTACGCGGTAGAAGCAGGCGACTCGGGTCGAGGAGAGTTGTTGCCTACACGACGACGAGCGCTGGACCTATAGCCCACCTGTTCGTCGTTGTTCTTGAAGACCGTGGCATCCTTACGTCCACTGCCGTGGCCACCAGGGGTGCTTCTCAGCGAATGTGTTTTCATGTAGCTGACGCCGGTCTTTTGGGGAAGCAGGGCAGCGCCAGATTTGTTACGGAACTCCGACTCCTGACTCAACATTGACTTAATGGTGCCAATGGATTCATTGATATTTCTTGTCGAAGGAGGGACGAGCTCGGGCGGCAGCTGGTTGGGAAGGGGGTAGCCGTTGAGCTTTCTGTAAATCAAATGCATAGCGACAGCAAACTCGTCGAGGTTCAAACGGCCCTTGTTGCCATTGTCTGCAAGCGTCCAGACGCGCTCGAGGTCGGGCTTCTCGAGACCACTCTGCCCGAAGATTTCAATAGCAACGTCTCCACCAATGAAGCCCTTGTGAAGGCCGTCCCAGGCCTTGAATAGAGCATCATAGCGCTGCTTCTCGTCTTTGGTAATCGCCCACGGGATAACGGCGTTGCCCTGTAGGCCCTGAGTAGTAAAATTCTGCTGCTCACGGCCTTGCTGTGGCATCATCCTAGCCTGCAGAGCATCGATGTTAGGAAGGCCAGTCGCGGGCGTGTTCACGAGACCCCACTGGCCAGGCCGGCCAGTGGGTTGCGCATTCAGGGGCGCAGCCATCGGCCCTCCTCCTGGTGTAAGGCTGTTGCCATACCCAGTCGGCATCGGAGGCATCGGAGGTCGTGGTCCTGTGTATCCTGTAGGCTGCGGGTTCATCCCCGTCGGTTGCGAGTTTATGCCAGGAAAACCTGTCTGCTGAGGTTGTAGCCCTTGAGATTGACCAAAGCCTTGCTGCTGCTGCTGACCAGGAAAGCCGGTCATTTGCGCTTGAAGCAACTGGGAGTTTGATGCCTGGGGCTGGGGTTGATGAATGGTAGGCTCGGTGCTCGATCTGCCTGTGGCATTGCTGCCGGGGGTGGTTCGGCCGGCATCCTCGGCGATGCTGAAGTTGATAATGTCCACCACGCTGGAAACCTCGTTCTTGATGTTCTCGGGCAGATTCGAGGGCAGGGCCTTTCCAGTGAGCTTCAAGTTGCACAGGTACATTGCGAGAGCAAATTCGGGGAAGTGGAGTTCGCCGGACCGAGTGGTGTCGGACAAAGTCCTGAGCGTCATCTGTCAGTACTGATTTTCGCAACTCGAGAGACCAGGCAGAAACGTACCAAATGTGAGAAAGGGAATCGCCGTCGAGACGTGACCGCATCAGCAGGTCTCTTGCCTTGTCTCCAGACATAGTGGCCACCGCGCCATCACCCACTGCAGACTTGAACAGCGTTTCGAACTTGGATTGGTCTTGGGCAGTGATGAAGGACAGCCGGATGTTGGGAATCTTGTTGGTAGACTTCGGGCGTCTGCCGGCTGGTTTTGGTGTCCCTCCAGTCCGGAAGGAAGCAGCCATCTGGCTGAAGCCTGTAGCCTGAGGCTTGATGGGTGCCGCTGGCGTAGTGGACGTCTGCTGCTGATTCTGGAAACCAGTCGGCTGAGATTGTTGAAACCCAGTTGGCTGAGATTGTTGGAACCCGGTCGGCTGAGGCAGCTGTGGTTGCGGGAAGCCGGTCTGTTGGGGTTGTTGCTGACCCAAGAACCCAGTCTGCTGAGGCTGCTGCTGCTGCTGCTGCTGGAACTGCGACTGGAACTGCGGGGGAATCGAAGGCATCGGAGGCGCGCCCGTCTGGAAGCTCTGCTGAGGCTGAGCCTGGCCAGGGTATCCGGTGAACTGAGGTTGAAGCTGTTGGGGAGCTTGCTGCTGCGGCTGCTGCTGCTGCTGCTGCTGCTGCTGAATCCCCGGGTAGCCAGTGAACTGCTGTTGCAATGGCGCCTGACCAAAGCCCGTGGGCTGGGGAGCAAACGGGCTCGGCTGTTGCTGCTGCTGCTGCTGCTGCCCGGGCTGCTGTCCTCCCATGCCGAAAGAGCTACCATATTGCTGCGCGCCGGGCCGCTGGCTATTGCCGCCCAGGAAGGCATTCGAGTTCGAGTACATGGTGGGCAGGTTGGGCGCACAAAGGAGATCGGGCTCGAAGGCTCCTGATGACGATCAGGGGAAGGAGATAGGAGGGATTGGGTTGAGGTCGGACGTCACGATTAGAGAACCTCAGTCAAGCAAGATGGCCAAGGGCGTTCCAACTTGGTTGAGGGTTGAAGAAATGTTTGCAAAGAAGAGAGTGTGGTAAATGTCGTGCCGGAGTGATGGCAACGCTGATGACGAAGCGCTTCACGAGTGCCCAGCTTGACACGGAGGTTTCAGTGGGAAGGTGCGGCAGCGGTTTGGGGGGGCCAGTCGAGAGTGGTTGGTTGCCAGTTGGAACCTGGCAGCAAACTGAACAGGGGTCCGTCAGTCCCAATGTGTGTGGCTTGGTTGCGGTGGGTCCCCCCCCCCATTGCAGAACATTACATGACGTTCGCTGCATGGCCTGGAACTGCGTATTTGCATCAAGTCATGCATATGCCCTTAGCGGAGCGCCTGTCCCTCAGGTAGGTAGGTAGGTACCTACCTAGGTAGGCTGCTAGTGTACCACGTGTACTGCACACTAAAGTTTCGCAATCCATGGCAGCACCATTTCGTTTAGGTTAGGCCTGAGCTGGGGGATGCTGTGCACCTGCCCCCCCTTTGTCCCGCAATCGCTTGCTTGAATGTCTGGCTTCTGATACCCTCTTCTCAATCTGCCTTCAATTAATACAACATCTTGATGACCCGGTCGCCATTCTGGTTGGGCCAAGAGTCTGGGCCGAGCCAACCACCCTCTCACTGTCAGCTTCTTACTTGAAAAACTTAGGTACTTTACTCAGTCACGCTCGGTCCTGGTTAAGCGCACAAGAGCTCTGCAGGTAGGCGACTGTCTGTGATTCAGCATCATCGATCGGTAATGGAAATACCACCACCATCAAACCAGCTCCGCCAAGTCGTCTTCCTACATGGTGCATGTCGCATTGTAGAAACCAAGTTCAATCCATACCTAACTATAAAATCTACCGCAGAATATTTTCCTTCCCGACCGACGGTCGCCTCGGATCTAGGACAACATACCTGCTACCCCATGTTATGTTCTCAGTTTTTGCCTCGCATCTATCTGCAGCATGAGAGTTTGGACATGTCCAAGTACACAGCAAATGTGCAGGGTTCTCCAGACAGCCGTTGTTTGTTAGATAGGAAGTGTTCCTACTTCTACAGTCCTGTGTATATATATAGTACATCCGAGTTGACCGTATGTCCGGCCCCTCGCGTCGGCCATTGGCCAACCACTCCGGCTCTGTTGTGGGGCGGGCTCCGGGATGCCATGCGTGCACCAACCCAGAGTCCGGGGATGACGGCACGCACGGCAGTATCTGTACCCCCAAGTCCAGACTGAGGACTGGGGCCCTGCCAACGGAGACTCTTGGAAGCGACATGTCAATGTCCAGCAGCATATTATTCGAAGTATCACCTCTCAAATTATATATTATAGGTAAGAACTCCTAGCCTATCTTATGAAAGAAACAGAGCAGAACCACATCAAAACAATGTTTTTACATTGGCAAGACCCGAGACAATGCTAAAACCGTGCAACGCCAAACAGAAAACAATGTAACGAGAGCCCACGCAAAGAGGCGGTGGGGGAACCAGTCGACAGTAATGAACTCTCTTACGACTCTGGGTATCAATCCCACGCGGTATCCTTGATGCACCTTGTCCCCCCCCTAGTTTTTGAGAACGCCTGGTTCCATACAGGAAAGATTACAAAATAGAGGATGTTGCCGTCGCTAATGTCTATTGTTCGGTTGTTGGGATTATGATATTGGGACGTATTCAATCCTTTCTCATTTGCTTTTTTCGTTTCTCTGTTTCATTTCCAAATGGCTTCTTTTTTTTTCTTCGTTTTTTTTCTTCTCTTTTTCAGGGTTTGCAACGTTTCTTTCTCCTCTTGATTGCTGGTTTATTGTGGTCTCGTGGTTGACACGGAGGTTCCCACTTTGGTCTTGCCAACATCTTGAGATTGCGCCTGTGTTGGTTCGTCGAGGTCAAATCCGTGTTGTATCATATGTTTCAAGAGAGAAAGGTCGAAGTCCTCGACGTTCTCATCTAGAATGCGTGGGGCATCGTGAGACTGGGGCGCGCTCGACGCCATGGCATATTCCTTGATGGAGCTTTCTGCTGGTGCCCATTCGGGGGGGGTCGGAAGGCCAGAAGAGCCACTGGCGCCCTCTGTGGCGGGGCTTTCCAGGACTTCCTCCCGTGTGACGTGATGCGGAGCCGCTTGGGCATCGAATTCCTGCATAGGCCCGAGTGAAGGACTGCTGGCGCCGAAGTACACGCTTCCACGGTAGCCAGGTTGCATGATCTTGCGCCGAGTCTTCATGGCCTTGACCGCGAGTCCGCCGAAGACGCTGCCGAGCTCGAGAGTGATCCAGTCCTCCTGGCTCTCTTCCTGCGGATCCCATTGCATGCGAGCCATCTCCTTCTCGAAGGACAACGTTCGGTTCCTCTCGAGGATGTGATCGATTTGAGCTGTCTTGACACTCCATTCATCCTTGAGATTTTGCATGAGAGCGTTGTTTTTGTCCATTTCCATCGCGAAGTTCTCGAACGTAGCCTTGGATAGAACCTTGGATGCTCGGCGAGCTCGTGCAGACGAGGCTTGACCGATGGGCATTCCCACGTTTTGAACGCTTGACTTGACAGCTGCGTTGAGCTCGGAGCGCGAAAAGGGGCAGAACTCCTGGATAGAGCTGTTCTGGTCGAGAGCTCTCGCCATGTGCGACAGGTTCGATAGGTTGAAGTTGTTCTCCTGCACATCCAAAGTTGTTAAAGTCTGGTTGAGGTGGATGGCGTGCGCCAGGTCGCCGATGTTTAGGTTGAGCTTTTGATTGCGAATTCGCAGGTGGCGCAGCGCCGTGTTCTCGGCGAGTCCAGACAGAGAGCGCGAGAATCCCAAGCCCAGCTGACCCTCATCGAGCTTGGCAGAAAAACCAGAGAAGTCAAGATACTGAACCGACTGATTTGTAGCGAAAAATTCCGATACAGCCATGCACGCTTCTTCGCTGACCTGCCCAGGAGTCGACGTTCCCACCAGGCTAAGGAGCCGTATAGTCCGGTTTAGGGAGAGTGCTTTGATCATCCTGATGTAATTCTTCTCGTTCTGAAACTCGATCATGTCCATGAACAATGATGTTGGCCCAAAGTTGTAGGCGATCGCATTCGCCAATGCTTCTGTACCAGTCTCGAGGTAGTTGCCGCTGATGGAGCACGTCATCACTCTACCCTGGCCCATACTGTTGAACAACTCAGCAATCTGGGTGCCAGTCATCCCGCAGTTGTTGAGATCCAGCCTGCGCAGATAGTTGGCCTCAGGGCACTGCAGGTAGTTGCCCAAAACTTGTAACGTAGCATCGTTCAGCTGCGGGAAGTTAGCGGATGGAAGTAGGCAGAACTCGGAGCATTTACGTTGATGTTTGAAAGATCCAGCTCCTCCAGGCCCCACCTCATGATCGTTTCATCAAAGAGGATGGGGTCTCTGAACTGGCTTAGGCAGTTACCGGCGATACCGAGCTTTCGAAGACAGGCAAAGTGAGAAAGGTTGCTCTTGACAACCATGTGATCCACGTGACCGATGTTGCGGGAGGTGTTCAATGCTTCCATCTTGTATCCCTGGGATGGCAGGGCGTCCCAGATCTCCTCCAAGCTTTTCTCATCGAGGTTGCACCTCGAGATATCCAGCTCTTTCAGAAGATCGGGAATATGCAGCACGTCCACTGCATGTCGTTAGCTAAATGTACGCAAGAGGCCGTCACGTCTACTCACCCAAATCGTCAACCTCAGCTGCGGTCAACGGGTTTCCACCGGCAAGTAGAGTGTCGCAGGGGATGCTGCCAGTTCTGAGGAGTAGGAGGATCGGCCGAATAACTTCGGGTTCCCTCTTGGAGCCAGCTCGAGTGCGCGAAACGCCCACGATGTTTCGTGACGCCAAGACGTTGGTCATGTCAATCTTTCTAACCGATCCGGAGGTGAAAGCAACAGCGTGGATCTCTTGGGATAGTAATGGCGCAGACTTGAGGATGTCGCGGTGCGCGCCATCGATCACGAGTCCTGTCATAAATTAGACTAGTTTGTGGATTGGCCCATTGGAGCACCCAACTTACCATCTCTGTTGACATCTGCCACAGACTCATCCCACCCCGGAACGTCGGTCAGTCCACATAGGGGTGAGAAGTCGACATCTCGGAAAGACAAAGCCTTGAAGTAGTCGTTGAATCGGAGGGCCTTGAAGACCGCCAAGAGTTGGAGAGCCGAGTATCCACCTGATTCCTTCGCAGGGAGAAGTCGGAACTCAGGGCAGTGTTCCCTACGTTCGCACTTCCAGTTTACCGTCCATTCGGGAGCCTTGCATTTGAAGGTGGCACAGTAGGCTTCGAGAGTTCGCTTGAGGCCGCCGTAATCCTGACCCGAGGGAAGCAGCAGCTGAGCAGTCAGGCCTCTGATGTCGAAGATGTCTCGTTGCATATGCTGGGGCCATGCTGGCCTTACTGCACGGTCTGCCTTCATGAAGGTCATGACGATTTCTCTATACCAGCGACTTGCAAGCTCAAGGCGTTTTTCGTTTTCGCAAGGTAACCTTCATTGCAGGTTAGTTACTATACCCATGACATTCAGAGGCAGATATCAACGCATACCGGAACCCGAGAACAAACCGCTCCTCGTGGGGGACCATGGTAGCCTTTAACCGGACAAGCGACGTCAGACCAAAGGCAACAGTGTTGATATCGATATCCTGCGGCGCCTTGTACACCGAGGTCCTAGCAACCCGAATGAGATAGCACTTGTTCTGGCCGAGGAGCAAGTAATAAGATGAGCCGTCCCGGGACTTTTTGGCGTTTTCCGTGTTCTCGGCTTTGGAGCTCAGAAGGGTGGTACGTTGGACGACCGGGAAGATGTCTAGCGGGCATCCGCGGCATGATGGCTCTTCTGTCGCGACGACGGCGTAGATAGCGGCCTCGACATTGGACGCAATGAGACCCTTTGGCACAGTGGAAGAGCCTACGGACTCACGAATAGCATGCCGAATTTCGGACATCCAATCGTCTCGTTCTGCAGGCATGCCAAAGAACAGTTTTGTGCATGCCCACGATACCAATGGAGAAGTCTCGGACCACCACACGTCCAACCCAAAATGCGGACTTACACCCTCTTCGTTAAAAATGTTGACGATTCTACATAGAGGGATCTCGACCCGGCCGTCTGAGTGGGACCCGTCCTGGCTTAAAGTCGACGAAGTTGACGACCTTTTCAGGCGTGCCGCCGGGGGAGCTAATTCGGTGAAGTTCGATCTCGCTGCTTCGACGCTGCTAAATTTGATCAGATGCCCGTCAGTCAAAACGACATACTCTGCGCGGGACTTCCACAAGCGGCTGTCGGTCTTTAACGGTCCATGCTTGAGGATCTTGACAGGATTTAAGGGCGGCTGAGGGCTAAGATAGTTTGGAGCGTCCTCGGACATGTGGGAGCTCGCGGAGGAGTCCTTGGAGGCTCGGCGGTTGATACGATAGAATATGGAGGAGTTCGAGCCACCGGATCCGTTGTTCTTGTGAAGGACTCGTTTTGACTTCATATGGAGGCCACCAGATGCCTCCTCGGACATGGATGCGAGGTCGGTGGAGGATGTGCTGCTGCTGACCTTCCTGAAGGTCTTTGCTAGAAAACTGCGCCTCTTGTCCCCCAGCGACGGTGTCGAGGCGCTCCTCTTGGTATTACTCGGGTCTCCATGGTGTGTCGTCTGAATGGTGGGCAGCATTGACCGTCGATTCGCAGCGGCGTCCATGGTTGACAGATTTGACGTGCAATAATCGGGGGTCCAAGCCCAGCCTGTTCCGCCGTCGTTGTGAAAAAAATGCCCCGGCCTACTCGGGCCCACGAGGCCGTCAAGGTCGAGAATGCGAGTTATTGGGCCATGCAACGTTTGCGAACGAGCAAGCAGGTCGTCAAGATCAATTGGAAACTGGTGACAGAAGCGCAGTTTGAGACCGAGAGGAACGGTCGGCGAAAGGAAAAGGGGCGGTGTCTCCGTCAAAAAGACAGCGAAGCGAAGGGTCGAGATAAGTGACGTGAAAGAAAGGCAGGAAATGGTATCAGAATAGGAGTGGAGAGGGGGCAAGAAGCGTAAGTACAGAAAGCAAGATGACGGAGGTGGATTAATAAGTGTATATCTCTCTCTTCTAGGTACTTATCTCGTTGGGCCGAGCGAGATAGAACAGGATATCTTGGGGGGCAGGGAACAGCTGTTTGGATGGATAGAAGTTGCGGCGGGCGTGCGGCAACAGCTGGGTTCCTTGCTTGGAAGGGAAAGGAAGACGTGAAGCGAGTCGGGTGGGTGGGCGGTAGCAACGAACGACGAGGGGTGCAATTGGGATGATTGGGTGGGTGGATGCGGATGGATGTCGGGACAGAAGCGCAAGGCCTGATCCTGGCTGCTGGGAGAGACAAGGTGGGTGCGAGTCGAGCAACGGTACTCAGTACCAGAGGGCGCGCATGCGTGTCGGTAGGTACGGAATACCTAGAGTGAGTAGACTGAGGGTCAGATCAGGAATTCGTCAGACTACCTAGAGTGTGTGTGTGTGTGTGTGTGTGTGCTATAGGACAAGGAGTAATGCAGGACCAGCCGGGGGTTGAAGGTGAGTGTGGGAGGTAAGGTAGGTAAGTAAGTAAGGGTAGTACGGAGTATGATGGTTTGGGAATTGGGATTTGGAGAAAGGAACGGATGAAGAGGAAAAGGCGACGAGGTGTGGGTTGTTTGTGTGTTCACGGCGCAGTGCGAGAGACACAGCAGAGAAAAAGGGATCGGGAATCAGGTGTTGTTGCTGCCAGGCTTGATGCAGCTATGATGTTATCGAGGCACATCCTCTTTACATCAGGTACCTTGGCAACTTGGGCACCAGGTACGGATACACTGCTTCTATCTACCCAGGCATTCCCCCTTTTGCTTCTCCTATATACCTACCTACCTAGGTAACTATTGAGAGAGGGATGATGGCTAGCAACCATGGTACGTCACCAATGGGAGGCGTTTCTCTGGGCGGGAAGCTGGCTTACAGTGGGTAACTTTATCTGAATGGATGTGTGCGGCCCTTTTCCATGCCTCGGCGTGGTGCAAGTTAATTACCTAGGTACCTTACCTAGGTAGATGGTGTATGTACAAACGTTTGTACAGCGCCCACACAAGGTACCGTACAGATGAATAGTACTGTAACAACCTACCTAACTACATACCTACTTACCTGTCTGCCCCATCTCTGGTTCCTTCCGGTCCTACCGTCCTGACAGCTGAGCCGGCAGTGAAATGGATTTCACTCAGCCGCTGTTAGAAGGTCTGATCGGGTATGACTGCAGCTCATCACGCTATGGAAACAGCATGATGGGCTGGAGAAACGGACTGGATTTTTAATAGGCTGCTCGAAACATGAACCACCACGCAATTCCCGCTCTTATCCATTACCCGCTGTGCCGCTATGCACGTTTCTCCGTGGATCATTCATGGCGCCATGGGTCCGTGACCTGCTTGCAGCTTGCTTGCCAAGGGAATGGGTCACATCTCATGCCGCCTGCAGCTTGTTGGTACCACTACGCAGTAGTGTACGGAATACGGATAGACTGATAGTCCCTCATGCATATCTATTCCACCGCCAAGAATCGTGGGATGCTTGGCGCGCCCACTCAATCCTCAGCTGCCTTCCTTGTTTGCCGTGCCTCAAAACGACGAATACGTGTTGCCGCGATGCTACCTGTGGCCAGTTAGCACTATAGCGTCCGGCATATATATTGCCGGTTCCCCCTCCCCAACACCGGTGAATGCCTCCTCCAAAGCTTCGCATCCACAGCCGTGAGATGTTGTAACCTGTTGCTACTACGCTACCGCCATGTCGACGACTAGGCTAGCTGGCGTACGCAGCAGTGGGCGGTGCAACTCAAGCACGTCAACATCTAAAAGTAGGGCGAACTGTATCCGCATCCGTAGTACAAACTTTGTCCCTGCTCATCTGAGGAATCAGTGGCCCACTCTGGAGCCATGGGTTTGCGGCGCCATCCAGATGTACTCATGAACATGAAGGCTCACGGTAGATTTTCGCTGGTCGCGGATGAGTTGATACCGGTAATTCCCCTTCTCAACCATCACTTGGTTCTTGCGGCAATGTGACGTGCTATGTAGATAGTTTCATATCGTGCCATCGTTCTTGGTGGTTCCGTTGGCGTCTTCTAGTCTCAACCCTGCACCCTCAGGCCTTGGGCCTATTCAATCGCATCACCGCCAAGCCACGCATGCATGTCGTTCTTGACCCACCCGGTCCGCCCAGGACTCTTCTACATAGTAGTAGGGCTCTCTCTGATCGTGATCACCGATTATTCTGCCAAAATAGTCCGCGATCCGACTCCTCATTTCCATATTTCCCTCAACCTTCTCCAACTTTCCAGTTCATTGAGGCTCGTGGCCGTGGAGACGTGCTAGGATCGGTCAGTCCGAAAGTAAGGGTCGTCTCAAGCCACTTTCAATATTCGAACAAGAGGGCGCCCTGACGACGTGAAATATCCCAAAATTGCTTCGACAACACCACCCCCCCATGCCTGCCTCACTCCCGGCTGCGGCACCTTCCGAACACAAAGTTGTTCTGCACAATTCGCTGCAGGCTAGGCTTCTCGGTGTTCTTAAATTCCGCGCTCTTTTCGTGTCGTCGAACAGGCTCCAATCCCTCCCTGCCTTCAAAGGAGGCTCGAGGTGAGTGCCCTTGCCCCGGCCTTGCCATGCTAGCCAGCCCCGTTTTATCCGGATACGAGGAGGAGGAGTAGTCTCGGAACCCTTCATTTGGTCACGACTGTGTTGTACCAAGCCGGGGCCTCCAGCCAAACCTGCTTTCGCGCTTCCTTCTGTGCAGCTCGTAAGCACAAGAGATGAATAAAGACTCGAGCACCATGCCGGCTACCGCGTTGCCAAGTACGGACAAGGGGAGCAGGACAGGACCGTTATGCCGAATGGCCAACGATTCTTGCTGTTTGTCAAGATCAAACCATATTTGGGGTCCGAAGAATGAGGGTGTGACTGCGAGCAGCAACGTAGAATGTCATCGTACCACGCGACCGGTTCCGGATACAGTTTAAATCCCGGACAGAAAAACGATCAAATGATACTCGGCTTTCAGACATTCCGCTAAACCACAATCTCTTCCTCGACGCTTCACATTTCCCAAGCTCAAGGAATGAAGTATCCGGCAGCAACGCGATTATCTGACCAACCCGGCCGCCTCTGCACACCTTTACGGATACGAAGATAAGAAACAAGCCTGCGCCAGCTAGTTTGGGGGTTTCGGGGGGGATGCAATTAGGGGCTTGCGGTGGGCTGGGAAGAGGAGCAACTTGTCAAGATTGCGACTTGTTTCTGATCGTCGTCAGCGCAGGGTTGTATACTTTCGACTGCAACCCTGTGTGGGCTTGTTCGCCGTACTATTTTTTGGTCTGTAAATTTGCGAAAGGGGGGCCATTCAATACCAGTACATAGGTACCTAAAAAACACATACATACTATCCGTGAGCCACTGCCGCATGCTTGGTGCGCCACTTTCAGGTCAATTCCTACTGCCCCACCATTGACCCGTAATCCACTTCCCACTGAACGATTTCGTGGTTTTCTGGAAATGAGGTAGAATTATGCACATATGATTGTCGCCTTACATCAGCCGCAACTCCGGGGAAAGTGACATTTTCTCCTTTCCAGCCGCTGGGAAGATGGACCACAGGCCCTGCCCAGTCCCGCAAGCATAGGTAGGTAGGTACTTGCAGGTCACGATACCAGGGCTCTGCAGGCGGCAACACACCGGCACGGGCACGACGGAGGGACTCGCGGCACGTTTCCATCTGTCATGTCATCACCCCGGGCACGGACCCCCCGTATCTCTGTAGTTCCAAAAGCGGAGGCGGCCGGCACCGCTTGACAACCGGGCCGATCTTACTTGCTCAGCCACCACTATCAGTCAATGTCTTCAACGCAACCCTCGTACGACGCCACCGAGAGCGCAGAGTATATTAGCAAGAACGAGATGATGCGGAGAAACGTGCGCCTTGACCGAAAAGCTCCTTTTTCTCGCTCCTGCACCCAGGGCCCATAGAACAAGAGTTGCGCAGAATCTCCACCGCTGCATGCCTGCTCTAAAACAGCATTCCAGCTTCCTGAGGTTCAGGATGTATCCACTTGTGCGATCTTAAGAGAGACCGCCCTGAGTACGTACCTACGTTGAGTATCTGTACCTGCCTACCTGGGTACCTAGCTCAGGATGTGTCCAAGCTCCCCAATCAGGTAGGTATCTATTGTACCTAGGTTGCTAGGTAGGTACGCTGGTGGCCGCCTACCGATCGGGGGTTACTTAGTTATTTAGTTCCTATCGCTACGCTGTCGGCTGTCATGATGTCATTTGTCAATTAGTCCTCATGTCCGATCATCCGGATGATGGGATAACGTTTCGTAGCCGAACAGCGCATTGAACATGCTACGAGGACTTGCAACTACTTGAACTCCCACCCACAACACAACAAACACATACAGGGCCGTCTTAGAAAGAAAGAGCATGGCAGTTGTGACTCGTTGCACCGAATTTGTCAAAAGCGGCTTGAGGGTATCGGAATTCTGCGTTCTCCTCCGACCGACACGGTGGCAAGAGCTGGGGGACGGCCTGCTGTGAACATAGACTCTCGGAGTGATAGCATGGTGTGAGGGCGTTTTGACGACCTGATGGCCGTGACTGTGACTAGAGGACAATTGTAGAAGGGAGATTGCAACGGATGGCTTCATAGGTATGTGACATGTACCTACTTGACAGGTAAGCTCGTGCATTGGAGGTATCTACACATCATGTTCTCCCTAAATACATTGTGCCCCGGTCACGAGTACTCAATACGGCAACGCTAGCATATCGTGTTTGGAAACCAGACGCTCCCCGGAGTTCAGTTCCGCCGGTCATCTGATCAACGTGCTGGTTTCCAGAGAACGCAGAGTCCCAGGACGCGATAGAGCTCGACAATACAGTGTCGCGGCGTTGTACGGAGACGTAGTGTAGCTGGGGCATCATGATTCCGCCAGTCGCATGCACAGCCACTGAGTGGCGCAGGATGTGAAGCAAAGCCACTCACTAATACCCGCCGCTTCTCTGCCGATGCCGGGCTTCACCCCACCCCTTGTCGCTTGTTCTCGAATCATTATACCTACCAGTTGTGGCTCGCTTCCACGTCCCCGCGCGTCAACGCGCCGACCCTCGCAATCCCAAAGTTGCACTGAGGCTTGACCGCTCGCAGTTGTAGGAGCGGGCAGAAATTCGGCAACTCAACAGAAAATTGGAGGGGCTTTCCCGCTTTCGCGCGATCTTACGATATCTGAAGCCCCCACTCTCACCCAACCCCAATTGAATGCGATCCTTCCAGTCAGTGCTCGCGCTAGCTGACTGATTTGACTTCTGCAACTCCCAAATTCTCCCGGCCTGAAACACAATACAGCAAAGAGCTCAGTCACACGTGAAGAGCCTCGAACGTCGTCTTCAAAATGGCCGGCTCTCTCGCTTCCCGCAAGTACTTCGATAATGTTTACATCCCCGCCGGTTTGATCATCCTGGGATGCGCCATCACCAAGAGCGAATGGGTCCCTTACGCTGTTCTTCTGTCGCTTGCGCTGGGGGCCTACAAGTTCAACTCGATGCGTGAGTTCGGCCCCCCTCGGCCCCCTCGGAATTGTTCACTGACGAACCCCGCGCGCAGAGATCAAGACGGTTCTCAAACCCGACGCCTTCCAGGAGTTTGAGCTAAAGGAGAAGACAATCATCTCGCACAACGTCGCCATGTAAGTTGTCTTCTGAACGTTGAAGTCGATATTGTGGCTAATGGCTCCCTTAGCTACCGCTTCAAGCTCCCCTCCGAGAAGAGCATCCTTGGCCTCCCCATCGGCCAGCACATCTCCATCGGTGCAAACTGCCCCCAGCCCGATGGCACCACCAAGGAGATCGTGCGCTCCTACACTCCCATTTCTGGCGACCACCAGCCTGGCTACTTCGACCTCTTGATCAAGTCGTACCCCACCGGCAACATCTCCAAGCATATGGCGTCGATGAAGGTTGGCCAGACGCTCAAGGTCAAGGGACCCAAGGGTGCCTTTGTCTACACACCGAACATGGTCCGTCACTTTGGCATGATTGCCGGAGGTACCGGTATCACTCCCATGCTCCAGATCATCCGTGCTGTCATCCGCGGCCGCCCGACTGGCGACAGGACCGAGATTGACCTCATCTTCGCCAATGTTACGGTTCAAGATATCTTGCTGAAGGAGGACCTTGATGCACTTGCCAAGGAGGACAGCGGTTTCCGTGTGCACTACGTCTTGGACAAGCCCCCTGCTGACTGGACTGGCGGCGTCGGATACGTCACCGCTGACATGATCACTGTAAGTCTTTTTACAACATCTCCCACTACATGCGGCGCTAACAAACTAATAGAAGCTGCTTCCCAAGCCCGCCGACGATGTCAAGCTTCTCCTCTGCGGCCCCCCGCCCATGGTTAGCGGTCTGAAGAAAACATCCGAGAGTCTTGGGTTCAAGAAGGCTCGCCCGGTGAGCAAGCTCGAGGACCAAGTCTTTGCTTTCTAAGCAGAGCAGTCCTACACGAAGAATACTTGTGCACAAGGGAACAGCTATTTTTACGGTGATGGAAAAATAGAATAAGTGGAGGGGGTGCGAAAGTTGAAATATCAGGCTCTATAGGTAGACGAAGCTAGGTGTGTAAATGCATTTTGGGAGCTCTAGCTATAAGGTGGGTGCTCCGCGTGTAGTTAACGTGTCCCACCTTACATAAGACACCTGATCCACATCCCTGCAAGTTGACGTCGCAAGGTGAACCAACCAATACTTTCTGCAATCAAGCCTCTCACGATTATTATTCCTTTACATTCTCAACTCAACCCACCACAAGCTGCCCCGCTGCCAGCGCCATGTCAGACGGTTCAAAAGCTCCAAGGATAGCGATAAGCTTCGGGGGCTCTTCGAGCTCTAAAATAAACAGGAAACCCTCCCGCGCAGACCCACCATCATCACTAGGCAAGCGATCCCGAACGAATGCGCTCAACAACACCTTCGACTCGGACTCGCACGGCGAACGCGATGGCGGCCGCGGACGTTATGAAGCCATCACGGAGTTCGGTGGAGAATCTGGTCAGAAAGAGAGGCCTCGCGAGCTGGTGATTGATAAGCAACGGAACCGCGACTGGAAATCAGAGTTGCGCGCGCGTAGAGGCGGCAAGAGCCTGCTGCCTGCTGAGGTGCAGGCGCAGCAACGGCAACAGGAGAATGCCGCGAGACATAAGCCTGATCGTGAATCCGCCGACGCGGACAAAGAAATACAGTGGGGCTTGACCGTGAAGAAGCGCAAGACGAGCGAAGAGGTTGCGGCAGAACCTGTCGAGAATATGACAACGGGACAGCCCAAGGAGGGGGAAGGGAAGGGGGGGGGTCCTTCACAAGAAAAAGAAAAGAAGGCCCCGCGGAGCGCAGACGAGGATGCAATGGACGCTCTGCTCGGGAAGAAGCGTCGCGAGGAGGAAGAAGTCGTCATCCAAGCGACGGAGCAGGACGCCTATCTCTCCGACATCAAGCACGTGGGCGAGGACTCGACGCTTGCGGACTATGAGGCGATACCAGACGGTGAATTTGGCGCCGCGCTGCTGCGTGGTATGGGCTGGGACGGCAAGCTGCGGGGGCCGAAGAAAAGGCAGCCGACGGAGCGGCGGCAAAACCAGCTTGGTCTGGGGGCCAAAAAGCTGGAGGGCGCAGAGGACTTGGGACAGTGGAACCATGGCGGAAAGAAGAAGAGCAGCCGGCCGAGGCTGGACGAGTATCGACGCAACGAGGAGAAGAAGCGGAGCGAGCGTAAGGAGCGGAGGGGGGAGAGTTATAGGGACGAGAGAGACCACGAGCGTGAGCGAGACAGGGATCGGGATAGGAATAGGGACAGAGACCGCGACTACTACAGCTCGAGGCATCGGGGCGGCGATTCGAGACGGTGAAGTAGTAAGGGAAATGCAGTAGGGTATACATCCTATAGCCTGTAATTGAAACTCATGACTACCGATCGTCAAGATGCGCCTCAAGAGTACGGGATTTCTGTTGCAGGGTGGACTTGGAATCCTTCCTAAGATCCCGGCGGGTGTTGTCTGATACGAACCGTCTTCCTGGGCCAAATCTGGTGAAGAATGAGATCATGTATACAATGAACTGCACTGGTCTTGCTCAGGTCCAGACTACAGCACCCTTTGCCAGTCAAATGCCCATCGACAATTAGGTGCTCAAGGTTGGCAATAGCCCCATCCCTCCCTGACTGACTCCGACAGCTTAGCAGCCCGGCATTTGGACCTCGTGGTGCATTGTGGTAATCTGTAACCATCAATCGGAAACCATACAGATTAAAACTTGGTACATGTGGCGTTCGTCTCTGGAGTGATTCCCAAGTCACTCAACGGGCTGGCCATGACAACCTTGATCTCCTTCGTCGTCCCCCAACTCTGATATGACATCAAGCTAAACTATTTTGTGAGTATCAACGTCTTATGCTTGGTTTTCGCCGGTCTTGGCGGAATGGAACTGTTGTTATCCAGGCACAGTCATGATACCTTTGACTGCGAAGGAGCTGAAAGTTGGGAATTACGGCATGGAAACGGCAACCACAATCGAGGTGGAGTAGATTCTCCAGGTGCTTGCGGTTAAGCCAGTATTCTGCTCCTTTAGACTTTCTTAAAGCAGCCGCGTAGTCCTTTAGACCAGCGAGGGCCCTTCCGCTGCAAAACCGTCATTCCGCCCCAAAACTACCACGACCCTTCTCAACTCCGCCGACCTGTCCATGGACGGATTCGGCTACCGTGAAGCCATGATCTCCTCCCTCGGGCCTGTCATGGTGTTTATCTTGGTCAACTTCTTCGCAACGACGGCATTCGCCACGGGGGACTACAAGGCAGGCCTCGGACTGTGTTGCTTTCTCTTTGGTATGCCGCAGGGAGCCTTCCGAGCCTACGTTCTCGCCTACATATCAGACGTATTCCCCCTGAAGCTCTGCCCAGCCCTCGTGGCATTTGTCTCCATGTGCTGGATCTTTGGCCAGCTCTTCTCAACGGCGGCGATCAAGAGTGTGACGACGATCAAAGACAACGGCATCTTGGCATGTCGCATACTCGTCGCTATCCAGTGGATATGGCTCCTTCCCTCACTCGTTTCCGTTTTCTTCGCGCCAGAATCGCCTTGGTGGCTTATGCGACAATCCCGCTCCGATCTCGCGCGCAGCTCACTTGCCAGACCCAACACGGATCCAGCATATCCCGTGGATGACCGTTCTCGAGCCTACCATCGAGCAAGAGAAATGCGATAAGAATGACTCCGAGGTGACGTATCTGGAGCGCCTCCGTGGTACCAACCTCTGCTGTACCATGATCGTCGTGGCGACAAATATTACGCTGGAAGATGCTCCCAATAGATGGGGACTCGGACCTCGTACGGCGATGGTGTACTCTGGTATCAATGTCATCTCCTGGGTTTGGGCGTACTTTTGCCGCCCAGAGATCCGCGGCAGACCGCAGGCGATCATGGATGAGCTGTTCAGAAGGAAGATTCTCGCGCGCAAGTTTTCCTACGGAGTGAGTGGTTGAGACTTTGTGATGCAGAATGTATGGTTCCAAACATATGTTAGTGCAGAGCCACTTGGACGGAGGAGAAGCCTTCGCGTGAAGGGTGTCAAACGCTTCATTAGGTTTCTAGACTACGGAGTCAACAATCGTGAATCAACCGTTGGAATTAAGTCCTTATTCATCCATCTTTGAACGATGTTTAAAAGATGTGTAGCAGCGAACCTCCCCACTCCAATATCTCGTGTAGGTAGATTCCAATTCCCGTTCTGTGGGTGGCCACCTTAGCGGATGTGGACCGCAAAGATGCCAGATCCATGGCCCCTGAATTCTATCCGTCTGCCCCACCAAAGCTGGCGCCCGCGCTGGCACCTGCTGTCGGAACTGGCACTCCTAAAATTGAGCTCCTTTGGTCGAGTTAATAAACCACATCTCTCCTACAAGCTCCGTTTTGTAAGGCAACAATAACGAACGACACCAGACCGAAACAGGGGCTTGAATAGTCTCATATAGTCCAATGGCCATCAAGTGCCGAGCTTGATAACTCGTCCTTTTTTTCCCTTTCTTTTTCTTTCCCTACACACCCACATCGCGCAGGCCAAGCCCACAATGCCACAACAGAAAGCCCCCCGAGCGAAGGCTCCGCCGGCGGCGGCCGACTACAAGGCCATTGCCGAGCAGTACGCGAAGGCGAAGCGCCAAAAAGAAACCGAGGATGCCAGCCGATCGCCCGAGGAGATACAGGCCGAGAAGGAGAGGGCAATGCTGCTTGAGAAGCAGCGCGAGGTCTTCGAGTCCCGGCGCAAGGACGCGTACGAGCGCAGGTGGTGGTGGACCGTTGGGTTCTGGGCCTGGATGTTGTCCTTGCACGCCATCGGCATTGCTTTCTTCACCAGCGGATTTCTACTGACGCGTTTGGTTCTGGACGAGAAGTCCAACTGCACGGCGCCACCGATAGAGCTCTCGTCGAGCTGGAAGGGCCAGGGCACGGCTGAAGGCGGCTGCTGGCACCCCAAGTCCTTCGACAAGGCCGTGGTTATCCTCATTGACGCCCTGCGATACGACTTTACAGTCCCAATTGACGACCAGGCCCCCTTCCACAACGCACTCCCCTTCTTGCACGAGACCGCCGTCAAGTCTCCTGAGCATGCTTTCCTGCGCCCCTTCATTGCCGATCCGCCAACGACCACGCTCCAGCGTTTGAAGGGCCTGACCACGGGTACACTGCCGACGTTCATCGATGCTGGTAGCAATTTTGCTGGTACTGCCATCGAGGAGGATAACTTGCTCATGCAACTGAAGGATGCTGGAAAGCGCATTGTTCACCTTGGCGACGACACTTGGTGGTCTCTTTTCCCCGGCTATTTCGAGGCCAACATGAGCCGCGCATATGATAGTTTTAACGTATGGGATCTGCACACGGTAGACAACGGTGTCATCGATCACATCTCCCCTCTGCTCAAGCAAGAGCAGAAGGGCAAGTGGGACGTTCTTATTGGCCACTTACTTGGCGTTGACCATGCCGGCCACCGATATGGGCCGGACCATGCGGCAATGAGGGAAAAGCTTCAACAGATGGACGGCTTTATCCGCGACCTTGTCGCCCAAATCGGCGATGATACTCTTTTGGTCGTCATGGGAGATCATGGCATGGATGCAAAGGGCGACCACGGCGGAGAGAGCGATGACGAGGTCGAGGCGGCCCTGTGGATGTACTCCAAGCGCCCGTTCTTCGGTCGGACGAAGCCCGAGTTCGAGCAGCCGCCCACGATGGCCAAGATCAGGCCCGTCAACCAGATCGATCTCGTCCCGACCTTGGCACTGTTGCTCGGCCTTCCCATTCCTTACAACAACCTGGGAGGCCCTATCGAGGAAGCTTTCGCCGGCAAGAAGGGCAAAGCCTGGGACAACCTCGCGACTGTATCACGTATCGCTGCTGCCGGCATACAGCGATACCAAGACTCGTACTTCGTTGCTCGTGGCATCGATCAGTCCAAGAGCGCCACCGCTGGCCAAGTGTCGCATCTCTGGAGGAAGGCCGAACGCTCGTGGCAGTGGAAGTCATGGCAGGAATCCTACGGCTTATTCAACTTGTTCCAGGAAGAGACCCTGCGCGTTTGCAAGGATTTGTGGGCGCGCTTTGACGTGCCCAAAATGGTAACGGGCATTGTGGTTATGGCAGTTGGCGTCTTGACGTTGCTTGTATATGCCTCCCGCGATGCAGATGAGGACTTTGCCGTTCTCGACGATCTCGAGCTCGACCTGGCAGAGAAGAAGTTGGAGCTTCAAGGTGTCCAGGCAGACGCGGCCACTTCGTACAAGACGCTCCATCAGAAGGTTTTGCTTGCTGCCATCCTTGGTGCGGTTCCCGGAGCAGCAGTTGGTGCCGGATACTCCATCTTCACCGGGCCCGAAAATCTCGTTTACGCTGTCGCCGGCGCCGCTGTCACCAGCGCAGTTGGTGTTCTGTTTTCATTGTACGGCTTTGGCAAGACTTTCCGGAACCTCCTGCCTAACACTATCTGGGGTTGGCTTGCTGCCATGTTCACGGTTAGCCAGTCACTCGGATTTGCTTCAAACTCATACACCATCTGGGAGGACTCGATTCTCCTTTTCTTTATGACGACTTTCGGCGTGGCCAACGTCTTCGCCGCGTTCTCCGTGCCAACAATGAGGGAGCGCACTCTCGCGATCTACCACTCAGTTGTGTTTGTCGTTCTTGGTAGATTGGCATCATTTTCGAAGCTTTGTCGCGAGGAGCAGATGCCCTACTGCACATCCACTTACTACGCTTCAGCTACTTCATCGACGTCTGCCACGTGGCAACTGGCGATCCCATTCGCCGTCGCCCTCATCCTGCCTTCCATCATCCAGTCTTTCCTCCTGCCTACGCGATCCTGGCAGGGACTTGCCCCGGCGTGGATCGGGTACGTCTACCGTATCGGTCTCTTTATGTCGGCCACCTACTGGGTTCTCGATGCTGCAGACAACGGCGAGTGGTTCCCAAGTCTTCCGGACAAGACCCTCAAGACCGCCGGGGTGTATCTGGCCCAAGTTATTCTCGCCCTGGTCTTCGTCGCAGGAACCACTGCGTTCGTCTGGGCGCCCCCGTTGGTATCTATCCTGACGACACCGACAAAGTCTGGGACCACTCAGATCACGGTGTTGGGCTATGGGAACACGAACGGAGCCAGGTACTTGCTTCTGCCCATGAATATTGTGGGGGCTTGCATCCTCCTCTCCAAGCCGATGGGAGGGGGTGCGCTGGCCCTCATGTTCTGGCAGATCATGGCGCTCGTGGAGATCCTCGACCTCAACTCCCTCACCAACGAGGCTATCGGCCCCATCATGCTTGGAGTCATTGGCAACTTTGGCTACTTCAAGACGGGTCACCAGGCTGTCCTTAGCAGCATCCAGTGGGACAGCGCCTTTATCCCGCTCTTCTCCATCCGGTACCCCTGGAGCCCCATCGTCGTGGCTCTCAATACCTTTGGCGGGCAGATTGTCGCGGTTGCTGCTGTTCCGCTCGTCGTGCTCTGGAAGGTCGGCCCCAAGAGGAAGGGAATCCTTGAGAGCGTCAGCAGAGCGCTGGGCATTTTTGTCGCCTATTTTGCTGTCGAGTCGCTCGCGACCATGGCTTGGGCTGGATGGCTGAGGAGACACCTCATGCTCTACAGAGTGTTCAGTCCTCGGTTCATGATGGCGGCGGCCCTGCTCCTGGTTGTGGACCTGGTTGGTCTCGTAATCACACTTATCGGCATACGATCCAACACGATGGCTGTCAGTGAGGTCTTTGGTTGGGTTGAATAAAACAAAACACCGGCATGGGGAGGGGAGATAATTGTACATTGATGTATCATTACATTACAATCGCACAAGACGTGGCTTGCTTGACAAATTGTAAACGCAATAAAGGAGCCAGCTGTACAAGGATAACTAAGACTGAAGTCTGCATTGGCGTCTGACTTCCTTGCTTAGTGTTCCGATCTCTCCCATGCCTCGGTAGGTACCCTGCAGTGGAATCCCAGTGGGCAGGACAATGGATGATGGCTGTCGGACATGATGCGCCTTGTCAAAGATGTCTGAATCATGATGAGACATGGCCCCAACGGAGACCGTGTGGACAGCAAGCTTTATAGGTGTTCCTGACCTGTAAACATCACTCAATTGCAGTTGGACCGTTCTTCCACCTGAGTTGGACGTTTCCTTTGCTAGAGCTGGGGGAAGCTCGGCCAAGAGCTTTGGCTGGTCTGCGACCCTGATTGTGTAAGCATGTGCACACGATACCTAGACGAGTAGTCGAATACTTTTGTCCGGGTAACTGTTTGGGGGGTGATGGAGGTATTCTCAATGATTCCCGAAGTACTAACCTTAGGTACCTACCTACACTACATGGATCTGTGCATGCCCAGAACCCCCCACCTTGGTCGGTAATCAGCAAGAGAGGAATCCGTAGCCCCGGCAGAGCACAGGGCACGTTGTGATGCTAGCGGCAACAATTGTGTGTCATTTTTTTTTCCTTCTGCCCTTCCGGTTTGCGTCGTCGGATGCGCCTGCTACAGCACCAAAGCCCAAAAAGTATCCTCCCTCACGAGCATCAAGCCGCAAACGAAAAAAAAAAAAACCACCTCCACTTACTCAATCTCCTCCTTCTATTCGCAACGCTCCGCTCTCTCCCACCCGCCACGACGACCCGATTTGAACAGTCACAAAATAAATAAAAAAACCCACACACCACACTGAGCTGGTTTTATCCCAGTCCCTAACAGTGCACATTCATTTTTCTTCCCTCGCCCATCCCTCTCACTTATCTCCGCACATCGCTCTCACGCGTCTCCATCTCCAGCTCCTCCTGCCCGCCCCTCGCCTCATCGTCGAAACCCTTTTTCCGGCGTTCTGGTCCTCCAGTCATCACACCTTTTCGAGTCAGCAGCTTCTTTTGAGCCGCCCGCATCACTGAGGTATCTACAATTCCGCCCGCCTACCACCCTCCCACCAGCTTCTGTAACACCCGTCCCCCGTCTCCCACTGGCGCATTCATCGCCCATCTAACACTCCATCAACAGAAGGGTCCTTTATTGTCGACCGTCCATCCGCCAAGACATCTTCGAAGCAAAGCGAATAGCCCCGCAGAGACCTCGAGCTTCGCCTCTCGTACCTTCATCACATCCTTCTTCCATCCGCCCTCCTACCTTCCTCGGCCCGATTGCGCCCCAAGCCAGATTTCTCACGAGCAATCATGGCAACTAACGGTAACTACATATCCCCGGGCCAATTCAAGGACGCTGTCGAGCCAACATCATCAGGTCCCACCGCTACCAACGATGCCGCCTCGGCTGGTAACAACAACCTCAGTAAGGATGAGGTTGGCTGGTACTTCGTCGAGCAATACTACACAACCCTGAGCAAGAACCCGGATAAGCTTCACGTACGCCCACGAGCCGTCCCCCGTTCGAGGTCGATCTTGCCCTGCTGACCTATAGCTCGCAGCTCTTTTATGGAAAGCGATCCCAGTTCGTCTACGGTATGGAGGCAGAGGTTGCCAATGTTTCTGTTGGCAGACAAGTACGTTGTTTTATTGTCGTCTCTTGTTGATCAATCACACAATGACTGCATGCTGATCCTTATGCCGTTGTCCTTTGCAGGCTATCCAAGAGAGAATCAAGAGTCTCGACTTCGAGAACAGCAAGGTCCGCATCACGAATGTCGACTCCCAGGCCTCGTTCGACAACATTGTCATCCAGGTTATTGGTGAGAGCTCCATCAAGTCCGCCGAGCCGAAGAAGTTCGTCCAGACCTTCGTCCTTGCGCCTCAACCCTCGGGCTACTTCGTTGTCAATGACATCCTGAGATACATCAACGACGAGGACGATGATGAGCCCGTTGCCGAGCCCGCTGCCGCCCCCGAGGAGCAGGCCGCCCCCGAGTTGCCCGAGGCCCCTGCTCAGCAAAAGGTCGAGCAACCCGCAGCTAAGGAGACTCCTGAGGAGGCCTCTGGATCTGTTATTGATGCCGGAGAGGTGGAGAAGAAGCTGGAGGAGGCCAGCGCCGCCCCCGAGGATGCTACTCCTAACGGCGAAGCTGAGACCGCCGCTCCCGAGCCCACCAAGGCCCCCGAGGCCAAGGTCGAGGAGCCCGCAGCCGACGCGGATGCCACTGCTAAGGCGATTGCCGAGGACGATATCAAGGAGCCTGAGAAGCCCACTGAACCCTCCCCCACCCCTATTCCGACCACCAAGGCTCCCGCCGCTCCCGCCGCCGAACCCGAGAAGCCCGCGCCCGCTCCCGCTCCTGTTCCCATGAAGCCTATGTCCTGGGCTAGCCGTGCTGCTGCTGCCGTCGGACCCAAGCCCGTCGTCCCTCTCCCCAAGACTGCCACTCCTCCCGCTCCTGCCCAGGCCAAGGCTCCCGCCCCTGCTGCTGCCTCCCCTCAACCCGCCGCCGCCGCCGCTCCCGCCGCTAAGGAACCCCAGGCCCAGGCTGCGAAGGAGGACTCTCCCTCCGCCGAGTGG
Organism: Colletotrichum echinochloae; assembly: GCA_016618095.1. Lineage (NCBI taxonomy): Eukaryota > Fungi > Ascomycota > Sordariomycetes > Glomerellales > Glomerellaceae > Colletotrichum > Colletotrichum echinochloae. The sequence continues at coordinate 4,887,152 of JADEZT010000004.1, forward strand.
CAGTCCGTTGGCGCCGACTCCAAGCGCCAGAACCGCCCCCAGTCTATCTCGCAAGCGCCTACCGAAAACTACGGTACGCTGGGATACGTTAAGTACGTGACCGACAAGGTCAAGGCGGATGATCTCAAGGCCGCACTGGCCGCCCATGGCGAGCTCACCTACTTCGATATCAACCGTCAGAAGGTAAATTCCAACTCATATAGTCAACTATGAAGTGTTGAGACTAACGGTGCTCTAGAACTGTGCTTTTGTTGAGTTCGCCTCCGTCGCCGGTTATCAGGCTGCCGCCGCCGCCAACCCCCACACCGTCAACGGCGAGAACATCATCGTTGAGCCCCGCCGCCCTAAGGCTACCGCCTACGGCGGCAGCAGCTACTCTACCCCCCGTGGCAACGCCACTGGTGGCGGTCGTGGCCGCGGTGGATTTGAGGGAAACCGTTCCGGCAGCCAGGGAAACGCCCGCAGTAACTTCAACGGTGGTCAGGCCCGTGGTCGCGGCAGCGTCCGTGGCCGCGGTGCCTCTCAGACGGCGGCTTAAAGTTGCAGGACTCCCTGCGCGGCAGTCGTAAACCTCTCCAGTGTCGGCGGTCTTTCTTCATCACAGGCACGAGGGCTGCTGACTGGCGTTGCCGATCATCCGTATACTTGGACTTGCTCATCTGCCGACCCTGGTGTCCACGGGTAGCTTCTACCACCTGCCCTCAGACATCGTACAACGCGACCGCAATCGAAATAAGCTTGGAAATCGGTCTTCAGAACTGCAAATGCTCTCGACCGTCGGACGGTACCGACGAGGAAGGAAGAGAAAGGCTGTATTCCGTTTCTTTTGTTAGGAGTCCGCAGGACAAAGGTGTGATATTCGCACACCGTTTCCTGTAATCTCCACTCTCCTCAAACCACCCTTTTCATTTCTCTTGTTTTTTTTTGTTCTGTTTTTTAATGCGCGTGCGTTTCTGAAGCATTTGCATCCGCACCCATGGTCTGGTCCTACATGTTTGCGGACAACCACAGCGTAACGACGTTTGACCTAGCTCTTTTTTTCTTCACTGCCATGATATAATTGATGGTGACGAGTTGGGAGCATGTCTATCTGTATATTTGGCGAAGGTGGGGCGGAGGCGGAATGGAATGGGAGAACTCGAGAGGAAAATGGGAGAGCATGCACAAAAGTTTTGGCGTCCCGATGTTTTGCCGAATGATTATTTTTTTTGTCTTCGGAGGGAACAGAACGGGAACGAATGGGAACGGGGAGCCAGGCATTGGGTGATGATGCTGTACCATACCAAGACCAACGCACACAACCATACACAGAGGATCCATAACTGGTTCTTTTAATGACAAACAGACGACAATTACTAATAGCTGTCCTGGGCTGCTTGTCAAACTGTCTCTAGGTGATGCCACATTGTCTGGATTTGTCTCTGACTAGTCATCAACATTGTTTGGACAACCGCCTAAACATCAACCGAGATACGTAGTCCAGGCGGTCCCTCTTGAGGTCGCACAGGCACACAATACACCAACACAGCTGGATTAAACAAGTGTTATTTATGCCCAATACTCAACACGATGATAAGGTTTCCGAATAGACAGAAACACTAAACCATGGATATATCCACCTAAATGTTGACATGGACCTCTCCCCACCCCTCTTCTAAGGGAGACCAATAAGGAATGTCTATATCCTCACAATATTTGTCTTTTCTTGTCTTGGCTGTTATGTGTATGCGTATCATCTTACCCATCTTAACTCACCCTACCACAGGCCATGACGGCAGCCAGTTTGTATATTAAGGCCTAGAAGGGCAGCCCTTCTCGCAGATACAAAGACCCGTACGAGCCTATAGGTACACATGGTGGTGGTCCTCGTCTTGGTACGCATGACACAGACAGCTGGGCGCCAGACACCCCTTGCATGGTGTACTGCGTAGGTAGCATATGCAGCCACATCTAGAATCAGAATACCACGTCAAAGCCACAGGCAGACGTGTTTATTCATCAGAGCTCAACCGTGGGCCTGACTATGGCCAGTAGTTCTTCAACAATCGACAGAAAAGAAAGGGCAAAATCAGGGATAGGGATTTTTCTGGAGATGTTACGAGAAAACACTAACTGGAGTGCATATACCTTGCCCGTGCTTCCTAGACTACCCGTGCAGGAACAGTAAGGGGATCATTCTGGTTTGTCGAGTAGGGGTTGACGCACCCTCGGTTCCTGCCTCTGTGGCGTCGATTGCGAGTTTGGGGTTTAGCCGCGGCGAACCAGGCTCAAGCCGCCCCAAACTGGACACCTGTTTGGTGTTGCCGGGGTTCTCCGGTACAATATTGTATATGATCGATTGTTGATTGATTTCTCAATGGCTGCCCCTTGGGTATAAGGGACCGAGTTTGGCGTGTGAGCGGGGCCAGCGATTAAAGTACCTCTGTAATGGCATGTATACCTACTTACCTACCTACGGTAGGTAGTTTGCCGCGTGGAAACATCAGATTACAAACATGGCTCCTCAGTCAACGCGCACTCGGTCTTGAAATCCAGTCGCAATGCGTGATCACTCATTAATGGCAGGCGCATAAGCTGTGCGCAGATGCCGCGGATGGAATACGCCGGTTTTTGTTCTGACGATGTCCATGTCTTCTCGACTCTCGAGGGTAGCGATGGGATGTCAAAGGGTGATTTGATTAGTTTGTTGTTTAATCAATTACTCCGTCCCTTGCTGGGTGGCCAAGCACACCCATGTCAAGGTCCAGGAAAGCTCCAGGGACACCCGCCGCCGACCGATAAGCGTTATTGCTTGGCAATCCATCCCACCGCCAAGGCAAAGACCGCACGTGAACCTCCATCATATTCGCGCGCCGCTCCCCAGCCCTTCCCCCACCACCACCATCACCGCCGCCGAAAACGCGTCTCTTGCCCGGCCCAGCATCTACAACCCCAACGTCGCATTTTCGCATCTCGAGTCGCAAAACTCGCCAGATACCATAAAACGCCCTCCGCCCACTCACATCCGGCCTGCCATCTCAACAGTCACAAGAACGGCGACGGCGACCGACCGCAGCCTCCCAGAATGCCCGCCCCAGATCAAAATAACCAACAACTTCCTCCCCAGACTGAGCCGCGCCAACCGACACAACCACAGACGCATGGCCAGGCTGTTCAACCACCGACGACAGCACACGAGACACAGATCGGCGCCGCGTCGACAGCGGCAGCAACCACTGCGGCACAGTCATCACAAAGCTCACGAGGAGAAGGAGGAGGAGGAGGCGACGGGGGAAGAGCCGGAGAGGAACATGGACACCAGTCGCCGGCTTCCCCTCCTCTCCCGCAAAAACATACCCCAGTGACACCGGGCCCGCGCGCAACCCGATTCACCCAGCTCTACGACCTTGCCCTCCAGCGCACCCTACAAAAGGTCAGCTACGACAACTTCGCGTCGTGTTTCCCGACAATTGCCGTCCACGCGCCCAACACCCTGCGCAACGTCCAAAAGCAGATGGTTGACTACCTTGAGGAGAGATGTAACGTGCGTCTCCGCCCTTGTCCCCTTCCGTTCACCCCTATTAGTGCCGCTCCACGTCGTTGGATTGCAGCCCCTCGTAATCGTTCAGGCGCTTTCAGCAATCGAACTCAAGAATGGGGTGGCTGACCACGGTGAACTATATACAGAAGGACTTCCAATCGATCCTGGTAGACCGCGACGCTATCCGGAAACTAAACGACTTTGAGAATCTCGTCAGCGACGCCGAGCGCAGGAGACACGAAAGCGGCGACTCGGCAGAAGAACCGATTCCGTATGCAGCCCCCCTCGTTTCTCTGTTTCTGCACAACCCTTTCCTCCCTCTCAAACTAACATACGTGTTTCCCTCCCCCAAACAGACCGCACCTTCTATCCCCCGACGAGGTCCTCGCAGCCCACCTGGCCCCGCGCCTCGCCTCGCAGCAGTCCCACCTCAACGCCCGGCTTCAAAACACACAGGCCTCCAATGAGTCCCTCTTCTCCACCATTCAGTCCCAGCGCGCCGAGATCGACGCCCTCCTCGCCCAGCTCGAGAATCACGTCGCCGACATTGACGGCGCTAACGCCATACTGGTGGACGTTGCGCCCGAGCTGGCTGCCGAGGCGCGCGCTTCCGAGGCTCAGATGTCGGGGATGTAATGGACACAAGGGAAATGGGAGATCTGATCCGGAACAGGCGGGAAAATGAAGAAGATGAAGAGGAGGAAAGGAAGAAAAGGCTTTCTGTTGAATTCGTTTGTTTAGTGCACGAGATACCACTTTGATATTTTCCGGGGTCTGTATTCCTTTATCTGGAGCCTTTCTCGGCCGGTGTCGATGAATTAGTTAGTGGCATGCCCGTTTTCGTCGGGGTCGGGGTGTCCGTGGAGTCATGAATGTACGGGGATCGCAGCGCAGCTATGTCCAGTGGTTTGCCTCACCACGCAAAGTACAACATCACACGGACTGATCAACATCAGATGGTGCTGTTTTGGGTGCTGGATTTTGTGTAGTGGGATTCTAAGGTGGTTCTGAGCCTCCATTATCAACGTATGTGGCAACTGCCAAGGTCTCCCTATAATGCCAACGCTGAGCATCTCATGCAACACGGCAATCGAGACAGTCAAAGAGAGGGAGGGGAACAGAGAGATGGATAAACAAAAAGTCATGGCAAACAATTACTCGCTGCCTATCACAACGCCGCCCAATGATGAAATGCACGGCTGATAATGCTCTTCCATGCTCACCTGCCTTGAAGGCCATGGGAGATGAGACAAGATGCGAAGAGGAATATGGAAGAAAATGAAAGAAAATAGCCATCCAAAATGCATATGCCGCACCGTTCCACCTAGTTTTTTCTTTTGTCCGCCGTACCTCCCGCCTGTGGGTATGGTAGATCCGTGTTGTTGGAACCTTTGCGATTCTTCCTCATGACGATGCAGAAAGGCTCTCGGTGTAGAGAGCACGGGGTATGTATATGTGCAGTAGAAGAGAGAGAAGAACGGGAAACCCTTTAAATCCTCCTGTTTTCCGTGTGGATGACTTGCCAAGGGCCAAAGCAGTTTATCTCGCCATAAGCCGGCGGCAGGACTCGGACCATGCGACCCGTTGCCCAGTCCACGAACCATTGCTTCCCCTTGCTGATGATGTAATTTGACTTCCGCGGACTCTTGAACAAGAGAACCGAGTAGCAGAGCTTGGCATACAGCAAGTCATGGGCAGCAGTCCATTGGTGCTCGGGGGCCCATTTGCCAGTGTCTGGGTCGATGGCTTCGTTTGGGTACGATGTTGTAGATAAGCGGCTGCTGATCTGCTCATTACGGGCGGGGCCGGGGCCGCAGATGGACTCGGTGTCTACGACGGCCGTCTCGCCCTCGCCAATAGGGGACTCATCGATAACAGGTTCGTCTAGAACAGCCTCCAACACCGACGAGGATGGGAAGGGGTCGAGACCCTCGGCAGAAGCCACACGGTGCACCTCGGAACTGAGAGGGTGCGGCGTCGGTACGGGATTGTTATTTGTCTGCGCTGGCGTCTGGCCCCGGAACCAGCGGATTCGTTGGATCCGGGGGATGCTCTGATCGCGGGGGTAATCTCGATCGTCGATCGGGGCGGCAACATCGATGGCAGCGAAAAGCGCTTCCAACCACTTCACCATGGTGCTCAACTCTATACATGAGAGGAGGAACTGATCCGTCTCAGCCCTGATACGGATGACATATCGCCTCCTAGACTGGAGTCAATTTCTTGGCAAGTCTTGGCACAGTGTGAGGCTGAGCACGAGGACAACTCACTTCTTGTAGTCGGCAGCAATACCGACGTCTGCGTGCTGGAGACTGTAAGCCTTGTCGAGGGAAGCTTTCCGCACCCAGGGCGGGCTATCTGGCGATATCGTCGGTCCATCCCTCGTCCGACCCCATCCCCAATCCTTCTTCACGTTGTAGAAATTCAAGGCGGTACCCCGTAGTTGGACGAAGGCGGTGTGCCAGTTTCTGTCTTCTGCCCTTTTGGTTGTATTTTCAATCTCCATTTTCTTCACCCACACGCCCTCCAACTCTATGTCGCAAGAATAGCACGGCAAACTTTCACCTGGTCCATGCTGGGTGTTGTCATTGCTGGTCAACGGTTGTCTTGGTCTGGCGTCCCGCTCGTAGGGGGGCGGTTGCGAAGTTCGTCGGAGAGGGGACGTCATGACTTCCTGGTAAAAATAGTCCTCCTCCATCGATAGTCGCCGCCGGAGAGGCGGCGGCTGGGCAGCGGTATTAGATGGTCCATTTCCGCGTCGGTGGCTGCGGGGATCCATGGGGCAGGCGAGGTTTTATATGACAGCAGTATAGCGAGCCGGCAACAGGCGACTCGTGTCAGGCCAGGACCACCAAGTAGCGGGTGGCAGCGGAGGCAGAGGCCCGTCCCCGTGCGCCTGTCTCGGATGGATTGCCTTCGCGACGGGGTATTCACGAATTGTGCTTGGCCCAGGGGTTATGCTGACCCGCAAATCTTCATGGTGAGGGCCTTTTGTCGGCGGCTCTGTCTTAGGGCCGCACGGGGCAGAGTAACGTAAAACGACTGCGAAAGCAGGGCCCCGGAACGAGACCGGCAGATTGAGATGAGATCGGGGGAGTGGGTAAATCCAGTCAGGAACGAATGGGTAGATATGGAGAAGGACTGGAGCCCTAGGGTGGTATGAGACGATGAGAAAATGTGGATGAGGGACAGAGCGATGTACCGAGAAGCGCGGAAGCGGTAGCAATGACTGGAGTAGCCTCGTTCCAACCACGGGGCGGTCAACGTCAATCCGTTCGAGGTTTGTGAGACGAGCAGGCAGTAGGCACCGCACAGAACAGAGTGGAATAGAGAAACGAGATGGGAAGGAAGATCAAGGTTGCAGTGAGCTGGCGGGAGGAGAAAGGAGGAACGGGAATCGTCGAGTCATCAAGTGGTCAGCGCGAAAGAGCCGCTCAACGACTTTGGACTGAATAGGAAGCCCGGCGGAAGCAGCGCAACACGGATGCGAGGAAACTGATTCCCATGCAGGGCCGAAGAAGCGCGGGAGGTCGGAGACGAGCCCAAGACCGCCCATCAAGGGCAGTAAACCCGTGTTAGACGACCAGGGCCGTAAGGGGAACTCGGTTCTGGGGGCGGGATCTATTGCGTCGGTTCGGGCCAGGGCAGGCCCTGTCGAAGAGTGACGAGTGGGAATGCCGGTATGTTAAGTTGCTGACAAAAACAGCGTGATATGGCGGCAGGATAGGGTAACAGAAACCAGACGTGCAGAGAGCGTGTCCAGTAGTTGGTGTATTGCTGGGGACTGCGCGCGAACAGTGGTGACGGGAATGAATGGATGGGAGAGACCCGTGAAGGGCGTGCAGGTGTGAGCCCAGCGAAACAGGTCACAAACGAACCAAGAGAGCGTAGATGCGCTCAAGACGGGCTACGGTGAGTGCTGGAAAACGACCGAATTGTGCTTCTCGTCTCGGATGCGAAAGTTTGCGTGCTACAGTCGGTGCCTATCAGAGCTTTTGCGAGGTATAGGGCGATTTGATACCTCCACAGTAGAGGGAGAAAGAGGGAGGAGAGAAGAGATGGAGGCTCGGATTCTGGCCGTGCGGCAGGTGTAGACGTAGCAATGCCCCGGTCAACGTCCTCTTATGGGAGGGTGTGTGAGCTAGCTAGGTACCTACCTACTTGGGTAGGTACGTGAGATCTGCGCGGTACCTAGGTATGGTATACCTCAGTACTTAGCCTGCTCCGGGCGGGATCTGGCGGATGCGTGCACATAGGCTTGTTGTACGTACCTATGTACGAGGAAATCAGGTCACAGCACTCGGAAGGCAACTGTTGTGTTTGTTTAGTGTGTAAATGACGGTGGACAAGACGGAAGGCGAGAGCCATTGATGGGCAAGCGCAGCGCAGAATTAGAGCGACGTCGGTGCCGATGATCGTCAAGACGAACCTCTCGGCGCTCACTGGTCCACAGGCAATTCTTATTCTTGGCTCGTGAGTGGCCAGCGGTTCATCCGTTTGTGAAATCCAAAGGGCCCTTGCTTATGTTAGAAGCAAGAACTGCGCCGAGTGGACCGAGGCCTTTTGTCGAGGAGACTAACCGGTCTGGGGAGGTGGAAAGGCATGCGGCGACCGGGGTGGCGCGGGCCCATATAGCCCAATGGCCATAGTGCACTACCTATAGTACCTAGGTAGGTACAATTCAACTCGACCACACCCGCCCGGCTCGGGTGCCTTTTGGGCTTTTGGGGCCTTTGGGCCGCTGGTGATGCCTGCCTGCCGCCATGCTTAGACCCAGCAGAACGGCAGGGGGCTTACGCAGTACTACTGGTACAGACTTGTCTGGCAGCGGACTGTCACTAAAGAAACCTTGTGCTTTCTGTGTTGCCAGTGGTTGACGTTTACATATTGTGTTACGGAAGTGGTTGACAGCCTGCAAATGTAGGGAAGAAGAAAGGCAGCAATAGAATAACGAGACCGGATGGACATGGAGAGACAGGAAGGAAGTGGTTGAAGGAGTTGCAGCTGATCAAGCTTCCAAGCCAAAGGCCACCGCCGGGCGAAGGTCAGCGGGAAGGCAAGGGACTTCTGTCGAGCGAGTCCCCCCCTCCCCCCCTTTTGGAACCTTTCAAAGTACTCACCTTCCTTATATCGCCAGCAAGGTACCAGTTGCCGAGGTCAGCTGGACCATGGGTGCTTTCCCCATAACACCAAGCCCGGCATTACGGCATTACGGCGCAAAAAGGCGGGGGTCTAGCCCGGCGCAGGCCCGCCTTCCGTGCTTGCTCCTGCGTCCACTACCCGTGCACGAGTCGGACGCGACCCGACGAGAAAGGGAAAGAAAGAAGAAAGAGGGAGAGAGAGAGAGAGAGAAGCAACCCCCTCCCACCCCTTCCATCATTGTTGTTTTCCCTGCCTGATGAGTCGAGTCGAGTAACGTCAAAGTAGGCAGGTAGTATTTGTCTTCTTGGTTTCATCATCTAGATTGCAACGATAGCTTCAATCCAGCAAGCAATAGAGTCCGTACCTAATCTCGGGTTGTTTTTCTATCTACCTACCAGGTACATTACTATATGTGTTACCACTGCTGAGTACGTACCAATCCGATGCTGCATCGTGTCTGCGTCATCCGGCTTGCAGGGCATCTCGGAAATAACTGAAGCGGGGCCAGGCCGAGGATGTGACTTGATGACTGGCTGTGCGTAACGTAGCCCAATCCCATTATTTTTCACATAGAAAGGTGTCTGTCTATTTGTACTACGTGGTAGGCGTGCTAGGTAAAATTCCAAGCCAAAACTTTCTGATCAAGGGGGGCGTGTTTACCGCGAGCAAACTCGTCCGCATCATCACATCTACCCTCCCAGATGCTTGTTTGTTGCAAGTTGAGACACCTTTCGTGGTTTCCAAGATATAATAATAGTGTACCAAAAGAAGCCGCCCAAGCGACTCCCGCCTCCAAAGGACCTGACCAGCCGGCGTGCCCGTTGGCACTTCCGAGACACTAAGCTTACCTACCTAGACTACCTACCTTTATAGGTAGGTACCTAAATACCTTCCGTGCTTCCTCACATAGCGCAGCTAACTACCACCACCATCCACACCCACCAACAAACACATGTCTCCCACGCTGAAAAGCCAAGACGAAATAGGTCAGATATCCGCTGCGGCACCCGATTTTCTTTCATCCTTCGTTCGCCATCCCCTCCTGCCGCACAATCTCCCTCACCCATGTCGCCACGCTCGTCTCTTTGCCTTCGAGCCATATGTACCAGTATGTCCTCTAGCTCCTCCTCATCCTCCTCTAGCTCCTCCTCCGCCGCCGCCGACATCGCCTGCGATGCCTAGACGATCTCTTGGCTCTGCACTGCAAGTCACTGGTCAGCGAGATCAATAGGTGGCATAGCGCGGCAACATTACGGCAGCATTGGCCAAGCACGATGCACATGGCGATCACGTCTATAAGTGGTTTGGACTTGATAAATCGGCCGAGAGGCGGCTGTCTCCGCGGCTTGGGTTGCGCATCTTTGGCCGAAACAAGACAGCCCGAGGGTGTGTCTCCAGACAGCCCTGGACACAGTAAAAGAGTCTTGCAGCCACTCAACTCACGTTGGTCGCTTAGGTGCCTGTTTCCTGCTCTGGGCGGAGAGTCCGTTTGGCTGCCGCATTGTTAGCAAACCTGGAAGGACCTTTTGCGAGCGGATCCCAACCAGCCGTTCCCTCTACTGGGACTACCTAACTACAGTAACGTACTTCCCCCCCGGTCAATCATTTTAGTTAGTCAGTCAGCCAGCCCACAGCACTTGCGAAGAAAATGGGCAAAGTAGACCTGACTTTTGTTCAAGCCCTTCATGGAAAGCGGATTGCTGTCGTTGCTGGTTCTCTTCTGAGCGCATCATATTCCTAATTGCGTAAATCTGGATCTGACGTTCTCTGTCCTACCGTTATGTTGACCATTGTCGTGCCCGGCGCGTTCTCGTGATGCCAAAACCGAGTACCTTCCGCGACGATTCAAGCAAGTTACCCCAACCATCACGCCATGTCTACTGATATGGGGGAGCGGAGGCTTCAAAGAACCCATGTTGCCCAGAAAACGACCCTGCTTTGGGGGGGTATTGCACCCAGTACAGCGTTACCTACCCAAATCAGTGTTTGGTCGTCCAGCAGCCGTGCGTGATTCATATGTCGAATATTGTATTGCTCCATGGCAGTGTGGTGTGTGTGTGTGTGTGTGTGTATGAGTAAAGAACGGTGGTCTAGTGTGTGTGCAACGAAACTACTGACCAAGCCGAGTGCCATGCCACCACGCGCACACGCCCCGAACCCGGCCGCCCGTTTGTGCTTCTAGTGGCTTCGTCCAATCTCTTGGAATTTTCTTGGAAAGCTTGAGTGGACGCCATTCCCGTACAGCAGCTCGCGCCCTGCCAGCTGGCTTTCGCTGAATGCACGTCTGCTACTGTCGACAACCAAACAACCGTTGATTTTGCAGCCATCGACATGAATATGACGAGCCACCTCTCATCAGAAACCGGTAACCTTCCAGAATGAATTTACGGCATTAGCACCCGCCCAGTCAGATCATCCCTGACCGAGGCTAGCTCGAACTATCAACGGAATATTCCCAAATAATCAGTTGCCTAGCTGCTCTTTTGCGGTGATTTCTGATCATTGCCGGCAGTTCCCCATCATCCACGACAACGCATCCATCACAGCCATTTGATCGTCGTCAGTCGGACTCTATGCGACCCGCCGCCATAGGTAGCACAAGCAAGCGCCGCCGGCCGCTTTGGGCCAAACCTCCTCATACCCGCTCCCTGTTTGGAGAGCAAGAACACTCCCCAGGGGATAATACGACCCGACAGCAAGTTCTCCCCTCGCTGCAATTTCCGACGCTCGAGAAGACTGGGGTCCGACGGCAAATACGGCATCTTGTGGGCAGGTACCACCTGATGACCACGAAACATCGACGCGGCCGCCATCTCAATCAAGAAGGTCACAGTGGGAAGATGTGTGCACAAGAAAAGACATTCGCTCAGCAGAGCTTACGTCCTTTGTCATACCCAAATCCACTGACGAACGGCATTCAGGACAAGTGGCGCAACCTCACCGCGGACCTCAGCTGTCCAAGTGTGCTCAAAACCTCTGTCACCTTGGACAGCAAACCCTCGCCAAGCTGCCTGACAGGTCGTTACGGATGAGGATGAGGCAAAAATCCCCAGCCCCTCCCATCCAAGCGGCCAGCCAAGATTGTAAGCCGAGAAATCCCCACGACTGCAGCTATCCGTCCGCTGTTACTACTCCTGTTGCTCCTATACGTACGCACCTTGACGGTCGGAATAGAAATAAGCAAGCAAGCTCCGCCCACCACGGGCACGCGTGCGTCGAAAATTGCTTCTGACTTGTCAACCCGGCCATATTGGCCCCCGTGGCTCTTTGCGGTAAACACTTTTTTTACGTACTCGATTCCCTTACCGGGAGAGACTGCGCGATGAGAGCGGAAAGCGCATACTGACGGCCTAACCGTCAGCGCTCAAAGCCTTGGCGATGAAGTAAAGGTCGAGCATTTCTTACTTCTCGTGGCCCCTTTCAGGATTCACCCTGGACCGTCTGTCCATGCGAAGTTCCGTTTCCACGTTCTTTTGTTCAGTCTCTACCAATATGGCCGGTTGAGCAGCGAGCCGAGCTGCCAAAATAATATCACAACGTAATCTCGGATCTGGTTAGTGGTGGGAATACTATCTGTACGGTGCTCTCTTCTTGAAACTTTTGTAGGTTGCCCATCCACGTGGGCTCCTTCATCGATGGTGCAGTGACTCAACCAGGCCAGTCGAAGAACTGCATAGATCCTTTGCGTAAGACGAGCAAGGGCTTGTCGCAACTTGTAGTGGTATTCTCAGTTGCTGTGGTTCTTCATGGTCATTGCCCATAAGAGACGGGCTACGGGTTAAGTGATTCGCATCGCAAGTCTCGAGAAGATTATCGGCATCTGGCCAAGAGCGAACTGACGAGACAGCTCCGAGGGCCACCTTATTAGATCATTGGCCGTAGAATCAATATTTCTTTGCATAAAATGGATTCCGTGGTAGGGTGCTGAAGACCAGTAGACTGTCTAGGCCACGAGGGTCATGGCCGCCAGGAGCGGGGCCGCAACATGTCTCCTGGCGAGCCTCCTGTTTGGAGGCCGGATCACAACTATACCAGCAGTCGATGCTTTCAGAGTTCCAGCGCTAAGGGGCTTCATTGCGAGCGTCTCTACATGACGATGCATGCCGAGTTCCACCAGGTTCTCCCCAGCCCTTAGAGGTTCCTGTGACCTAGGAGACGCTTGTCTTTGCGGTTCATTATTTGGCACTGCTGAGTTAGGGAGGAGATGCGCCAAATACCTCGAGAGCTTGCACAGGCATATTGATTGATGCGTTTTCATGTTGTTGAAGCCAATATTGTGTCTCGGGGATCGATTGGATACGACGCCCTCCCCTCCCTGTACCACCATCGCAAATTCATCGAGGTCGAGAAAGGAGACACACCTGCTATACCTTATAGTTCAGCGCTATGAAGTGGACTGGGTCACATTTGCCTCACCCAGTCAAACAGCACATGTGATGGAAGCGAGTTTGTGTTCAGGGAGGGGACGGGTAGGCTTCGAGGGCTTTCTGACATCTTCGTCCGTAGCGTAATAGAACGGTACCGCAGTTGCTCTGACTTATTGGGTATCTGCAACGTATTGGATCATTGATATACGGCATAGGCCAGAGGTGCTTTTATAGGGTAAAACATACTGTGATTGTACCATATACCGGGTGAACTGGTCTAGGCTGCCTATGGCGGTCTAGAACGATTAGATTGTATAGATGGAACGGTACCTACTTCCCCGTTGTCATATGGACCTTGGATACGAACTGGCAAGGGGAGTTAGAGGTGTGGTGTACATACTATATAACAAAGACCCCAAAAAGTTACTCTCAGTCCATATATTCGGCGACTCTCTGGGGGAGAGGGGAGGCTCAGCAGCCAGATACGAGGTCTCTTGAGCCCCAAGGAGACCTCAGGGGCTTCCTACATGGCAGCACAGAGATTTATACTGTAATATTTGACCTGATAACAGACGGATACTTACTTTGGGCCTGGGTATGAGCAGGCCGCGACCCAAAGCACACACCGGACTGAGATACCTAAGCACTGTACCAAAGTTGACAATCTCAGTAGCTACATCGAATCGAACCCAATTCAAGGTGGTTTTGATCTCATGCGGTTGACTTGTTTCATTCCCTTAAACTCGCTGCTTCCCTAGAATCGAGTGCGCCAGGATTGTGTGACTTGGATGACTGAAGAAGCAACCTGTTACTTCTCGCTGAGCTTCTTGCGGTAGAGCATATCATTGGGACATAATGGTCTGTAACTAACCATCCTTTGATGTTACGCCTTGTGGGGGTTAAAGAGATATAGCAAGGACAAATACAGGCTGCACCAACTGGCGTGATGAATAAGTTAAGCCTGCTATTACGCATCTCTGGCCCTTACCCTCTCCCGACATCCTTCAGGAGGACGGAGCCAGCTTTGAATTGCTTTTAGGTAAGTTGACGATCTGAACCACCGGGCTCGCTGGACATGGAAGACACCATCATGCTCATGGGCTTCTTCTTCAAGAGCATTTGGAACCCATCCGTTGATGATACATTTCACCAAATTCTGCCTTGGTTCATTGAATGTAATTCTAAAGTTTGTCTTGCGCGTCTCGACTGACCTTACTTGCGAGGTGAATCCAGTACGACGAGTACTGTCTGGATCCGATGGTTACAATAGTTTGCACCAAACAGTCTCGTCAAGCCTATCCGACCGACTCCCAATAATGTCGTGGGAGTGGCTCTCTCAATTACGCCCGGAGCAGTCTCACTGGTCTCGACTTTTGCCCTTTTGACAGACAGTCCAAAGACCATGGTGCTCTAGTTCTCACATTGCTTCATGACGATGGTTGGAACGATATTGCAACTAACATCGTTCGAGGTGAGGCCCTGACTGACGGCTGAGTGATGTTTGGAATAGCGCTAAATTAGGTGGAAGGCCACCAAGATGCGATATCCCTGCATCAAAGCCCGAAGAGTGACGCTGGCTCCCCAGAAGTATCGATATGCCTGCCCACAGCTACTACGACGGCTTTGAGATTATGACAGCCACATCATCTTGATCGTCCGGCTCTGAGGTCGTTGCTTTCGATCCTCTCCGCTACCACGACTATGGACAAGTTGATATTTGGACAAATTGTCGAAACTATCAGTGATCTCTTGGAGGCTCTAGCCATCAACTCTCATAATGACTTGCTCGACCGCAACACCGGGTGCATGTCTGGCAGATGGATTCTGTTGTAACGCAGGGTATCGCCCACCAGCACCACATGATCCAACAGTGGATATCTCACCTATCAATAAGGCAACCCGCGATAGCTTCTCTTCTTTCTTACGCATAACTATCTGATTGAGAACAACCACGGTATCTCAACTACTCGTCACCTCTTCGACCTGGGTAAATGCCCCTGTGATGGCAAACTGATTTGATAATGGCGCATGGTGTACAGAGGGGGCAAAACGAAGAGAACCATGATTTGGTCTTGGGGGAACCTGGTCGTGCATGCTTCAATCTTTACAAAGGGTTTGTCTTTCTTTTTTCTTGTAGACGCACATAACCGATCAACGTAATGTTTGCCGTCGTCAAATCGGCACTCTGCTCCGAAAAGAAATAAAAGAAAAAAAAGAAAAAAAAAGGGGGGGAAAGGGGGAAAAAAGGGGGGGAAAAAAAGAAAGAAAAAAAAAGAAAAAAGTTGCGGCGCTGACTATGTAGGGACCCAGCCTGTAAAATGACATAAATGTTGCCTACCTAATAGCCCATAGGCAACTGGTACTAAACTGAGTAGAATATGCCATCAGCTCCTTTACTGCAACTAAGGAGGCAAGGGGCCGAGGCGCCAGTCAGCAACACCTCCGTTAAGTCTTATGTGGCTGTTTGCCTATTAGAGGGGATGCTACTGGAGATCATCTCCAGGCAGCCGTCAATTTCCCTGCTGCGCGGCTGGGGAGCTGAGAGGTTGTACATAGGAACGCGGCCCGATTGTCGTCACCGCGGCAGAAGATTGGATGAACTCCTCGTAGTTTTCAATGACGGGATCCCTGCTAGTCCTTGGAATAACCTCACAAAGAGGGCCATCTATCTGGCTGGGGCAGCGAAGACAGCGACGGACAGCCGTTTACTCGTTCAACAATCCGCATGCATTAGCGTCTTATCCCTGATAGATCTCGTGCTACCACATCGCGGCTGCGCACCTGGAATCCTCTCAATTTCTTACTCCATACCTACCTAGCTTGGGCGAGCTGGCGGAAAGTGCTAGGATCACCGTTACGGCCCACAAAGCTCCAGGCGTCAGCAGCTTGTTAAGACGGCTGGTCACCACCCGCATTCGACCATGTCCTGATGCCTTCTGCACTCGTCCCGTTCTACTCCAGCCAGCAAGCGATTATACTATCAATATGGTTCGTCCCAGTATACTGTCACTTGCTGTCATCATCCAGCTCACTCACGCGTGGCTACCAAACGATGGTTCCAGGAAGCTGCTGGATACCCGTGGCTTCAGCCTCTTCGACTCGCAAAACACCACCTTCGAGGAGTCCGACGGCGTAAGCAAGCGTTGGTGGACGGCCTCGGGCAAGATCAGGGGCGTCAACCTGGGCTCTCTATTCGTCTTCGAGCCCTGGATTGCCAACGGAGAATGGAGCAACATTGGCTGTGGCGGTCAGCAGTCTGAGTTCGACTGTGTCATAAACACCGGCCAGGAGAGGTCCGATGCGGCGTTCCAGAAGCACTGGGCCACGTGGGTAACCGAAGGCCACCTCGACGAGATGATGGGGTACGGTATCGATACGATCCGGATTCCCCTCGGTTACTGGCTGGATGAATCGTTGGTTGACAAGAACTCGGAGCACTTTCCAAGGGTCCGTCCGTACATCATATGGTGCTGCAGCCGAAGGCAAAAGCTAAGTCTTCCCAGGGAGCCTTGAAGTACTTGATTCGTTTGTGCGGGTGGGCCAGTGACCGTGGCTTCTACATCATCCTGGAGTGAGTCGCCCCCATCCAGAGCATGTCTCTACCTATGTGCGACTAACAAGTAGCAAGCCAGCACGGTGCCCCAGGAGCACAGGTTGCAAAGAACTCGTTTACCGGCCAGGTGAGACAGCCCCATGTCGAGTTGCGCTGCCCTTCTGAGGCTTTGTAGTTTGCTCCAACCCCGGGGTTTTACAACGACTACCAGTACGGCCGGTCGATCAAGTTTCTCGAGTTCCTGAGGAAGCTTGTTCACGACCACACCGAGCTTCGAAATGTTGGCACCATCCAGCTCGTGAACGAGCCCACCAACTGGGGCTCGTCAGAGCGATCCCTCCGTAGCACGTTCTACAAGAACGCCTACAACGTCAGTCACGACCTTTACCACTTTCGCTCTTCTCACTGACCCGCCCCAAGGCCATCAGAAAGGTTGAGCGGGACCTCGGCGTGACGGCCAACAACTACGTCCACATCCAGATGATGTCCTCGCTCTGGGGCACGGGCAACCCGATCGAGTTTCTCGACAACACATACTTCACCGCCTTCGACGACCACCGCTATCTCAAGTGGGCCAACAAGAACGAAGTACCCTGGACGCACGAGAGCTACATCTCGACCTCGTGCGCTGACAACCGTGACGGCGACGCCGCGGGGCCGACCATTGTCGGTGAGTGGAGCATCAGCCCGCCCGACGATATCGAGAACTCGGACGGCTGGAACCGCGACACGCAAAAGGACTTTTACAAGAAGTGGTTCGCAGCCCAGGTGTTGGCGTACGAGAGGTCGACTGCCGGCTGGGTGTTTTGGACGTGGAAGGCGCAGCTTGGCGATTACCGATGGTCTTACAGAGGCAAGTTCTGTCAACCCTTCTCAAATCTTGATGATGCGTGTGTTGACGATGGTCCCAGACGCCGTGATTGCGGGAGTCATCCCAAGAGACCTGAACACGATTGCAAACTCGGGCGTCTGTGGCTAAGAGGTGACTGATCGGCAATCGCATACTCTCGTCACAGTTGTTCGATCCGTGGGAAACATGCTTCTGTAGATATTATTACAACCTGTATTTGGCCTTGTCAAAAAAGAAAAAAAGAAAAAACGTGTGGTGCAACTTATCGAGGCTGGACTGGTTCATCAGAGTTCCACGACGTCTCTATTGATTGGGGGAAAGCATGCAACTCCCTTGACAAAGTAAAAATACCTCAGCCCCCTACCTAGCCTCTTGGAGGCAGACATTGCAATGTGCATCGATGACAGAACGCCGTCCATGAGATCGTCATACGGCAGGGTTGGGTGGTAGATCCTCGTGTTTCCCCTCCTCGCCTGAAGCGAGATGACTCCCTTAAGCCCAACGCAGTTACGGCCTTCGCACGAGTTTCCCCTATCTAGGCCAGGCGGAACGAGCCAAGGGGCCTAAGCGGGCCGTCGGCACAATCCCGTTGGTTCCAACGTCATGCTTCACTTGGTTATCCGTACCTATACGCGATTCCCGGCCGTCTGTCTCCACATTCCGCCCTCTGCGGTTGATACCCCTCACCTCACCCCATCACACATTTTCCACAGGACCCGAGGCGGTAGTCCGTCAATGTCTTGCAACATCGTATTGCAAACACGACGAAGATGCCCACGGGGGTCGGTTGCATCGGATGTTCGACGTTCAGCGCTGAAAGACGTACCGCCGTCATCAAGGAATGACGTGAGTGTGGCGTCGATTCGTGTCCAGTACCCGCCCTAAGAACGAGTACTCGCGAGTAGACCCCGCGGTGCAGGAACCCAGGGGTCTCTCTAAGCTTCTTTCCAGAGAAAGATAACAAGATGCGCGTTCCAACCCGGCCGGCTTGCTGATTCGCGACTCAGCATGATGACACTGCGGGCATGGTTAGAATATCTGTGGCACGAGAATGCAATCAGTCTATTATTGGCGGAGGGCCTTCTTACCTCCAAGCAGTCTCGTACATGAACAACAGAGTGACGATCCAAATCCGACAACCGTGATAACCAATCAGTTTCCCCAGATTTTAGCCCTGCAACCCAGCAAATCCCTTCCTCACTGGTCCGCCTGCATGAGCCGCTTGCCCATCACCGGATCCGAATTATAGGTGTCGATCGGCGGTATCTTACCGAGGCTTTCCGCTTGTCGTCTTTTGGACCCGTATTTGTTTCCATGTCACCCCAGGGTGACACTGTATGATGCAGCCAGGGACGCGTTTGTGGGTTCGGCGGGGTTCCGCACAAAGTTTCGCGGCTTCCCCGACTGCCTTTTCCTCCCTGTCCTCTCTCTCTCGTCTTGCCGCTAGGTCCGTCTTGGATAGTTGTTCGTATACGATCATCAGGTGACCCGTATCAGGAATGATCGCAGGGTAAGATGGAAGGGGAGAGAAGGGAAGGAAGCGCGGACGGGGCTGGCAACGACGATGGCCAAGACGGACGCCAGCCGCGTCTATTTGGATGGATATAAACCAGTCTAATCCCGTCGCTGAACAAACGCATCTGCATCCAACTCCAGCTCTATCCCACAATACCAACAACCATCGATCCCAACATACAAGGGGCGTGGCACCATACCTCGAATCCTGCCAAGGTACGTGGGAGCTTTCGGAAAACAGTTTAAAAAAAGAAGAAGAAAAGACGAAGCTAAAATAGGAACCAGGCAACGTCATCTCTATCAACATCAATAATCACACCCGGCGCTCAAGATGAAGACTGCATCCGTCCTCGCCCTCCTAGGCGTTACCTCGGCCACCGCCCAATTCACGAACCAGACCAAGCCTTTTTGGCTCAAGTTTTCTCCCACCAACGATAGCTCTGTCGTGACCTACCTCTCTTCCTGCCACTCGGGCGCCGGCCAAGCCGGTCTCTGCCCGGAGACCGAAGGAATCAGCCACACGCAGTACTTCCTCAACGAGACCCAGGAAGTGTACCAGGGCCACACCATTGGCGCCCTGACCTGGAACCTGCCCATAGGCAACGGGGACCCCATCTCCTCTGGCCTGGACCTCACCCTGCAGCTCGTTTCCAACGGCGCCATTCCCATCTTCTCGCCTGGCGACCGTGCCTTGTTTAACTTCGGCTTCGACGAGAACGAGAAGCTCTTCGTTGCGTCCGTCGCCGACGACTCCAAGGCCGCACCCAACCAGCCCAATCGGTCCCTAGAGGCGTATTACCGCTGGCACGTCTGCTGGACGTACGTCGGCAACTACTTCTACAAGTCCCTCGTCTGGGTCACCGCCGGCTCTCCGTCCAATCCGTAAGATCCATTGCCCACAGCACATTGCCGATGCAAAAAATGCTGACAAAATCACAGTACCTGCTCCGCTGTCGATGTTTACAGGGAGTGGGCTCCTTCGTCCTAAGTGGTACTCCTGATGTCCGAAATGACTCAAGCCTGGCTACGCCTGTAAGGATTCCCGGTCCAAGATCGGTCTCGACATTCCACAATATCCTGCTGCCGTTTTCATATGAGCATTTCCTGTCGTGGTGGTGGGGGTCGTCGTGATGATGATGATGATGATGGGCTGAGAATCCAATACCTAATCTAATCAAAGTTTCCCTATAATTCTCAAAATGCGAAAAGTCCGTCCCCGTCGACCTTTTGAGGTACATGCCGGACGAGTCAATTGGTGTGAGCGTCAGCTGAACGTATGGATTTTCATAATCTGTCGAATAGTGAGACACATTGAATTCGTTGATACCTAATCTGGATTTGACATTAGGAAATGGTCAGGATGTTAAACGAATGTGTTGGTAAGCAAGGTGTTGGGTTTCTGGTGACGAATAAGAGGTCTCAAAAAGGGTCAATTACGCGTGAAGAAGTGTAACTATCAAGAGGGCCGACAGGTTGAGCTGGCGGTGAAAGGGGCTCCCGCAGGTGGGCCCGCGGACGAGCTTGGACCGGTCTCACGTGACCGGTAGGATCGGAGTTAGCGGGTAACTCCGATGGATCCTGACGATAGGCTGGCATTGCAATACTAGTAACTCTCTATTTTAGCTAAATAATAGCTAGCTAGCCTATAGTCTAAAAAGCTTAAAAATATAATAAAAGTCTAAATTATAAAGTATTTAACTTCTTACTATTAATATAATTTCTATATATCTTATATATAAAACCTATTTATTTATCTATATTTTTATCTACCTAGTACTAATAAGCTTCTTTAGTATCTTATTTAGTAATAACTTTATAAAGTTATTAGCTAGGTTATCTATACTATAGACCTATTATACCTTATAAATCTTATAGTATTTATATAACTACTAAAGAGCTATAATATTAATTATAAGTTACTTTTCCTTTATAATACTAAGCTTTAATAAATACTTATATAGTAAGTATAAATTAGTATATATAGTTATAGGGATCTAAAAAACCTTAAGGTAGTTAGAGACTATTACTAGTATAGTCTTAATTATATAAGCTATATTAGCTTTAGTAACTATTATATATATCTTAGAGATAAGTATACTATAGGTGACTCTTTTGTACTTTATAGAGCTAAAATAGATAATATTGCCTATAAGGTTAAAAGTAGTATCTCTACTAGTAGATAGATACTCTTTATTATTACTAGACTTATTAATAAGTATAATAATAAAGCTAAGTTATAATATTAAATTACTATTATTTATAAAAGAGTTATTAATAAATATAAAGAGTTTAATACTAATAAGATCTAGTAGTTAAAATTATAGCCTATAGTTAAGGTTATCTATCTACTACTTAACCTATTAGTTAAGGTTCTTAATTTTAGCTAGGCTAGGTAACTAATACTAGGTAGTAATTAAATAGTTAAAACATACCTTAGGTTAGTAAATAGAGGTAATATATATACCTTAGGTATACTACTTAATATACTACTACTTTATATTAGGCATACTAAGGTTAACTAATTATAGCTTCTTACCTTAATCTTTTTAGTAAAGGGTTATCTTACTATTATTACTAAGAGTTAATATACTACTATTAAAAGTAATAGGCTTATTAACTTTAAGAAATTACTTTAGTTTAGCTATAAAAGTAGCTTCTTTTAATACACAGTTTTTATAGTTAGAGAATAATTTATCTATAGTGCTAATAGTATTATCTATTTATATACCTATTATTATAAATCATTATTTTTAGGTACTAAAATAAGTAGGTAAGGGTTAAAAGTAGATAAATCTATCTAGAAACTCTTTCTATAGTAGTTATTATATATAGCCTATTAATAAGTACCTACTTTAGGTATACTATAGAGTAGCTATTTAACCTCTATAATTATATCTATTGTATAGAGATAGTAAATTTCAAGGAGAAGTTAGGTAAGGATAGTATATACTAATTTAGTTACTAAATAGGTATATACTTATATTATATTGTATAACTAAAGGATATAACCTTATTATAAAAGTAATAGTGTAATAGAGAGTATTACTTATTAGATTATTTATTAGATAGTTAGTAACTAAGTTAAAATTATAGCTTTATTATTATCTATATAATCTTAGATAACTAGTTATAATTTTTTATAGGGTTACTTATTTTTACTCTTAACCTTATATACTAACTATAACTTAAAAATCTATATACCTCTATACTTTTTCTTATTATATTTAATAATAAAAAATATACTGCAGTCTATAAGTCCTTAGATTTTACTAGTATCTAACTATTTAAATAGCTTACTAAGCATAGTTATTACACACTTCTTATATAGCTTAATTAGTAGTATATAGTTAGTATCCTCTTTTGCAGTAAAAACGCAGTTAATTATAGAGACTACAAGCATAACTTCTATAGTAAAAGTTTAAGCTAGATTCTTCCTTAGTTAGCCTAAGCCTCTTCTTACTAGTAGCAGTTATATAGTAACTATAATAGAGTTACATTTAATTAGAGTATTTATAAGTACCTCTACTACAGTAGTTACTAGCAGTCTAGGTTATATAGGATTAATAGAGTCCTCTACTCTATAGGGGTTATACTATAGCTTAACAGCAGTAATAGAGAATTAATACAGTCCCTATAGGGTCTTAATAGTACTACTAATACTATTATTAGTATTTAATTAGTAGGGTCTTTTTTAGCCTTTACTCTAATAGTATACCTTAATAAGTAATTATAGAGAGAGGGCTATACTTACTATAGTATTCGGTCTATTATATACTATAAGTACCTTATTAACCTACCTTTTTATATAAATATTATAAATCTCCTCTATTACTTTTTATATAGCTTCTATATATTATAGGGTTAAGGGTAATAGGGCTAAGTTATTATTAATATAAGGGTATATACTAAAGATTAATAGTATAGGGATAAGGCTATTAAAGCCTATAGTATTATTAATTACTTTTATAGTAAGTTATAAGGTAACTTTAGGTTTAGCCTCTAACTTTATATAGACTATCTTATATGCTTAGTATAGTATTATATAGTACTATTTAACCTTACTAATACTATAATAAGCCTTAATAGAGACCTCTTTTACCTTAATAAATAGTATATAGGTAGTATACTTAAATTTAGCTATGTAAAAATTTAGCTTAGTATCTATAATAATCTAGTCTAGAGGGCTAAGATATATATTAATCTAGTATATCTATAGTGCTTCTTATATATACTCTATAGTAATAAAGTATAAAAATTGTACTGCATTAAAAAAGGTTATACTATTAATAATATAAAGTACTAGTTTATTACTATCTAAGTATATTATAGTAATAAAGACCTTATAGTTAAAGTTATAATTATTATAGAGGGTAAACTTAAACCTTTCTAGAGCCTTTAAATTTAGCTAGTAGTACTAATAAAATTTATTAATCTTTTTAATATTTAAGATTACTATTATATAGCTAGCTTATTAGAGTACTTTATATAGCTAATAAACTAAGAAGTAACTAAATTAGTAATATATTTACTAAAGCTTTATATTAGTAAGATAGTATTATACTATACTACGCTCTAGCTACTTTAAAAGTATTTATAAATAGCTCTATTTATATATTAGTAGTACTATAGTTATACTCTTAATAAGTATATTAGTAAGGTTATTAAATTATATACTATTAGAGTCTATATCTTTTAAGTATAAAAGAAATAGAGTACTAGAGATTATTATACAAAAAGTAAGCTTACTAATAGAGGTAGATATAGTAATAGCTCTAAGTAAATATATTATAATACTAGCCTATTATCAGGATCTATTGGAGTTACCCGCTAACTCCGATCCCACTGGTTACGTGAGACCGGTCCGAGCTTGTCCGCGGGCCCACCCGCGGGAGCCCCTTTTACCACTAGCTTAACCTAGCAGCCCTCTTAATAGTTATATTTCTATATATATAATTAATCCTTTTTAAAACTTCTTATTTATTACTAGAAACCTAATACCTTACTTATTAATACTAATTAGTAATTAAATATAGTAACTACTTATTAAAAGATATTATAGATTAGTAAGGTTTTTTAAGAAGAGATAGAACTACTCTAAACCCTATAGTGGTAGTAGGATAGTTCTATGCTTTCTCCTATATAAATAACTAGCTTAGAATACTATTATAGTAGACTTATAGTACCCCTATAAAGGATACTATAAGTATATAAGCTTGATTTACATAAGTTAACTTTGTTATATTATAAGAAGCTATAACCTATAAGATAATAATTTTTACTAAAAATCATTAGACTATAAGACTATAAAGTCCTATACTTTATATACTAAAATAACTATTAATAACTTACTATTAACTAACTTAATATAACCTTATTAACTTTACCTTTTTATTACTTTAACTTTAGACTTGTGATTATTGTTATAGTTACTTAAAAAGTAACTCTACTAAGCTATTAAATAACTAGATAGTCTAATAGGCTTATGAGAGTATAATAGACCCCCTTCCCCTCCTCTAACTTCTATAATTTTTTTTACTTCTTCTCTCTTTCTAACCTTCTTTTATACTCTTTTTATACTTAAAACATACCTCTAATTACCCTTAAGTAATTAATACTGAGAAAGCCTGTGTGAAGAAGGCTCTTTTTAATAAGTAGCAAGTGCTGCGTGAGGAAGGCTCTTTTTAATAAGTAATAAGAGTCATAAGACCGCGCAAAAGGCTCTTTTTAATAAGTAATAAGTTTAGTATGAAGGAGGAAGGCTTATATTAATAAGTAATACTGCTACTAAGCCCTTAGTAAAGAAAGCAAGTAAGACCCTATTAACTAAGTAGTTACCTATACTACTAGTAGTAATCTCTCTAATATATATATATACCTTCTAGTTTACTAGAAGAAATGCTTATATTTAAGAGGTTATTAGGCTAATAGAAGGTAACTGTAATAATATAAGAAGAAGTAACTGCTACGGAGTGTACTTCTAAGGCTACTAAAGAGACTGCAAGCAAGCGCGCAGTTAGTATAGTATATAGATATTATAAATCTATACCTAATAGATACTATAAGTACGTTAACCTATTGATTTAGGGTATTAAGTACTTAGATTAAATCTTAGAGGGTAGCCTGCTTTCTAACTGTGTTAAGTTATTAGATATAATTATCCTATATTACTTAACTACCTATAAGGAGCAAGGATACTATAGTAGAGATTTATAGTAATAAGTCTATAATAAATTTAAGGATTGGTTTGATGCAGACTTTAATACTGCCTTAAGAGTAGTTATAACTACCTTCTATAACTTTATTATTAGCTGTAGTATATAGGTAATAAAGGAAGTACTTATTATTAATTAGCTTCTTTAACCTTATATTAATAGTACTTTTAATAGGTTCTTTTATTATCTATATACTATAGCTAATAATAAAGTTATAAAAGGTAGTTATGATTACTCTTAAAGCAGTATTAAAATCTATATTAAACTAATCTTTAAATTTATTATAAACTTATTACTATAAATCTCTACTATAATAGCCTTACTCCTTATAAATAGTTAAGTAATATAAGATAATTATATCTAATAACTTAATATAATTAGAAAGTAAGCTACTCTCTAAGATTTAATCTAAATACTTAATACCTTAAATTAATAGGTTAATATACTTATAGTATTTATTAGGTATAGATTTATAATATTTATATACTATACTAACTATATACTTACTTATATACTTACTTATAGTCTCTTTAGTAGCCTTAGGGGTATGCTCTATAGTAGTTATTTCTTCTTATATTATTATAGTTACCCTCTATTAGCCTAATAAGCTCTTAAATATAGGTATTTCTTCTAGTAAACTAGAAGGTATATATATATATTAGAGAGATTACTACTAGTAGTATAGGTAACTACTTAGTTAATAAGATCTTACTTACTTTCTTTACTAAGGGCTTAATAGTAGTATTACCTATTAATATAAGCCTTTCTTCTTTATACTAAACTTGTTACTTGTTAAAAAGAGCTTTTTATGTGGTCTTATAACTCTTATTGCTTATTAAAAAGAGCCTTCCTCACATAGCACTTACTACTTATTAAAAAGAGCCTTCTTTGTATAGGCTTTCTTAGTATTAGTTACTTAAGGGTAATTAGAGGTATGTTTTAAGTATAAAAAGAGTATAAAAGAAGGTTAGAAAGAGAGAAGAAGTAAAAAAAATTATAGAAGTTAGAGGAGGGGAAGGGGGTCTATTATACTCTCATAAGCCTATTAGACTATCTAGTTATTTAATAGCTTAGTAGAGTTACTTTTTAAGTAACTATAACAATAATTACAAGTCTAAAGTTAAAGTAATAAAAAGGTAAAGTTAATAAGGTTATATTAAGTTAGTTAATAGTAAGTTATTAATAGTTATTTTAGTATATAAAGTATAAGACTTTATAGTCTTATAGTCTAATAATTTTTAATAAAAAATTATTATCTTATAAATTATAGCTTCTTATAATATAATAAAGTTAACTTATATAAATTAAGCTTATATACTTATAGTACCCTTTATAGGGGTATTATAAGTCTACTATAATAGTATTCTAAGCTAGTTATCTATATAAAAGAAAGTATAGAACTATTCTATTACTACTATAGGGTTTAGAGTAATTCTATCTCTTCTTAAAAAACCTTATTAATCTATAGTATCTTTTAATAAGTAGTTACTATATTTAACTATTAATTAGTATTAGTAAGCAAAGTATTAGGTTTCTAGTAATAAATAAGGGGTCTTAAAAAGGGTTAATTATATATAAAGAAGTATAACTATTAAGAGGGCTGCTAGGTTGAGCTAGCAGTGAA
The DNA here is from genome assembly GCA_016618095.1 of Colletotrichum echinochloae. Classification (NCBI taxonomy): domain Eukaryota; kingdom Fungi; phylum Ascomycota; class Sordariomycetes; order Glomerellales; family Glomerellaceae; genus Colletotrichum; species Colletotrichum echinochloae. Next base: position 4,913,935 of record JADEZT010000004.1, read on the forward strand.
AGGGGCTCCCGCGGGTGGGCCCGCGGACGAGCTCGGACCGGTCTCACGTGACCGGTGGGATCGGAGTTAGCAGGTAACTCCAATGGATCCTGACGATGGGCTGGCATCGCAACAGAATGACCTAGGTCAAAAGGAAGCGACTGTCATGATTGGTAGATGCCTGTCTCAACAACCGAATCTGTATCGTTCATCTCCAGGCCAAGGCAGCAAACATAGTCTCTGTGGGACGTCGGCATCTCTCTTCGGACGTATTGTCGGACGATGCAGCTGCGAACCATCCCGTCTTGAGTGACGATCTTCAATTAGCTACTGGACTCGCTTCGCTCCGCCCGCAACCTACCTTCTCCTGGGTTTCGCAGGTCCACATAACACGTCGTCATGGCGGCTGCGGGTGGCACGTTGCGATGGAGGAAGGAAGTGATCCTTCATCCGCTTTTCGGTGCCTCCACTTAGGACTATGCCCAAGAATATACGGAGGTCTACAGGGACGAGCCATGACAAGAGGCAACGAGGGTGACAACGATAGCGCAGGTGGGAAGGCCGGTAGGATTCCGTCGAGTGTACCAAAACGGGAGGGCCAGGACACCCGCGCGGAGGGGCTGCGAGACGGACAAACAGAGCTTAGTGAAGCGATGCCCGCATCCGGAGCGGCTCGGCCGACGGGCTATTGGTGGTGAGTGCAACTTGTTTCCATATGTACATATGTACGGATACGGGAACGATGAGCTGCGCATCCCTTAGATACAGATGCCCGATGGCGTGGAGATCTGGTGTCTGGAGTGCTGTATGGAATACCATCTGCTTCGCCTATAAAGCAGTTCAGGACTCTCAGTTCGGGCAGCCGTAGCCCGCCCTCTCTCCATCATCAAGTTCCAGAACCAGTTCAGAGCCAGGCTGGTGCTCCCAATCACTCACCTATCCACAAGATATCACCAACACTGTTCAAATGCCCGGCCTTCCGACAGCCACAGATGAGGAGATCGGCTTCCAGCCACCCCCCTCCGCACCTCTCATCAACGTACCGGGCTCTGTTCCGGGATGGGCCTCGAAGGGCCGAATGTGAAAGGCCCTGCCGCCGATGGCCGGTGAGCCTATCGGCAGCGGTCAGGGTGCCATCATCCACTTCAACCCGGTCATCATCATCTTCATGTCCCTCATAAAGGCCGAGGATTTGTCCCAGGCCGTTCGCTCGGCCAAGGAAAAGATCCCGGAGTTTATGGAGTCCATGGAAATCTCGGATGCACAGGGCTTCTTCGTCTTTGCAAACAAGATGCTCAAGTGGACGCCGACTGAGAACGTCGAGGCCAAGGACATATACGACATCCTCTGCCTTTTCTATTTCATTCTGGACCAGGAGCCGCTGCTGGGCCTGCAGACACCCATCCACCCGAGCTCCGTCGGACAGCCCCTGAGCCCACTGTCCAGCTGGATTGTGGTGTTTGCGCAGCTCATTGGGCTCTTCATGGATACTCCCGCGTCGATCAATGACAAGACGTTCCAGACCTTCGTTGACTCGCCAAAGTATGCTCTCCACGAAGCAGTGATCCCTCGGGGCGGCTTCCACACCTTCAACGACTTCTTCTCTCGACACCTGAAAGATGGGATGAGGCCCGTCGCTGAAAAGGACGACGAAAGGGTCATAACCTATCCAGCAGACTGTACCTACGACAACTCCGTCCCCAACCAGAGCATTGTTGATATACAAGACACAGGCATCATCGAGATCAAGGGGCTCCCGTGGACGATCGGCACCTTGCTGCAGGGTAGCCAGTTTGCTGACCACTTCAAGGGGGGCGTGTGGATGCATGCGTTTCTCAACACATTCAATTACCACCGTCAGCACGCCCCCGTCTCTGGCAGGGTGATTGAAGCCAAGAATATACAGGGCGCGGCCTATCTCGAGGTCGATCAGCAGTGCCGGCCCATCCGCAAGCTCTTCTTGACGGCCAAGGACATAGAGAAGGATCCCAAATGCAAGCCCGAGGCGCCCGATTCGGCGGGCTACCAGTTTCTGCAGACAAGGGGCTTGGTGGTGATCGAGAACGACCTGCTCGGCAAGGTGGCCGTGTTGCCGATCGGCATGGCCATGGTTTCCTCGGTCAAGCTGTCGGTGCACGTGGGACAGGAGCTGAAGAAGGGCGACGAGATCTCGACCTTCTTGTTCGGCGGGTCAGACATCATTTGCGTGTTTGAGTCGAGAGCCGGCCTGAAGCCCGAGAACTTTGTCCCTTCGCCCAAAGGCGACTACTCCAGGTATGGAACAGTGCTGGCGAGGGCTCCCGGGCATGGCTCGAACGGGAACTCCAACGGACACCACTGATTGGCCTGGGTCAAGCTGTTTGATTGAAGTCTGTAGTACTGGCACTGGTAGTTGAGCCTTAATGACAATGGAAGTGAAGATTCCTTCGGCGTCCACCGTGCCCTCGAGGTGAACCTTACAACGGGGGATCTCGGGGTGTCCGTGGTCCCAGACCATGATTATACTGCACTGTTCGTGCCCGACAGCAAGATATCGGCCAAACCCGTTTTTTTTTTTTAGGCACCCGCCACTTGCGACATTTCTCTCCGAGTTCAGAGTCGTGGTGCCCGTTTCTGAAACGAGACCAGGTCGGCGTAGACCAGACGGGGACGAACGCACGGGAAGGAGAAAAAGCGAAGATGCGGACCGACCCGTACCCATGATACGACTGGCTTTTCGTGCAAAAAGCGGTGACTGCAGGGGGAAAGAGGGGGTTTAAGAGTGACGCGATGCGAACGGGGGCATGGGACTCGTATTCAGGGGTACTGAATGTCAGCCTCGAGAATAGATCCGATGCGAATTGGATGGCTGGGAAAATGGAGTCATGTCGTGGTTGGGTGACGTTGCAAAGTGTCGCTTGCGCTTGTGCAGCAGCTTGACGTGTCCGACGGTGGGACGCCGCTTTGATGCTGGAAGTTGTATCCGCAGGCTGCTGCATTTGTTTGCTGGTCCCTGGCTCCGTTATCGAAGCGGTAGGTGGCGGCTTTGCATGTGACTCACTTGCCCCCGAACCCGACACCTACATCTCTCCGTTTCTTTTCCGATGTTTTGTGATGTGGGAATAATATCAACAAAACCGAACGCTTTTGAAGTGTAAACAAAACAAGTTCGGTCAAGACCCCCAAGTCAGACTGCGCTGGCTTGCTTGGTTCATCCTAGGTAAATAGGTAGGTAGGTACCTGATCAACCCCAGCCACCGGATTGTTTAATTGAATTGGAAACCTAGCTCCCAGTGGATGCATCTCACGTGTAGATAGGAGCTCCAACCAATGGATAAGATGCTGACCGTCGCCGTTACAGGGGTGTGTGGCGTCGAGCAAGGCTTTGTTACCCCGCGCAACCACATCTGGCCGGGTCGGGTTCCAAGTATCAGCGCGCAGACCTGCAACCTGCTCTTGCTGGTGAGCTCACAGACGGCGCGCAACCCACTCACTTTTGCTTGGGAGAGGAAGCCTGGTCCCTCTCTCACACACACACTTCCTCCTCCCCTTCCGCGCGGATACCAACAGTAGTTTACCCTGAGGTCTGTCCCGGAAATATTCCTTTGTTTAATTTTCATGAAGCAGAGTTGTGTTTTCTTTGCTTCGTGCATTCCAGCGCATCTTACACCAACCAACACCAATATCCTCCACTTGCGTCCGGACCGCTCCCCGGCTGCCTCAATTTCTTCAAGACAGCATATTCCCCCGGGGTCCCTTTCCGAATCGAGTTGGCTACGATATAAAATCACCAACGAACAACCTGCAGTCCTCAACCCGGACCGTACTAGCGACTGAAAGAACTTATTGCCCGTCGTCGCCATCATGGCGCCGGCAAATGGGTACTCGGCGCCGGGCGCCGCTTCGTACGACTCCAACACAATGACAGTCGGCGACGGCACCTGGGACTTTGAGAAGAACACTTTCCTGCTGCCCAACCTTGTTGGTCTCAACTTCGAGACGATGCAGTATAATGGTGAGCATCTATCTGCCGTGGGTGAAGCCTCGGCCGTCAATGTCAACTAACACGCTTGCAATCTAGGCATGGGCAATCGCTTCTCGACAGTCGCCCAATACCATACTCTAGTACTCGCCCACGGTGTCATGGCTGCCATCATCTTTCTCCTGATCGTTCCGGTTTCTGTCTTCATAGCCCGCTTCTACACGGCGAAACCTGGTTACGCCATACCCTACCATGCTCAACTGAACATCCTTGCCGTATTTATGCTCACTGCCGTCTTCGTCTTGGGTTGGTTCGCGGTAGGTCCCGAACGAAGCTGGACTAACCCGCACCATGCTATCGGCCTAGCCATCTTCATCTTGTTCCTACTTCAGATCATTGGCGGTCGACTCGTGCGAAACATCCGGGGGCGCTCGATCCGGAAGATGTTTCATCGCTGGAGCGGGAGGCTCATTGCGCTGCTCGGCATCATTCAGGTGCCTCTCGGCCTGACGCTCTACGGCTCGCCCAAGTGGACCTTCATCCTCTACTCCCTCTGGTTGGCTTTCCTGCTGCTCGTCTACTTCGTTCTCAGTTATCGTGCCGAAGGCGCTGGGCGTGGCCGCGAGACCTACATCAGCGGCGGCCGCTCCGAGGGCCCGAGCGGCGTCACCGAGTCGGAGTACTACAGCGATGTATACACCGAGAAGTCCAAGGGTCACAAGTGGTTGGCGCCCCTGGCGGCTGGCGCTACCCTCGCAGCACTGCTCAGCCGCAAGAAGTCCAAGGACAAGGACAAGGAAGCCAGCCGGGAAAGATCCAAGTCAAGGAGCCGCAGCCGCGGACCGGAGGTCGTTGGTTCTAGGCGGGGATCGGCCAGTTATCTTACCTCAAGAAGGGGTTCGGACACCTACCTCGAAGACGAGAAGTTTACCGAGGTGGACTCTCGACGGGATGGCAAGAAGTCTGGGGGCGGGTTCGTGTCGAAGCTGCTCGGCTTCGGCGCAGCCGTTGGTGCGGGAAAGCTAGTCTCGAACCTCTTCAAGCGGAAGGAGAAACAGCCACGCGACGAGGAATATTCCGCAGTATCGGCAGAGACCCCAGGACGGCGCCCAAGCCGAAGCTATCCTGCCACCAGCGAATACACGGATTACACCGACTGGACCGAGGACACCCCGCCACCCAGACGTGGGCCACGCGACGGTTCCAACCTGCCACCCCCTGGAGGACCAACAGTCGCAGCCGCAGCTCTCAGTGCCGCCGAACCGCGAACGAACCCGCCTCCGCATGCAAGAACTCGATCACAATACAGCTTCGAGGATTCGGAATATTCGTCGTACGTCAGCCCTTCAAGACGGAAAGACGACCCACCCGCTGGTCCCGTAGGTGCGGCCGGGAAGGGCATCCTGGCCGGCTTGGGCCTAGGATGGCTCGCTAAGAAACTGGACGACCGAAAGTCCAAGCGCGCAGAGGAGCAGCGACTCCGTGATCAAGAAGATATGAGATCAGGAATCACGGGATCGAGGTACACGGGAGATGGCTTCTCATCTCCGTCGCATGACCGGAGAGGATCTCGCCGTGCCAGTGGACGTCGTCCGAGACCGCCCATGTCGGCTCTGAGCACCGAAATCACAGAGATGACTGGATCTTCCGAGTTGGAGCCTCGGCCTCCCGGCACAGGCTACGGGGGGCCGCCGATGCCACCCCTATCTGCGGGACCCCCACCACCACCAATGACACCCACTGGGCCTGGTGGATATCCTATCTACCCTGTTGGACACTCTCAAACAACGTCAAGACATGACGCTATCGATCCAATCGCTATGCCTCCAATGCCTCCCGACCCAGCAGGCATACTCCACCGCGAGTCGGAGAACGAAGTTTACATGTCACCTAGCGAACGACCTCGTCGGCGGGACTCATCCAAACGCAGGAGAGCTGGGGAAGAGGCGGCGGCTGCGGCAGTTGCATCGGCCAGCGCGCTCGCAGCGGCAGAGGACCGCCGCCGGGCTCACTCTGAGCGCTCGCAGCCTGTGAGCGTCAAGGTCAGAGTCCACGATGACAAGGATAGAAATGTTACGCTGCGGAGGTTGACGGAGGAGGAGGCCGCTGCGACGAGGCGCGGCGAAAGCAGACGGAGACGTGGCTCACTAAGTAGTTTGTCCGGAATCGAAGTCGGCAGCAGCCGACGATACCGCCGCGACTCGAGCCAGAGACGAGCCGAGTCGGCAGCAGAGCACGCAGTCGAGGCCGGAGATAACCTGCCGCCGCCGAATCCCGCATTTGCCGCAGGCAGGAAACCCAAGGACTCGGCGTACTACTCTGGAGGTCCGCCGGTGCAGCCAGCACCCATGGCTGGTGCGGCTGTCTCTAGTATAGGCAGCGAGAACACTCATGGTACATGGAGCCAAATGAGCCCCTCGCCCAGCGCACCACAGACTAACCCTGTTGGGTCCGCAGCAGCTGATAACCGTCGGAGAAGGCGACAAGAGCGCAGGCGGAGTAGCGCGAGCCGGCCGACGGGGGTGGACATGTTCGATTAACCCGAGAGAATTTTGCCCGACGACGGAGACTTGACGTGGACGTCAGGCAAGCGATGACCGATAACGAGCAAACGAAAGACGAAACACGACGGACGGCCCACGAACGAGACGATGAAGCTTGATGTGAGAGCTCCTCGCCCCCTCTACCAAGGCGGGTAAGTATGACCGACGGTGGGGTACGACTTCGCGCATCGGAACAGCCAAAAGAATGCATTGGGTTGGCGAAACCTGTCGCAATTCGGAGCGACAGGCCCGCAAGGAGTTTATGGGTTGTGTTTCTGTTTACCTTTTCTTCACCCCTTCTTGATCCTCGAGAACGGGCATTTTTACTAAACGTAGGAGGCCGGAGTATATTACGGTTCCTTTGCGACTCTCACGAGTTTGGGGACGGGAGGCAAGAAGAATCGATGGCCTGTGATTTTTGTTTTGTACATGTATGAAGGAGTACACAGACCACTATCTCGACGGACAAATGTATGAAAGAATATCGCAGTGGGAAGTTGTGGGTATAATTGGAAAGCTTCATCACCATCTCTAGTCCCGTCTATTCATCCACTCGCCTTGACTCTCGTCTCTATGTGTGTGTGTGTGTGAACTTATGAATAGACCTTCACTCTTGAACCTGCGTGTAGATCAGAATACCAAGGTGCTTGAAATGCATGATTTGCTCGGCCGCGTGCCGTGCCCTTCTGAGCAGGCGAGGCTGCGTCTTGTATATCGTTGTTTGCCACATTCATAACTCCTTCCCCCTTGCCGATTCTCCTCTCGCGTTCTAAGGTGATGATGATGATGATGATGAAAGGAGAAAGACCTTCCGTCTCCACTGTGTTGATCCCTTAACTGCGTGCGCAACGTCCCAACATAACAATCTTGGCCCAAGAGAAAAAGTGCAAATAAAAACCAAACAATTCTGACAGTGCCCTTTCTTTCCCCCTTGGTCATTTCGTGAGCCCAAACTCCTTGCATGTTTCCAAAGCCGTTGATCCAATTTGGGGGTTGGGTAGCTGATATGATCGATGGTTGCATGTGTTCCACCTTCCAATTCCCTGACAAAATCCCAACGCCAAATGAGTGAAACCTCCGAGTACCATTCTTCTTTAATACTCAGCACCTCCAAAACTCTTGTTCCTTGTGAGGGTCGCACGCTTGATACTGGCCCGCGGAAGATGCTCATAGCTCTTATTGCGGCTTCGAGCCGTTCCTGGGCGGCTTCCCGAGTTGCCCTCGCCCTCGCCTTCCTCGGCGACGATCATGGCGTCCGCCGGCATCGAGGCGCTCTCCTTGATACTGGCTACAAAGAAGGACGACACCAGCACGGCGATACCGCCAAGAGCCAAGACGATGGAGATGGAATGGTCACCTGGCGTACCGCGAGGCTTCTGCCAAATTCGAAAGATTATGCTCGAGCCGACGGTAGCAATAATCTGGGGCGCGGCGATAGCCATGTTGTGGATGCCAAGGATGACACCCGCCTGGTCTGCCTCTTCGCCGTCATTCAATTCCAAATCGGCTACGGAATCCAGAGAGGGCGACGCCGGGCCCTCTGCGTCCCCGCTGGCGCTGAACTGCCCTAGCTTCGCTTGTCGGATCTTTGCATCTCTTCGGCTAATTTCGGCGCTAATAATTGCCCAGGGCGCCCAGAGAGTCATTGCCCAAGTGATTCCTACCAGTCCAATCAGGGCTGTCGCTGCCTCTACGGTGCGCACGATGACGGTGCAGAACATGGCGCCGGAAAAAAGAACCAGAGAGGCGAACCAAGCCCGCTTGAGGGTAAACCCAGGGATCTGCAGCTTGTCGAGCCATGATGACTTTTCATTATCAAAGTCCGCACTGTCGGAGTCTCCTTGGAGGTCGTCGATCGGCTGGCTGTCGTAGGTAGGGGCGACGAAGAAGGGGAGGAAGACATTGGTGAGCAAGCTAACAACAGAGTTGATCAGAAGAGCAAAAGTTCCGATTCGGGTTGCGCGTTCGTAAAGTAGATCCAGCTCTTCCGGGCTCATATGAGGGTTGGCCTCCAGGTACGGCTCGACGTAAATCTCACCAATGTACGAAGAAGTGTAGAAGAGAAGAGGAAAGAAGCCGATCCAGGCGCAGAACTGAACCTGGCAGACTTTCCTGATCTGAGGCGGCAGACGCTTGATAGATGTAAAGATTTGCTTGAAGAATGAAAAGACGCCGGGTTTGCCCATAACTGGCGGGCCCTCGAGTCGTGGGTCGCGTTCCTTGATCAGAGTCGTGCTCACCACAATGGTTGTTGCAAGGGCTATGCTGGCGATAGCACACAGGACCTTGAATTGGGTATCGCCCAGGAACCACAGGTAGGTTGGCAAGTTGATGTAGCCAGCGACGTATCCAACAATGTTTCCGAAACCGGTGATTCGACTGGCCATGGCATTGGCGGCCTCCTGCTGATGGGCGGGCGCGCAGTCCACGATGAAGGCCCTGATGGCAGCTTGCACGGTGTTGATGGCGAAGTCGAGGACATAAATACCCACGACGGCGACGCAAATGATGGTATTCTTGACAGCGTGAGACTCAACGTCTACGCCAAAGAGGCCCAATATGCCGGTCACGATTTCCCTAGTCCAAGCCAAGAACATCAGGGAGATGATGGTTGCGACAGCCCCGCCGAGCATGAATGGTTTCCGCTTGCCCCACGGCAGCCGGCAGTTGTCGCTCATCATGCCGACATACGGCTGAACCAGTGTGCCGGTAAGCGGGCCAGCAATCCACACAAGGGCCATCAATGATTTGCTCAGCCCGAGGGAGAGTAAGTAGGGGGACCCGTTGGAGAGCTCGACAGACCATGCGATTTGTAGACCGCCGATGCTGATTGTAAGAAGAATCAGATACCATACGCTCTTTGTCTGCTGAAGATCCTCCTCATTTTCCTCAACCGTGTTACCGTCGGTAGAACCTTCGTCGTCATCGCTGGTCGGAAATAGCAACGGCGATCGCTCACTGGCTCTCTTGGGGTCCGGTTGCGCAGACTGGGTGCTCTGCTCGATGGAGGGCATCGGGCGACTCCTCCTGGGAGAATGAGACTGAGACGGAGGCATCTTGGATCGATCGAGACGTCAAGCCGTGGCAACCTTGTTGATGAAGCGGTTTGTCGAAGACGGTGTTCAGGCAAGCCCACGAGCGGGGCAACCTGGGGAGATGGGCGTCGGTTGTTGAGAAGGAGGCGTCAGGTTGGCCGATAAATCAATTCCAGAGCAGAGCGCAGTTTAAAGGGGGATTGCGATGCGCAGCGATGAGGAAGAAGGTTAAACGTGGTAAGAGCAGATGAAGGAGAGAAAAAGTTGTTAGGTGGCCGTCACGCGGTCAAGTAGGAGGATGCCACGAGACCCCCGGACACGGGCTCTCGGTACGGGGTGATTTGATTTCTGACGATGACAGAGCCGGCGGCAGGACTTTGCGTCATTCGCTGGCTGCAACTGCGCCCTGGCGGAATGACCTACGAAATGGTGGAGGTCGGTTCCTGATTGAGCCCGGGCTATGCGGTTAAAGGCGGGTGAGGGCGAATGAAAGCAAGTACCGATGGTAGAGGTGGTGTGCTAGGGTTGCGCCTGTATGTCGATGTACCTAACGCCAAGGTAAGAAGATGCCTGGTATGGCAAAGTTCGAGGCTTGTCAGGTCGAGTAGCGGGTGGCGGGAGAGCGGCAGGTGAATGCACCGTGGGGCTTCGGCGCTGATGGAAAACCCAAGGGGCGGATCGCAGCTCAACGGGTCGCAGGAGGCGAAAGGAAACGCAGATTGTCGACGGGCAACGGACTAGAGGGCGTCCAGGTGCATCCGTGGGTCCGGCGAGGCGAGGGGGGCGACACTGAGCAGGCAGGCAGGCTAAACTAGGTAGTGTACAAGCAGTATCACGTTGGGTAGGTATGGATGGGCTTGTCGGCTAGACACTCTGGACGCTACACGTGTGGCTGGCTGGCTATCTTTATAGCTGGTGGTGGTGGCGGTGACGATGAGAATGGGGGCAGGGCGAGTGAGGGTCCAGACACGCGACGATGAGAATAGAGGGGGAGGGTAGGGTGGGGGGGGGGGGGAGCGGGTGCTTGTAAGTATTTATTCCCTTGGGATGAAAGTCAGTCAAGTGGTAGAAACGATCGAATCTTCCATGGCGGCCCAGGTGCCGCAAGAGGGGGGAGAAGGGGCCGGACAGACCTGGTACCCGAGACTTGAAGCCAAGTCACGATGGCATCGCACAGTGACGGTAAAAGAGAAGAGACCCTGCTGCCAGGCAGGCATATCCTATCCTCTGTTGCCCGTGCTCTGCTCTGCTGTGCTCAAGGGTGCTGCCCCCCCCGCACTCTCTACGTCATGCCCGTAGCTCCTTCTCCCGCCCGCCCCATTTGCTCCTATCTTTTTAAGGGTATCTCTGGTTCCCAAGCGGACCGCCCACTATTTACTGCATTCGATACCTGCACTACCGAAGAAGTCCTGCACGGCGACGTTGTGATTCTGTCATTATTGAACCTAGGGTGACGGTATAGAAAAAAAAAGCCATCAACTAAAAAATGAAAAAAAAAAGTTAACAGACTAGGTAGGGAAACATAGCCCCCCTCTGGAGAATCTTTACGTGTAACCTCCATCACCTTAGGTACCTACTATGGGTTCCATTCGTGTGCAAGCCTCGTGCGCTGTGCATAAGCCCTCCTCGGGCAGGCCAGGTAAGGTACCGTAGGGCATAATCTCACCATCTCACGTCGAATAGCAGCCCCCCCCCTATAGTCGCGTGCGGCACAAATGTCCGTCTCTGGTAGATCAGCTCTCCTCGCGAGGGATCTTGATCCAAGTGCAAAGTGTCAGATGCCTTCCCGGCATTGCACCCACCATTCACGACGCTCTCAGCTTGGACGGACGTCTACAAACCATTTTCACTGGACCTCTTACGGTCCCCCCAGACCACCCCATCCGGGCCTCTGCTGGGGGTGAAGGGGAGGGACGGACAATGGGGTTGGGGTTCGGCTACGTGGGGCCTGGTTCGCCCGAGATTCTATCCGCAGAAATCTAGACCTCTACGTGTCGGAAGGAACAAGCACGTGCCATGGCTGATGAAGTCATGCTTGCTAGCGGGCTTCCAGCATCCTTTTCCCTGTCTCGTTCCCTTGCCCTTCTGATGCAATAACTGGCATAATCCCATATATGCAAAAAGCGGGTGTTTTCCAAACACCTCAAGCGTCACTGTCAGGTATTCCATCCCACTAGGCGTTTCCAATGTGGTAAGCATCCTGGTCGGTGCATCCCATGACTTGGTCTAACCACATTCGAGAGCTACAGTACGACAACTGCTGTCTGTGTACTCGGTACTTCGACATCGACGCTTGGCGCTTGACTTTCACCTTTAGCCAGCGACACCTGCCCATGCTCTATGTAGCACTACCACCCCGCCAAGGCTACGCAACCAAGCTGCCAGTCAAACTGCCAGTCAAACTGCCCGGCGACCAATCATCGCATGCCAAGATAGCCACCTAAAGCCATTGTTCAGCCTCCGACCAGTGACCCGGCTCCCTGCCGTGGCCTGCATCAATACATCCTCCAGTGGACACCTACACTGAACCCGGTGCCTATTCTTCGCATTGGATTGCCATTGAAACCTGGCAATTATTCCAAAAGCTACCTTTTCCTCTTGTTGCCAGCCCACGAAGTTCCGCCGACCCGAACCCTCCTCCTCCTCTACGCGGCGCCCGACGAGCTGGCCTGTTCATGATCGCCATCTGCCACCTTCAGAGCTCACGCGCGAGCCGCCGGCCAGCCTGCTTCCCTCTCGATTCTGGATCTTACTCCGTCACCAACCCGTGAACGCCGAACTCGCCGCAAACCCGATCCTTCAACATGGTATCGGCGTCGGATATCGCGGGAACGGCCCTGCGCCTTGTTCGTATGTATTCTCGACACTCTCTGTCTTTTCTGGCTCAGATGCACAAACTGACACCGCTTTGCCAGAACGCGCCGCCGAAGAGGGCGACCCTGAGAGTATGCTGCCGACCGATTCCTTCTAGCCTTTGCGCGCCCAAAGACGATTGCGACTGACTTTATAACGCAGGCTCCGATGGCTCCCAAAAAGAAATCTTTACGGCATGGGCGCTCTTCATCTCCATCATGCTTCTCATCATCGCCTTTCTCACAAGTTACTTTCTCCAAGAAAGAAAGATCGAAGCCGTCCACGAAACGGTCATCTCCATTTTTGCAGGTTTGTCCCCTTCGTTTCGCTCCTACTTGCTCGATAGCACCTAACACCTAGTTGCGTAGGAATGACTGTCGGCCTTATGTTGCTCGTTAGCCCAGGCGATTCGATTCGAAACCTCATTAGCTTCGACTACCAAATATTCTTTAACCTCCTGCTACCGCCGATCATACTTGCTTCGGGCTACGAGCTACACCAGGCCAATTTCTTCAGGAATATGGGCACCATCTTGACCTTCGCGTTTGCCGGAACGTTTCTGTCGGCTGTCGTAATTGGCCTCATCCTCTGGCTCTACGCCCTGACCGGGCTTGAGTCCATGAGCATGTCGTTCGTCGACGCCATTTCTGTTGGCGCAACTCTATCGGCTACCGACCCTGTGACCATTCTGGCCATTTTCAACTCGTACAAAGTCGATCCCAAATTGTACACCATCATTTTCGGCGAGTCGATCCTCAATGATGCCATTGCTATCGTTATCTTCGAGACGGCACAGAAGTATAAGAAAGGCGATGCGTCCAAGCTTGGTTTCTTGAGCTTCTTTGAGGGTATTGGCATCTTCTTGATTGTCTTCTTCGGTAGTATGTTGATTGGCGTGCTTGTGGGTGTTATGATGGCGCTGCTTCTGAAGCTCACTTACATTCGGCGGTACCCCAAGAACGAAAGCTGTCTGGTTGTGTTGGTTGCATATGCAACGTATTTCTTCTCTCACGCTATCCACATGTCCGGTAAGACTTTCGCGCCCCCCTCCCCTCTCTTCTCGAACTAGAAGAACTAATTGCTGACGGCCTCATAGGCATTGTGTCTTTGCTATTCTGCGGCATAACTCTGAAGCACTACGCTTATTTCAATATGTCTCGGCGCACCCAGCTTACGACCAAGTTCATCTTTCAAATTCTGGCACAGCTGTCGGAAAATTTCATCTTCATCTATCTCGGTCTTGCGTTATTCACCGACAATGCCTTGCAGTTCCGGCCTCTCCTCATCATCATCACTGTCTGTGCAGTTTGTGCAGCGCGGTGGGTGGCGGTGTTCCCCTTGTCCCGACTTATCAACTGGGTCATTCGTTACAGGGCCCGCCGGAGAGGCGGAGATGTGAGCGATGAGCTTCCTTACAACTACCAGGCCATGATTTTCTGGGCTGGTCTTCGTGGAGCGGTCGGTGTCGCCCTTGCGGCTTTGCTCACCGGCGAAAACTCGTACGCACTGAAGGCCACAGTTTTGGTGGTCGTGGTCCTTACCGTCATTATCTTTGGTGGCACGACTGCGCGCATGCTGGAGATCCTCGGGATCCGAACTGGTGTCGTAGATGAAATCGACAGCGACGATGAGTTTGATATCGAAACCTTCAGCGGCGGCCAATATGCTAAGCGCACGGGCACTGGTGTCGGCTACAATCCTCGACAGAACGGCAGTCTCTCGCTGGATAACATCAGGTCTGGCAATGGCACTCGGCCTCCGGCGGGAGGAGAACGCAGCAGTTACGTTTCCGGCTCACACTCGCCGAACCCAATCAAGAGGCAGGGGAGTCTTAGCCGCAAGAACTCGGAAATCGAGAGAGCTGATCTCCTGGGCCGCAGCGGCAACACAACGGACTCGGACTTGGAAAGCGACATCGACACGTCGGACCTCCCACCTCCGGCCCGTTACGAACCTCGCCGGAGAAGCCCGACCATCCCTGGTACCTCGCAGTCAGCAGGTTCCAGCGGCCTTCTCGCGCAGGCCGAGCACACAAATGCCGTTCCCGCCGCGGTCCAACACGTCTCGGCGACATCTGCCATTAGACAACTCTTTAGCCACGGCGCCGAGGACGCGGCTGGTTTATTCAGACAGCTGGATGAGGACTATATCAAGCCAAAGCTGCTGCTCGACGGGGGAAACAGCAGCCGGGGGAACGGACCTGGCCCGGGCCCGGGCCAGGTATAAGGTGCTTGTCTATGAATGACTTTTCTATGTGATGTTGGTTTTTTGTGCAAATGCCGTTCCAGGCTGGTTGGTGGGTTTTCAGATATACAATGTCCTCCTGGGCGATACTTAGGCATCACGGCGGCGTTCTAGAGGCGTATACCATAGAGCTGGCTGGGTCTTTCCCCTGAATACATGCTACGTTTTCCCAATGGTAAACCTGATGAAATTGCTATGCATCGGTCACCGCCCGTTGTGCACGTGCTTCTTCCGTCCGACGGCGATGCCACAGTTCTCTACGGTGACGAGACGCTGGGGGAACACAGCCAGACCGGCATCGAAGGGACGACTTTACATCGTCTATCAATATGATGATGTTGTATAGACCAACAGGTCGGTGTCCGAGTAGATGAGAGAACTTTGCCATCCATCACACCAATCGGCGCAGTCAATGAATGGGTCATGACACAAAGTTGGCAACATAGGTTCAATCACGGACGACCAAAGGGAACAGACAATGAAATGGTTTACTTTACTTTTTGTTTTCCCTCTTGCTTTCGTCTTTTCATTTCATCTTTTCCTCATGGGGAGCTTATCTCGTCCACCATCTAATAGTAGGTAGTTCGTTCCCCAGCATAGCTGCTGCAACAGCCGCCGCCGTCTTGTCTTTCCGGTTCGCATTAAATAAATAAAAAAGTGATATGTACGTACAACCTAGGGTTGCTAGGATGCTTTTTCTGCGTCAAAGCCTCTCCGCTGACAGCGAGAATCTCACAATTGGTGGGGTGTTTTGCTTATTATGTACATTTTCGTCTGCTCGCGCTCCCAATGTTATCCCGTCCTCTTGAACGCCGTCTAACTCGCAAAAACGAAGTGTTTGTTGGCGGGACGGGGCAGCGAACGGCGCGACACTGACACCCTGATATTTCCATCCCCTGTGGGCATCCGTCCGCGCCCTCCGCGGCTCCTTCTCTAGGCGTGGTCTTTCTCGCCACATTCTTGGCGCTCATCGCCGCCCCCTTCATTGGCGTCAAAGTTCGTCTGCCTGCAATGGCTTTGGTACAGGTGTTGCCGGTAAAAACTAGCTCCCGTTATACAGCTCATGTGGTGGGTGTGGCAGATGGTGTCGCGCTGCCGCTAGCTTGGCGTTGCTGCTGAGCCTGTGGTGCAGCCTGTTGGGCTTGTTGCTGTGCGTGCTGTTGGGCCTGCTTCTGAGCCTGCTGGGTTGGTTGAGCCTGCTGAGCCTGTCGAGGTGTTGCTGGTGTCTGGGTCTTCTGCAATTGGGGTGTCGAAGCTTTCTGCATATGAGGCGTCGGGGCCTTCGGCATGTGAGGTGTCGACTGGGCTTGCTGCATCTGTGGTGTGGGAGGCTTTTGTGCTTGCTGGGCCATCTGAGGCGTAGGAGGCTTCTGGGCCTGCTGGGCCTGCTGGGCAGGCGTGTGAGGCGTTGCGGGTCTCTGGGTTTGCTGTACTTGCTGCGGCTGCTGCTGTTGCTGCACCTTTTGAGCTTGCTGGGCCTGGGCCTGGGCCTGTTGAAGGTGCTGCGCAGCTTGGGTAGGCTGGGCCGATGGAGGTCGTTGGACCTGCTGAGCTAGATGCTGGGGCTGCTTCGGCAGCTGCTGCGCTGGGGCAGGTTGAGGCGTGTGCTGGGGCTGCGGCGTAGGCTGAGCGCGACCCTGGTGTTGCTGGTGCTGAGCACGCTGCGGTTGGATATGTTGCTGCTGGCCATTCTGTTGCTGCTGATGGTGCTGCTGCGCTTGTTGACCGTGTTGCTGCTGGTGGTGTGCTTGTTGGTGCTGACCGGCCTGAGGCTGCCCATTCTGAGCAGCAGCAGCAGCAGCCGCTTGCTGTTGCTGTTGCTGCCTTAGCAGAGCGGCATACTGGTGAGGGCTGGTGGTGGCTGCAAGGCCGTTAGCAATGCCAGGTGAGGTAGCACCTCCGCTTCCGGCAGCCGCATTCATAGCGTTCTGCGACATGGTCGTTCTCTGCGCAATCATCAAGCGCGTGAGGTATTCCGTAGCAGCTTGACGGACCTGCTCGGGCGTCAGGTTCGGGTTCTTTGCCCTGTATTGAGCCTCTAGGTTGTTCAACTGCACTTGAATACTTGCAGGCACCTGGGCCAGGGGCCGAGGTGAACCTGATGTACCATTGGGCATGTGAAGGCCACTAGCTGGAGGTGTTGATACTCCGGCGCCATTGGCACTATTGATTGACGCCATCATGGCTTGGGCGTTTGCGTAGATGCTCTGTTGGTTGACGCTATTAACGCCATTGACGCCATTGATACCATTCGCAACGTTCACACCGTTCACCGAAGCAGGTCGCATGTTAGGCGGAGAATGAGAGGTTGGTGTGCCCTGGTGCATCTGCTGAGCCTGCTGCTGCGGCTGCGGCTGCGGCTGCGGCTGCGGTTGTTGGTGCTGCTGAGCCTGCTGCGATTGCTGTGGTTGTTGGTGGACCTGTTGAGCTTGCTGCTGGGCCTGCTGCAATTGAACAGCTTGCCGTTGCTGTTCCGAGATACGGCGAGCCTGAAGCATGAGAGTGACGTCAGGCTGCGGGTTGGGCATTGGCATCCTATGCTGGGCCTGCATCGCCGCTTGCATTTGTGCTTGAGGCACTCCATTCATTTGCATGGCCGGAGGTACAAGCCCGCCCATTTGGGCCGGAACACCACCCATGTTGGCTGTCGGTGCTTGCATCGGCATACGGCCTCGGCCGGCCTGGCCGGGTACAGCGAGTTGATTGGGCATGTTCGGACGAGGAATGTTGCCGTTGACCTGCGCCGCGGCGTTTGGCTGCACCTGACCGGGACCAGGAGTTGTTGCAACAGCGACTTGACCTTGCCGCGCTTGCATGGCAATCCTTCTTTGAGTCTCCTGGCGCTGGTGGAATTGGGCCACCTTCTCGGCGAGTTGCTGGTCACGCTCCCACCTCATCAAGCTGTAGTCTCTCGGCGTCTTGGTAGGGCCTCGGGGCTGGGCGGTCTCGTTGGCCTTGCGCATAGCAGCCATCTGGGTGGCATGCTGCTGCTTCTGAGCTGCAGTCTCCCGTTTCTTGGCCAACTTCCTCATTGCATCGATCAGCGTCAAATGCTTCTGGTTGCGTCGCCGCTCAACCCTCAGAGGCGTTGACGGTCTGCGCCTTGCGACCGGCGTCGCGGGCGTAGTCGAGCCAGCAGCCTGTTGCTGAGCGATCTGGTTCTGTTGCATGATGACGCGGTTGGCAGCATCGATCCTATTCTGATATGCCTTGAAGTACTGTGTCTTTTGCATGTCTGTAGGGAGGCCTTCAAGGTTGATCCAACGCTCAAAGCATTCCCATGGCGTCCTCCGCTCTGCCCCCGATGTGAAAACAGACCGCGGAGTGAGGAGACTGGAGATGAGTGACCAATTGTACGAGTACTCGCGAACTAGGCTCCTCAACTCGTCGTCCTCGGGCAAGGTCCACTGTGACGGGCTGCGGCACTCATAGAAGCTCTGCATCGGCATCTGATACTCTGCAGGGGGTCGGAACTGATGGCCCGCGTGAAGACGGTCTCGGATTGACTTCATCTCAGGGTTAAACAAAGCCACGTTGATGTTTTGTGGCGGCAACTTCATCTTCTTGGCAGGTTGAGACCCGAACACCACCTTCTCGTCATCGTCATCTTCCTCTTCCTCGTACTGGTACCGGCTCCGCTTTCTTGGGGGGCCGTCCGATGAAAGCTTCATCTCGCCTTCAACGTATTTGCTGAGCGGAAGAGCGGGGCGGCGCCAGTGCGCATCAGGATCGAACTCGGGGCCAGTGGAATCGAATGCAGGGACCTTGAGTGGCGCTCCGTACATCGGGAGCTCCTGCAGCAGTTGGTCGGCGGTCGGAGAGCTTCGAAGCTCAAACACAATGTCGTCCTCTTCGAGAGCAAATATGGCAGAGGGTGCGACGGTCTCAAGAACCTCCTCATGCAGTTCATCGACGTGCTCGGGGGAGTCGTGGTCTCCAGATGGTACCAATTCGGGTGTTGCTTGGGCATCGGCAACATCCAATACGGCATCGGCCATTGACGTATCAGTCTCGGTGTCGAGCGGCTGAGGCTTCGGCGGGATGTAAGCGGGAACCTGAAGGTCTTTACGTTCTTCCTCGGTCGAAGCAACCCATTCCGCGCAGGCATGTGCAAGATTGCGAGCAGCCGCAAGCTTCCACTTCTTCTCTTCCCTGAAGTCAGTCCTCATCCATTTCATTTCTTGAAGCAAGACATCCAAGTGGGACTCTGGGCGCACAGGCTCCGCGCATCTCTTAGGCTGCCGCAGCGACCATTTGTCATGCTGCTGGAGGTGATAGACGCGGCGGAGCACTCGACATGCCTGATTGTCTTGAATGGCCACATAGGCATCTGGGGTAGAGACCGTCTTGTGGGATTGGTTTAGAATGACCTCGATGGGCTTCATCCACTTTGATGTCTGAGTAAAGCCCTGGACAAAGAGTGGCGTGAAGTAGTCATCCGTGGGAAGAAAGCTTTGCTTCTGCTGACTGGGCACTAGAGACTTATCGGCAGGTCGCTTGGTTTGCTTGCCAAAGACTACCGCAGAAGGTTTGTTCTTGGCTTTCTCTTTCTCCCTTTTCTTGTTTGCAAAGGTCTTTGGCCTGTCGGGAGATTGAGGTGCAGATGTCATTGGCGTAAGTTGGCTGGAGGGTCCTTTGACATCCAGGCCAGTCTGAGTCTTCGTCTCTCCCAAGATTTCGGTAACAGACTTCTGTCTCATAGCGCCTGAGGCGGTTCGGGTAACTGCTCGCTCCGGATCTTGTGGTGTTTCCGGTTGTGCTTGAGATGGGGCCTCGGCCTCGGCTGAGGAGGGTTTAACACTGGTGGCATCTTGTACCTGGACGGAAGGTTTTTCTTCTGTTTGGGTTATGTTAGGCGGATCCAAGTCCATTTTATCTGCGGGTTGGGACTCTTGGCTGTCTGTAATTTCTTTGGCTGCAGCAGGTATCTTTGGCTCAGCCGTCGTAAGAGGAGCATCCTGGGAAATGGGTTGAGTAGATGACGTTATCGGCTCTGGCTCATCGTTTGAAGGTGAGGCGGACACAGCAGGGACGGGAGGTGGCGACGGCTGCTTCGCAACAGTTTCAACTGGCAGTGGTGTTGACTTGGAGTCCATCGCCATGGACTCTTGGAGAAGCTGGGCCTCGGGCCCATCTGGAATCCTGCCATTGAACGAATCGGCATCAGAAGACCGTACGGTATCAGAATCCTTTGCTTCCTCAGTCCCGTCCGCTGCGTAAGCCTCACTTCTACCCTCCACGTACTGAGACCCTTCATTGTCTGGGCTGGTATCTGTGGAAACATCGTGAACAGCAGGGGTCGCGGCTGTTTGTGTCGTCGAGCCTGGTGAAGAAAACCCATCTGCCACCTTCGTGGCATCGGACGGCGGCTTCTCCGTAGGAGCGTTCGTATCATCCGTTTTCTTTGCATCTGGCCGAGGGGGCAGCTGGACAGCCGGTGGTTGGAGGGCGAGTTGAGGAGCAGCGACCTGGGGCGCATCAGCTTGCCGGGAGCCTGCCTGCTTAGAGATGCCACTAGACGCAATACGCACAGGAGAGGAGCCAGGCTTTTCGGCAACAGAAGTACCTGCAGCCTCGCTAGCCTCCTCTCGCGATGCGTGCAGAGGATCGTTGGTGGGAACCGCTGCTGGCGGTGGCGAGGGGACCGAGACGGATACAGCAGACGGTTTCGCAGCTTCGGGTCGAGCCGAAGTCGCTGGCTTCGCTACAGCAGATACCGGCGTCGGGGGCTTCGGTGGAAGCGATGAGGGAAGAGGAGAGTCCGCGAGCATTCGAGGCGACGGTGCGACGCCGTTCGTATCGCTGGTTCCAGCTACAGGCTGTCGTTGAGACGGCGCAGTAGTGTTCTTCGTTTGCGATTCTGTCGAGGTATCTTGCTTAGCGGTAGGCGCGGGGGTTGGCTCCGGTGCGAAAAGGCCAGAGTTGTCGAGGGAGTTCCTCAAGACTTCGTAGCGCAGCTGAGGCCGAGCAGGAACATTCGCTTCGTTGAGCTTCCGCCCTCTGTAAGTCGTGTGTAAGCGACGATCCAGCAACAAACGCAGCCCGGACGCGACCAAATCAAACAGGGAAAAGGGGCGAAGAAACAGGTAATACGTACTGTGAGATGTCGCAGGTCTGCAAGAATTGCAGTTCGGCTGCTGAGGTGGGCGGCGCGTCAGGGTTCGCGAAGTCGTTTGTCGGGAGTGCATCGCTCTCGGTCGCGACAGCGAAGAGCTGTCGGAGCTTCCGCTTCCTCGACGTTACAATTGAACTAAAAAATGTCAACACCACAAATTCGATATCGCCGAGCTTGCAAAAACAAGCGCTATCGAACGGTGCAATTACTTACGAAAATTCATCGCGTTTAGATCGCAAAAGCCTGGAGCGGTCGGCAGGCCCGACCTCAGTCATGTCATGAGCTGCCGCGACATCCGTTTTGGGCAAAAACGGAGTGTCGACGATAGTTTCCGAGCGTCGTAAGGATGGAATCAACGATCAAAATTGATGGAAAGGGTGGTGTTGGGTTGTGGCAATTGATCGCGATTGAATTCTGTCGTGGATGGTCGACCAGAAATTTGTCGGTCTACGGGCGCCGCTGAACGAGTAGGTGATTCTGGAAGTCACAGGCCGGACGGGCAGTTACTAGATTGGGGGGGGTTGATGGAAAAGATTTGTTATCGGATAAGCCAGGCACTGTACCAGCGACAGCCCACCCTTAACAGGACAAGTAGATAAACAGGTGACGCAGAGATGAAGGGCCAGGGGGCGGGAAGGAGAGGGTACAGTGTGCGTAATCTCTCTTGCCAGATAATCTCTCCAATAGGGTCGCCTGGACGGACCAGGCCCTCCAACTCATTGCGGCGCACGCTTCCTTGCAGGTAGCATGTAGGTAGGTAGGTAGGTACCTAGGTTATGGATCATGCTTCTTCCCCAGCGCCCAAGGGCACCCTCTCGAAGAGTGTGAGCTCTTGTCATCTCTCACACTCATTCACTCTCGAAATTCCCCAGGTCCTCATCTCATGTAAGTCCTGCCTGCTACCTACCTACACATACATACGCACCCGGGGGAGAAGCTAGTGTAGTGAGGCAATCTGCCCGAGTTGTCGAGTCCTTCTGTTTGACGAATCAGTCAGTGTGTGCGTGCATGCTACGCTACGCAGCCATGCCGCATCCGTCTAGACCAACCCAGTTTCTCGAAAAAGTTGTGTGGTCTGGCATCCATTCCCATCGGCATCCCTGCTCTGGTCGCATTCCCCAAGTGCATGCATTTTCCATTACTGTTTGCTTGAACGCATTGCAGTGCAAGGGTGCCAGGGGTCTACGAATCTGGATCTCACTTGATCTCCTCTTCCGCTGCTTCCTTATTCTGTCTGGGCTTGCGTCCATCTCGTCGACTCATGCAGCAGGCGGTGCCCTTTTCGAACATTCTGCTGCGAGAGAACGAGGCCTGCAGCCGCCAGACTATCATTGCGGACCATACTTGTCTGGTCTCTTCGCTCAGTAGATGCACCTAGGAGACATCGACGAAGCTAGATTTGAACACAAAAGGTCGCGCCCATGGTCGTCATCCTCAGCCAGGGGGACGCGCTCTTTTCCCACACGAATACTGGTCGTCACTTGACAAAAAGCTCTTCGATGGCATCTTGGTATGGCCCCTGCATAAATTACTTTGAAAGTCGCGATACGCTCCCTCCCGTCTCACTCGAGATTGAAACGAACGCGGTCGCCCGCGGGATTCTTTCAACGAGGCAAGTTTCGCCAAAACTGAATCACTTGATTTGTCGGACTGCGATGATGGGAGCAACACACAGACCTGCTGCCGCTGGCGTATTGAAGCCCGTACCGGGATAAGACTGAGGATACCTAGGGGGGCATGAGTCGAGGATTTTTGCGCTTTGTGAGTAACCGGTTAAAAGAAAAAGAAAAGGGAAGAGAGAGAGAGAGAGAAACTCGCACAGAGCCCGGCGCACTGCACAGCTTTCAAGGCTCCGCCACGGAGCAGGTTGAGTTCCGAGTCAGTCGCATACCTCAGAATGGTGCCCTTGCAAAAATCAGTCAGTGACTTGAGAACAACTTCTCGGTCGGGTTTTCGGGGACGTGCAACATGGGATCGTTCACGAAGGAACATGACAAACTCATCCTACGATGGCCTTCCATCATTGACACGAGCTGTGTCGGACCCTGTAGGGAAAGGATAGAGAAAAATGCGAATGCCCAGTACCAAAAGCAGCTTGGGAAACCACAGCGATACCTTGGTCGCAGGGCGCTCGGAATATGGTTGGCCGGAGCCCATACTCACTGCCGATGAAAAGCCTTCTATAAAAGTCTTTGTGTTGGCCGTTGCAAGGTCGCTGAGTGGCTTCGCGCAAGAGAGTATTGTTCGAGCAGTGGGCAAGTAAAATACTGTCGAGGTTCTCGCCGTCGTAACTGTGGTGGTGGAAATCTTCAGTAATACTAAAATTATTCAAGTTTTTGAGTCTCGCTCTAGGGACTCAGAAAGGCGAGCGAGGGCGCTGCTGATCTGACCCGTTTGGGATGCAAGTACTACGTATACATGCGCCAAGACGTCGCATCCCCCACGGGTGAGAACCTTGACTTCAAAACGAAACGGCCCAATAGGGAAGGGAATCGTACATAATGCACCGCCCAAGAGCTCAGATGCTGTGTGAGAATTCGACGATGTCATTAACAAATATGTTCCAACGTCACGGTTTGGAGACTGGACGAAATATAATACGGGTGCACCAAATGGACACACGGAGGGAAAAAAGAAAAAGAAAAAGAAGAGCACCGGGATGTTTCCTGAACTTGAACCTTGGGGGGTTGCACAATTATCGGATTGGTCTATGTGGATAAATGTCGGCGTGGATGTGACATCACGATCCCATCAGCGGTCAAGATGTCACTGGCCAATACAGTGTTGCACATCGCTATACCATCGCGTCGTGTCGTATTGCGTTGCAAAATGCCATCACCAAGAAAGGTTATAAAGTAACTAGTCTCCGTACCGCCGGGCAATCAGAAGTAGTGTTCCCGCGTCCGTCCGTAATGAGCTATTGTCAGTAACCGGCCTTTAGCACAGACCCATTCCTGGAACTCTGTGTAGGTAGATGGTAAAGAATACGAACAAGTTATAAGCCGTGCTTCCGAGGATCCCACGTTGAATAAATAGACCTTCCGTTCGTGTGTGGTGGCCGCCCAAGCTCGCAAGATACCAACTCTCGTGCTCTCCGGTTCATGTGTATTCAACATTACTGAATATCCCAGTCACACCCATCCAGATGTCTTTCTTCGGTCTTGATCTTGCCCAGAAGGGCCTTTCTCTCTACACCGTAAGTGAAACCCCGCTCGTCTATGACACGTCTCAAGCTGATCGGCTGTAGGTTCCGGCGGCCTTTTTGATGGCAATGCTGCCCAACTTCTATGCCGTCGGCTCATCCGGAACGCGTTACGACCTCTGCAACCCACGGAAGCTCCAGAGCACCATCGACGCCGACGACAAGCTGGACAAGATTGTAAGCACTCACCCGACCCCTACATGCTCCATGGCCCGTTCAATTGTCTAACTCGCCCGCCAACTAGACAAAGGCACGTATACTCCGTGCCAAGGCTGCTTCCGAAAACGGACTCGAGTCACTTGGGTTCTACTCTGCTGCTGTTGTGGCCGCCAACGTGGCCGGCGTCGACGCCCACGCCGTCAATGTCCTGACCCTGAGCTACATTGGGTGCCGAGCTCTATACAACATCATCTATGTGCGCCTGCAGGATAACCGCAACTTCGGCCCACTGCGAAGTGTCGCGTGGATTGCCAGCATTGCTATCACCTTCACGCTATATCTCAAGGCTGCTGCGCAATTGGCGTCTTCCTAGATCACGCCCATCAGGACACACTTTTGGCGTGACTGATTGCTTGTATAACAATCGTCAACACGTGGCAGCTCGTAGTAAACAACGTTGACCTTTTACACAGACAAACCGCTCCCGTATACAGATATGTTTGGCTTCGCTTGTCATGATGTTCTCTCGCGACGATTAAATTAGTGAGGCTTGCAGCTTGGCTAGTTTGCTCGGCAATGTTATGTCGGGACGTACGGTTCAGCGGCAATGTCATACCTGACTCACGGCAGCTGACATTCTGCAAACACGGAAACAATGCCGTCTAACTCTTGGTTGGATCCTTTGGCTGGATGAAGGTAACCAGGTTGCCAGGAAGCCTGTCATCATAACAGTATGCAGTGGAACAATTCTGGAATGCCCACTTCTTCAGCCCTGAACATTGATGATTCGGCTAGACTGTATCTATGTTACATCCATCCGTCTTGTGCAACATGTCGGACTGACTGCGAAGGTGAATCTGATCACTCAAAATGAGCATCTTCACCCTGGTTTTCACTTCTCCCCTCTTTGCCCTTTTGATAAGAAGAGGCAAGGCGGTCAAATACGCAAACACAGATGTACTATACATGAACGGTCCTTTTCCATCTCATACAGGCAAGACAATATCCCACTTCTACCTTCCTATCATATAAGAAAGACCATCGTTGGGTTATCCGAACAGTAGTAAAGTTTCTTAGCTCTCGGAATTCTTCTCCCAAGTTTCTTTCACTCGGGGTATCCTTCCTTTTGTTTCCACCGCCCGACTCTCGCCTACTTCGACAGGCTAGGTCTTCGGCAACGTATGCTTTGCGTCGCTGACTCCCTTGACAACTCTCTGGGGTTCCATCGTAGCTTGACAACCAACCACGTATTCCACAGACCTCGGGGGTTTTCTTGCAAGTTTAGTCTTCCGCTTGAGTAAGTTGCTTGCCCAAGAACAAACACGGCGGTTCTCACCTTCTTGATAACGGCGCCAAACTGTCCACGCTGAGCTCAAACCTGTCGTTATATCGTCCACCATGCGTCGCTCTGTCTCTGCCTTGGTCGCCTTCACAGTCGTATCGATAGCTCCTGGAGCTGCAGTTGTAGTTGCCGTCTTCGAGGGGGGAAATCTCGAGCCCCACGCCGCGTCTACCTCAACCGTCACAACTCCCATTACCGATATGACGGACACTCCGGCTACCACCCCTATCGTTCTTGAGATGAACCCTCTCTGGACCGTCAACACCGACAGGCCTGAGACAATTCTGATCAGCATCAGAACCGACCGTTCCACAACCACTTCACTGGGCAAATCCCCTAGGTCCATCCTCACTGGAGACGAAGAAGAGCCTGAGACCATGGACAAGAAGCAACACGATGCACCTGTTCCTCTGACTGCTTCGGTCTCCGCTTATATCGACTGCGAGTACAAGTACTGCGATGACCAAACCCAGTACTGCATGTACTGGGACGGTGTCACTGGCTGGAATCCATCACTCGGCCCGGTTCCCGGCATGACACGCACCACCCTCGGTGCTTGCCAGGTGCCTGCAATGGAGCCCACGGCTTACAGCCAGATCCAGACTACAATGGCGCCGACAAGGAAGCGCGTTTGCCGCACCGAGATCTCTAGCTTCCGAACACTAGCCGCGTAGCAGATGCGGTATGCACGGCGATTCGTAGGGCAAGAGACTCTTGCACTCAAGCCGTTCAGGTTGGCAAGGCTCACGCAGAAGGGCTTCAAGAACAGTATGGTATGGAATTTGACGGAAACCTGGTCTGAGATAAACATTGGCATATGAAACGAACACTCTGGGCCACCAATTTTCTTCCCCTACGTTGAAAGAATGATATGTGCTCAAGGTTGGGTGATGTATGTTCATCCAGTCTCTGTCATCCATAAGAATCCCCAAGAATTAAACTCTCGAGGTTTTCTCTATGCCGCTGCGTTGATAAATATCAGTCATGGGCATCTTGGTGGATATCATCGAGACCTACCTGGTCCAGTGACGGAGGTGGTGATGGCGCCGTCCTCGACATAGACGCCGGAGAAGTAAAAGTCCTCGTTGGTATCGGAGTAGCCGCTCCGAGGCAGCTCGAGAACACCCAGGTGCCAGTCCTGACCATTGGATGAAGTCGGAGCAGAGACCGGAGCTACAACCTGTTGCAGGGGCGCGCTGCCCTCGGAGTGCCAGAAGCCAACGCTTCCACCGGAGAAGTTCTACAACGTATTTCGTCAGCCTTTGCCTCCCTGATTTGCATTTATCGTCTACCCTTAGTCACCCTATGCCGGGTGAGGGCCCGGAAGAAGGAATTTGGGGGAACAGCGGAACGAAAACAGGGCTCACAATTTCATAGGCGACGTTGTGCCACACGTCCGGCTTCCACTCCGTCTTCCAGAGGCTCTTGCCCTGCACCATGAACTGCAAGTTGTTGTTGCTGGTGCCCTGCTCGCCGCTAATCCATCCGCTCTTGAGCTCGGCGAAGTGGCTCTCGAAGAAGGCTATCTGGTGCT
This sequence comes from Colletotrichum echinochloae, assembly GCA_016618095.1. Classification (NCBI taxonomy): domain Eukaryota; kingdom Fungi; phylum Ascomycota; class Sordariomycetes; order Glomerellales; family Glomerellaceae; genus Colletotrichum; species Colletotrichum echinochloae. The sequence continues at coordinate 4,940,902 of JADEZT010000004.1, forward strand.
CGCGGAAGACGCTCGGCGCGTTGGTGTCCTTGCGTGATATACTGAAGTGGTACCACACCTTGCCGGACGCGATGGCGGCCTTGGTCTGAGGGATGAGCTCGGTTCGACGCATGTTCTGACCGTTCCAGTAGGCCGTGCTGTCGAGCGTGATCTTGACCCCTTGCTTCGAGGCCGTGTCACCGGGGTTCCCGTACGAGGGCGACAGGTTGACGTACTTGGCCACATCTCCGGAGCCATGGATGTAATACTGGTAGGGGCCGACCTGGTTGGACCAGGACCACTTGTTGAGGTCCGTAGACGACGAGAGGTCGTTGAAGCGGCCGTCCCAGAGGACCTTGGCAGCCGCGAGGGGCAAAAGGAACAGAAGGGCGGCGGCCTTCATCTTGGCAGTTCTTGTGGACTAGATGGGGCGAGCGTTATTTAGGACCCGGATGAGGAACGAGAGTGCTGAACGATCGCGAGACGGGCTCATTATTTATAAATCGTTTCCAGTAGAGAGAACCTGTGCCGGAAGCTCGGGACGGTATAATCGCGACATTGGCTACAGCATATTGCGAACACTGGTGAACGACTGGATACAGCGCTCGACCGTTTGTCGATCACGAGCAATATAAACAGACGTCGGACGGACCGAGAAGCCAGGGGCCCGCAGGGTAGGGACAGCAGGCCTTTTTATCCACGTCACATTTCGGCGGACATCACCCTCCGGCCCTTAGTAACCTCCGCAAAGGTTGATTTGGGGAAGCCGGGCGAAGACGACATTTAGCCGGTATGGGATTTAGAGCCTGCCACCCCCCTCCTCACCAGAGAACGGGGGGCAGTGACAAGGAGAGAAGGGGGGTGCGTTCTTTTAGATAAAGGCATCCTTGTCGGAGGCGAAACATTGATCAAGCAGCAACGCAACTTTGATGGGAAACGCCTGGAAGCTTTTTCACGGACTCGGCTCCCATGGCATCATTTCCGAGCCGTCCAGAGGCTACCAAGGACTTGGAGATGTTGAAAGGACGAAATGCCACGGAGAGCGCCCTGGGGAAGAAGCCGCTAGCCAGCTGCCAAGCAAAGCTTGTTCAAGTGCCAGTTCCGATACAGCCAAATGACCAAGCCTGGTATCCGGGGGCACTGAGTAACATGGTGGTGTCGTGGAACACGTAGCGCGTGCCGCGAGGGTTGCATTCGGAAGGAACCAAGGCGTTCTAGGAGCCCTCACACACGCTTGCATCTGCGGAGGGCAGCGAGTTGGATGGATCGTCCAAGTCAGGTGCCACCCATTCGACTTTGGGATGGAAGGCTTGGCCTCCTCCAGCCTCGGGGGTGTGTTAGTTTGGTCGACTTAAGGCCCAAACCAGCTTGTATTTCCGCACCACTGGGTATTGTATCTTGTTATGCATCGATACACTTGGGTTCAGCATAAGTGTGAGGTAAGGATCAGAATAAATTCCTCGGTAGATGGCGGTCCTCGCCGTGAGTTGAAAGAGGAAAAGTTGTTGTCCTCGGCATGGGCGGTTTTCCTTCTGGATTTTTCAAGGCCCCCCCTTTGGTTCGGATCCAATTGAGCTGTCGCTACCTAACAATGCATCTAAAGGTGCATCATTACAATGTAAGCACACTCATTTGGCTTGCTGGTATTGATGTTTCACGTTCTGCGATAAGTCTAGTGTTTGCCTCGTGATGGGTGATGCCTTGAGGAGCACAGAGAATAATCTCGATACTTCTGCAACAAAATGCAACGTGATTGAGGTTCTAGGGAGACGCCCTCTCCCTGTCGATTACACACACGCAAGCAAAAATGATGCTGAAGTCCTATACAAGGAATGCTGATATCTTGAGCTTCTTTTTGGTATTGTTCTTCCCACTAACATCAAGAATAAAAGTCAGGTTTAAAGTTGCCGCCGTCAACTCCCCTCGTCTCTTCAACACTTTCTCCTCTAGGCACTTCTTGTAAACATACAGGCACACCCAATTGACAAGAAAACTCCGGCCAATTCCTATCCTGCCAGGCCAGCAGGGTGTCAACTCCCAAAATCCATTTTAAGAGCGAAAAGGATAACCCCTTCAGCCAAGAAATCGACCTAATACTTGTCCCACCCCTCGCTTCTCCCCCCCCTTTTAGACAGCTCCTGGCGATGCCCATGATGCCCATGAGATGATGTCTTTTATTCTACAAGCAATACATGAGATTATAAAGTAGGATAGGGTCTCTTGTACACGCGTCAGATGTTGCCAGCCATTCAAAATGTACCCTCTTCAGGTGCCTAGACTTCATTCGCGAAGTTGCGGATGATGAAGGAAGAATCGAACGAAGTCATGATAAGAGCATGGCCTCGCTGATGGCTGCAAATGCTGCTAGCAGGACGTAGGTATTGACCCTTGTGCGCTGTCATCCCGTCCTTCATTTCAGCAGCCACTGATGATTGGTGATGGCAGGTTGCCCACCCGGAGCTGAGTTGCCAAAGTGGCTTTGTTGAACTCCGGTTCGCTCGGCTCAGACTTTCAATCTAGAGACCGATGCTGCTATACAAATGATCATCCTATGATGTTCCAATAGCAGCCGGTGACGTGTCCTTGCCCTCTCTGGCGTCCACCTTCTGACGATGCTGCTTGTTGCGCAGATGGACCTCGAAATTGCCGGCCGTCATCTCGGGGCCAGGGGTGTACAGCTTGCCGGGACAGTCAAGACAACGGATGCGCGGAAGGAACATCCATTTGGCCCCTTCTGGTGGCTGTGATCCTGCTGGTACGGATATAGGCATCTCAGTGTCCGGATTGATGGCCGAGTACTTCATCATGCCCTCAAAGTTGTCAAAGGTGTACGTGTTCTTGAGCTGTTGCAAGCAGTTCTTGAGCCATTCAGGCGGTGGAGGCTGACTAATATTAGCTTAGGGTTCCAATAACACCTAGTCTCTATCATGACGCCAAAGCAAGGGCTAACTTACCGGAGGTGGTGGTGGTTGACCAGCTACGGGTGGTGGTGCAGGCTGTCGACCGATCTGGCCCTGTGGAAGAGGGGTACCAAGCGTCGTGGGAAGTGTTTGGCTGTTGGAAGCTGGCGTAGACGGCGGTGGCATCGAACTCGCCGCCGCCGCCGCCGCCGCCGCTGCACTGGGTATGCGAGCGTGTGCGGGCGTGGAGGGAGTCTGTGACCCGCTCGGCGTAACTCTTGATCTCGGGTTTTGAAGTAGTCTCCTTAGCTTGTCCTTACCCACTTTCAGTGTGACAATCAGTTGACTAGGCTCCTCGGTCTCATCACGAGCATCACGCAGCGAGCGGCCAATGTTTCTGCGAGTCTCGTGGTGGTGGATGATGCTCGCCTCGGGAGTTTCCGAACGGCCGAGATTCGTAATCCTCTGCTGAGCAGCGCTCGCAGCACCACGGAGCCCTCTGGTCCTGGCCGTGCCACCGCCGAGCTGGGAGACACCCGGAGATTCAGGCCCGGAGTCTTCGCTGTCGTCGGAATCGGACACCTCGCCATCGCGGGCCCCTGGCCGCTTGCGAGTGTTCGGCGCACCGGCAACGCGCTTGTACAATGTGCTTTCTTCGATGTTGGGGGCGGCCCCTGGGAGCACGGATGAAACAAGGAGTGTCCTGATTGTGCGTTGTCTTTCTTTGAGGTCTGGAAGTTGAGGGCCGCCGCGACGGTTGATGGAGCGCTTTTGGCGCCGCAGTTCTCGGGAGAATATGACCTCGTTTCGTTCCAAATCGGCATCGCTGAGCTCGTACAGATATGGCGCATACTCTTTGGCCTGCTGCTGGGGTCTGAAGACGGACGGTAGTGGAGAAGGTAGGAAGGCGGCGACCAGATCGGGGTCTTCGACTGGGCGGCCATCGAAGGGATGCCCGACGCTGTACAAGCTTCGTGTGAATAGTTGACATTGCTCTCGAATGCTGTGTGCGATGGCCGTGGTGAACTCGCCCGACAGCGCCATGTCGCGAGTCATGGAGGCGGCGAATTCCTCTGAAGAGTTTAGAGGATTATTGATGTCCCACTCGAACTGGTCGACCAAGGTCACGCCACCTATGGTGACGTTGAGCTTGATCAGTACCCTCATCTCGTCATTTTTGTAGGCAGAATAGGGCAGCTCCGGGTCGAGCGCGTCCTCTTCTGAGAAGACCAAGGGGTAAAAGTCGTTGAGCTGGTCGCGCATCTGCATGATGACCTGGTCAAGGACGGGTTTGTGTTGGGCATCAAGAGGAACGCCCAGATCTTCAACGAGGTGCTGCGCAAAAAGCTCGGCCGGGATTATCCTGTCGTGGAGATTCCAAGTGAAGGTGTCGCGTAATTTGATCTTTTCCCAGTCAACATCGATTCGTACCGGCACAAGCTCCTCGTGCTGCTCCGCCTGTTTCTTCAATTCCTTCTTTTTCCATCGTAGCGGATGCGACTGGCGTTTCCCCGGCCGCGGCTTCTGGCTCGGGTAGATGACCTGGGCCGGGAAGGGCGCTCTCATACGAGGATCGATATCGGTGTAGCCGTTGCCGAAGCCACGGTATCCTTCGCCATATAGTTTACTCGGAGGGAAGTATACGCGCTGGGTTTTGACGATGTTGTAGTCATCAATCTTATCCCTCATCTGCTGCATGTCCTTCTCAAAGCGATCCTGAGCATCTTTCATCGCGACGGAGTGGTGCCAATCGCGCGTGATATAGCGCTCGACCTGAAGCTTGTTGAACGAGTCCCTGTTACGAACGGGAAGCGCCTTGTCCAACTGGGGCGTGCCATCGTGATCGTTGGCGGCGGACGCGGACGTGGAGGCCGGAAAGGATGCTGTCGCGCCGGCCGCGGTGGGCGTGGACGTAGATGGCTGGGCGGCCATGTTAAGGGAAAACTGCGGGCTCCCAAATCGCCGCAGCGATGCGACTGCCGTAAGATCGAAGCGTAAAGGCGCAAACAGATCTATGTTCGTATCGCGCGTGTCGAGGCGGTTGCCAATTGGCGATGGCTTCAACGTTCGGGCTCGAGTGAGATGTGGATTCTGCTACGTCTGTCGCAGACTCTCTCCTGTCCTCCCGTGTTGGTGTTGGACCGGGGAAGGCTGGCGCAAGCAGACTAACGCATCAGTTGTACTGGGGCAGTGTCTCGCGGCCAAGTTAGGTGGCAGGTCCTGACAAGAGACCTAACGGTGTTAATGTAGGCTGGCCAATGCCAGGCTCCCAGGGGATCCCGGCCCAGCGCCAGTGGTGCAGTAAAATTTACAACCAATGTACCTACCTATCGAATGTACCCTCCCGCATAAATTGGCACGGCTGTACATACTCTTTCTCCTACACGTCTCTCGGTGCTTGGCTAGGACCTGAGCGCGTTCTGACCTACCTTCTTAGCTCGTCTCGTTCGTCTCAAAAGCGCCACATTAAGTTGACCATTCATGTGGCTGTCCGCAAGAAGCACTGGGCCCTAGAGTGAAGCTATTTTGAAGTCTTGCGATTGATCGGTGACTCGGGCTGGAACCGGTTGACTCAGGGGGCTTTCTACCCTATTCAGATCTCTGCTGACGAGTTATAGTAAGTGCATGATATTAAACTTCTATCTGGGATCTTGAGCGTCTCTGGGTATCTGTAATGCAGCGGTCCGCTCCTAGTGGTTGGTGTTTAAAAACAAGGCTATTCACTCGTCTGGCTGTCGTACACTGTAATGGCACGAGCATTCCGAGGCCGGAACCGACGTCAAAGTGTGGCCCTCCCGGCCCAGACACGGGTGGGTTGTTCTGAACACTGTTGAGTTGTCCCTCAGGGAGCTTGGGGCTCGGCCGAGCCTCAAGGTCCTTACTCTTTTTGCCCCCCTCTCCCCCCGAGTTAATGACCTCACAGCCGTTGCGAGCTGTGTACGGATATATCCAGGCAAAATTTCACCATACGACCCACCGCCATGCGAGGATGCATAAAAAAAAAAGGAGCCACCACATGAGGCGCATGGCCCTGACGCGGCACGCGAATAATACACCACACACGCGTAAGGGATTTTAAGCAACCCTTGCACAAATATGTAGTCTCCACCACAGGTCGGTACTCCGTGCCTACCTAATGTGGTGCACATCACGCTGGGCCGCACCCACACCCACACCCACACCCACTCCTATGTACGCCTGCTTGTGCTTGACCTTGACCTGCCCGAGCACCCACCCACAAACAGCGACGAGCCCCTCCTTCCCCGCCCTGAAAATCAACGTTGTCGTCAAAATACTTGCGCCGGACCACAGCCAACTTTGCACTGCACCTGCATCTCTTTTACCAAAAGTTCAGTCCCTGAGATCTGGACCGGTGCATCACTATCGTTGAGATATCCTTTTTTGAAACTTATTCAGCCCACACCCAGATTATATCGCCAACATGTCGGAGGAAATCGGTCAGTACCTTGCTCTCCTTGTTGTAGCTATCTTGCTACCTTCCTTGCCTGGCGGCGCCGCCGCCGCCGCTTGCTGCTCCTGCTCCTGCTCCTGCTCCTGCTCCTGCTCCTGCTCCTGCTCCTGCTCCTGCTCCTGCTCCTGCTCCTGCTCCTGCTCCTGTTCCTGTTGCATTTGCGTCACACACTCCAGCACAGCCCGCGCTGCTGCTACCCTGCTACCACTCAGAGCAAGCAGTTATGCAAAGCAAACCGAGGTCCCTCTCCTGCCTGTCGGGAGACACGAGAGACTCGAGCTACATTGCCGCCATGCCATGGACTCGACACGAAATACGCAATCGCTGACCTTGTCATAGATTACACGCTCAACAACCCTGACACACTCACCAAGTACAAGACCGCCGCTCAGATCTCTGAGAAGGTCCTGGCTGCTGTCGCCGAGCTCGTCGTCCCTGGTGAGAAGATCGTCAGCATCTGCGAGAAGGGCGACAAGCTCATTGAGGAGGAGCTTGCCAAGGTCTATCGCGGAAAGAAGGTTAACAAGGGTCTGTCTCTACTTGCCGGCTGCCTGTCGCAGACATTGCTGACTCTAATCGCTCTGCGCAGGTTTCTCCCACCCTACCACCGTCTCTCCGGCTTCTTTCGTGACCCCCTACACTCCCCTCACCTCCGATGAGGCCGAGGCCAGCGTTGAGATCAAGGAGGGCGAGCCCGTCAAGATCCAGCTTGGTGCTCAGATCGATGGCTTTGGCTCCATTGTTTGCGACACCGTTATCGCAGTCCCCAAGGACAAGTCAGGTGAAGAGATCACTGGCCGCCCCGCCGACTTGCTCCTCGCCAACTACTACGCCAACGAGTTGCTCCTCCGTTTGATCGTACCCCCCGGCCTGCTCGCTTCAGGCACCGATGAGGAGAAGGCCAAGGCCGCCGCCGCCAAGGCACCCTCGCAGCAGAAGATCACCAGCCTGCTCGAGAAGGTTGTCAAGGCTTACGACTGCAACCTCGTTGAGAGCACCACCTCATGGCTCTTCGAGCGCAACGAGATTGAGGGCAAGAAGAAGATTGTCCTTGCCCCCGCTGAGGGTACCAAGGGCGACGGTGTCCCCGAGGTCGGCGAGGTTTGGGGTGTTGAAATGGGCGTGAGCTTGGGCGCCGGCAAGGTCAAGACTTTCGACCAGAGAACTACTTTGCACCGCCGCACCACTACCAACTACGGCCTGAAGCGCCCGACTTCTCGCAAGATCCTCTCCGAGGTCCAGAAGAAGTTCGGTACTTTCCCCTTCAGCTTGCGCCAGCTTGAGGATGAGCGCGATGCCAAGTCTGGCGTCGTCGAGTGTGTCCGTGGCAATGTGTTCCGCGCGTACGAGGTTGTCGGTGACAAGGACAACTCCCCCGTCGCCCGCTACCTCTCGACGATTGGTAAGCCCCCCTTTTGACTGTTGCTGCCCAGCTTCAAATGGTCAAAGTGCTAACAGAACGCAGCTATCACCAAGAACGGCATCACCAAGCTCGGTGCGCCCCCTGCTCTGGACCTCAGCAAGGTCAAGTCGGACAAAAAGATTGAGGACGAGGAGATCCTCAAGATCTTGGAGCAGCCTCTTTCCAGAAATACTGGAAAGAGCAAGAGCAAGAACAAGAAGAAGAAGAAGCCCGCCAAGAAGGCTGCTGCTGCAGGCGGCGAGGAGGAGGAGGAGAGCGACGAGGAGTAACCCGAAAGCGGGAAACGGCGATGATTGTCAATGAGAGGAGCAATGGCCCGATTTTGCGCCCACAATTGTTTTGTCGTGAATGATTTTACTCCTGGGGCAGTCGATAGGACCTTTGCCAGAATGAGGCCGGAAACAGCAACGCTCGCTTTGCTTGTCCTACGCCAGAGTTGGCTGGCTTGCTGGCTGGCTGCGCAACTGTTTGTCGGAATGCCGAGGAGCAGCTCGCTCGTCCGAAGCCTCCAGCCAGCCGCATCCGCAGCCCTGGGCAGTTCCACACGGAGGCCCAGCAAGCAGCTCCAAATATGCCGGCTGGTTTACTTTTTTTTTTTTTTTTGGCAGAGAATAGGATGGAGGCCTGCCGCCCAACAAAGACAAGTCATCTGCATTCACTTCATTCCAAACCTTGAGCATGACTTGACTGACTGCCGGGACCACTGGACCAAACCCCTGAGTGATGAGTGACCCGAAAAATCTAGGGAAGGGGATTGTTGCTTTTCCATGTGCAGCTATACCTGGCTTAGTGACCATGTCTCGACAATCAAGGAACAGCGTGTGAAGGATGCCAAGGGTAGGTGGGGGGGCAACGCCGATGAGACTGAACGCACCAGGAGGAGGAGTCGGCCGGGGGAACAACGAGCCATGAGGATGAGCGGCACGAGATTGCCCCAATTCCAGACGTTCTCGTCTCACGTCGCCGCCACCTCCCACCCTGGTCGTCGTCAATACAGCAGAGACCCGCCGGGTGAAGGGTAGCTGTTTGGTGAGTTCTCACAGAACCCAGCTCTTCTGAGGCGCACTCACTCATCCATCTCAAAAGCCTTTTTGGGGGGGAGGGGGGGTGATTATCGCACGACTAATACTCGTCTTTGCTCGAGAGTATGGCCCGCGCGCTGTTGATAGATGAAGAACAAGAGACGTCCTCGAAGCCTTCATCTGGATACAGGATGTAGACGTAGAAGAGTCAGTTTAGCGGACGCCAATGTGTACCTAGCAAAAGTATGTACAACAGCAGTGGTCAGCTTGTGGATGGTGCTGTGGCTCTGAGCTAAGGGGACCCAACAGCGCTGTGACTTGCCCCCCGCCCCCCCCCTGCTTGTCCGCCGTACTCGTCGTGTAGCCTGCCTAAGCGGAGGAAGACCCTCCACTGGAAGGCAGCATGAGGTAGCTTCGTAGCTCTTTAGCCCCCAGTCCATCGCCTGCGAAAATCCACGAGGTCCATCCCGCAGCTTCACACCCTTTTCTCTTCCATCCCTCCTGCTCCCACAAGCCCTTCGCGTCGCAAAGTGGAGGAAACGCGCCCAAAACGAATCGCTGAATGCCTTCTAAGATCGGAGAAGTAACCACCAACTACATCCCAGTACAAATACACGAACTAACGCGAGTGCAGGCGTCCGAGTCGGAGCGTTTGCCTATCTGGTTGAAGGCGAGGAAGTCAGGGGACCCTGAGAGCCCTGCTGTCATGATGCCCACAAGCACGAGAGCCACGCGGTCGCGATTTTCCAGCCCGCACCAGCATGCCAATGGAGGAACGGAACCGGCCAAGAAACCGATTGGATCAAGCGAGGCCTCGAGGACCTTCATGCAGAAATGGCTGGAGCCGACGGTGCAGAGCAAGCCGAGCTTTGAGGAGGCTGGATTGGTGCGATACGGCGTCACGGAGAATATGGCGCCCCTCGGGGCTCTTCCCAAGGCACCGGCGACGAAGAGGCCGGGCCAGGATGGTGCGGGACCCGTCAGGAAGATCATTTTGAAGTCGAGCTCAGCAAGTTCGGCGACGGCGGCGGCGGCGGCAGCAGCAGCAGCAAGTGCGTCAGCAGCAAAGCGCTCAGAGACGCCACCTCCGTCTCTTCCTTCACCTCCTGCTGCGGTACAGAAACCAACCAGAAAATCTCTACCTCCGCGTGGTGTGGACGAAGAAGAAGTGGACGAAGATTACACGCCCAAAGCTGCCGTAGGAAAGGGTCTAGGTCGTCGTGCATCCGCCTCTCACTCACGGAAGAGTCTGTCGCGCTCCTCGGCAAGTCGTCGCGCATCTTCATCAGTCCGTCAAGTAGCGCCTTCTAGCGACCCCGTGCAGCCTTCAGAATCGACGCCTGAGAACAAGGACATTGTTGAAAAGGCTGTGGAGGTCGCGGTCGAGGAAGCGCTCCGGCATTATCGCTATCCTACTGCGTGGGCACTCCGGACCCTCTACGACGAAAATTCTTCCAACCAAGCCTTCCTGTCCATGCTGGAGGACGTTTTCCACCAAACGGCCGACGAAGACACCCTGGACGAATTTTCGCGCCTTGTTGAGGACAAGAAGAGAGAAGGCAAGAAGGATAACCAGGCCTGCTACTATTTTGTGCCTCCTTCCACCAACTCGCGCTTCACCCCTCACAAGCCAAAGCCGGCACCCTACGCAAATCTTCTCTCGCTCGACCTTGCCAAGTCCGACGATCTGGAAGTCACGCCGACCAAAAAGCCTGTCCAACGCAGAAAAACACCAGAATCGCCCTTTGACGACGTGGATATGGATGAAGAATCTACTTTGCTGGCGGCCGAGACAACCATGGCCGCCACGACACCGTCACGCAGGCGCGCCCGGAGAGACTCGGCAAGCAGCGACTCCTCGTTGTCGGAGCTCTCTGCGTCCCCGTCGCTGCCGCCCGACTCGCCTTCTCCCAGCTCTCCGCCCGTTCCCGCGGGTTTCCAGCAAGGGGACAGCCACAGTCGCCATCACAGTGCCACGACTGTTGCCACGACGGCTGCCACGGCTCCTGGGGCCGACACCGAGACCGCTTCAACCAGCGCACCACCGCCAATCCACCAGCCAATGAAGAGGCGCGGCAGATCCCTTGCTACTAAGACGAGCGTGTCTGACGCATCCAACCCAAACTCACCCACCCTCCCCCCAAACGTCTCTCAAGCGGCAGGGGCTAGCACCATGCCTGGTCGACTTTCTTCGCCCATCTTCCCCAACCTTTCGACGACGGCACCACCATCCAAACCGCCTGGTAAGAAGAATGCCAACAAGGACAAGGCTCCCCGCGTGTTGCCCAGCGACGATGCGAACACCGCACGCAGAAGAAATGCACGCGATAGTACCATCAGCCAGACACCCCAGCCTGAGAGTCACATTCGGGAATCAGACATGAGAAGCAGGACCGGTTCCGTGGCTGCCTCCTCGCCAGCGGTGAACCTGCGCAAGTCAACTCGGACACCCGCTCCCAACCCGGTGCCCAATCTGACGCTGAGCACGAGGGCCACGAGATCAGCCAAGAGGACACACGACGAGATTGACAATACGAGTTCCCCGACCGCGCCGATATTCCTCGACGACATCACGCCTACGACGAGCTCTAGGGCTGCGACGCCCACGAACCTTCGCCCCACGAAGAAGCAACGGACGGGTCTGCGCATCAAAACCTCGTGAGTATTCCTTTGGTCACCTTTTGCATGATCATTCTCTTGCCATTTTCGTCAATGCGTGGTGGTACTGGTTCGTGAGATGATTGCGGGAGTCATGGGCGGCGAGCTGGGCAGCGTCGCACCCCAGCATTCTCATTGATGTTGCCATTCTTACTAGAAACTTCACCGCGGCTTGTTCTTGCAATCAAACTTGGTCGAATACTGACGCGCCTTCACAGGCCTATGAAGAAGAAAGGAGGCACTGCGGCTGGCGTACCCCGAGCTAGCGGCGAGGGCGGTGCATCTGTCGCCAACGGAGGCCCAACGAATCAGGTAAGTAAGCAGTTGATATGCAAAGCATTTCAGCGCGAGGCTGCAGTCTTGCCAGATGCTTCCACAAGAAGTGCAGCCAATACATTTAGCTCTGAGGGGGTGGGTGCGATGGTGGCACGATGGCGAAGTTCAGAGGCATTCGGCGGCTTGAGATGCAATGGATACCGATGGCCAACGCGCTCATCCTGTGGGATACTGAGTTTAGCGGCCGATCCTGATCTCTCATTTTTGCCAGCCAGCCTGTACCTACACTCATCCTCATGCTCATTTCGCCCTCACGAGTGTTCGTTGCTAATGAATGTCCATCAGGATGAGAACGACGACTATTGCTCGGCGTGCGGTGGTGTTGGAGACCTGGTTTGCTGCGAGAACTGCTCCAGATCGTTCCATTTTGAGTGCGTCGACCTTGGCCTGGGCGACACTCTCCCCGAGGAGTGGTTTTGCAACGTCTGTTTCAGCAACAGATACCCCACCAGGGTACCCGAACACAAGGGCCCCTTCGGCGGTTTGCTGAACAGCCTGGAAAAGACCAATCCCCGAGCCTTCAAGCTGCCACAGCGTGTCCAGTTATACTTTGAAGGTGTCAAAGTTGGCCCTGAGGGCGAGTACGAGGATATTGTGGTTCCGACGAAGCCCAAGTAAGTGATACATCTCGGTGTTTGTCATCTAATGGACTCGGCGGCTCCCCATCTTGAACTCCGTGCTCATTGTCGAGAAACAAACCAGCTAACAATTGCCGCAGGAAGAAGGGGTACGAAGAAGCCCCGGACTTCTTCAGGGTTCGAGACGCCGATGGTTCTGCTGTTCTCTGTCACAACTGCCAACGTCCGGCAGCTGACAATCGTGCCATTCTCCCCTGCAGTCAATGCGGCCTTTACTGGCATCTGGACTGCCTCGACCCTCCACTAGCCATCCCGCCTGTATTGCGGACATGGCGTTGCCCGATGCACGTGGATGATTTGTTGGCTGAGTTGCCCAAAGAACTTGCACCAGCTCACCGCTTCCGGAAGATCAAAGGAGCTCCTGCCATCACCCCAGCTTTCAGCCGCGGCATGAAAAACAATGGCGTCATTGAGATTGAAGAAGAGGAGGAGTCTGGAGGAGAAGAGACAGGGTGGAACGACGTGAAGACTTTTGGACGCGTCTACAAGTTACCTGCCAAGGGCGTCGTTCTTGACTTCATTTCTCAGTGAGCTTGACCCTACGGACTGGACACAGGCCCTTGACAACGCTAACAGCATTGTAGGCTTCGTAAGGATGGTGCAGGCTATGTCAATGGATCGCCATCTTTGGCGGAGGCCCAGCTGCAGCCAGTCAGTACGCCTCTGGGTGCTCGTTCACGCGCAGAGCAGCAGACAGTGCTCAACCTGGTCGAATTGGCGTCCAGCCAGCCGACCACCAAGCTTGATGACCTGACGCAGGCCCTGCTGGTAAGTTAAGGTGTGCTATGCAGATTGACTGCACCTTCAAACTGACACACTCTTAGTCAACTGCTGATCCAGCCATACTCTCACTCATGGCGCGCGGAAGTGCTGAAAACTTTGCGAGCGGCGATATTAATGCTGAGGACAAGCAAAGTCTCCGTGCCATGCTGGCCCAGATGGACGCTATGTCAGACCGCATCAGAAGCCTTCTTGGAGCTGGGCAGCAGGATACTGTTGCGCACGATGCAGAGGGTGAGCGAACCATGGTCGACTACAACAACCTAGACGGTACTGAGAGCATCGAGGGCGACTCATCCCCAATCAAGAACGAGTCTGTAGAGCCCCCTGCCGACTTACCTACGCCTGCAACCACCACACAGGACAACCCGGAACCAATCAACAGCCTGGGTGAAAAGTCGTCTCAGGAGATTCCGGCCGACAGGACTGAAGACGACATGGCCATCATGGATATCGATTAGACCGCCATTGTTGAGCGGCCTTGGAGACAATGCTCTCCGACATCATTTTTCACCTTCAATACTATATTTGTCGACACACGGCAGTCCACTGGGCATTCTCACTCGTTGGAGCCACGAGGAGATATATCGTGTCATCGATCATGGGTAACCCTATTGCCCAATCCCTTTTCTTATCATCGTTCAAATGATGCCCCAAGACACGACCCCCGCACGGATCTGGAGTTTGGAGGAATAAATCATTTTGCAATTGAGGTGAAAGAAACAACCGCTCAAGGGGGTGCCGGTTGGTAGAGGATTAATTATGCGAACAACTGTGAGGAAAGCGAGCCCAATTTTCTTACACGAATTTTGAGCGTTGCTGCTGGAGGGGGGTGGGTGCATCCATCCCAAGCATTTTTCGTCCTCACTGAATTTGCAAAGGAAATGCAGAAAAACAAGCGAGCGTGAGCAACGCAAGGGACTGCGTGTGCATATAATGGGCATCTGGTTATACGGCCTGTTTTTGGAGGCAGAAGGGAAAGGGGAACGGCTCAAACGTATTGAGGCAACGGCCTTTTGGCATTTCTATTCTTGTTTTCCCCTTTCCCTTTTGATTTTGCTTCATCTTGTATCATAGGCTGCTACTACCTTCCCTGATAATTATTCTCTCTTTGGGACTGAGGGAATAGAGGATGGTAAAGCGGATAAGGGTGTCTCTTATTTTTCAGGTAGGTGGAGAGAGCGAGAGCAGGAAAAGGAGTGCATTCTGGACCCAGAAGAGGGGCTGGTTTGGTTGGCCTGACCTCTGCCAGGGTTGGGAATGAAACCGAGAGAGCCCCGAAGGGCATCAGATAGAATGAATGCTACACCGCATGAGTCGAACCGTGGCATTCCATAGCATGCCTGTCGTCTCCCACCGACCATGATGAAAAGGAAGATAAGAAAAGTCAAGACCGGCACAGCATCAGCAAAAAGGGAAATTGAATCAAGGTTTGAAAATAACAACTAGCTTTTACTACAATGCCAAATAACAGTAACAACACCCTTGGAATCCCCCCACCCCCATGCTCTCTATCTAATGAAGAAGAAACCAGCCCAAACGTGAGACGAGGTGACAGGGTCTGGTGGCAAAGTGAAGGTGGCTTTCACCTCGAGATGAGAGAAAAAGAATGAATGACCGACTGGCTAGCCCCAATGAAAACTTGCTTTCTTTTTCGTCTACATGACCGGAATCCCATACACACACAACACCACATGCTTTGCTCGTCTTGTTCTCCACAACAACCATTTGCGGCTCAGCTCCACGGACACTTTGTGATGACATCTCGACTGTAACAGCAACACCTAAATGCAATTTTTTTCGGGCGTCTGTCTGCCTTCCTTGCGAGGGGCTTCAGGACAACATCCGGGCCGCCCTCCCCCGGGTTTTCCTTCTATATACCACGCCGCAAGCATGGTGAGGGTAACAATAGTAAGTTTGTAAAGACTTCCCCAAGTGTTTGAAACCAAAAGGACAGAAAGGTGAAGAAGTGCAATGGGCTGCTGGAGCCCCCGGTGAAGCGAAAATATAAACCCCTCTCGTTGCTGCGACCACTAATCCGGAGGCGTAAGCTTCATGGTGTTGCCCTGTCTATCATCAAGACATGACCTACTCCTCGGCTGGAGTGGCTTGTGCATTTTCCTGGCACATCGGACGGCGTGTACTCCTGCAAACATTCTTACATGACGAACCAGATCCACTAAACTCCTGTGCCGATCCCATACCAAGCCATCCCTCATCAAGCAAAACAAAAGAGCGGCATGAGCCAGTCAGACCGTCTCTGACCGGCGGGTCGTCTTTACAAATCGCGCTCGAATCATCTCTGAACCATGGTGTCAGTCATGTTGATGCTGCTACCGCTGCTGTTGCTGGGAAGCGAAAGGGGGTTGGCTTACTCGGCCACGTCTTCCATTGACCTGCTCCTGTTGCATATACGCCATGTTCTGCATGCCTCCCATGTTGCCGTAACCGCCGTAGCCTGTCATGCCCATGTTCAACCCGAATCCAGGGGGTGCAAACGGCGCTTGGCCTGGTGGCATCTGATGGAGTTGGGTCGCCGGTGGCTGGATGGGACTGCCGCTGGCCAAATTCTGGCTGCGGTACTGGTCAATCGAGGGACTCGGACTGCTGTAGCCTCCAAAGCCTGCCTGCATCGGGGGAAAGAAATTGTTGACAGGAGGTGTTGCGCGGTTGAGCATGTTCTGCTGGTACTGCAGTTGCTGCAAGTTCGCGGGAGTCGGCATCGGAGAGTTCGAAGGGTTGTACATTGGGTTCTGTACTCCATACGGAGGGAAGGGCGGCATGTTTGCGTCGGCAGGTTCGTTGCGTTGGCCACCGAAGCCCAAATCGTAGTTGGTAGCGTTTGCCGGCGGGTTCAGCGGGTTGAAGTACTGCTGCTTGTTCACGTGGGCCGCCTGTTGGTGGTGGCTGTTCATGTTGGCCTGGCGGGAAGTCGGTCGCTGCCGCTGCTCGTTGTTGCTGTTGGAGTTTCCGTGCCCGTGGTCACGGCTGCCACCGCCGCCGCCGCCGCCGCTGTTGCGAGTTGACAAACCGACCTCGTCCATCAAGCGCTTGTAACCTTGACTTGGCTGCGCCTTGATGCGTACTAGCACGCTCTTAACATTCTCCACCACCTGACTGCGGATGCTCTCGTCGAAGAAAGGGGTGGTGAGGACCTTGAAGATGAGGGTGGCGCCGCAGGCGTGGTCGCTGAGAATTGCCTCGAGGACTTGGTCATTGGGCGTGAAGAAGAGTGCCTTGAGAATGGTGTCACGCGCTTCGGGTTCGGCCTTTTGGTTGATGACCTTCAAAACCGTAAGATAGGCGACCTTGTGGGTGCACAGGTGTACAAGGTATGGGACCAGCTGAGGCGACAAAACGGTCCTGCGCTGGGGGAACGTGCACGTGTCCAGAAACCAGGTCAACAGCAGAGCTCCGTTGGCGTTGGTGGCAAGCTGCACGCTGTGCAAAGCGATTGCGGCAGCAAGCATCCGCTGCTGCTCCTTGGTGGCGTGGTGACTCTCCAAGCACGCACGCATAGCTCGGGCGCCGTAGCGGCCTTGAGCAATTTCCCACATGCGGCTGAGCATCGTCTCGAAGATGAAATCATTGAAAGGCGCTCCAAACTTGAGGCATCCCTGGAGAACGTAGTTGCCGTACTGGTCGAGGAACAGGGGGATGGTGTAAGGGCGCAAGTTCTCCACAATCAATGTCATCTGATGAGGGGTCTTGCAGACGTCAATGATCTTCTGGGCGGCCCAAGTACCGTTCTTGTGTACGCCGATCTCTGCCATGTGAGGAGAGATTTCGGCAAGCATGGCATCCCGGAGTTCGTCAGAGCAGTGCTCGAAAAGCTTCTGTACGACTGTGTTGCCGAGGTAGTCGGACGAGAGTTCGGCAATTTCCGGTAGCATGTCGAGGGCGGTCGTCTCGATCTCGGCCTGAGACAGACTCTGATTGTCGATTCTCTTCCTGATATCCCTGAGCCTCGGGGCATCGTGAACCCGGGTATGGGCTGGTTCCCGAATGGGAGGGATCTCGTCGACAAAGTTGGTGAACTGGATAGAAGACTGAAGACTGCGGGAGATCTTGGCTGTATCCTCGTCCGAAGCTTGGAACTGCTTCACGATCCGCAAGATGTCGTTTGTCATCTCGGACAAAGGAGGCACGGTAGGAGCAGCGTTGGCTGACTGAGGTGTGGCACTCCCATTGTCGGCGGCGGCGCCAGGGGCTGCATTCTGAGCATTTTCCTGATTCTTGGAGAAGGGGTCGGGGCTGGGCGAAGGGAAAACCCCGTCGTGACCGGGGGTGTTCGAGGCAGAAGGCGGCTTGGCAAAGTTGATGCGGATCGGGCCAGCTCCGGGAAAGATTTCCTTGCCGTTCATGCTGGCCTTGGCGGTGATGGCACTCTCCATCCGCTCGAAATTGACAAAGCCACAGTTTTTGTGGGTAAGGACGCGGGCAGACAGAATGGGGCCGTACGACTTGAACATTTCGGTAAGAGTTGACGTCGTGGTCGAAGTTGGGATGCTGCCGAGCCAGAGAGCGCTAGTAGGGCCCTCGAGGCCCTGATCCTCCGCATTGAGCAGGCCGGCGTTGCGACTGCTTGATCGTCCGAGGTTCATGGCAGCCACAGCTTGAGGGAGGTCATCGAAGTCCTTGTCGTCCGGGAGACGGATTTCAGCAGGAGGCACCGCATTGCCCATACCGTTGCCAGACATGTAGGTACGCATGAGGCGAGAACCAGGCGTGTCAAGAACACCAGCGGTTCTGGCGCGGGGTCGGGTGGCCTGGTTCGCGAAAGCCTGCACAGCCAAGTTGTGGTTGTGGATAGCAGCGTTGGTGGCCGCGAGTTGATCCTGGAGGTGGGCAACGTACTGACTCTCGAGAGTCATGTCCTCAAAGTCGTCGTCCTCCTCGTCGGCATACTTGTCCTTGTTGTTGACCGAGTATGAGCGGAAACGGTTAGCCTTAGTAAACTCGTTGAAGCTCGGTATGTACGGGGTTGCCAATTGAGCGCGGGGGGGCTGGGGCGTCTCGGCCAATCCCAAGTAATCCAGCGTCCTCATATGAACGTCACTTTCTCCGCCTCCTTCTCTGGATATCTGAGACTGTGTCGGCGAACTTGGCCCGTTTGTTGAGCCGATGCTAGCAATGCTCGCGAGCGTCATGCCCCGGTCGCGGCCGGTACCGGCGGGGTTCCAGCTGCTGAAGATGGAGGGGCCAAATGGTGAGCTTGTGCCCGGGATCTGCGCAAATGGGCTTCTCTGGGGCATCGATCCTGCGCGAAGACGCGAGAGCAGAGCGGAGTTGTTGGAGGCCGTCTCGGTTGGCTCGAGGCCAGGAGAGGAAGATTTGAAGGGGCTGTGGGACGGCGTAGGTCGCGACGACTTGGGGGCCATCGTGGGAATGCTAAGCAGTCCATTGCCAGCACCGCCAGGCGAGAACCGAGAGGGTACGGTTCCGGCACGAGCTCGTCTCGCCTGAGGCATGGAATCAGGTGTGGGGAGTTGAGCAAAGTCAGGGAAGCCATCGGTTGGCGACTCGGGGATGTTCTCGCGGAGGGGCGTAGAGTTGCCGCTCGTCGGCGGACCACCCCAGGGATTTACCGGCAATCCAGGCACGCCTTCTTGGGCTTGAATCTCGCGGGCTCTAGTGATGGCAAAGTCAGCGACGAAAGCTGCGGAGAGCAGAGGGGGACTGGCGGTGAGTAACGTACCTCTTGGAGAACAGCCTGCTGGAACCTGGCATCTCGTGCGACGGAGAGCCAGCCCCTGATCGCGAAGCGCTAGCCATCTTGTTAGAGTGGCTTAAGCCAAATGGAGATCTGACGGATGAAGCAGCGGCAGAGTCGATGGGGGATGTGGTGTTGGCGGTCGGTGAAGTCGACCGATTCTGTGTGGCAGATTGGGGCGGGTAACCAATGGCCAAGTGATCGGATCTAGTTGACATTATCAATTATCTAGGCCGAACCTCATAGAAAAATGTTGTGAGACTCGAGTTTTCCAGATGTGTTGCTGTCGCTGGAGGATTGAGCAATGCTGTCCCTGGTGACAATGGACACGCGCGGAGGAGAACTGGACCCAATTGTTTTGTGGGCAGCTTCGAGGCCACGACGTCTCGTATTCAACAGTCGGGGGTCGCAAAAGGGGGAGACGGCACGGTGCTGCGTCGATTCCCAACGTCGTCCGGAAGGATCCTTCTGCGCGTTGTCTGAACCTATTGCCAAGCTGTCGAGTTTGGCTTTGGTGGTCAGAGCGGTGATGGTTTGCAGGAGCAGAAGGGCAAAACAAGAAACTCGTATGGGCTCTTTGGTAAGGAATGTTGGTCGAAAGGTTCAAGGAGTTGAAAGTCGTGTTTGTGCGTATTTCCCAGGTATTACAAGGTACACCAGGCCAGCCAGTCGGATGCAGAAAGGCAGCTGGGCGCTCGAGAAAATAAAAGGAGAGTTCGGCGTCGTCGGGGAGTGGTAGAGGTCAAGGAATGTCGGGGGATGAGTGGGCTATAGACGATTTTGGGCTGCTGGGGGGTGATGGAAAGATTTCTCCTGCCACTCACTCCCGGGCGGCCGTTTTGTGGTCGTGTAGCTTAGCGGTAGTGGGCTTGGTCAATGTGGGTGCTGCGATGCGCGATGCGTAGCGTAGTAGCGTAGTAGCGTAGTGCTACTTGTTCTGTCTAGTCGGGCTTCTCTCGGATCAGAATTCACGATTCCAGGGCCGATTGACGAACTCTCGCGCGTGACAACAACCAAACTAGTTGTCCTTTCCTCCAAGATTCTTTGGTTTGGGCAAGACAAAAAGAGAGCGAGGAAAGAAGCAAAAAGTTTAAAACGAACTCAATATACAGACTTCATTAGAATAGGGTCGATGAGGCCTGGAGAAAGGGATAGGGGGTTGGAAGCGGGAGAGCAGGAATGGAAGAGGGGGGTGAAGGGGAAAGACGGAAGGATGAGGAGGAGAAGGAGGAGCAGGAGAATATGTGAGTTGAGGTTTTGGATTGGTTAGTAGTGGTGGTGGTTTGATGGATGGAACGGTAAACTGAGACTTTGGCCTTGGTTGCTGGCACTGGTTGGTGCTGGTGCGCGCTGATGCTGGCGCTGGCGCTGGCGCAAGAGCAGGAACAAGCAAGTGAACGAGTGCCCAGGTCCAGGTGCAAGTGTAGGAGACCGGGGCAGGAGTTCTGGCCAGTCAGGACGGTTTGTTGTTAAGGGGGGTAGGGAGGGAAGGGGAAAGGAAAGGAAGGGAAGGTCAGGCAGGAAAAACGGACCTTGCCTCTCAAGGCTTGTCTTGTCTGTCGGTGTTTGTCTACTAATTACCTCCGCATCCGAACCTATCTGTCTGTCGCTTAGAATCCCTATCTTGTATTCATGCTTCTCCCGCCTCGCGGTTTGCTCAGATGGACAGGCACTGTATAATAGTACCACGTCGGAGATGCAGAGAGACGGCCAGCAAAGAATCAAGGTAGCTACCTACCTACCTACCTAGGTAAAGATAAGGCGAAGGAAGGTCCGTACCTGATCTAAACAAGCCAGGCCGCTGTCGCTGCCGCCGCCCCGGTGGGGGGAAACCTACACAGACAGTAATGTTAGCATCAGGTTTGCTGGTGGGGAGGGGGGAACTTGCCTCGAATACCGACAAGGTACATGACTTTACCGGGGGAGAGCCACAGTCATACGTCAGTACCTCTCTAGCCATTTTGTCTCGTCCGTTGTCACTTCCTTCTTTCCATCTCCACGGTGCACTTCCCCCTCCTTCTCCTTCCCTCCGTGCAACGTATACTAAAATCTAGGGCAGTCACCTAGACCAGGGCAGCACCTGCATAGCAAGACAGGGACTGGCCGACCCCGACGCGGCGCCCATAACGGGGCCAAGCGGAGGGTTGAGGTAGTATGAAACGGCAGCCGATCGACCTTTGGCGCAGTCTTAGGGGGACACACCACGCTCGTTATCGCTACTTACCTTAGTCAGACCAGATGCCATGCTTTCCCTGCTCGCATTTTTCTTCTTGTGGCAAGTTGTTCCTTCCTAGGTGTCTACAGGTACCTGGGTATTGAGAGACATTCCATCAAGCATCGTCTGTTTGTGCACCGTGCACCGAATTTGTAATGTGGTCTCATCCACCTCTCTTTCTCCCTCCGTCTCTTCCTTCCCTGTCCACGTCTTCCCTCTTCCCTCGCCCTGGTCCTGGTGGAGCCGTTGGAGGAAGCTACATGGTAGGGAGGAAGGGACGAGGGACGACGATACTGACACCCGTGGCGGTCTGTAGTTGGGGGGTTGTGGGTCCTTTCCACCTAGGTAGGTACATTGTAGTCTGCTCCTTGTTTGTACAAGTATGCCTCTCCACATCTTCCAACTTCCATTGCCGTGGCACCACCCACGTCCCGCTGATAATCCCATTCCCGTGGAATTCCAAGAATGAATGGGAGGGAGAGCAGCAGGCAGGTTGGCGGGAAGACGTGTGTGCCCTGACTGGCTGGCTGGCTACCTACCCATCTACACGGTATACCCGTCTGTGGACCTGCAGATTGAACAGCCGAGTGCGAAGTCCAGACTCATCCGCTGCCACCAGCCCGGTCCATCTTGGAGAAACCGCCGCGACGGAGCGAGGTCCGGAAGAACCGGTTCCCGGCCAGAGGTGCATTTTGTCACAACACATACTTCGATAGCAGCCAAGCACGCTATCAATAACGTGAAGATGAGACCGTAGCCCTTGGTTCCATCCACTTACTATCATCGTCCTCTTTCGGGTTGAGGCTGACGGCCTAAAGCATCGCCAAGTGATCCGCGCGGTACTGTGATACCCGGCACCCAAAGGCGCTGGTATCTTGGGTGCTACATACTGAGGTAGGTAATGTAGGGACTCCCCGAATCATGGCTCTCCCCTGCCTCCCTCCATCGATCAACGACAAGTTCATTCTTGCTTCCTCAAACCTGAATGATGCCTTATTCAACAAAATGGGTCCACTGTCAACAAATACTCCTAACTGTCACTCGATGTGTCATCCCTCCATGCATCCTAGGATGCCGTCCCTTCCTGGCTTACGGATAATACACCTACGCAGCCGGTTGTCTGCCATCAGTTGGAGACGAGGGATCTAATGAGTCGGCGACCAGAAACAGGGGTGGGGGGGCGACTGGCTGAAGTTAGACTCCCCCCCGCCCGATCTTAACGGACCCTACGCTCCCCACGCTAACGTTCACCAAGAAAGTCTCCTGCCACCAGACCGTTCCCTCGGAGAAAACTCGCCAGCTCCCGTTTTGCCTCCTGCTCTACTGTGAAGGTGTGTCAACTCTCGTCAGTCGGCTATGCACCCAGGGGTTTCGCTACACATATCAGCCAAGACAAGCCGACGTCGTATAGCCGCGACATCTCGCTGTGGACAGATTGGCCATGCTCGTTCGTCGGCCCTTCCGGGAGCCACGGCTAGCTGAGCTTCGAGAAGCTCTTTGCCGGAGCTCTGGGGAACGCGAAAGCCCGGGGAACCTCGCAAACCCACAACTCAACTGCAACCTACCTAGGCCCAATAAGTTCGGGTCTCGATATACGAGCGCACAAGATTATCAATTCATCCGTCAGTCGCCGTGATAGAATACTTACAATACCATTTCAACTTCGGACGATGTCGCTCGTGTCCCCGAAACGAGGCTACTTCCGCTGCATGGCACATTGGTTGACAAAGTTTGCCTCCTAACATGCTACCTAGCTCTCTGTATGGCCATCAATGTCAGAAGTCACATTGACCTGCTGTCATGGGTAAATTGACAGGAGCCACCAAAGTGCCGGACTGCGCCTAATGCATGCCGGGGGCTCTGTGCTCCTTCGAATCAGCTCTGCCGCTCAGGGGTTGTCCTAACATCGCGAACCACTTGGCTGCGTCCGCCCCCTTTGCAATCTTGGGGCTCGACATTGGTGGATGGCGGCATGATGGTTCTACGTGCGGATATCGACCACTCACAACCTTCTTTACACTCAACTCCCTTTACAATGGGGGTTTCCAAACAAATTGACCGACAACAGATAACGGTACGCAGCCATTACCTGACTCGAGCATGGTCTATTCTGCAACCTCGTCGACGCATCTTGTCGAATCATCAGCCTGAGGAAAGAGACTTTTCTCTCTCTCTCTCTCTCGCAGAGGAAGGGGGGGAGGAGACGGAGCCACCAGCAGAGTGAGAGGCCAGCCAGCAAAGGTTGCGACGTGTTTCCTAATGGGGCCATTGACATCAACAGCCCAGTTCCACTTTAGACCAGCCAGGCTCCAGCAGGTGCAAGCAACACCGCAAAATGCGTGAGGAAGATCCTGGTCATTTATGCTCCAGCTTGATGCCCTCCCACTAGCTCTTCTCCAATTACAATCTCGGACGACTCTTGTCAGAGGATCTGCTAGAAAATCCGAAACACGACTTTAGCCTGCCCTCTACCCTTGCTGCGTACCTATGCGCACGCCCATGCCACGATCTGCCACCAACGGCTCCCAGTACCTACCTAATGTACGAATACAGTGCAGTCCCTTTTGTATGCTTTTGGATGCTCTCTCGGAGATGGGGCGACGCTTTTATTTTGGCGGAAGCGTCCTGCTCTAGTTAGCTTCCCACTGGTTAATCCCCATCAGCGGGCATAAGTCACTCGGCCTCTGCAGGGCGTGGAGCGTCCAATGTGTTAGAACCCCATTCGGGCTACCGGCCGACCGCTCCATCTTTCAAGTTTGGGACGAGACTACACTCTGTGTTCTGGCTCTTCTTGTACGACGTTTGTATCAATACACTACAACGGCTGCCGGGTTGTAGACAGTATGCTTCTCGGGGGGCAGCCAACTAGGCCTCTCGGCTCGGTGGTCAAGCTTCCGTCCTTCCCTCTTGTTCTCCATCAGACAATCCAAAACCTCTAGTTCACTGTAGACACCTCCCATCGCGGCTCTTGACTCGGACCGGTCATCAATCACGACACCGACAGCCACCCGTTTGAGCAAGTCGATGAGAGCGTCCCCCTTTCAATTGCGCCAACACGTTTCATCCACCCCTTTTCTTGGTTGGGCCCCCACAGCCATGTGTGTCGATGCGCTTTCCGTTCATGGTCGGGACAACCAGGGAGCCTTCTCCCCTACCTCGGGTGCGTACGCTCTGCTCTGTGGCCTCTTCTCACCAAACATTGGACATTCGTCCCCTCTCTCTCGTCCCAGATTCAGGATGAAATACCTACATTGTACAAGTGCGACGCGACACGGGCCTTCCGGCCTCGACCTACTCCCGCGGCTTCCGCCGAAACTCAAGCCTGAGCCTCTTGCCGCCACGCCCGCTTGCAAGTGACGCGTTCCGCCGCGTAGCCTTAATGCATACCCGCTCACGGCATGATCGGTCCACCGTCATTCGCAGTATTTGCATGCACTCCTCAAGCCCTCGTTTGCTCAAAGGGACAACTTTGGTACCCGGGAAGCTCATCCTGGCTCAGGGCTAGGTTGCAAAAATGCGGCGGTGCCTTGGGACTTTGCTGGACAATTTGTCTCCTCATGCACACCTACGACCCCAGGTTCGGGAAAGCGCGCCGCCACAGTCCACCTGCAGTGAACAGAAATATACCCGGGCTTGCTTTCGTGAGGCTCGGAGAGGAGCCAACGGGAACCTGAACCGCCCCCGTCATGGTCCCCATCCGCCGACCAGGGCGATCACCGGGGTCGTTTCGGTAAAAATAGTATTGCATCTTGGCCGAACCCCTACGGTCGTCCCCTCGACTAGTTTCGCAAATCGCACGCACGACTTGTTGGTCTGCTCGGCGACAGTTCGACTCCGTTGCACCGCAGCTGCGGGGAGTCGAACGCTCAGCGATGCTTCTTCGTCCCGGCCACGAGAAACCAAACAAAAATGCGTGGTTCTCCATGCGTCATGCGACCCGCGGGTGGCTCATCGATCAGCAGGGCAGTTGGGTTTGATGCGACGACGACGTTGAAACGCAGGGTATCATCTCATTGAGACCCTATGACTACGACGACCACGACCACCAACCCAAAGGCTTACTGCGTAGCCAGGTCAACCCGAAATGCCGGCCAAGTCAAGGTGAAACATTCCTGGCGCTTTAGTCAATCCCATTGCCTCGTCTAGGTTAGCGTTAGTCTTTGTCTATATATGTATATCTATATACGGGTATATGTGTGTGTGTGTGTGTGCAAGATATCTCAAGATTGTCACTCCGTAAACAGGCGCGGGGGTTGGTGAGCATGTGACATCTGTCGCGAGCTCTGTATGCACGGCATGTGGTGAGCATGCCAAAGTTGATCTGCCACTCCGTATGCTGGCATCAACGTCCCCTTGGTCATGATCCGATGCGACAGAACACGAGTTGAGAGCCGGGAGGAGAGGTTGTAGTAGCAGCTTCAGGAGGTCTGGTCACCCAGGAACTTCAAGTACCGCAATCCCGAGCTTCTGCATTGGAACCTTCCGTGCCGTTCTCCCATCACTTCTCGTTCGCCAGATGACAGGCTTATGATCCTGCCTCGTTTCGATACGGATCACGTATGCTCGCGCTGGCGTCAAATGCGTTGGGTTCTCGAACCACCGCTTCGGTCACCTCCCCGTTCTTGACGATAACTGAAATGGACATATTCAAACCAAAACAAACGCGTTGAGAGTGTCAGGTATCTTGTTAATTCTCGATAGCCTGGATAAAAGCCACCCGTCCACCTTACCTTCTCGGACAGAAGTCGAGACAATGTGCTTACCATGGTTTGTACCCCTCTCCTGGGATTCTAAATGTTAGCTAGTTACAAGCTCCATGTACACATCTATCATGAACAATCACACTTAATTCTTCACAAAACGCAGCAATGGTGTAAGTACTTTGACATCCTCATAATGCCAAGTTAGAGAGAGATATAACTAGGCGACAAAGTAATTCTCTAGAGGGAGGTAGGTGTATCTGGTATATCCAAGTTTTTCGAATCGAGTAGACAAGTAACAATTCCCAACCTTTGATGGAATGAATACACAGCAGACTTCATTCATTTAATTGCTCACTTGTCAGGACCATGACCATGTTCACTACCTACAGAAACACCTCATTTCAAACAGGCTCAGTTTGATTTTTAGTTTTCTCCATTAACCGAACTCTGTCAAAGCTCTGTATAATGTGCTTGCTGTACCATGAAACCTTAAGTGATTAACCCCATATTCAATCCCTAAACGCCGCATGCCGTGTAGGCTCTCGTCTCTACAATAAAGAATGCCATCAACCTCAGAAATCATGCTTCGTAAACTGTACCGCCTTCCGCCTGTTTCCTTCCCTTCATATACAGTCATCAGTCGCTTAGTCATATATGTCCTCATCCATCTCCTCAGCTACAAGTTCATCAACGGCGTCATCCTCGTCCATGTCATCGTCCGTGTTGATCTCGCTGTCCTGGTGGTTGGGCAGGACGACCAGTCTGCCATTGATGAGCTCGACGCGAGCAGTCTCGCCGTCGCGGACGTTGCCTCGCAAGATCAGGATGGCCAGCTTGTTGAGGACCTCCTTCTCAATCAGCCGGGACAGCGGACGAGCGCCGTAGGCCGGCGAGTAGCCAGCGTTGCCGAGGTAGTCCTTGGCCTCCTCTGACACGTCGATGATGACCTTGCGGTTGTTGTCTTCCAGCCGCTTCTGGATTTCCTGCAGCCGGATGTCGACAATCTTACGGATCTCACGACGGGTGAGACGGTTGAAAATGACGGTCGAGTTAATACGGTTGAGGAACTCGGGCAGGAACCAGCCGCGGAGGGCATTCATGACGAGCTCGCGGGTCGTCGGGTCGACCTTGCCCTCACGGTTGGTGGACTTGGTGAGGTACTCGGCACCCAAATTGGAGGTCATGACGACGATGCAGTTCTTGGCGTCGACAATACGACCTTGTCCGTCGGTGATGCGACCGTCATCCATAAGCTGAAGCAGAACAGTCAAAACTTCCTTAGCAGCCTTCTCCACCTCATCGAATAGGAGAATAGAGAACGGCTTGCGGCGAAGGGCCTCGGTAAGCTGACCACCAGCATCGTGACCGACGTATCCTGGAGGAGCACCAATCATCCTGCTAAGAGCATGTCGCTCCTGGTATTCGGACATGTCGAAGCGAATCATGGCTTTGGGGTCGTCGAAGAGGAATTCGGCGAGGGCCTTGGTCAAAAGAGTCTTACCGGTACCGGAGGGACCACAGAACAGGAAGCTGGGTGGCTGGTTGGGATTGCTGAGACCAGACCGTTGAAGACGGATGGCGTTGGAAACGGCCTGGACGGCTTCCTTCTGGCCCACGACAATCTTGCCGAGAACCTTCTCCATGTTGACAAGCTTCTCCTTTTCGCTCGTCTTGAGGCGAGTGACGGGGATGCCGGTCCAGCGGGACACAATCTCGTTGATGTGGTCGGCGGTGACAACATCAGTGACCATGGAGTTGTGGTCCTGGCCGGTCGCGTTGAGAGCGGCGTCGGCGGCAGCCTTCTTTGCTTCGAGCTCCTTGATGACTGCGCGCTGCTCGGGGATGGCGCCGTACTGGAGGTCGGCAGCCTTGGCGTGGTTTCCGGCGTTGGCAGCATCCTCAAGACGCTTCTCGAGTTCGTCAAGCTTCGTCTTGGCCATGTGGATCTCCTCGCCTCTCTTAATCTCGCTGAGGTACTTCTGACGGAGCGGTTCCAATTCCTCCTCGACGTTCTTAGCATCCTTTCTCGCCTGGAGTAGGCGAGTCTGGGAAGCCTCGTCCTTCTCCTTCTCCAAAGCAGCAATCTCAATCATGATCTGACGGAGTTTGCGCTCGAGAGAGTCAATAATTTCAGGCTGAGACTCTCTCGCGACTCTAACAGCGGCGGCGGCCTCGTCGACTAGATCAATGGCAGAGTCCGGAAGTCTCCTGGAAGTCAGGTAGCGACCAGCAAGGTTAGCTGCTGCTACCAGGGCGTTGTCGAGAATGGTGACACGGTGGTGTCTGTCGTATCGTTCCTTGAGACCACGGAGGATGGAAATGGTCTCGCCGATGCTGGGCTCCTTGACAAGAACCTGTTGGAATCGACGCTCGAATGCAGCATCCTTCTCAACGTATTTGCGGTACTCGGCCAGGGTCGTCGCACCGATGCAGTGCAGCTGACCACGAGCAAGCATGGGCTTCAACAAGTTCGCAGCATCCATGCCACCCTCGCCGGAGGAACCCGCGCCCATCAGCAAGTGGATCTCGTCGACAAAGAGAACAATCATCTCCTTGGAGTCCTCAATTTCCTTTAGAACACCCTTCATCCGCTCCTCGAATTCTCCGCGGTACTTGCTTCCGGCCACCAAGGCGCCGACGTCAAGTGACAGCAACTTGCAGGCCTTCAGATTATCGGGTACATCGCGGTTGACGATACGTTGAGCAAGACCCTCGACGACGGTAGTCTTACCGACACCAGGCTCACCGATGAGGACGGGGTTGTTCTTCGTCCGGCGGGACAAGATCCGAACAACTCTTCGGATTTCCTCTTCGCGGCCAATAACCGGGTCCATGTTCTTGTCTCGTGCCAAGGCCGTCATATCGATGGTGAACTTGGCAAGGTTCTCGTGCTCCTCCTCGGTATCAGCACTCTTGCTGTCCACCCGCTTCGTGCCGCGAATCTGGGTAACGGCGTCGTGCACCAGTTTCGCCTTGGGGATGTTGGATTCCTTCAGACAGGTCTGTATTGTGTGGTCCTCGGCCAGAGCCTGAATTAGGTGGTCGACGGCAATGAAGCTATCCTTTTGCGTCTTCTGCAGCTCCTGCGCCTTACGGAGGACGGCGTGGAAGGTGGGTGCTACAGAAACCTGGTCTGGGGGCGGGTCCTGACTAGGCAGACGGACAAGCGTCTTCTTGAGTGCCCTATCAAAGGCTTGAGGATCGCCGTGCGCGCGCTCGATGACTTGCCGGAACATCGAGGACGTCTGCTGTGGGCCGTTTTGTTGATCTTTGGACAGGTCTGCCGGGGGGTCGAGGAGTGAGACTGCGAGGTGGACGGGCAATAGCTGGGAGTGAGCGTACTGCTCGGCGAGTGCCATCGCATCCTGCACGGCTTTCTCGCCTCTGTCGGTGAATTCCATTCGTGAATTCATCGTGGTAGTGGTGTGTGTGCGTGAGTGGGTTGTGCGTAAGAACTGTGTAAAGTAGTTGCGTGATTATGTGTGGTTTGGGGCTTGTTCGTGAGAGAGATACGAGGAAGCTGAAATCGTGAAGCTTCTCGTTGAAGAGTCTATCATTCAACTGGGTATCTGAGTATGTGCAAGAATTAGCTTGATTATCAGAAGAGGAATAGATGTAGAGGAGCTGCTGTTCCTGATCTCGAATTTATGGTCGTCCAGCAAGCCTGGAAGTGGGCCAAGAGATGGACACAGCATCAGATGGTAAGGCCGGGAAGCTGTAGGGTAGCAACCAGAACCTGGTGGAAGTCCCGCGACGTCACTAGTAGAACCCAAAGCACCCACCAATCGTAGAACCGCGGGGTCAGCGAGCGTTGGGGCGCCACAACCCACTCCTGGCCCCTGGGCCTTATCAAGGTTATCGATAAGATGCCACCGGGGCCAGAGAGCAGTTGGTCTGATGTGGCTGATGGAGCGCCGTCATGTGACTGGATCATTGTCAGCCACATACCAAGCCACAGAGTCCGGCGCGATCTGGTTCCAGAGCTTCGGGAAATTTTGCAAGGCCAAGCTACCCCCGAAGTTTAGGGGGCCGACGACGACAACGAACAAGCCCAGCGACGGCCAGCCTCGCACACAATGAACTCGGTCCCGGTATTCAGGTTCTCACAGCTGTCATTCGGCGTCGCCCGTACAAGCATACGGCATGGCCACACGCGGTCGCGTCGCCGGACGCCGCAGCTTGAGCTTGCCAACTTCGAGCCGGGCCACGGCGAGCAGATCTGGGTTTACAGTCACCTGACCACGAACCAGGTTATCTACTCGCACTCAAAGCAACTCGATGTACGTCTTTGGGTATCTCTTGAAATATAAAAACACTCTCGGATCCATTGTGCTTGTCAAATGGCACGCAGATGTGTCATGGCATACACATACGGCAGCTATACTAATATCTCACATTCGCAGTCCAACCGTGCCCTCCGCCAACTCCCTTTCAACGGCAAAAAGACCAAACCTGCGAAGCTCCGCCGCGACTACTGGCAACCGATGGCCCTTATCCAGCTGCCCACTGGAGCCGGCGCGGCAGGCCAGTCCGTTTTTCAGAAGCTCCGCGAGTTCCGTCGCCTGCACGAGCTCTGTTGGGACGAGTCGCTCCGCTTCACCAAGAGCACGGACAACTTCACGGGGGTTACCAAGACGCGCGTTCGCAATCGCCACGAGCGGGGCGTCGCCCTCAATGACCAGCGCGCCAACTCCATCGCCGACATGGCCGCCGTCCTCGCCGGCGTCGGCAGGGGAAGCCGGCTGTACGTGAGTGCACAGGAGAAGAAGGCCGTCCTCGAGGAGGGTCAGAAGTTGATGGGCCGGAAGTGGGCCCAGAAGCCGCCACCGCCGACGGCAGCGATTGCAGGCAAGAAGGGCGCGGCCGAGGATGCGGCCAAGACCGTCGAGGGACCCGAAGTGTTGCTGCCTGTGACGATATACTGGGCCAACGACGCTGACCGCAACTTTGCGGAACAGTGGTCTGACAACGTTACGCACAACGTGTTTGAGGATGTCAGGGCGCTGCTGGCAGAGAACCATTCCACAGAGGTCGTTGAGGAGGATGTTGAGAGCAAGCCCGTGTCGTAGGACAGCAAGGAGAGCCTGGAGGCGAGATCGGAGCACGGAAGCTCCAAAAGTCTCGGCATCAAAAACCTGGGTTGGACCTGGCATGCCGCTTTTGCGTCCTTGCGAAATAGGGGGGAAAATGTACATCACGAAAGAGAGGATGACGTTTTGTAACTTTGTTATTTGCTTTTATACAGCCCGTTTAAAAAGTGGCTGGCTGGCATTTAGCCATGTAGACTACTGTACCAACACGGTTACATGAACTCATGATAGACCAACAAACCCCTGAAGAGAAACCCGATTCCCTATGCTGTGTTGTGAAAACTATATAAGCCCTGAAATGAAAACGTCCTTTTCCAATTTATCAAAAATTCCCACATGATGCGTGTAATTCTGTTGTCATGAAACTTCGTAAAGAGTGCGCTTATACAAACCGACGGGTGTTGGGGGGGGCATTAAACTTTGATGGCGAACTTCTTGAGGTATTCGTAGTCCTTGACGTTGGCGTCGACGCACTCGCGGATCTCCTTAAGACCCTTCTCGCCGTACTTCTTCAACCATTCGGCCTCTTCGGACTCGCGGGCGATGACCTTTTTCTCGCGGGGTATTAGTATGCGTGCGTAGTATTCCCATTTCCGCCGTCCAGCGTCTTTTTTCGGGGAGAAAAAAAAAGGCCAGTCCTCAGCAGATTTATTTCCATACCAACCACCCACGAGACGGGGGAAACAGGATGAGGGGGGAGGACAACTCACATGCGCCTTGTCGCGCGGCTTCAGCGAGGTGCTGCTCAGCGCGTCGTCGTGGAAGCCGTTCCACTTGGCAAACTTTTCCTGAGCGAGCTTGGTGTCCTCGTCGCTCCAGTTAAGCATGCTGTCGGTGAAGTCGAGGCCGACGTGGGCGCAGTAGGCCCTGATGACGCCCTCGGGATTATCGAGCAGGTCATCGGCGTCGACGACCATGAGATCCTTCTCATCGACGACGCGCTCGCTGACAAGGAAGTCGAAGAGGCGCCGCAGCTCGTCGTAGCCAGCCTCGCTGGGGGAGAAGTTGCTGAAGCCCGTCACTTCGTCCAGGGGCGGGACGGTGCAGCGGTAGTACGAGGGGATGGAGCGGCGTGGGTGGCGGATGAGGAACGTCCACTGGAACTTGCGGAGGACGTTGAGGGGCAAGACCGTGGGGTTGCCAGGCTCGGCTGTGGTGCCAACCGAGGGGGCAATAGAGGCCTTTTGCTGATTGGGAGGCAGGAGATAGTGGGCAATATCCTTGATGAAGATGCGCTTCTGCAATCGGCGTTAGTGACTGGCCATGGAATGTGTGCATGCGATTTCGTCTGCGACAGCCGTGATTGTGGTGGTGGAAATTCCATATTGGTCGGAGGGGTCACTTAGGGATTACAGGGGTAGCTGGGCGCTGATAACTGCGGCTGCGTAGCTACAACTCCGAGCTAGGTATCCAGTATAGACACTATCCCCCCCTGCGGCAGAAGGCCCCTTCAGCCGAAATCAATTAGGAATTTCGAGAAGCTCTTTTTCGAGCCTCAATAGACACATGAGACCGAAAATCAACTCGATTTTCGGCGGGGGATGGCAAGTAGTGGATTGACGGGGGTTAAACCGGGGGAGTCCTCAAGGAGCTATGCAGCCAAAACCAGCCTACAGGGGGCAGAGAAACTGTCGGGGGCGGGGGACGAAATCGATGGCGGAGACAACCTCGCGATGAAGAATGGATGAATGAATGAAAGAAAGAACTGGGGTAAATGGGGGACGTAAACGTACATCTTTGCCGGCCTCCTCGATCTGCTTCAAAACATTGTCGAATGTTGTCTTGGAGAAGCCAGACTTCTCCCGTCCCTCGGCGTCGTCCTCGAAACGCTCGCCGACTCGCTCGGGGCCATAGTAGAATGCATCGCCGAATGGCTCATGGATGCATGCCAGCTTATCCCGACGGGTCATAAAAACCTATTCGACGTCCCGTCAGTCAAGCTCGCTCCCAGCAGAATTATGCTGTACAGCCCTGCGGTTGTTGCACGGGAAACACAACAAGCACAACGCCATGAAGGCTCGGCCCAGCCTACCGTTCTCGGTCGATTGAGATACACCCTGGGCCTGAACCTTGTTCAATTTGGGAAGGGGGGGCAGCGGGATTGCGTGCTCGCTCGTCCTCGCCTTGATGAAGCAGCATACAGGCGGGATGGAAAGGAATTCTTACCCGCTCAAAGGCCGTAGAGCAAGCCCTGGGGTGGGTCGCGCAGAAGATTGGCTTCGAAGGCGTGATGGCCATGATGAAGCACCTTAATTCTTAAGATGGGGAAATCCGGTTGCCTATGAGCAATTCAAATGGACGCTCGCACGGGTAGGGCGGGCGGGGGGGAAGGATCCAGTGTGAGTTGCAGAGCTTCCTGGAACACAAGACTGGATTTGGTACTGCGGAAGCGGGCCGTTGTCAGAAGCTCTTGTCGCTGAGGCTAAATAACAAAAGGGTAGGATGGGTAGAATGGTCAATGTCGACAGAACAAGGTATCAATGGCAAAATCGAGGGGAGGAAGAAGGGGAGGGAGAGCTGGTTATAAATTGTTTCTGCTCCCCTCTTGGTTCAGCTTTACTCCCCTCCCCGAAGCTCTGCAACTCCCGCCTCGCGCGGCGACAGCGACGGCAAACGGCCGCTCGCCCGCCCATATCCCATATCACTTTCACCACTTTTACCACTCTACCACGCTTTGTGTCCCCTCCGACTGCCTTGGCCGACAGCCGTCTGGCTTGAAATTGTGAGGTACGTAGAGTTTACCACTACTACGTTCCTCGATGCGTCTGGGGCCACCGTGGTGCCCGTTCACACGCACACCCCTCTTTCAGATGGGAGAAGGGACGACAGAGAGAGAGAGAGAGAGAGAGAGAGAGTGTGTGTGTGTGTGTGTTTGGGCAAATCAAAGAGGATGTGTCATGCCCACTCCCTCACCCACTTGGGTTGAGCCTTTGCATCACCAAGCTCAGTCCGACAACATCCCAGAAGGACTGGCAAGTAGACTGGCATGTATTACTCGGGCAAGACGAAAGTACTCTCACCACCTCGACACCGGGCGAAAAAGGTTGAGAAACACCGCAGGAGCCATGCCAAGAGATACATCGTCCAGAGACCAGATGGTTCTGGTCCGGTACCTTTGCCGAGAGGGCGTCTTGTACTGCGAACCTTGTCTTACCATGCGCACTAGACGTCATGGCACCAGGAATCGATCCGGCGCACGCCAATTGGAACCTCTACGTCTCTGCGCCCCCCAGAGCAGCAGCACTAGGATCAGTGCCGAGTGTTGCAAGCCCGCTTTTCCCCCCTTCCTCCTCTGCCTCGCGCGGATGGGGACGACGAGATAGTCGGGAAAACTCTGTCTCGCCGCGCAATCCTTTTGCATGTACCCAGAGAAATAATACAAGCAAGGTAGGTAGGTATTGCGGACATGGCGCTTTTCTTACATGGGGATACTCCACGCTGTTTCCCGATGACTGGCATATTCAGGGACCGCTGGATTTCTCATTGGGTAAGCAAAATAACCGGAAAGAAAGAGAAAAAGTAACGAGACAAATGGAGACGTTCCGTGGCGGAACTTGTGTCGCCTGGTGGAGACAACGCGGGACGACGAGCATCATTCTGGGCCCAGCATAACTCCATCAGCCCAGTCTCCAGAGAAGTCACGCGCGCGCGACGTTGAACCACAGGTCCCTTGTGGTTACTTGCACCAAGTGGTTGGCGTCAAAATCTCCTCCGCGTCTAGAGCGGCAGATACTCGGCATCTGGCCCATCCTCGAAGGCGTAGCGGACAGGCTCGACCTGTCGACATTCAGATGTTGCGCGTTGCCAGACTCATGAACGGCAACTTTGGGCCAAGTCCGCGGAATCCGGATGTGGTCCCCGCGACTTGCAGGGTCTCGCCAGGTTGCAACTATGAGCAAGTTCCCTGCATTTCTTGCCTACCTATGTAATAGGAACGTAATGGGTGTGGAATTGCCGATCCACCACAACCAGATTCCCATCCGAACGGGAGGTGATTGTCCAACAAAATTAGCCGTCACTTAAGGTAAGGAAGGAGTGGAAAAGAGCGGGGCGACGACAACAACAACCAGGCAAGGAGGGGTCGACGGTTGTGCGCGACTCTGGGGCGCAGTCAACTGGGTTGGTTGCAGAGCTTCACAGAGCTTCGCAGAGCTTCTGGCAACCCCCCAACAAGTGCCCAACTCACCACGCTAAACAGTTACGAGAGCTTCATGCCCCCCCCCCCCCTTCCGCACCAGTTGCAGAGCTTCGGAAAGAAAATTTGGCTCTACTCACTGGTCTCCATCGTTCAAGAGGTTCTTCCGTGAAGAAAATAGTCCTCAGCCCCTAAAGGCGTGGCGTCACGGGGCCCAGTGCCATTGATTAGGGGTTTGGTCGGCGCCTGGCTATGCTGTTTTCGCCTATGCTGCGTGGTATTTTGGGGGTTGTGAGACATTGTAGGCACGCGACCAGCCGGCTCGTCTCGCGATACCATCACATGTGGCTCGTAGCGGCAGGCCCGTCGTCTTCCTCTACTCCTTCTGGAGAGAAGGAAGAAATGAAAAGTAAAACCCCTCTGTAGGTAAGAAATAATCAGTAGCCTCCCCTCTTTCGCCCTTCGCAATGTAGTGACCGGAGGTTTCACGATGCCAACGTTCGACGAGGATTTCCTTTCCAGAGTCTTTTCCAAGTATGCGTCACCCATTAATTACCCATCCATCACAGAGAGCCAGGGTTGAAGCGGGAATGTGACAGGAGGGGGAGGATAGGAGACGAAAGAATAAGAGAAAAGGGCCGAAAAATGCCCAGGCTTAGAGAGGAGGGCAGCAGATAAAGAAACTCTTTCCACGGCGGCAACTCGCTGTTTTCCATTACGCAATGGCTAAGTGCGGGAAAGAGGACCGTCCATCCCACGCTGCTTTTCCTGGTCCTCCTATGCATCTCTTATCTTGAACCGAAATAGGCTGCGATGTCGTCCGCCGATCTAGGCCTGCTGCATCCGATTAGACCCCCTTGTTTGCTTGCCTACCTAGTGCCCCCTCCGCTCATGGCCGCAACTCTCCAAGAATGCAGCGACACGTATATGTAGGTTGCGAAGCATGTCCCACGCGGGGATCGCCAGCATCGCCAGGACCGGACCGGACCTAGCCACGCCGACCTCCATCCCCCACAGGCCCCGACGCTGACAAGGGTCTCGCCCTGGCCGTGGGGGTTTCTCTAGAGTGCGAGAGAAGCGTGTGAGAGAGAGAGAGGGTAGTATAGAAGACCGTGGACTAAGTCATGAGTTTCCCGACCGACGGTCCTCTGCCACCCACTTGCTCCCTCACCCATCTCACGACCGTTGGTCCTCCCAGCTCCCAAGCCACCGCCAGTTCTCCGCCACCCGAGCCACCCCTTCCAGCGCTCCCTTGAACCTCCCGTCGGGGTCCTGGAACTTGTGCCCCGCGAATTCGACGAAGAAGACGTAATTGAACGGCGCCGTGAG
Source organism: Colletotrichum echinochloae (assembly GCA_016618095.1). Classification (NCBI taxonomy): domain Eukaryota; kingdom Fungi; phylum Ascomycota; class Sordariomycetes; order Glomerellales; family Glomerellaceae; genus Colletotrichum; species Colletotrichum echinochloae. The sequence goes on from JADEZT010000004.1 coordinate 4,977,295, forward strand.
GCTCGGCCGGCTGTTGATGCTTGTGAGATCGAGCCTGTACCGACGGAAGCAGTCGAGCACGTCGGCGAGCGCGCCGGGCCCCTCATGCGGCACCATGAACGACACCATGGACTTGGTCCTGTCCCGCTTGCGCTCGCAGTGGCCCGGCAGCCTCATCCGGGGGGCGCCCTCTTTGCGAATTATGAAGAATCGCGTCGTGTTGTCCTCGCGGTCCTCGATACTGCGGGCCAGCACGTCGATGCCGTGCATGCAGGCGGCGATCTCGCTCGAGATGGCGGCGCTAGTGCCCGACTCGTCGGCGGCAACGAGCTCGGCGGCACGGCTCGTAGAGCTAACGTCGATGGCCTCGATGCCCTTGAGGTAGGTCTGCAGGAAGGCGACGCATTGGCCCCAGGCCTGCGGGTGGGAGTACAGGCGTTGGACGTGCTTGAGGCTGCACAGCGGCTTGGTCCGGGGCTTGAGCGGGTTCGGGTCCGAGGCCGTCGGCGTGCAGGCGCCGGAGCCGTCAGCGGGACCAACGGCATCGTCGAGGGTGCGGGAGGGGCGGTGGCCGACGAGGAAGTGGTGCACGTCCAGGTAGATCTCGCCGCACACCGAGATGTCCGGGTACAGGCCGTTGCGGTCGGCGAAGTTGTCGAGTGTGAACAGTACGGACCCGTTAGTCGAGTTCTCGACGGGGACGACGCCGAAGGCGACCTCGCCGGCTTGCACGACCTCAAAGATGTCTGCGGCCCGGGTCAGACGGAACGGAAAGGCTCGAGGGGCAGGGCCAAGACATCAAGGGGGTACGCGTGATAGAACTTACCTGTGATGGTGACGATGGGTCTCAGGTCCCACTGATCTTCGGGGAAAGCCTGCAACGAAGCCTGGAACGCAAGGAGAAGAGAAAACTGTTAGATGACAATTCATTGGCCCTCTCGTGCCGTACAAGGCGGTGGATTTCAGGTTCGTAATACCTGGTGCGTGTACGAGGCCTGAGGGCCTAGGAAGCCCACCAGCGGCTTGACGCCGCCGTCGCCCGTGGTGGCATCAGCAGCCGCCACTGGGGCCTGAGACTTGTCACTCATGACTGTCAAGTTCAATGTGATGGCTACAAGGGGCGCGCGCTGCCTGTCCGCCTGTTGCTCTTTCGAAACAAAGTAAAGAAACGATGAGAGCAGCGATTTGTGGATGAGTCGGGTTCCGAGGGGGGGGAGGGCAGTTCAGAGTCGGACGCTCATTTGCACGTCGTGGAATCAAACAACCGTTTATTTCCGGTGCGCCGGGTAGCCGCGTCGGGAGGGGTGTCTCACCGGGACGCGGTCGATCTCGCCGAACTGCAAGCACACGTTCCTCGTGATATATAGAATACGACCTATCACACGCTGGCTACAAGGTTGGCGGGGTTGCTATGGGTTGGTGGTTTCTTTGTTTTATTTCTTCTTCATTCGTGCTTTAAACGTGGTGACGATATCGGAGTAGCGGTGGGCCGAACACTCCCCTTTTAGAAGGAGGGTGGTGGTTTTTCTCTCTTTTTTTTTCTTTTCGCGGGGCGCGGGGCATGGGGAAAAAAGCCCCGCCCACTTCGCTCAATCACCTGCGCGATTCATCAGTCCTTGCGCGACCAAGACATTAGTAGCCTCGTCTGCTTCGCAATCCCAAAATCCACCTACTGAGTGTGACTATAGTTGACAATGACCTTGTTAATCTTGTGGCCGGGTGCATGCAGATTCAAGAGACCTGTTACCCAGGTCCACTTTGCGTGACGAGGGCAACCTGCAGCGGGCGACAGAAGCCACCGCGGCCCGCCTTGCAATATGAGCAAAAACATTGCACCCTTGAATGGCAGCATCATAGGACGAGCTTGCCCCGAAAAATAAATGTACACTCACGCTCGCATCAGGTAAAATCATTACAGAGAGCCGGGAGCTTTGGTTTTTGTCCGTTCCAAAGTCTAAGCAAGTAAAATTTGCAGTCCATCTTTCGGCCATAGAGAAGAACCCGACACATCGACACTTCACAAAATCAGCCACAGCACGAAGCTCCATCGGGCCATATACCCCCACTGTCCGCCAGCAACACCGGGAACGGCGATGTCGTCCCTACACCGCGAGACATCGGGGCCCGAGAGCCGAGAACCAGCGACCCGCCCGACAGGCCGTAAAAAGCCGGACCTTGCAAGTTGGTTCAGTGGCCAGTGGGTAGCGGCGGACTTTGGCAACCAGCACCGGCACTCCCCTGTCATGCGTTACCCTTTTTTTTTCTTTTCTTTTTGGTTGAGCTTCTGCACTAGTCCCACTCAATGGATGGTGTTCATCACAACTTTAACCTCGTTTCTTTCAAGATGCAAACTTAAACCTTTTCTTCATGCTTCGCTCGTGAGTCGTGAAAAGCGGTGCCTGTTCCCACCGGGTACGAGGGCTTACAACGTACTTGCGACTGTCTGCGATATCTTGCCCCATGTACACGAGGAAACGAAACGAAACCTACACGAGTCGGTCTTTGGAAAACCGGTTTTTGGGGGCCCTCAGCAGAAGACGACATCCATGTTTGACCGTCCTGTTCGCAGCGCAAGAAGGCGACCGATGTACAAAAGCCGGTACTGTGTTCGGTTCCGCAAACCGTGACGTGCTGCTGCCCTAATAACCAAGAGCATCACAAGAGCAGTACTTACTGTTGCAAGGAAGAGGCGCTTTGCGGCCTTTCGTCGCCGAGTCTTCACGTCTATCCACTATGTACAGCAACGGAGCGCAGCAAGACCTGAGTCAAAGTCCTCAGGACGTGCGACAACTGGAGTGGTGGGGTGCCGAAGCGTCGAAAGGCAGGAGATCTTCTTCGGCCGCTTGCAGGGCACAACCCTGAACGAGGTTTTTTTCGGTGACAGACTTGGTACGATACCCACGCTAGCGCCAATGACATGCAAGGCAGATCCTCCAATGTTTCATGTTTCAGACCTGTTGCCGCCCGCTCTGACCAGGCCACGCTGGCCCTCCGTTAGCCTGACCAGATGGCCGGATACGGCATTTTCCAGTAGAAGAGGTTCAAAGACGAGCTAGGCTGAAACGCGAGGGGCGCACTGGTGGAAGCACACACCTGGGGAATATCGTCAGCTTCTAAGAGTCATCCACGGGGGGTGGACGGCCCAGAAGTGCCGAGCGCCCAGTTGCTTAGTTTCCTCTTCCCATCACTGGGCCACAGCTTCTTCCCTCATGACTGCGTGTCCGTTCCCGCAGCCGCACACACACATACCTCCGACCCTCTGAGGAGAAGCTGCGAGAATAGTCTAGAGGTCGTGATATGCATGCCCGGTAGATTGTGCTGTAGGTGCGTAAGTATCCGTTCGTAAATAGCATCTTTGGTGAAAACACTTTCGCCAAAAAGCAACTCGGCACTGCTCCATTTCGAGCAGCACGTGGGTCAAGGGGTGCAGGAGAAAAACAAAGTGACGCCTGTACACATATGACCGCATCCCCGACGGCCAGGTTTCCTTGGCCGTAACAATCCATAATCCGTTGATTCAAAGGCAGATGTTCTGAGGCTAGCGGTGTGTCACATGGCGGCTCGTACGAGTAGCGAAAAGGTAAAAGATAATAGGTTGAAATGAGAGCAGAGGTGATTGGCCAAAGACGTGCAAGTGAAGCCGAAGAGGCTCTCGAAGAGTCGAAGGCGGGCAGCCCTGCCAGGATGATCCACGACGCGGAAAATGACGGTGAGCGTCCGCTGCGTGGTAGTGTCGACCGGCTCAGAATGGCGTCGCCATGTCAATTAATCTGAGGACGCCAACTGGCCAAGGTTTGCAGAAGTGTGCCCCGTCTTTCAAGCCAACGTGCCGTGAAATCTGGAAACTCGGTGCAGTGTTGTCGCGATGGTGTGAGTCTTGATGGTCTGCCTGGTGAGCACCAGTGAGAACGTAGCAGGATATTGGCGCCCAGGATTGGAGGAATCAGGGGTGCAGCGCAGCGCAGTGGGTGTCGAGACGTGCGACACAACTAGTTTCATGCCATACAGCCCTCAGTGACTGCGGGAGGGTACTGGAGCCAATTACCGATAGACGAGGACGATCCTGTCGGCTCCCTGCCACGCTAGGCAGAGCTTTCGCTGGGCGATGGCGAGGTAGCTGCACCAAGCCATTTGATGCGATTCTGGAGCACCTAGCGGCATCTTCTGGTTTGACATTCACGATGGTTGGTGGTGATGCTCCCCTGGTGAAAGTAGATAGGGGTTGCGGTCAGATTGTCAGGGTGCGTTTGGTCAGCGCATGAGACCTAATCATCGCGGTGTCAGGGGCCAGCTCCACTGGGGCTCTTTCAAGAACAGACGGGCACGTCAGCTTGTTGGCCAACGACGGATTCAACCTCAGGCCTTCGCCTATCGTCCGAAGAGGGTGGAACCGGCGGAGGTACCCTTGCAGGAGTGGGACCTCTTGCCCTCTCGTGATCCAAGCGAGACGGAGACGAACAAAGGCTGCGATGTCGGGTATTGTTGTTGACGTCGTTGATGCCCGGGACTGGTTGCGAGGGCGACTCCCAATGAGCGGGTGAAGCTGCTGGTTGATGGCGATGGATCGTTACCTGTGGCGGGACTAAGACTCGTTGGCACCGAGGAAAGTTGAACTTGGCCAGGCGGTCGTAGATGGACAGGCTAATAATAAGACGACATCTGCCGGCTCGTAAAGTAGGCCGTGCTCGTGATTTATTTGCCCTATTATAGGCAACTTCCGTAGTATCGCCGGAGCCGTCGTCCCAGTACAAAGATCGTTGTTATCTTCTTTGCACCTCAAGCAAACACGGTCCGGTAGAGCAGACGCGCCGCAAGGTGGCTGTCGCGAGTTGGGTTTGGGGACTTGAATTAAGGGACAGCCTCCCGAAGCAAGGGGCAGCGGCGGTTTGTTGGTGGATGCCAGACAGGATACAGTATGAAGTGGTGGCGTTACTACTCCGTATCGTAAGTGGTCTCCGTACTTAATGCCCGTAGTACGAGATGGGCTGTCAGACTTTGATTCCAAAGAAAGAATCGGGCGGCGCTGGCGCTGGGCTGCAGGCTTTTTTTTTTTTCCCTTCGAGAAAAATCGGGGGCTTAGTCGTTAGCTGAACTGCCTTCAAGACCACGAGCATCCCTACCCTCGGATACGATGCCTGACTGCAGTTTCTTGGCTTCTAATTCGGGACAGCGAAACTCTGTCTTGCCAATGTGCCCGTAGCCCATTGTTCATCAATTTGGACGGACATGCCGTGACAAAGTAACGAACTTTTTGCCGTCGTACGGTGGTGGAAGAAGACGAGATTTCCGATCGGCGGCGATTGGGAGAAGGACGGGGGGGCATGCATGACAGCGCATTGCAAAGCGCAAATTGGATGCTGGGTGCTACCGTACCGCTGAGTAATTTCTTGGGTAGGTAGTGTACCTACGTTGCCATGTTTCTGCTTGAGGAAGCTGGGAGAGAAGGTTTGGTGGTGCCACTGATGGTGCTGCAGAGCCAAAGCATGGGTGGGGACTGAGATACGATACTGTACATACTACGTACCTACCTACCTGGTAGCCATGACTGTCCCTCGTAAGGTAGGTCCCTTGGCCCTGCTTTGAGCCAGTTTCAAGAAGCCGCCGCCATCGCTCAACCCTTGTAAACGCCCTTTTGAAGGTTGGCTGTTGCCAAGGGTACCTATGTGTGGCCCAGGGTGGATACCTACCTACCTACCTAGGTAGGTAGGTAGGTACATACTTTGTAGGACGTGTAGGTAGTTGCCGAAGGAAGACAGGAAAGGAAGGAAGAAGGAAGGAGGGACGGGAGGCTTCTTCTCCACCTTCAATCGCGGTCGATTAGCGGGCAAGCGAAACACTAGGCAAGTACTACCTAAGGTACTGTAAGGTAGTACCCAAGGGAAGATATAACAAATATTCGGCTGTCAATGTCAACAGGAATGGCCCACTGCAAATCAGGGCGAGGCGAACCACACCAAACACTATACTGAAGCCGGCCTCGATAACCATCTGCTATAGGTGGTATGAAGAAACAGGCTTTGGCTCAAGTTGCCCTCCCTCACTGCGAGAGATGAATCAACAGCAGCCTCACCTAGACCCAAAACAAAACATCTGCCATTTAGCCGCATCATTGTTGTCGTATCCCCCCAGCCAGACGGAAAGCTTCAGTGTTTCTCCCAAGTTTCCACCAGCTCGGCGAACAGACGCATGAGGGCCGTTATGAGGACTGTGCGACTGATGCTCTCTATTGCGTTTTGTAACTATGCCGTTGCTTGCTTGCCTGTGCCTTGCCGCGCCTTGCTATTATTGCTGCTGCTGATATTGCAGTTGCGGTTGCCGATGCCACATGCATCCTACATGATTGCTGGAGGCCTTCATCTCTTCTCATCCTGTCTTAGCATTTTAGTCAGGTCCGTTTCCTTTCACGGACTGATGCGACAGTAGAAGCATACAAAGGACGACGTATGGGAAGCTTGTTGCCCCCCCTCCCGCTCTCACACACAAACAATCTACCCGCTGTTCGCTGTTGGTACCGCCCAGGGCTGATGTACCTTACCCGAGGCTGCACCTTACCACTTTTCCCCTTTCTCCCCACCCGGAACACAATACACGCCCCCCTTCCCCCTCCCTGCCGCTGCCGCTTGCTTCCCTGCACCCCCAAATCCATCATTAACCCTCCTCTTCCCTCTTCTTTTTTCCCAACCGGCCGGAATACCCGTAATTCCACATACGACTTTTGCCCGTCTCCAAATTCCTCTCTGCTGTGTGTCTGAGTAGAAAGCAGACCTTCACGGTCCGGCAGTGAAGAGGCTCAGCAACAACTTCGTCAAAACCACCAAGCAAGGCGACATCAACATAGTACCGCTTCAATTGTTTCTTGGCTTCTCTCGCACGCATCCGTTCATCTTTATCCGGCCCGACGCCCTGTTCCCTGTCTCGGACACCTGCTTCACGGAATACTCTCTCGGCACGACGCGCTCCAGGGGAGACAGCTGAGACAACCCCCCGCCTGAACAACCATCACGACAAACCATTTGATTCTCTCCTAGTCAATGTTCACTTGGCCGACTTGAATACCACGCAAGAAACAGAATGGCTATGCTGGCCCCCAAAACCGCCTTCGCGGCGCCCTTGGGCTCCGGCAACCCCATGATGTCTAGCGTTTCAGGAGGCGGCGGCGGCGGCGGCGTGCCGCCCTCGAGACGGCAACCCACCCTCCCAAACCAACCCGCAGCCTATGCGAGCCCGACCGAGTCCGAATTCTCCGAAAGCGACGGCCCCGACGCCGTCAAGAACTGGGACGAGGACAAAGTCTGCGAGTACCTCAGAAGCGTCAAGTGCGGCGAGTACGAGAAGCTATTCCGCAAGAACCACATCAACGGCGAGAACCTCCTCGAGCTCGACAAGGATGTCCTCAAAGAGATGGGAATCGAGAAGGTCGGCGACCGCGTCCGCCTGTTCCTTGGGATTAAGAAGCTGAGGACAAAGGCATATGCCAACCAGAAGAAACGCAATAGGGTACGTTTCATCTCACCCGGTCTATTGCAGACCGGCCCTGTGTGACAACATCTGTAGAGGGCGTCAGTAACGAAGCGCATCGCTAACCCCGAGACCCTGCAGGATTCGTTCGGTGGTCTGGACCAGTTCACGCCGTCGTCAAGCGGTTCGCCACGCCCTTCAGCGTCGAGTGCTCGCACCGCTCCTACGCCTTCCATGAACAAGCGCTACTCAAGACAATATGATACGATACCCCTTGAAAGCACATCTTCCCGCCCCAACTCCCCGCTGCCTGGAACCGATGCGGTTCGGGCCCTGCGTACACGATATGGCCAAGGTCCCGGCTACATGGGTAACCCCGGGCAACCCGTCCCCTCCACCGGCCGATTGGTAACTTCCCATACCAGGAATAACTCCAGTATGGATGGGTCACTGATGGCTGGCTTACCGCAGAACCAGGATGTCATACGTGTCATTTCAACCGGAGGTGTTACCAAGGTCGTCAAGATCGCCGACTGCAATACCTGCGAAGAGGTCATGCGAGTCACCCTTAGGAAGTTTGCCTTGCGGGAGGACCATGAGAGGAATTACTGTTTCTGGGTTCTGGCCGGTGTCGAGCCCGACCCCAATCAATGCCGCCGACTGGGCGACACAGAACTGTGGCGCATCATCAAAGACCAGAAGCGCCCTGAGCGTAACCGCTTGATTCTTCGCCGCGTTCCCGCTGGCGAACCGGGCATGCCCGAGCTTGAAAGAGCAGCGGGTATCGCCATTGAGGAAGCCCAACAGAACCACAGTCGCGCACTTGAGACGGTGGACAAGAGGAGCCAAATGAAGGTGCAGAAGCTTCTTGGCGAGAGATGGAACGACGAGCTCCAACACCCCCTCTCTCCCGTTTCGTTCCACGACCGCGAGCGGAATGTCTATAACACCGCCAAGGAGCTGGAGCGTCCCGCTTCCAATGATGGCCCGAGATCCGGCGGCGGACCGCGAAGAAATAAGGGGCTTCTGCGATCATTCGGTGGTCTGCGCCCTCCCAGCGAGCTCATTGCTTCCGACCTCACATCCTACTTCCCTGACCACCCCAGAGAGGAGATCGATCGGACCGCGCGTTTGTCCATGAGAAGATCAACACGCCTGAGCAAGGTCAACAGTCGTCTGAGCGTGGCCAGTAACCTCAGCTTTGCGTCCAGCATCCAAGATGCACCTCCGATTCCCACCATCGCGGACAGCTGGCTACAGGCTGGTAGCGCTCCCAAGGCACGATCCGGTCTGCGGGTCGCCCACTTCCGCGATTCCGTTGCCTCTTCCATGCTGGACACTCTGCAGGAGGAATCCCCTGTAGAGCCGAACCGCAAGTCGTATGTGTCATTCGCCGACAGCTCTGACGGCGCTAGCGCTGCTGCGCTAAGTGTGACCGACCCTGAAGGCAACATCACTCGGCGTAGCTACTTTGACGCCGACGGCTCCACTGGATCTGGATCTGGATCTCTCAAGGACCTCACGCAAGCGCTCAATGAGGATGGCGAGGATGCGGATGAAGAGCTCGAAAGCTTCCTTGCAGGAGAGTCCTGGTCTGACGACAAGTGGATGAAGGGAGCCATGATTGGCCAAGGTTCGTTCGGCTGCGTCTATCTGGCACTGCACGCCGTCACTGGGGAGCTCTTGGCGGTGAAACAGGTGGAGGCGCCGGCCCCCGGTGCGAACAGCCAGAATGACGCGCGTAAGAAGAGCATGATCGAGGCCCTTAAGCGGGAAATCAGTCTGCTCCGCGACCTTCGACACCCGAATATCGTTCAGTATCTTGGTTGCAGCTCGTCGTCCGAGTACCTCAACATTTTCCTCGAGTACGTCCCCGGTGGCTCGGTGCAGACCATGCTCAACTCGTATGGTGCTCTGCCCGAGCCCCTCGTCCGCAGTTTCGTGCGCCAGATTCTCACAGGCCTGTCGTATCTGCACGACCGTGAAATCATCCACAGAGACATCAAGGGCGCCAATATTCTCGTGGACAACAAGGGCACCATCAAGATTTCCGATTTCGGCATCTCCAAGAAGCTGGAGGCCACCAATATCCTCTCGGGAGCGAACAATAATAAGCACCGCCCCTCCCTCCAGGGTTCCGTGTTCTGGATGGCCCCCGAAGTGGTCAAGCAGACTTCTTATACCCGCAAGGCCGACATCTGGTCTCTAGGGTGTTTGGTTGTCGAGATGATGACGGGTACTCATCCTTACCCCGACTGCAGTCAGCTGCAAGCCATCTTCAAAATTGGCGGTGGCAAGGCCGCGCCCACGATCCCAGACCACGCTTCGGACGACGCAAAGACGTTCCTTGCTCAGACGTTCGAGATGGACCACAATCTCCGTCCGAGTGCGGACGAGTTGATGCTCAGTCCTTTCCTGACCCCCATCACCTAGCGTGACGTCGCAAACTCTACATCCCTTCGATTCTTTTGGCTGTTGCCACACAATGTTTGTGCAGCGTGGCCATTCTTGTACTTATTTCCTTTTGACGAATCTTTCTGCCTAGCGGCACTACGCCGGGGCTTATATATTGAGACAAGGCAAAGGACCGTCCTTTACACGTGCGAGCGGCCGCTGGAAGGACCCGACGATAAGGTATGGACGCGGCTGGGCTTCCCTTTTACATCACGCATGGACCGGCGAAAGGAAGATGGAATAACGGGTGTTTTAGGGGCATTCTAATGGTGTACTGGGCCATGAAGGAGTGTTTAGTAATATCTCGATGAGAAATGACACCAGAGACGGAGAATAATGAGACTCAAGTTAATCAAGGTCGGCGTGCCAAGCCTTCTTCCACGTGCACCGTCAGGATGACGGCTGGTTAATGGCATATCGTATCGGGGTTATTCAGCTTGTCAGCAGCTGGGTCTGCTCTTTGCGTGGTAGGGCGAGTCATGGGCTGAAAATGTAGTGATTGGCGTCTCACTCTCAGGCCATCGTGGGCGATAAACGTCGTTTACCAAGGTTCCTCCTCTAGTGGCTCGATTCCTAGCCTTCAGACCCGTACCGTGATATGGCGTGGTTGCATTCGCCTCTTCCCCAAAAGGCGTCTTCGCCACCCATTATGCCATTTCGGCTGTTCGTCGAGCAGGGAACCACAAGCCAATGTGCAACCAAACCCCAATCGTAGTCCAAGGGGAGGCTATTCCCAGCACGCCCGTAGGCTTCTACCATTTATCGCGACAGCCTATCTGGCGGGCTGGACTCCCATGCGGCGGGGGAAGTGGGGGGCCGGAGGGAAATACAGATCTGCGTTCCTGCAGATGGGGGCCAGCCTGCATTGCATGTGTGGGTGCCTGGCTCTTTGCTGTAGCCGTTCCGCTCCTTTCAAAGCCCCTGTCCAAACACTGACCTTGAGATTCGTGTTGCAGCCTGCACCCATTCCGTATCCAAGCATGGGTGGCTGTCAACGGTCAGAATGTCCTTGTAGTTCGCCAGGATTGCGAAGTGGCGCATATCATGGGTTGCCGCTTCTGGCAGCCAATGCCGCAACATATTTTCCTACAAGGCAGATCTCTTCCTCGCTCGATGCCGCAGTGCACATGGGCAACGGGTGTGTTTCTCTCCAGATGAAATGACGAGAGAGAAAGTGTGGCGTAGCAGCGTCTTAGAACTACACTATTATTCGGAGCGCGACGTTGTTTTGGGGCGTGATCTCCGTGTCCCGTCCCTCTTGCCGGAGGTGGCGACCACGCTAGAGATGTGCTTGTGGTGGAAGGCATTACAGATCATCCTCCATCGTGTTGGCACATAGATGTTGGACTGGGGGCTCTGCCGCCCCCCTCTATTAAAGACACCTGTTTCGTAGCTCACATGTGCTGCTATGGGCGGTTATAAGCCCATGTATTATCATGGTCAAGAGGGAAATTTCCGGTGTTAGCTTCACCTCTTGTAGCGTACGTACACGTCCAGGAATCGACCGACCGCATTTTCCGTTGGACTACTTGGTGAACAGAGATCGTCCCATGCCTGGCGGGCCAGCCGAGACCATGCCGAAATGGGAATAAGCACACGTGTAGGAGCGCAACGACCGGGCGGCATTCCTTTTTCTGTTTCAATATGGCAATAACATGAGTGCCTGGTAAGCCCCTCAGATGCCCACCGTTTAAGCTAGGTGTCGACAAATCAAGTTGGAGGTTGAGGCTCAACTTGGAACTGGATCGGCAGCAGGAACGCCCTTCATCGCGCACCGTTCCTCCCATACGGGCTCCAACCGTTTCTGAGGCTATCGCGACTGTATAATGTATGTGTGTGTTTTCCCAAGTCAAAGCTCGATGAAGCATAAAGAAAAGGAAGGAAGGAACAGAAAAGCAAAAGTACCACCGACATAGCACCTGGTATGCAGCCGTCAGTGCCAAGCCGGTAGAGATTCGACGTTTTGCTGCACATCTGGTTTGACTAGGTACCTAGTCATGGGAGTACCTTGGCTAATGCACGCAGCCACGAACTGGCTAGGCGTCGACCTCTCTTGTCCCGTACTTAAACATGGCATTCGACTCGACTGCACTTTCGTCCACCAACTTATGGGCTGACTCTACGCCGGCAACAGGCAGCCTAAACTCGAACTTCTTGCCCGTCGCCGGGCTGCTGCCGTTGATCTGGTAGGGGAAGGGAAGATAGTCTGGCAGCAACCCTAACTGCCGTAACGCGGTTGCCTGGTCCCATGCGATGTGCTCGTGATGAAGGTGGTCTCCCCGCACATTGACGACGCTCGTGAATGGGAGTGAGAGGTGCTTCCCGGTAGGCGGTACACCAGGAAGTCTAGGGAACGATGTTAGAATGGACTTCCCCTCCGCGTTGGTTGATGGATGCTTACAGCCAGTCAATGATCCTGTTGTGGGTGCACTTGAAGATGAACTCATCAATGACTCGGTCGATACCCACAGTACGACTGACGAGCTCGAGCTGAGTGTCATCCGGGTTGTTGAAGATGAAATGGTCTCTGTAGAAGTTCGTCAAATGCCCTCGGCCGACACCGCCCGTAAGCGTGGGAATATGATTAACCTGTTGTTGCCGTCAGAGATGGTCGCATAAGAATCGTTATGCGTCAATGGTCAATAAGAACTGACATAGGGCTGCTCCACCATGGTGGCCATAGTCTTCTCGACACTCCGCTCGCCAAACTCGAAGAGAGTGTGTTCATCCCAGACGGCTTCGAGGTCGAAGTAGGGTCCGCCGAGGATCGGCTTGAGAAATGTCAAGATGCGGGTGTGCGCGAGCCCGGCGGCATTCGGGTTGAAGTTGGGGTGGCTCGGGACGACGAAGAAGTCACGGGCTTTGGGATACGAGTACGTCTTGGTGGTATCAATGGCCTTTTGGGCCTCGGCTTGGGTTCCGACCAAATGTGACAGGGTGGGAACCGCGAGTGCCTGGACAAAGTGGAAGAAGACGGCAGCCTTGATCTCGGAACGTTTATCCAGAGCATCTGCGACCTGCTGAGAACCGGCAGTGAGAAGTGCTGTCGAGGGACGTCAGAAGAGATGTCACCACGGGCTTGCAAGGAAGCACGGCAGCCCGCTTACCAATTACGCCAAACCTATCCTTGTCGTCGCAACTGTCCAGCCTCCTGAGACTCTCGATCGCTGAGGAGACCGAGTCTGTGACGTCGCTGGCGCCGGGCGTGACGATAATTTGTGCAACCGCATAGCCTTCTTCGGCCCATTTCTGAGCCGGAGGAGGATCCAAGATGCTGTCGTGCTTGGACAGGTCGATGCCCTGCTCTACCAGGATAAGCAGACCAGGACCGTGGCCTCTACGGGACAGAGGCGGTTGGATCGTGACAGCAGCGGCCATGGTGTGTGTGTGTGTGTGTGTGTGTGTGTGTGTCTTTAGTCTCGTCGTCTCCGTGTGTTTCTTCCAACAAATTTGCAGGTGGCCGAAGGTCTTTGTTGGGAGTTGTTAGGTTCGCATCACGTACAGCACTAGCTTCTATGATCACTACTTCACACAAAAGGTGAGATCAGATGCGCCTCTCCACTTGTTGCAAACCCCGCTCGACATACAGATGACACCTCCGACTTCATTCCCAGATAGGCACGTCGGCCGAGTCGTGTTGGCTGGCTTCCTTATCTTGATGCAGTATGACACAAGTCTATTAGCAACAGCTTTTCATTCAAGATGGCGAAGAAGTTCAAGCATGTTGATTATTGCGACTGTAACCAGCTACAACCACATCCGAATTACTACCACCATTCGCCTGAGTAGGCGCACCCACCCAAATCACTTGGTTTTAATGCTAACAGCAATCTTACGAAATAAGTCAAGCTATAGATATGGAGATTCTACTACTTCCTTCAATTATTGATACGTGATGGGATTGCTGAAGAGGTACTGGCAGTAGTACGTTATTAGTAAGCCTATAGCTATAGCGAGGAGTGCGGTGACTTTTGCTGCGACCGTGGCCGCGAAGGGCTCCAAGCTGAGATAGCAATAAGACAAGTCGTCTGCACCGTTTATTCTGCCGGTTGAAGAAAACATCGGCCAACGTCCCGAAGCGCCACGCCGCCCCCGAGCCGGAGCGTGGGGTGGAGGGGAAGTGGCCCCCCTCCGATCTTTCGGGCTCTTCGCGCGTGGGATGTGGGTGGGCGAAGCGAAGTCAATGACTGCGGGAGGCAGAGACTGCGCGTTCGGTTACGCTAAGAACTATTAGTGTGTTATCTGTCCGAGTTTGACAGTTACATACCTACCTAAGTAGATGTTAGTTGCTCGTCCCCTTCGGTCCCCTATCGCCTAGCCAAGAGCGTGGTATGGATGGCCTTGTAAGTTTCTCGAACCTTACATTGCAACACCGTTCTGACAAGGTCACGATAGTGACTCACCAAGCGACCTGATCCATCTCCAGGTGCTTCGGCCTCTCGGAACGTTTTTTTTCACGTGAAATTTGAGCCGATGGTGCGAACATGCATTTTAATCAGGATTAAAATCTCGTATCAGGCTTCTAGTAATTGGTAGGGTGATTGGTAGTCGACATGAGAAAACTCAAGGATAGTACTCTGGGCTCACCATGTGGTGTTTGAAGCCACACGACATTCGAGACAGCTTATCACTGAGACTATAGATTCTCAAACCATCAACTGTAGGTGAGCCAGGAAAGAGACTGTCGTGCTAGCTATGGCAAACCTTGACTATATGGTGCAGTGTGAAAACGCAAGCAGTGCCAAGCTTCATGCAGAGCAAGATTTGTAGCAAATCCGGACTTGGAGGTGGGACTTGTAGGTGTCTGTCAATCCTAATACTTTACAGTAACTGCTCTGCTAAAAGTATGTGGCTTCTTTTCTGGTACATGCTGCCTTTGTGCCTAAGAAATTGCTCAATGTAAGACGACAATTGCAACCGTGTATGTTGGACGGTGTTCTGGAATGCGATGCCAGTTTAGGGCGCGAATAGTATGGAGCTTTATGTTGTCTTCTGTCATCTCCGTAATAATGTAACAACAGTTCTGTGACACAGCGAGGAGTGAAGAAAAGAGTTCAATAACTATATTTGCATGCACTGCACCTTTACTGTCTTCGGACCACCCCTACTACAAAGCGCGAGCTTCTAATGGTATTTCCAATGAGAGGTCTCAAACCACGGCTGGCTTTTTGGGCCGCATCTCTTGCTTTCTTGGACACCCAGTTAATGAGTCAACTTCATTCGTAGCAAGTCAATGACATGAGAACAAGCATATCAATGCAATCACTCCGAATATAGCTATTAACAACACGGTTGGAAGTTCTGGGTTTTGTGGGGGCGGAGTCGGAGTCGGAGGCGGAGCCACGTTCTCTTTAGGTCAAGAAAGTATTGTGAATGAGACAAAGGTCGAAGGTTGGTTCATGATTCAGAAACAGGACCCAGTGGCGTATAATACGAACGCGCTGCGGATAAAACAATGATGGGTATTATGGTCTTTGTATGAAAGATGTGTCCTGGGGACGAGATATCTACATACGGGCGCTCTGGGTCGAAGTTTGTGCCCATGAAAGAAGTGAGCGAGAACTTGCCTGAATCAATCATTGGCCTCCCAATAGAACGTTCAGGCTATCTCTAAAGGACCAGCAAGGTAACATGCCTGGAGATGGGACTCGAAATGAACGTTTGTCAAGTATTCTTCCTACCCCCTCTACCAAGTACTGGCTTGTTATAGACCACGGCCGGGGCCTTGATCACTTGCAGCGAGCGACGACGTCCTGACCAGCAGAAACCGCCTCCTGTAGGGACTCCCCTGCCTTCTTTACTGCGTCATCGGTCCTACACATCACGAGTTAGCATCGACTGGGCAGTCTTGTGAGAGTTGTTGGGGAGGGACGTACTGATCGCCCCCTTGCAGAGCCGTGCCGGTTGCTGTCAGTCCGGCCTTCACGGTGTCGCGGTCCTCCGCCGCCGCTTTTTGCCCGGTAACGATAGCCAGGCCGATGTTACCGATCGCGTCGCTGGCCTGCTTGAGGCCGGCCGCCGCAGCATCCTTGACGGCCGGGTCCTGGATATCTTTGACGGACCCTTTGGTCGACGAGATGGCGCCCACGATCTTCAGGCGGGCAATGTTGCAGCTGAGGTCGCCAATTTGACGGGGCTGAACAACACCTAGGTGAAGAGTTAAACACCGGCGCGATAATGCTCTATTTGGGGGGGCTTGGTTACTTACGGGCTTCAGTGAGAGCGGTGGCCGCTACAAGGAGGACGGTGAAGACCTGGCTGGCGTACATCCTGCAAAGTGAATAGGGGTAGTGATATAATGGAACAAGATTTATCAAAGGGATAGAAGAGAAGGCCAACCTGGGCTCGAAGATAACGAGAGAGAAGAAGAAAAAAAAAACAGAGAGAGAATCAAAGCAGCTGTCAGAAAGAGATGGGATGGTGTGGAACCAGTTCAGACGGGCTCAAGACAACGGAACAGACTTCCTTCTTATTCTTATTCACAACGATGGGACGACACGACCCTGACAAGCTGGGTACCAAACTTGCAACCGACATGTTGTATTCTCTGTTGCAACAATGTCCGCGGACGAGTGGCGCCTATGCCGCGAGCGCATCTGGCAGGGTTGGTTGTGAATGGGCCGGCAGCCGCGCCCCCCGTGATTAGCGCCTTGCAAGGAATGTACTCCGTAGTTAGCTTGCTTCCACAATTGGTTGTGTTTGGTCGAGTGGAACCTGACAGGGTGATGGTTTCATGATGCTGAGGAGTATGGGTGGCAGTAAACCTCTGATAGCCCTTGTTAAGACATTGAGTTGCAAAACACGTGACGTTGCTCCTGTATGTTCCTACTTCGCTTCGTAGCCTGTTTCACTGCCATGTGCCTTTTCTCGAATTCGCCGGGTCGATCGTCCGACACTGGCATAGGCCGTGACCTCTGTCGCATCCGAAACGGGGCATGAGGAGGGCGACCGACATGGGTGTTGGCGGATTACATACTTATATACACCCCCGTATTACTCCTTGAGAACGCCGGTACCAAGCTGAAGTCGGAGAGCGTCGTGCTCGGTTGGTGCGGCCAGAGACCGACCACAATACCCAGGAGGAGGATGGACTAGCTTCTTGTATACACCGAATTCCATGACATGCGAAAAACAAAGTTTGAATTTGTCCGTTGCTTATTTTGTAACGTGGCCCACAAAAGTCAAGACTGAAGGTCAAACGAGATATAGAACGGCATGCCAGCGCAAAACACTTCCCTGCCCTTTCGATAGCTTGCCAGGGCGCTTGCTGGACAGGGAGAGGACGCAAGGTCGATCCCATTCGGTATGAATGAGTTCAAAGAAGGGCCCCTAGTGGTGATCGTAAACGAAGAAAAACAATGAAATGCTCAAACAAGGTACGTCTACAAGCCCCCTCGTCTATTCTGGTCATGATTACCCACCCATAGCCTGTCAGACTTATAGAGTTATAGGTGCGAGATACTGTTGGCCCAGCCATACATGCATACTTTCTCCACAGGCTGTCATCGCAACACCTCAAACACAATCTAGTCCGGAGGTAGACCCCCATATCCAAAGATAGAGTAACCCAAACCCCCACCCCTCCTCTGTTACCATCCATGGAACCGATGTTATTGGTCTCCGAACAAACCCGGATACCATCTCCGGCACGCTTTCCTTCTGTCTTTCGATCTCAGCTTGGTGTAAGCCATTGACCGAATCACAAGGTCCGGTCCACTTCCGTTTCTCCATCATAGACTTAACGGCGCGGGTATCAGCTTTGCAGGCAGAGCGGCAGCGAAGTCAACGGACCGGTTCGCACCGGACTCCTAATTCGTACTTTTACCAGCGGCGTCAGGTATACACATGGGAACCTAGAGCGGAACCTAGAGCGGCGCGGTGCCGTGATACAAGACGGGGTTACATAGTACTATTCAAGGAGCCTGCGCGCGAGGAGAGTGGGGCGTCTACCTGCGGAACATGGGTGTCAGGGTGAGAGCACCGGAGGCCAGCGCCTCAAGAGCCCGCTCCCCCGCTTCGGCGTCTCCGCCGCCTCGGCTGATTGCCAAAGATCTGAGGGGAGGGAGTGAAACGGGGCCGAACTCACATGACCCTTCGCCGATCAGATCTACCACCACCCGGCCAAGGGCAGGTATGCCACAAAAGAGGCGACGACCACAGCGGCGAAGGTGTAACGGAGCCTCTAAGAGAAAGCCCGCCGTCCGAATCGACCAGGCTGACAGGATTCCTACGAGACGTCGGGACGCCGCTCGTTGAATCACGCATTCGCTTTTCAATTAGCTGGAGCGTGGCAAACAAAGATACATCGTCGTGACACGTTCGACTTGAGATATAAAAAGTGGATTGGGAAACCATGGGGATTAAAACACCAGGTATTGCAGCCATTTAACACGCCTGCTCATGCAAGTGTACCGTAACAGGTACATGTATACAGTGTATGCGTCTAGTCAGGCTCTCCCCCCACATCTCTTAAATCTTCCACTCGTTCAGGTTATCATGGGACGTAACAAAAGGCTCATTGATCCTCTTGATGGCGAACTCGCTGCACAGAATACTGTATAATTGTTAGCGCAAGGCCCTGCATCGAAACAAGGCTCCTCTTACCATGCCGACGCCACCAGCGAGTCCAACTCTGCAATCATGGCCTCTCTCTTCGTCCCGCTGACCAAGCCCTTGCTGATTTGTACTTGAAGTTCCCGAATCCGCTTGCTCGTGCCCACGCCGGACTGCTCCAGAACTCTCTTCCCCAAGCAGTCTGAATGGAACGAGTGCTGGCAGGGGAAGACGAAAAACTGCCTGCTGAGAAGCGGTAGGCCGCACACGTAGCACTTCTCTCCCGGTTCAACAATGGCATAGCGGTGGTCCAGCGCGGCAATGTCGACCTTGATGTTCGTCGCCGTCTGAGATGACTCATCCATCTCCTTCTTCAACCCGTCGATGTTGCGGCTGTAGTCCTCCAGAGCGGTGCAGATTTCTTCCTTGAAATCGTCAATGACGACAAAGTCGGGGAAGAAAGGGATGAGGTCCTCGATTTTGAGGAGATCGCATCGCTTGAGGAAGTCGATGGCCGTCTTGATGCCGTTCGACTGGGATATCACCTTGCGGGCGACCGCGAGCCAGAGTTTCTTCCGCAAGGGCGGGTTCGACATTGGACGGTCTGCGATCACGGACGCCAAATCCACCTCGTTGTGGGAAAGCGCCAGATCGACGGCCTGGAGGTATTGGCCCATGCTGGTGTAGATATGTACACACGACAACGTGCGGTGATGCTGAATGCATAACCGAAGAGCAAAATCAGGGTCAAAATTCGGCTCGTCTCCCTGCGACTCTAGGTACGACAGCAACCCGGCCTCGTCTTTGGAACTCTGGGCGTAGATAGAGACTAGCGTATTGTGCACCGCCGAGTCCTTAGAGCTGAGTTGGTTGATGACGTACTGCAGATACCTAACGGCCTGGTTCTGCGCCGGGCTCCCGTCGAAATTGCGGTTGTACTCGAGCAGTGCAGGTATCAGCTTGCGGGGCTTCAGATCGGAATGACGCATCAAGATCTCAACCAGATCCGAGGCAACGTGCGTCATAAGCACAGTGCTATACCGGTAGAAGACCTCTGGGTCGGTCTGCTTTTTCAACACCGTCAACGCCTCAGGCCATCTCTCGCGCTGAACCCAGTATGAAAGAACGTAATTGTAATCGTTGACAGCATTGGCGAAATACAGCAGTTCTTGTTCCCGGCCGTGACTGCTGATCACATCGTATACTGTGCGTCGGTCAAGGTCGGGCTTGTACTTGTTGACGAAATCCTGGAACTCGTCCTGGACGGCACGAAGCTGCTCCCTCGGCTGCGCGGGACTGATTCCGTCGGCCATTTCAGCCTGTGTGATGATGGTGTCGTCTAGCGAGTTGAGTCTCGCCATGAATATCTCCACTAGCCAACTTGCTATCATGATTCTCTGCATGACTGCGGCCTTTTTCAACGTGCCCAGCTTCGCCAAAAGGTATTTTCTCAGAGCGTCCGGCTCGGCATTGTCGATGAACGTGAGAGCCACCTCTTCGAACGGCTTGTTGCTGCGTCCGTATACCGAGGCGGCCTGCATGAACTGTCGCTTAGTGACAAGGTTGTCGCCATATGAGGTGGCCACTGTTTCCCTTTGCGCTGCTGTCTTTGCGTGCTTTAATGCCGGGTCGAACTGTTGCAACTTGAGCATAATCTGCCAGATGTTACGATCCTCGTCCCTGACGACAATCTCGAAGATTTCCTGGGCGGTGAACATCCAGAACGTGTTCTTTTGCAGATCCACGGACAGGCTTACAGCCTTCTGCCCCGGCTCCAGGACGATCTGGTCATACACCACCTCCCCAGTCAGGCGATTTGTGGCGACCACGCGGCCGCCGATCAGGCTGACAATATGCCACTGTGTCAACGCAATAGCGTCAATATAATCCAATGTGGGGTTCCGCTTGCTCGATGCGTTGGACGGACCAAGCTGTGAACGCGGGAGCATGTTCGATTCGTTGAAGATCTTGTTGCCCTCCGCGCTAGAGGCGAGCTGTCCATGAAACACCCCTTGCGCGGACAGCCACGCATAGGCTCTCTCATGCAACTCGTCTTCATAAGGGTTCTGGCCGGGCGGGTCTGGCGAGACCACCAGCGCCGACGTCGCAGAGCCAGAGGAGCGCGACAGTTCGTGTATCGTCGGCTGTTCCGACTCGAACAGCTTCGTGAAGATGGAGCCGCCACTGTCGTGCCCGTTGCCAACCTTGCCAGCCAGGTAAAACAACCGACTGTGTGTCGCAATCATCACCCGTCGCATATCCGGCCGCCCGGGCAGTGTGTCTGCCCAGAGCCCCGTGATCGGCCCATCGGGCAGCTTGTGTAGGTTCTTGAGCTTGATGTCCTTTTTGTAAAACTCTGAGGTCGTCTCAATGAAGGCCTCGTATATGTTGCCATCGGCGGCGCCAAGAAGTATTTCTCGGGTGGATGCCGTCGGCAGCGAAGGGTTCCAGGCGACGCTCTCAATCGAGACGCCTCGTAACCGGGCCAGGACTCGGGGATGTTTGTGCTGGGAGTGGAGGTAGTAATTCTCGCCGAGCGCAGTGCAAATAAGAAGGTGGGAGGCAGTCGGATCGAGAAACATGCGGCGGATGACACCGATTTCGCCGGGCTTCTTTGGGAGGTCAATGTCTGTATTTGCCCCGAAGTTAGCAATGGTTTCTCCAGTCGCAGATGGCGGCCAGCCATTACGCACCGTCAATGTCTTCGGGTCTGTTCAGGTCGATGCGCAAGATGCGGCCGTTTGAAAGTGCCAGAACGAGGACGTTGTTCGCGACCTGGGCGGCGACAAAGTCGGCGGCGATGGAGAACTGTAGCTGGACTCGCTCGACGACGAACATGGGCAACGCGGTGTCGTCGAGGTCGAGCACCCCGTTGCCGGCGGCAAAGCCGTCGGATGGGATCAGAGCCATGATGTATATTTAAAGTTCGGTCATGCGGTCATTGTCGCTCGGATTCTGGGTCGTTATGAGTGTCGTTGAGGTCGCCCGCTGCGGTTGCGCATGGAATGCAGCTCGTCGGATGCTGGTGATGCTGGGTGTTGATCGGTCGCTGTTGGTCGGGAAGATGGATGACATAGGCAGGGAGCTCGGCTGGCCCCCCACTGGGACCGCAAATGGAGCTACAGACCGGTACGTACCGGAAGCCGTCGCCGAGCTTTGACGCTGGTCTGAGTTCACTATTCACTTGTATGTCGGGGTTTTCCATTCCTGCGAATGAACACACGCGAATGTCGCCAAGTGATAGGTAATCTTTCAAACAGATTTCTTGAATATCCCTAGCTAGGTATTTGCATGGTGTCATGGTGTAGCACAAATATGCCGTACCATCCGTCTCCCATAGGGATTCTCCACCTTTTCTTCAACGCACAATATCATAGTTGACCATCCCGATGGCGTTTTTATTATGGTTCCATTTTATCCTATATAAAGAGACATGTAGGAGATGTGCAAAGTGAGATTGCTGGGAATAAAGACAGCAACCTTTCGTCGGCGTAAATAAGTGCGATATATGCAGTGAAGCTGAAGACAAATCGTGCTCTGACCCGGGTTGTTCATCACCCGGTAAGAGAATTACCCATTCCTCCTTCTCGAGGTCATTTCACGCTCAAGCTGTCGTTTCGACAGCGGAGTCTTGAGCTTCCTCATCAGTTTGATGCCTGCTGTGGCTGTCCTCTCTTGCCGTATCGTCCGTCTCGTCCGCGTCCTCTGTAGGTCTCGGGTAGACCCTTGACGGCGTTGCCGCATTCAGTGGCTTCCTCCCGACCAGGACGCGGGCCTTGACGACCAGTCCATGCGATTTGACGGGGTCTCTTGCTAGACGGGCCATCTCTTTGGCGACATTGTGGCATGCCGTTTTGGTATGCTCTGGATCCCATCCCATGTATTTTGTAAGAGGGCGCAGGCATTCAGCCTCCAGTCCGTCGATACAGGCAATGAGCCATAGCTTGCCTTCGCTGGCCTCGATGTTGATGGGAATCATGTGTTCTGTGAGCTTGATGTCCGTGAAGCCGGCATCCGTTAACAGCTTCGGATTCATGTGGGAGACGCCTCTTGCGCGTCCAGACTTAATTCCCGCTAGCGTCAGGTCCCTCGACAGCGCGTGAATCTCGGAAGTAGGAGGGAATTCTGAAAGGAACTTTTTGAACCCTTGTTGATCATCCCATTCCAGCATCTCGATCCAGCCGCCGGGCCGAAGGACCTTGAAGGCTTCATTGTAGATGAAACTCCAGTCTGTAAAAGCCGCCATCATGTGGCGGAAGTGCACAAGGTCGAACGAGTTGAGTTCGCGCTCCCACTCCAGCTCAGCGTCATCAACCTCGAAGAAACAGTTCATCGGTATTGACGTGGGCGCAAGGGCAGATATATCTGTGCCAATAACCTCGCAGTTGGGGAACTCGTCGGCCATGCCTATCGCCCATTCGCCGATACCCGTGCCGACATCCAGTATTCTCTGCGGGTTCTCCAGTGGTACCGTGCTGAGCTTGCCGTCAAAAACGTGCAGATAGACCCGGTGAATCAAGCTCATGCGGCACATTTCCCACTCGTCGTTGGGGAGATGATAATGGGGACCACAGTATCGCCGGCCGTTCTCCCATTGGTAGTCCAACTCTCGCTCCATGAATGACCGGGTTGAAGACCTGCATACATTCTACCAGTCAGCCCGTGTCAAGAGCATACACAGTCGCGCAGTGCAAAAACCTACATGTCCTGGTGATTGGGCGACGTTATGTAGGGCATTTCGGTGCGATGAGACTCGCTGGGCCGGGGATAATGGCCGGGAGTGAAGACGGAGAAGTTGTCATCGTCGTCGTCGGCCTCCATATGCTCCTCCTCTTCTTGCGAGTTCCACTCTTCGTCGGCCTCGAGAACACCCTGAGATCCCTCGTTGGTGCTCATGACGCTCGTCATCTCGGTGGCGGTCTCGCTCTCGCGCAGGCGGCTCGACAGGCTGCCGCTCGAGTGCGATGTAAGCTCGTCGGTAGTAGACATGCTGGACGTGGCGCCCTGGGCGGGGTCTTGTCTTGTACTGGTTCCCTTCCTCTTCTTAGTGCGCCGCTTCTTGGCCATGGGCGGCGGCCGTGACCCGTCGTCTGTGCGACCCGCAGTCGAGGCCCTATCGCAGTCTTCTTATCTCCAGATGGCCGTCCCGGAACGTCATATCACGTCCCTCGGCGAAAGGACGGGAACAAAGCACCTCGTTACAATTGTGTTGGCGGGTGGCCAAGAAACCGAATAAGAATGAAAAGGCCGTTGAGGTGGTAGTTGCGATGAAGGGGTGGGTGGATATTGCGAACGCAGGACGGTAAAGGAGCGCGGGCGATTGTAACTTGTGCCAGATCCGGATCGTCGGTCGGTCGGGCGGTCGGTCGATCGATCTCGTTGGTTGTGAAGACCTGTGGGGGGGGGGGGGGCGGGTTCGAGATATGTTTCGAGTTGGCGCAGGAAAAAAAAATACCAGAGGGCAGAAGTGGAAGAGCGAGTGCGGTAGAGAGGGAGATTGTTGGATGGAAAGAAAAGAGGGTTGAAAAGAAGTGAGGTGCCCGGGCGGCAGAGAGAGAGAAACGAGAGAGATTTGGGGAAACGTTTTGAGGGTAATTAGGCGACACTTTGTTAGTTAGGTACCTACCTAGGCAAGTAATAGGATCAATACCGAAGAGGAATGGCTGCACAGGGGACGTCCTGGTGTGGTTGACTCTTGGCCAGTGCATCTCTCTGATCCTGTCGTGAGTCTGCACGAATCCTGACAGGTGCCGGGATGGGGTGTGGGAACCGCAGGGACACCAGCCATGGAATATAGGTACTGTAGTAAGTGGAAGTGCGAGTAGGAGAGAGAGGGAGCGGGAGCGACGTGATGGGGTGAGATGTAAACTACAAAACGTAAACTAGGACTTTCAGGGGTAGAGAACAAACAGGCAAGGGTCCCTTTTCTCTCTTCTCTCTTTATCACTTAGTCTTGAAAACTCTCTGGCCTTTTACTATATGTTTTCTTCTTCTAATTACTTGGCTGTCTTTGTACGGGTAAGAGAAGTGGCTGCGGCAAACGCCGTCAGAGCTTTCATGGAGACCGCCGGTATATATCGCTCCATTCGATATGTTCTCTATGTGTAGCAACAGGCAGTCTTCTAGACGGCTGTAAGGATCCGGAGAACCATAATGGCCGTGAGGGGTGTCAGTGTTCATGATACAATAATTACAACCATAGTACCAACAAGCAAGGTTCGTTACTTTCGGAGGCTCGTCGCCCAATACCTAGAACGGATGGCCCAGTCACCGGAAGCCCAGGAGCTGCAATAGGAATACCTACAGTAACTCTTCTTTCCATTTCCTCGTTTGAGCCACCCGACTGCATGCCCCTCGCAGCACAGTCTTCCCCCCAATCATTTATCAAAACTACTATTCCATACAGTACATATACTACATAGTATGGCGTACCTAGCGACAACGGTCACTTCCAATGGGATGGGCACGCCGCGCACAGGCGCCGTGGTGTCCAGGCCCAGGAACGAGGGACACCCCACCCGCCGGAACCTTCAGAGCACTCCCTGGTCTCGAGCGCCCCACCAGCGTGCTCTAGCTCTGTCACTCTGGTTGGCTTGAGTCGTTGGTTGTCCAGTATCAAGCTAAAGTCTGCTAACCCAAGAAAGGCCTCTAGATCTTCCTCACTACTACATGGCATATACATACACTAGGTAGTATATGTATGTAGGTTGGATTACATGTGCCCATTGCAAATATCTTGCTGGAAAGCCACCCTACCCGGTTCCTTGGGTTCCAACAGCGCCCCAGCTTGGCATCAACTTCCCTGCTCTTGCCAGCAGGAAAAGGGAAAGCAGTCTGACGCTGTCCTTTTCCACTTGTAGCTCCCGTGCGCAGAAGCAAAGAGGGCAAGCAGAAAGTGATCACAGTGTCGCGCATTGAGGCCTTTAGCAAGTCCCAGACCCAACCGTGGTTTGAAATGAACCCAGTGGGAAAAAATAAGGGTGAGAAGCTTATCTTCCCTAGGTACCTAGGTACCCAGTTTGCACGGGCCAAGGCCTCTTGCGTGTGACCTTGTGGCGCATGGGGAATACGCGTGAGGGGGGAGCAAGAAAAAAGAATCTTCAAGAAATCAGATCAGGCAGGCAGCTATTTAACGTGGGGCGGTCGACCTTGAGACGGAAATGCAGAGGGGGGGGGCAGAAGAAAAAGAGCGGGGATACTCTGCCGCCAGCTCTTGCTAATCTGCAGCCAAGTCCCATATAATCTCATACAATCACAAGGTCTACCCCACTCTTCCCTCACTAATATCCTCTTTTCCCTCTATCAACATAGAAATTCTTCTAAAAATCATAAAAATAAGCTATCACTTAGACTTATTTAAGATAGGATATAGGATAGCGGTTAGGGTTCGGGTTAGGGTTCGGGCTCAGGTTCGCGTTGGGAATGTGAATTTGGTTAGGATTAGTTTGTTTATGGTTGGCAGAGGATTAGCCAGAGCTGGCGGCAGGGTATCCTCGCCCAAGAAAAAACGGCCAGATTATTCCCCGCGACGTCTGTGCTACACAGCCGGGAAGAAAAAGTCTCCGAGAATACATAGCGCACTCGACAGGTGGTGTTACAGAGGAGAACGGTTGTTTCTCTGTCCCACCACCACCATGAACAATCGAAAGCGAACTTGTCCTATTCATGTATGGCCTTGGCCCTGGCCCTTCTCATTCAACATTCAAAAGCCACAAGTCTGTTACCAGGCCCTTGCTTCCCCGACTGTCCCGTACAGTAAGTAGTACATAGCACAGCAAGGTCGAGACAGACCTACCACGACAAAAAAAAATTAGATGGGGAGGAAAAAAGAAGAAAGTCAAACATGATAGCTCGTTACCGACAATCCAAGTGGCTGGTCGACATCCCCTCTCTTGCATACCGTCCCCTCCCCTCCCTGCTCAGACGTCTAGGCGTATGGTTCGCATGCGAACACCCAGGTCTGCGGTTACACGGCCTGACTTTTCATCAAGTGGGGCCTTATTCATCTTTGCATTCGCCCGGCATACAATGATGTATCAATTGCTCACTTATCCTTCACCACGGTTGCACATCCACCAAATGTCTCTATGCGGCGTCTTCAATGTCAACTGTCTTCGAATGCATTCTCATTACCGACCGAATAGATATTCCTCCATGGAAAAGAACACTCCCATTTGTGCCATGCGCCTTTGCCCAGCACCGTATATGGCCTGCAAACTATAAATATCACGACCCAAACCCTAGGCGTCGCATTCATGACGAATACGTATCGCAACGAAAAAAATGTGTCAGACAGGGACCGAAGGCTCTATCGTATTCCCTCTAGTATCCACGCGGACCTCTATCTTTGGCTAACCAATGGATCGCCTGCTATACTCTGACTGCGTGGCCGTTGGAGCCGTTGGTGATGCTCTTTGTAATGCCATTGCTCCCGTTTACATCATCAACGACTTTCCGCTTCTTCGACTCGGGGGTGAGAGGGGAATCAACGACAGGCTCCGAGTCCGCTGACACGTCCAAACCCTGGACGACGGGGAAAGGCGTGAGGACAGAGGTGATGTCGCCCCACCATTCCTCGCCAAATTGGCGGTACCAGTTGACCGTGATGCGGAGACCGTCAGCAAAGCTGGTCTTCTGGTCCCATCCGAGCTGGCGAAGCTTGGTGCCGTCGACGGCGTAACGGTGGTCGTTGAAGGGTCGGTCGTGGGTGTACTTGACCCACTTCTTGAACTCGTCCGTCGTGGAATATGGGATGTTCATCTCTTTGAGAAGATGGCTGCAGAGATCGATATTGGAGATTTCGTCGTAGGACCCGACATTGTAGATCTGACCCATCTGGCCCTTGTGTAAGATGGTGTCGAAGGCGTCAGCTGCATCGCCAGCAAATAGGTATCGTCGAGTAGGGCTTCCGTCACCGTGGAGAACTACGGGCTGGCCTCTGTTTAGCAAGCAGGTGAACTTGGGGATGATTTCTATCCTCGTTAGTTGGCGGTTGGCGGGTTGGATGTATGCGACTTACTCTCAGGGAACTGGTGCGGACCATAGACGTTGTTACTGCGCACGATGATGACGGGGAGCTTAAAGCTCTTCTGGTATGATTGAACAAGCATCTCGGCAGCCGCCTTACTAGCAGCGTAAGGGTTGGTAGGCGCAAGGATGCTGGTCTCAAGGAGATCATCATCGTCATCGTTGACCTCTCCGTAGACCTCGTCAGTGGAGATGTGGATGAAACGCTTGATGTCAACACTCTTGGCGCTTTCGAGCAGAACGTGAGTGCCGTAGACATTGGTGTGAGTAAACCCGTACGAATTACCAAAGCTCAGGTCGACATGTGACTGGGCGGCAAAGTGGAAAATGGTATCAATGTTGTACCGCTTCAGGCAGTTGACAACTTCTGTGGGGTTGGTGATGTCGCCGTGGACAAAGGTGAAGTTTGACTTTTCGTTGAGGACACGGGTGTTGTTCAGCGATGAGCAGTAGTCCAGCTTGTCGAAAGAGACAATGTTGTAATTGTTGGGGTAGGTGAGGGTAAGATGGCGGACTAGCCAACATGCACTTGGGGAGTGTAAGCATCTTGGGCGAATTTCCTGCGAAGACTTTGACTTACATGAAGCCAGCGCCGCCAGTAATCATGATGTTCTTGACATCGGGCAGAGGCTCAAACTTTGTGGTACCCTTGAGCAGCGGCGCCTCTTTCCACACACCAAAATCTTGGAAAAACCTGCCGTGCCCATTGCTGTAGGCTTGTGAAAGTTAGCAATCTCAAAATGTGACGACATGCAGCGATGACGACCATGGTAGGCTTACTTACTGCTCTGCGCCCGATTTTGGCCGTTGAGAAGGGTCATTTTAGCGGCTAGCTATATTTCTCTTTTCAATGTTCCGGTCGAGAGAAGAGGGTAGAGAGTCAACGGATAGTGCGGTGCGGCGTCGGAGGCTCTGGAAGATAATGGAGTTCACAACAGATAATGAGTCAGGCCCGGGGAGGTTCAAGTACAAGTAGCGAAGGCGAGCTGTCCTTCCAAGGGAGAGAAATGTAACCCTAAAGTAAGCTCTAGCTGGCCTTCCACCCGTAGGACAGACAAGTATCGGGCAGTCAATCTTACCTTAGAAATGGGATATCCCTTTCATGTCTAAACCGATGCCATTGGCGATCGGCGACCGACGTGTCTCACTCGCACCACCCTGAAGTCGAGTCGCGCTGGGGCAAGGGATGTCAACGTGGGCCACGGCAGCCGGCAGCGGAGAGGATGCGTTCGGTCCCAATCTGACCTTAGCGAAGAACGCAAGATCGAATGAAGCAGAACCCAGTGGTGGCGGGGGCGGCGAGAGATACGAAGAAGTACCCCAAAGGTTCCCGGAGGGTGTCCTAAGGTCGTGGTCTGTCCTCCAGAGAGTTGCGGCAGCGCGAAATGAGCAGTGTAGTACCAAGGTTTGGACGGCGAGGCAGGACACCTGACAGGTTCAAGCAATCTGCGGCAGTGACAGGTGGAGTTCAGATAGCTTCGGCAAGGCGCATATGGGGGTTGTAGGTTGTCTTGGATGAGACAGGGTACACTATGAGAGGAGCCACCTCGGGGTCAGCCGGTCGGCCGGTTGAGATAGGTAGGTAATCAGCAAGGACCGAAATAATTAGCGTAAGCTCACCTGAGGAACCTAGGTAGGTAGGTACCTAGAGGTAGGTACCTAGAGGTAGGTACCTAGAGGTAGGTACCTAGAGGTAGGTACCTAGAGGTAGGTACCTAGAGGTAGGTAGGTACAGACAGGTACAGAGACACAGGTTGAGGAGTCAAAGGTGGACGGAGAAGCCGGCCCGACCTACTCGGGTAACTGGGAGAAGTACTCGATAAAGTATCTTCTGGTGTCTCGTCGTACTTCGTCAAGGTGAAGTGGGCTGGAGAGGGGATTGATACAACGTGTAATATAGCAGGCTAGTACTTTATGACGTGAGCGACTGCGAAGAGGACTTCCTCACGATACGATGGTGACCCCAATCGATCGAACGCACCTGCCTGGCTGAAGGTTTATTGCTTTTCCTTGGGGACAGGTCAAGAGTGTTGGATCCAGGCCATGGGAGGTGGGCTGTGCAAGATTGGTGTAGCGACTGCTGATGTACTGAACTGGAATTGGTGGGAAAGTGCAAGTGCAGTGAGGGACACGCTCTGGAAGGCGGATGGTGGGGGTGGACACCGAGAGGGTCTTGGCTAGGAAGTAGTGCCTTGAAACATGACGCTTGCTGTGTTTCCGGAGTACTGCGGGTATCTTTTCCCATTCCAGTGCACGGATAATTGAATTAGTTTTTCCCTCTCCCGTTCCATATTAGCGACAAGCCAACGAGTCAAGGGCGGCCCCTCGCATGTCATCATCAGGTACAGGCCATGACAGTGCTCCCTGTCTCTTTCGCCCTTTCCCCCTCTGTCTCGCATTGCATGCAACGCCTTACTCAACTCTACTATTTAGCAAAGAGGAAACGAGAATAACGGGAACCGCAATGCACATGTCATCGGGAAGGAACGGTGTTTGGATCATCTGACAGCTGATTGTGTACCAATGCTGTTGGTACCTACCTAGGCACAGTACCTGATTTGCTAATGTACCTACCAGCAGGTAGGTACTCCGCAGGCCAACATAGTTTTCCCTCATCCCCAATTAATGTGGATACGTCCTCGGCACTCAGAATCTCAGACAGTTCTCCCCCTTTCCTTGCCTCTACCTACATACCTAGGTAGTCCAACCCATCTGTATGTACCTACGAAGTATACGGTCTGGAGCCTCCTAGGTAGATATCTTGGGACGCAGTGCAGACGCAACCCCAATCTAACCGAAACCTTCCAGTGGAATGGAACACTTTTTTTTTTTTTTTTTTTTTTTTTTTTTGCACGCAAGCTAATACCCAGTAGAAGCTAGGGAGAGCCATCACGGCGCGCTTTCGACAGGTGTTCATAGCGCCATCACCACGAGGCCTCGGCTCTGGTCTTCGGATACTAGGTACCTGGTGTAGTTGGACATGCGTCGCTAGTTTCTTCATCTCTAATCAGCAAATTCCTTGCTGAATTATCCTGCTGCATTTTTTGTATTGTCATGTACCCCTGCGGTCCTTCGTGGAACCGCCTTGTCTACCACGTATCTCAATTACTAGATAGTTCCTTCCTTGAGATTCCGGTCACGGTTTAGTCTCTGGCGTAGAATGTCGCTTTCGGTTTTCATGCTTTTGCGTCGAGAAGGATCAGCTCTCAGAGTCTCCATCGTTCGCTGCATCTTAAAACAAACCAACTGTTACGTCTCCGCCAAAGTGGAAAGGGGGCAGGGGGCGAAAGTGAAGAGTCGATCAGGGGGTCAAACCATTGCTGGAATGTGTAATATGGTACATGTCATAATACTCTGTAGATTAATGCTGCGTGCCTGTTTTACAATAACTTCGCGCCAACTGCCTACCCTCCCAACCCTCGCTACACCCTTCCCAGGCGGTTTACTTTTGAGGTTCATTCCATCACTATCACCAGAACCATCATCAACGAAGCTATCCTAGGTGTGAATACATGTCAAAGGACTTGGTCGCGACCGGCCCATTATGAGCGCCACAGTCCACAGTTGCAGCCATCAATAGTACCGGCGTACGATACGAACCATTGCCTGTTCAACGTTCGCGGACATACATGCGATTGTGTCTTCGGCCCATGATGCTCCATTATCTACCTACGTAGTTGAAGATGACAAGATGGCGACAGTGGAGCCTGCTTGGTGGGTCGCCCGGCTCACTATGCGCCATGATAGGTAGTCTTGAGCCCGATCTGCTCTAGCGCGTGCGAGCACCAGGGCCGCGTCTCCTATGGCTTACCACAGTACCTAGGTATCATGGACTCATGGGCCTATGGGGGTACATCGCGCAAGACTATAGTGCCCACCCACCCTTCCTCGTCATCCTTCTCGACTTCTTCTTGGTCCCGGAAATGCTGAAACGCCCAACGGAATGCCAAGCAGATGTCACATAACTACTTACATGGTTGACACCTGGTGCATTGCACCATGCCATGATTGATTTCCAGCAGCGGAGAACGCCGGTCCTTGACATTCACACTCCCTGATGGCCGAAACTACTACGTGCCTAGTTAGGTACCTAGCCAAGGGAGCCAGCAAGTCCGCTGAATCCCTATCCTCCCAACCAGTCGGGCCTGCATGCTTCTGTCTTCGGACGGGATTGGCGCAGGGGCCGTGGCGATCTGGGACCTACCAAACCAAGAAGGGTTTCTCAATAGATGGATGCCCGGTACACCTGCATATTAGTACGCACCTACGGTACCACTCTATGCTGTATTTGTACGCCGCTTGTGCTGCGCATTCACGACACCTGACTTGGGGCTCGCGCGTTTTAGCTACCCATGTCCTAGACACCCTGAAGTCTCGCCAGCGACTGACCGCGGCAGGTGTTGCACCGAATGGTGGAGCGAAAGACATGGGCAGACGGAAGAAGATGCCGTTGCAATGCACCGCATTACATACTGTTGCGCCGCTCAAGGCAGGCTGTGACACCACCGATGGAGGCAAAGGGGCGACTGGTGGCCAAGAAAACCTTTGGTCTTTCGCAGACTGAGAGACATGAAAATATTGGTCGCATGGACTGAGGCTGCACCAAGACTCAGCTTGGCGGTGCTGGTGTGGGTTCGCAAAGGCAAATGAAGATTCCAATGTCTCGGGAAGTACGGGCGTCCACTGATCTTGGTCAAACTCTATCCCGCGTCGGCAGATGTTCGTTGGACGAAACCTGGGTAGCAGTTAAAGTTGCTGGGAACGTCCAGCCTAAAGGAACCGAGTCAACCAGCATGTCCACAAGCGCGACACCGTCAGAGCAGCCGGCATCCCAGGCGCTGTAGCGTCGAAACCATTTCTGTGTCAAAACCATTGGCCACGGCCCACTGGGTGACATGTGTACAGATTGGGGTCGGATCGCCGAGGGTTGGCGCTGGGGTGACGGCGAGGACGAGACGAGGATTGATCAGACAGAGTTAGGGCGGCTTTGAGAGAAAGTCGGGGCGCCCTATAGCACCGCCTCTTGTGCGCTGGTTGATGTGATGGACGCTGTATGAGGCTGCGTTCGTCAACGTTTGAAGGTCTGGCAACCCCACCATCCATGTTGTCCGTAGCGTGTAGGTATCTAATTCCAAGTACTCTCCTACGGCGGCGCTACTGCAAGAGCCCGCAAGAGGGGCAATGACAGCTGGGCAAGTCTCCAACGCCGTGTTACCGCACACGAACTTGAAGGTTTGATGGGTAGTGGGCTGAGAGAGGCTCCCAGATTGATTGGTCGGGGTCCTGGTTGGTCCGAGATGGGGCTAAAGCTTACGTTATTTAGTGGCTTGGCGCCAACCCGAAATCTTGTGCAAGCGGGTAAGGCAGATGAGATGGAGAGGAAAGGCAAACGGACCACCGGGGTGCCCAATGAAGTAAGTAGCGAGGGGGATTAGATCCCCAAGTCTACCTTGGTTAGCCGAGTTGGTTGAATCGAACTACTATGGTTGTATACTAGCGCACTAGATAGGTAGTTTAAAAACTCGAAGGCCCTTGGCGGAATCAGTCGACTGGCCGACTGACGTACTGTTCATCTCAGGAAAGGTACGACGGGTAGGGCAGAGCCTGGTCCGGCCTAGACTCTCAGCTACCTAGGTACCTAGTTACCTACTTGTATTGGCAGACGGGATGATTCTTGATATGAGGGGTTGGACTGTGTTGAACCGGATTGGATGCCTTCAACAAACCACCATGCCTGGTCAAAGTACCTAGGTAGGTCCTATGCTCTCCCCAAGTGGCTACCTACCTACCTAGGTAAGCTGAGTGAGCTCTTAGGCGTCGCGGACGCGCCTGAGCATACATGCACCCGCCTACTGCCAAGCTGTCAAACCCTCCGTGTTCCCTAACCATGAATTGCCATCGTAGTTGCAGAGCAATCGTGAGGAATTCCCTCGGACCCGTAGCATTGGACCCGCACCGGCATATCCGTACTTTCCTTACCTCCTCCTACGAAAGCCCCCCCCTCCTTGTGTTTCTCCCCTTCATCCCCATCCCTGGTCCCTGCGTGCTTTTAGCCCCTGGGTGTCGGTCTGCCTACCTAGGTAAGTACAACTAGCTGCAACAAAGGACTAGCTGCCGTAACCTCCTCGTTCGTAACTTTGTGCTACGGCAGCCAACACTCGTCCTCCCCAGCCCAAACAAGTCAAACTCGAAGAAAGACACGCCGTCTCGCATGCGCCTTTTACCCCCAAAACGTTCAATTTTTTGCATCTGCGTCTGGGATAAATCCCTCCCCCTTGAATTCCGCCAGTTGCCCACCGGAATCTGAAAAGATAGGGTGTCTCTCCCTTTTCTAACATTTCAAAGGACCCGAAGCCCAATCGATTGCCTGGACCCCCTTGGACTCCCACCACAAAAATTCCCAAGGTTCTATGAAATAGAACCTCAAGTCCCTTCTGTGGCCAGTACATCTTGTCGCAGATCAACCATCACTGAGCCAGGCCGCTTTCTAGTTCACTCTCGCTCTCTCTTTCTCCCTTTCCATCCCCTCTCTCTTCCTCTCTTGCGATCACCGCCGAGTGACAAGTTGCTGCGCCAGAGTTTTTTCTTTTTTTTCTTTTTCGATAATCCGTCTGCCCTCTACACACACCCAAGACACAAAGCCATGCCTGATTACCGAGCGGAGCGGACAGGCTCTATCGCCTCGGCTTCCACAGACGCTGCCACTTTGCATGAGCTGACCAAGCTGGACCCCATGGAAGACAGCCCGCAGAACCTCAAGTCTCGAGTCGACGAAGAGGCGGCCGAGGAAGACGAGAAGCTTCTACCCAGTAACAACACGAGCGAGAAGGAGGATCCCGAGAAGGCCAGCTTCGCCTCGGCTGTTGTATGGATGACCATCAATACCTTGGCCACGATCGGAATCGTGAGTTTTGCTTTGCACCCACGCGCTTATTCCTTCTGTCAACTGCACAGGCTAATGTTGCTGCGCTGTAGGTCTTCACGAATAAGGCCATTTTCTCCGACCCCCAGTGGAAACTCTGCCAGCTCACATTCGCGAGCTTCCACTTCTTAGTGACATTTCTGACGCTGCACATCCTGTCGCGACCGACCTTCGCCTACTTCACTCCGCGCCGTGCTGCTATCAAGGACCTACTGCCGCTGTCCGTTGCAATGTGTCTCAATGTCATCTTGCCGAACCTGTCCCTAGCGTTCTCGTCCGTCACCTTCTATCAGGTCGCGCGTATCCTTTTGACGCCAACCGTTGCCTTGATGAACTTTGTCCTATACAGGGCAACTCTGCCCCGGAACGCCGTCCTGGCTCTCATCCCGGCCTGCCTCGGCGTCGGAATGGTATCCTATTACGACACTCTGCCCGCCAAGGATGGGAACGTCAAGACCACCTCCACCCTGGGAGTCTTCTTCGCATTTGCCGGCATTTTTGCGTCTTCTCTATACACGGTCTGGATCGCCAGCTACCATCGCAAGCTCCAGATGTCGAGCATGCAGCTTTTGTACAACCAGGCACCCATTGCCTCGTTCATGCTGCTCTACATTATTCCCTTCGTCGACACTTTCCCTGACTGGGTTCATGTTCCTGGCAACCGCTGGATCATGATTGGCATGGTTGGTTTCGCCCAGCCTTCACTGCAGATTTAATGCGCTAATATCGGCTGTAGTCGGGCATCTTTGCCTCGCTCATCAACATATCCCAATTCTTCATCATTGCCCAGACTGGACCCGTGTCCAGTACGGTGGTTGGCCACCTCAAGACCTGCACCATTGTGGCTCTTGGCTGGATGGTTTCTGGGCGAGCCATTGGCGACAAGTCGATCCTCGGAGTCTTCGTTGCCATTGGTGGCATAGTTGGGTAAGTTGAAAATCACTAGCCGTGCGTCAACCCGCGACTGACCATCATCCAGCTACTCAGTTGTCATGCTCCAGCATCAAAAAGAGCGTCGAAAGTAATCAGGTAGCATGGGGTCCACTGGTCAGCTCTTATGCCATTTGGGGAACGGTTCATTTTTTTCTTCTTCTTGGGAGCATAGGGATACCGTAATGGAGTTAAGTAGATCGAGCCTGGTCAGGACTAGAGAGAGTCTACATGGATATTATCTCATTTCACCATGATTCGGCGTCTGGGGAGCAGGACAGCGCAATTTCAGCAAGAGTTCAACAAGGTCAAAATCATTCTTGTTCTTTCTCCGTCCATGACCTGTTGCGTCCATCTTTGAATTTGATGCGTTGCTCGGCTGGGCTAATCAAGCCACTTATAAGAAGTAAGTAAAAACGCCTTACGGGACAGTCCCTGACCAACACAATGCAGTCCGACACCCAACACAGTACTCGAGCATTCCGTGGATGGAGCAACCGACAACCAATCCAATGTAGTCTCTGTTCCTCTTCTTCTGCCTCCACGCCGGTGGCCCCCGCTTACAAGTTGAACCGCTTCCTGTCCTTCTCCATTTTGGCCTTCCATTCCCAAGGCTGCGAATCCTCGCCCTCGCTACCGGCCCTGCCGATACCCTTGTCAACCCTCCTCAGCTTGGCAGTGAAGCGGGGGCCGACCTCCTGCAGGCCGACGCGGATGCCCTCGACGCCCTTCATCTCGGCACCTTCGGCCGTGGTGATGTTTTTCTCCGTCTCGCGCTTCTCGCGGAAAACGTAGCGGTGGCGCCTGAAGAAGAGGTAGTCGCGCTGGTTGTGCACTGTCAGCACCTGGCGGCCCTCGAGTTCAGGCTGCGGAGGAAACAGGCGTTGGAAGAGGGCGGCGGTGAGGAGGCCCAGGGGCGTCTTGAAGTTGTTGAGGAGGAGTTCCGGGTAGTGGTTCGTCGGGTTGCCGTGGCCGGGGAGCTTCTTGCCCTCCATGAAGTTGGTGATGGAGAATGTGAAGGTCGGGCCGGTGGGGAGGTGCACGATGGACATGCCTGTCAGCTTCTTCTGGTCCTCCTTGAGGAGGACGACGGCGGTGTAGTCGCGGTTCGAAGCGAACTTTGAGATCTCGCGGAGCGAGTACTTGTGGCCGTAGCGGTGGGCGGAGCGCGGTACGTAGGTGGAGTTGGGGAAGACGGTGCGGAAGATGTTAGCCTCGTAGTGCAGCGTCGAGTTGAGCGAAGTGGTGATGAGGATCTTGGGCGGTGGGGGCGCATCCTCGGTGAAGAGGGAGGGAAACTTGAGGGCGAGCGAGGAGGGCGTGAGGTCGAGATTGGTGCTGGTGGTTGATGGTGCCACCGAGCTGTCCCGCCGCGCGCGGCGCTTCTCCTCACGCCGCCTTTCCCTCTCGGCCTTCTTCGCCTCGGCGGCCTCTTCGTCGTCGTCGGAGGCGAGCATGCTGTCGTTGTCCGAGTCATCCTTGTCCTCCGAGCTGTCCTCGTCGTCGAGCTCCTTCTCCAGCGCCGCGTTCTCCTCCTCCTCTATCCTCCTCCTCTTGAGCTTCTCGACATCCACCACGTTCCCTAGGATGTCATCGTCGACGTCGTCCCACACGCGCTTGCTGTCGAGCGTCCTGGGTTTGTTCTTGGCGATGCGGGCGGCGCGCAGCTCCGGGTCTTTGTCCTCCTCCTTTTTCCGACGGAAGCGCATCTCGCGCTGCGCCTTGTCTTTCTCCTTCTTCTGCAGCACGTATAGCTCCTTGCGCTTGAGCTTGTTGGACGTCTTGTTGGTGAGCGAAGCCCCCATGGACTTTCCCGGCTTGGAGAAGCCCATGTTGAAAGACTTTGTTTTCTCGAATCGATTGACCTCTGAGGGGGTTCTGCAGATCCAACGCTCGTCCGATTGGGGGAACGTGCCAATGATTCGTAGTCGAGCTTTCTGAAGGGGGCGTTGCAGTTGGGCAATTGTCGCACTATGAAGATTGCAATGCAGATTCTATGTATCCTCCTCCTCTCCGAGAAAAAAAAAAAAGGTTCCGTCGTTTGGAGAAATTTTGGCGGGGCACCAGCCAATCCCTGCAGCAGATGCATTCCAGATGGGTTCCCCCACCCTTACAGAGGTAGGTAGGCTGCGGGGGTCAGGGATCTTTAAAACCTGAGGGTTGGTCGTTGATCCATCGGCGGATTGAATTTCCGGCGTCCATGGCCGACCAGGGTCCACCAGGTACCTGAGCCTTGGCCGGCGCCGATCGCAAGACAGGCCATCGACAGGCCACCGATGGGTGAGTGGTGCACTGTAGGCAAAAAAAAGTGAGAAAGGGCAGACGACAGACACTCTCTGCATGAGCGACCTCGACCACCACACACAAACCACCCCTCGACGCCTACCTGTCCGCACGCGGCTCTATCTACCTACCTGGCATATTCCAATTGAACCTACCTGTAAACCAGGTGGCCAACCCAGTCCTTTCCCCGCCCCTTACTACTGCTACTAGTACGACTACCTACTACACGGGGAATTGCAACCACTGTATCCAGAGCCAAGGCCCCTCCAGATGACTCACGCTCTCTAAAAAAGAACCCCACCAGACGATCAAGTAGATGAAGCCTTTTCGCTCTTCCGCACACCAATCACCTTCAATTCGTTCCGCAGCTAGCTTCTGTGCAGTTCGGCCGGCCGCTTTTTTCCACTGCCACCACCGTTACCCCTCCCCCTCCTTGCCCTTCCGCTCCTACTCCCACCACAACCACTTCCAACACCGCACCCTCACAACCACTCCCCACCTCTCCCGGGCCCAAGTCCTTATCCCCTCGAAGAAGAATAAGCCCAACGACGCCATCCCCAAGATGACGACCACCGCGACGACCCTGAAGGGTCAGCCCCTCGACCGGCAGACCCTCGACGCCATGCTGCGCCGGCGCCTCTTCTTCACCCCGGCCTTCGAAATTTACGGCGGCGTCGCTGGCCTCTTCGACTACGGCCCCCCCGGCTGCTCTCTGCAAGCCAACATTGTTGACCTCTGGCGCAAGCACTTCATCCTCGAGGAGGACATGCTCGAGATTGACACCACCGTCCTGACCCCGCACGAGGTTCTCAAGACCTCGGGCCACGTCGACAAGTTTGCCGATTGGATGTGCAAGGACCCCAAGAACGGCGACATCCTGCGCGCCGATCACTTCGTCGAAGACGTGCTCGAGTCCCGCCTCAAGGGCGACAAGGAGGCTCGTGGCGAAAAGGTCGAGGAGGAGGACGACCCCAAGAAGAAGAAGAAGAGAAAGACAAAGACCGAGGCCGTCAAGCTCGACGACAATGTCGTCCAGGAGTACGAGGAGGTCCTGGCCAAGATCGACAACTACAACGGCGCCGAGCTTGGCGAGCTCATCAAGAAGTACGACCTCAAGAACCCGGCCACCGGCGTTCAGCCCTCGCCCCCCGTCGCCTTCAACCTCATGTTCCAGACCTCCATCGGCCCCAGCAGCAACCTGGCTGGCTACCTGCGTCCCGAGACCGCCCAGGGCCAGTTCCTCAACTTCGCCAAGCTTCTCGACTTTAACATGCAGCAGATGCCCTTCGCCTCCGCCTCCATTGGTCGCTCCTACCGCAACGAGATCTCCCCGCGTGCCGGCCTCCTGAGAGTTCGCGAGTTCCTCATGGCCGAGATCGAACACTTTGTCGACCCCGAGGGAGGTAAGAAGCACCACCGCTTCCCTGAAGTCGACGCCATCGAGCTCACCCTGCTGGACCGCCATACCCAGCTTGCCGGCAAGACGGACGTCAAGAAAATGACGATTGGCGACGCCGTGCGCAACAAGGTCGTCGACAACGAGACTCTTGGTTACTTCCTCGCTCGCATCCACCTCTTCCTACAGAAGATTGGTGTCGACATGTCCAAGGTCCGATTCCGTCAGCACATGGAGAATGAGATGGCCCACTACGCCGCCGACTGCTGGGACGCCGAGCTCCTCACCTCCTCCGGGTGGATCGAATGTGTTGGATGCGCTGACCGCAGCGCCTACGATCTGTCCGTCCACGCCAAGAAGACGGGCGCCCCCCTCGTCGTGCGCGAGCGCCTCGACGAACCTCTCATCTTTGAGGAGTGGCAGGTTGAGATCGACAAGAAGAAGTTCGGCCCCCAATTCAAGAAGGACGGCAAGACGGTTGAAGCGGCCCTTGAGGCCACCACTCAGGAGCAACGCGAGAAGCTCGCCAAGCAGCTCACCGATAACGGAGAGCTCGAGCTAGAGGTTGCCGGCGTCGGCAGCGGCACGGTTAAGATTAGCAAGGACCTCGTCAAGATTGAGTTCAGGAAGCGTATCGAGAACACCAGAGAGTACACCCCCAACGTCATTGAGCCGTCATTCGGCATCGGCCGCATCCTGTATTCGTTGATTGAGCACGTCTACTGGAACCGCGCCACTGAGGACGGCGGCGACGAGGCCCGCGGAGTAAGCACCCTCCCTTCCCAAGACAGTTAGATAAAGCAGACGCAGAACATATGACTGACTGAACCGAATGACCAGGTCCTCTCCTTCCCACCGACGGTCGCTCCGACCAAGGTTCTGATTGTGCCCCTGTCGGCCAACAAGCAGTTTCAACCCTTCATCAACAAGATCTCACAGAAGCTGCGCAAGATCGGCATCTCGGCCCGCGTGGACTCGTCCTCGGCCACAATTGGCAAGCGTTACAGCCGTAACGATGAGCTCGGCACGCCCCTGGGCATCACCATTGACTTCCAGACCGTCCAGGACAGTACCATCACCCTCAGAGATCGCGACTCGACCAAGCAGGTCCGCGCGGACGAGGACACCATCGTCGCGGCCATTCAGAGCCTCGTCACTGGCGCCAGGGAGTGGAAGGATGTTGCAGCCGAGCTCCCGGCATTTGAGGGTCAGGAGGTCGATGTCACCGTTCGGTAAAAGCACTTCTTCCAATACAGATACCTTTTTCCTTTAACTGTAATGGGTTCCAGAGAGAAGGGGAGGGAGAAGAAGATCAATAGGAAAGGGGGTATTGGGTTTGGGGGGGGAGAAAAGCCGCCCTCATGCGGCATCTGTAGACCTCGCAACTGAGCCTTGTGGATCTGAACATCGTCACGCGTCGCCAAGATGTATGCTTGTGTGCAGGACAAGCTTCCAAATTCTTGGGCCTAATTCGGACAGACTGGTGGGAGACGACGGGACGAAGAAGATGGTGCACAGCGCGGAATAATCTCGCCCGTCATGCCCGTTTGTCGGTACGTTGAACATAGAGACGAGACGTGTTCGGGCCGGCCGTGGAGTAGACGGACGGGACCAGCTGGCGACAGTTCGTGGAGCACCCGCGAGAATCCTACCTCGCGTGTACAACAACCGGGGGCGTAGGACAAGAGCATCCCTTGGACTCGCAACCAAGCTCTGGAACGGGGCTGGGTTGCTGGGCCGTAGCAACTGCCCAACCCTTGAGTGAGATCGGACGCCAAGCACGGAGAATGCCAGTCCTCGTTGTCATGGCGATGCGGCCACAGGCGGCGGCGGCGGCGGCGGCGAGGCCGACTGTCACCATCTCATGCCGTGGGGCCGACGGTTCAGATATGTAATAAGAAAAAAAGGACGACAAATGCTACCAAGTCGCAGGCTTGAATGGCGCGCTTCAGTTCTACATCTCTCCAATCCCTCCCACCATGTCTTGGCAAAGACGGATGAGATCGAAGGCCCAGGGGCGGTGGTTGGCCGGTGGCATGAACCTGCAACAGATCCACGAATTGGAAACGAAACCGCGCAGTCAGTCCTGCCCACGTCGCGTTTCGCTTGATTTTTTTTCTTTCCCTTTTAGGCCGAGACCGAGAGGTGACGGTGTGGACTGAGTGCTGGATCAGTGGCCCAGTTGACTGTTACCGAAAGACTAGCAGTGGTGGTCGGTCGCCGGGTGGGAACACTCGTAGCCGGATGACTGGCTGCCCGTCCACCTCTCCTCGGATAACAAGTATGCATCTTGGCAATGGTGAAGTGAGCGGCATCTCTGGCCACACGACTCATAGTCAGGTAGCCGATCTAGAAACACCAATACTAGTAATGCGAACCCCCCCGTGATTGTGACCTCGGGGTATTGAGCGGGTATGATGCGCATGCCTGTGTCGTATGCAGCAGGACGTTGTACATGCTACATGACAGGCGCCCTCCTGGGCCCTGCTCAGCTCCTCGTCTGTTGTGCAATGCTGGGACGGAAAATGGAGGAGGGGATGTGAAACACGGCGCTCCAAGGGTGAGACGGACGAGTCGTTGACAGGAGACTCTACTGTGTAGTGTAGACCCACGGCATGCCCCTCCAGCAGGGTGGCACCGTGGCAGGCTGGCAGCAAACGCTTTCGAGCATGCTCAATTTGGTGTGGTTTGCCGGATCTTGGCTTTAGGCGGGGTTGGAGCTGCCCCAGAATCGTGGCAGAACATGGTCCATGGCCGCTCCCACTCGGGCGATGCCGACGAGAGTACCTTCGAGTTAGGTGGGTAGGTCTAAGAGCTCCAAGAGTGCTGGAACTGTTCTGGAGGGGCTCTCCGCGTTTCCGGACGTTGCCTCACGCAGCGGACGTCTTGAGTCAGATCCTTCCTTTGGTCCAATTCGACGTCATCTTGGGACAAAGGAGAACTTCCAAGCGGTGCGATTGCAGTGGGCCGCCATCGCAGCATGTAGAGGTAATCATCATGTTTGTTGGCACAGGGTCGGTTGAGCTGTGTTTGCAAGCAGTACTATGTACTCCAGAAGTCGACCCGCAGACAGGGGCAGACAGATGAATTTACACTGTATTCCTTGCAGACTTCTTCGGGAGAAGTGGTGTGTCGAGTGTAGAGCAAGCATGGATGTTGAGTTTGCGGCTACCTAGGCTGGTCACGTTTCGAGGTTAGGTTGCAGCCCCACGGCTAGGTTGGGTTCAGCCTACAGGTACCTAGGTAGTGTACTACACGTGTATTAGGTATTCCCCTCCTGCCGAGGTTTTGTCTGCCACGGGTACTTTGGGCGTATCGTATCGCCTCCTGCAGCAAACAGGAGGAGGTTGCAGGCGACAGGAGAGCGTGTCAAGAGCCATGGGCCCAGGCAGTCTTGCCGTTAACCGTAGTGGGTGCAGAGTGGGCATCGTTATGGCTGTCCCTTGTTTCCGAGATTGAAGACTGAAGCCTTAAATCCATCGGCGGCGTAACTGGGTCGGGTCTTGACGTTACGCCGGGCATGATGCGCCGGTGAAGTGCCACTGGTTTGCAATACGAGTCACCAAGACCCGAGGTCAGGCATGATGCAGAGTTCTGATGTTTGTCGAGATCGGATGGAACGAGGATACGTCATTGGACAGTTTATGGGGAGTCGAAGAATTTTAACTGTGTTTGCGAGCACCACAATCCGCCCAGCCGACGGGTAGCCAGCCACCCCCACCAGCCTTTGCATTAAGGGGGTGGGGTTTCTTC
Source organism: Colletotrichum echinochloae (assembly GCA_016618095.1). Classification (NCBI taxonomy): domain Eukaryota; kingdom Fungi; phylum Ascomycota; class Sordariomycetes; order Glomerellales; family Glomerellaceae; genus Colletotrichum; species Colletotrichum echinochloae. The sequence continues at coordinate 5,020,050 of JADEZT010000004.1, forward strand.
TTCTTCTTCTTCTTCTTCTTCTTTTTTGTTCTTCTGAAGAAAATCCCAGCATCTCCTTCATTACACAGTCCTCCTTCTTCATCTTCCGTTCGCTGCAGTCCTCCACGTGGTGCAGCAGTGCGAGGTAACACCAGGACCAGGAGTGTGGCCGGATGGAGCTCTCATATTCCCTCCAGTGTCTTTACATTAGAGCACTCTGGGAGCACTTTCCCCACCATGACGTCCTGCCCGTGTTGGACATTTAAGAACACTGTGCTTGAAACATGTGTGTCTAAAAAGCCAGAGATATCGTTCTATTCCACCTTTGTTATCGAACAATTTTATTCTATTTATTGCGCTGCACCGTGTCGTGTCGTGTTGAGAACTTGAGACACAGGTGTCGGCTACTGCTGCCCCCGAAGATAATGTCGGTCACGTGCTGCAATGAAATCTATTAATGACTGACGGTGCAACCTGTGACATGATTTCGGAGAAGGGTGGTACTGGTTGTACAAGTCTGGTCTAGTACCAAAGATAGAAGGTTCAGGGCAAAACCAAGCGTGATCTGACGTACTGCATTGATATCTGATTCGCTGGCGCGAGCAGGAGACTGTTAGGGGTGATCCTTTCTTGACCTCTGTGCTGCCGTGCATCGCCTCCACTTTCTCTCCAGGCCACAGCTGCAAAGGTCAGGGTCATACCCCCTTTCTGTCCTCACCTCATCCTTGCCTTCCTTTCTCCCCTTTGTTTAGTGCACCCTGCCCCTCCCTCATTGGTGCACTCTGAGGAGGAAAATGTATGGACATGTGTTTTTGCATGGAGTTAGCGAGTGACCCCTAGCGTGGTTCGGGTCCAGAAGAACAGAGTTGCAGGGACCCTGAATCCTCCTGAACGTCCCCTACAGGTACCTCAATAGGTAGGTCCAGTTCGCGAAAGAGAGAGAGAGAGAGAAAGATATCCTCCGAATGACCTGCAACAGGACGGGACTGGGGAACCGCGCGCCTAGTGAGAACAATTAGATCGAAACGAAAGGATCCAGAAACGACCCCTGGGCGCCCTACGTCTTTTCTCCGAAGAGCATCGACGCATCAAGTCTTGGCCTCCCGAACCCAAGGCAGATACGGCCCTCCTCATACGGTGCTTGAACACGCGCATACTACTACACACAGAGAGAGATCAGCCTCATCTACCGATTCACAGCGACATCCGTCCATCCATCCATCCTGCTCAATCGACTAACCTTTTTCAACCAGGGTCGAGATGTCATGTTCAATGCCAATTCCTTGCCGACTGGCTGGCTAAAAGGCAGGCTTTCACAAAAACAGCAAATACACATCTCCATCACTGCCTGTGGCAGCACATGCCGCGCTCTCTTCAATTCGTGCCCCTCCCCTCCCTTTCGGCTGATCGACCGCAACTAAGAGCGTCCAAGGCATGTCGCCGCCCCCTTTCCCGCCAGTCCACCACCCAGTCGCAGTCCTAGTCCCCAGTCCCCTGGCCTCAACCAACAGCAGAAATCCGCCCACCCCTTCTCAAAACCACACCGACTCACTTCATACAGGAGACCGAGGGGGCTCACCCCCATCGATTATCGTGCTCCCCCCCACTCGTAAATCGCCGTCGGCAGCGTTCACGACGAGCAGCATATCTCTATCTTCAATGTTTCAGCTACGGCTACACAACAATAAAGTTGACAATATTTCTGGAAGCATTGACCACTGGCATGCCCCCTTGTCCATCCTCGATTCATCAAGATACCCAGATGCTGGACGTCCAAACCCAGCCCAGCCACACATACGACCCAACCCAAAGCCTGCAAGCAGCCAACGAGGTACCTAGCGTCAGCGGTCAGCGGCAGCTAAAGTAGTAAGTAGTAGTAGTAGGTAGGTAGGTAGGTAGTAGCAGCAGCAGCACCAGCAGTAGCAGCACCAGTGGCGGATCCCCAGGAGGTACGAGTACAGTGTACCGCTCAAAAGCTACGAAACATCGCGTGTTCCATACATTAAGCCATTGCCCCGGGGCTTCGCATCCGAGAACAGCCACAGAAATTACTCGCCTCTCTTATTAAAACTGTACCCCCTTCTCTGGTCTCCTCCCGTGTCTGCCGCTGGAAGGGAGACTGAGTGAGAGAAATGGCGACGGAGAATCGGTAAGCATCTTCACCTCACTCACTCACTCTTCTTCCATCGAATCTCTTTTCACTCTCTTGATTGCCGCTACTCGCGACTTTTGCCTCGTATCGAATGTAATCATGTACGTATGTTCCTTGCACTCGCTCCCGCTCAGCACCCCTATGCCCGTCTACCCCGTCCCTTCCCTTCCCTTCCCTCTCCCCTACCTTACGCAAACGCAAATGCGGCAGGAGCGATAGCGACTGCGGCGGCGAGACGGCCACTGCCAGCATCAGCGCCCAACATCCCATCCCCCCTCGGAGTGAACAGGAGTGTCGAGTTCCTCCAGTGAGGCTAAAAGTGGGGTTAATTTCGTCTCGATCTGTCATGGCGCGCACTTCACAGACTGTCAACCGCCAACAGCCTCCTAATTGCGCTGTCCTCTCCATTCCACCATACCTCCTACCCTTCATTCACCTCCATCCCGCGCCTCGTTTCCCGGAAGGATCCCCCCCTTTTCCCCCGCAACTACCATCATTCGGCCGGCTTCGCCCGTATCGCTTCCTCGTCGTCCTTCTTTTGACTGCCACCGCCGACCCCTTTCATTTCTCCGTCGCATGCAGATCTCGTCTGCCGTTGTTGCACACGCCGCGCAGCAATCATGGCTAACGAACGCAGTGTGTATTCGTCTGGCCAGTTTATGAACCCAGGCCCGGCGCCACGACCCCCGACCGATCGACCTCGTCTCGCCCTCACACCAAGCAACAATCTTCCCGGCAACATGGCCAACATGGCCATTTCTCCCATCAGGAGCACGGCGACCTCGACCTACACCGGCTCCACTATCTCGCTCCCCATCGCCCGCCAGCAATCCGGCCAGAACGATGGCATGGGAGGTGTAGCCGTCAAGAAGGAGGGGTGGGCCTCCGTGAAAGAGTCCAAGAACTTCATCAATCCGTGGAAGCAGAAATATCTCATTTTGCGAAAAGAGTCGCTTGATTTCCACAAGACCGAGGGAGGCAAGGTCTCGTACACCCTCTTCCTAAAGGACGTTGTCAACGTTGGCCGAGTCGAGGCCGCTGGCACCATCTTCGAGATTAAGAGAAACCCCAGCGGATCATCCAACAGCCCTGGCGAAGACGATGGCCAAACCAAGACGTTACAAATTCGCGTCAAGAGTGACGACGACTTGTACGAATGGATCGATCTCATCTACGGCGCCTGTCCTGGAATGGGTGGTGTCAGCAACCCCACAAACTTCTCTCACGCCGTTCACGTTGGTTTCGACCCCCAGACCGGCGAGTTCGTCGGATTGCCACCCGAATGGTCGAAGCTCCTCAACTCATCTGCCATCACAAAGGAGGACTACGAACGTAATCCTCAAGCCGTCTTCGAGGTCCTTGACTTCTACTCCGACCTGACCAAGCGGGCGGAAAACCCCCAACAATATTCCAGCCTGACGCCCACACCCCCTGCCAGCAGCCAGCAGAACAAGCAGCTCGGCTATGGCGGTGGCGGCTCCTCAGTCGCACCTCCAAGGCCCATGCCGCCATCGCAGGCGCAGCGTCAACCCAGCTACAACGCGCAGCCCTCGTCGCAGGGCCAGCAACGGCGGCCATCGCCTACGGAGCAGCAGCAGCAGCAGCGTCTTCAGATGCAGGGGATGGCCGGCAACTACCAGGCGGATCCTCGCGAGGAGCAGCGCTTGAAGCAGCTGGAGGCACAGCGTATGCGTGAAAGGGAGATCGAGGAACAGAACCGTCGGGATCTGGAGGTCTTCAACTCGTCCATCCCCAAGACAAAGACGCCCATGGCTCAACAAGAGATCGGCGGCTTCGGCGGCGGCTCGTCCATTCCCCAGACAGACAGATACAACCCCTCAAGAGCAGCTCCCCCGGCGCCCAAGCCGTCACAACAGCAACAGGTCAACGGACTCCGGGCGCAGCGTCCTGCACCCTCACCGCCGACCGCCGGTACTCCCAACCGTCCTCCCATGGCTTCGCAGCAGAGCTCCAGCTCTGTTCGGGACCCCAACCAAGCCCAGCGGGCGCCCCGTCCGGACCAGCCGTCCAGCCAGCAGCAGCGCTACCCCAACGGTAGCCCCCAACAGGCTAGACAGCCTCCTCAGGCGCAGGCCGCGCCGCCATCTCGCTTACCCGCTCCTGTGAAGCCCTTGAACGTGTCAAAGGCCCAGCCCGTGCCGCAGAGCGATGGAGTAAAGGCTGCGGAAGCAGCACTCACTGCCAAGCCGCCTGCTCAAGAACGTAAGCAGGATGTGCGCATGTCCACCATGTCCGAGAGCGAAGTCATGGCCAAGCTCAAGGAAGCAGTTTCCAAGGACGACCCGAATCTTTCTTACTCCAAGCAAAAGAAGATTGGACAAGGTGCTTCGGGATCCGTTTACGTTGCCAAGGTCAAGGAGGGCGCTGTCTCGCCCATTGCCCGTGACGTTTTGCGTGCTCAGGGTATCAAGGCCCAGGTTGCTATCAAACAGATGGATCTTGCACACCAGCCCAGGAAGGAGTTGATTGTGAACGAGATCATGGTCATGAAGGACAGCAGGCATCGCAACATTGTCAACTTCCTGGATGCATTCTTGCGCAACAACAATGCTGAACTATGGGTTGTCATGGAGTATATGGAGGGTGGTGCCCTGACGGACGTTATCGACAACAACCCTAGCATCACCGAGGAACAGATCTCCACCATCTGCTTGGAGGTAAGAGGCTCGCCCCGTCGGAATACCGCCCTGATACTGACTTCCCCCTACAGACCTGCCGCGGTCTGCAACATCTCCACTCGCAGAACATTATTCACCGTGATATCAAGAGTGACAACGTGCTGCTGGACGCCCGAGGAAACGTCAAGATCAGTGAGTGTATTGCGGAACGGATATGGCACGCAGCTACTGACCTTACTTAGCCGATTTCGGTTTCTGCGCCAAGCTAACCGAGTCCAAGTCGAAGCGCGCGACGATGGTCGGAACACCCTACTGGATGGCACCCGAGGTTGTCAAGCAGAAGGAATACGGCCCCAAGGTCGACATCTGGTCATTGGGTATCATGGCCATCGAGATGATCGAGTCCGAGCCGCCCTACCTGAACGAGGAGCCTCTCAAGGCTTTGTACTTGATCGCTACCAACGGTACACCACGTCTCAAGAAGCCCGAGAAGCTGAGCAAGGAGCTCAAGGCCTTCCTGTCGGTCTGCTTGTGCGTCGACGTCAAGAGCAGAGCATCCGCCGATGAACTGCTTCAGCACGACTTCCTGAAGCACGGATGCCCGCTGGGTAGTCTGTCCGAGCTGCTTGCCTTCAAGAAGCATGCCAAATAGATTGGCGAGTGCAGGAATGTAGCGATCGGTGTAGTGGCAGCAGCGGCCTCTCAACGACCTGTGACTTTCTGTGGCAAGGCGGTAGCACCGCGTTCCACATCCCGACCGTCGCAAAAGTGGAAGAATTGTCCCATTCGACCTCGCACGAACGAACCTTTGGTACCTCACCACCAACCGGCACGACGCACTCATGAAAGAAGGGGGCAAAACTTTTCATTTTGATCAATGTCGATATTCTTGACATCCTTCTGACTCATGAGGAACGAGAAAATGCTGCCTTATTCCATCATGATGGCGGCATGGAGATTCTGCGCTGTTGTTTTCTCTCTTGGTTTTTGCAAATGGTCTCGGTCACATTGCATACTTGTTTAGTCACTGGAAGGAGAGGCTGGTAATATAGAGGGAAACGAATCGCCAGTGAAATTCCCGTGGTTCACAGTGAGTAGATGAAAAAGGCAGGGACGGGTGTTGTTGTTTTTTTCTCCCAAGGGGAACAGAAAGACGAGCGTGCTGGCCAAAGTCTCACCAGAGGCATGGGTTGGAGAAGCGCCAGCGCTGATAGATTCAGTATCAATGGAAAGGATTCATGAGGACAAGAACCTTTGACAAATATGAAAGTCGGACGAACTCAGATGAACTCCAATCGAAGGTTATCGCTCATCCTGTGAGTGGAAGTGGGCCGTTTATACATACATACCTTATCGGATCCGGATCACACCAGGTACCTACTTGGGCGAGAGTGGATATCCCGACATTTTTGCATTGCGGCAGAGACTCGGCCCGCACGGCCGAACGCAATTGATCCCCCCCCTCCCTCACTCGACTCAGTATCCGAACCCGTCGTTCTCGTATTCGGGTCTCCGTGGCCCCTTGCATCCGAGAAAAACGAGGCCGCCGCCAACCACGTTCCCCGAATCATTTCCTTCCTGCACCACAACCCCCAGCGGGTCCCGACCACTGTGCCCTTAAGCCCTCCAAGTGCGCCGCCTAGTTACATTCTACCGAACGTACGAGGCTCTTAGTATACCAAGGTTATTTTGCAAGGCCGTTCCTCTAGGCTCGGGATTCACGGCGATTTGCGGCCCCCTTGCGTCGGGGACCCTCTGATTAGCCCGCCCGGTATGGACAGCCCAATGGATGATGGGTCCGGCGGCTCGTCCTCCGCACCGGGGTCGACACCGACGGCCACGGCGACGACGCCCGGCGCCGGTGCAACTCTCAGTGTCGTAATGCCCCGAGGGTCAATCTCGGCCGCTTCGGTGGCTTCATCGTCGACCATCACGGCCGCCGCGGCGACGGCGGGTGGAGGCGTAGGCACCCCTGGCGCTGCGATTGCCGCCGCCGCCGCCGCCGCCGCCGTTGTCTCGCGACGGTCTCACCCTAAATCAAGGACAGGCTGTAGGACGTGCAAGAACCGAAAGATCAAGGTGAGACAAGCATTTCTGTTTCCTCATCTGTACTCTGTACTCATGTGTTCTTTTTTTCTTTTTTCCCCCCTTCTTCTTCTTCTTCTTCTCCCCCGCATCTTTGTTTTGTTTTGTTGTGTTCTTTCTAGGGCATCTCTATTTTCTGTTTCTTGGCGTTGTTTTTTATTTTGCGATGGGTTCGTGGATGGGTTGTTTGATATGGGCTCGTACGAATAAGACCTGCCAGTGATCGTCGAGTGAACGTAGCGCTCCCCCCCTTTCCTCTACTCATGTCACCTGACATCGGATACCAATCTTATTACCGCATTGGACCACAGGGCCCATCAACACCCAAACCCCCTTGTCACTATAATACCTACCACTATACTGTACATCACCCAGACTAAGACGACTGCCAGTGCGACGAACATAAGCCCTCGTGTCGGAACTGCATCAAGCACGCGGTTCCCTGCGACTTTCTCCAGTCACAACGCCACTCGTCATCGTCAATCCCGCGGTCGCCAGACAGCGTAATCTCCTCCGGCGGCGCCGACAACGGCCACGGCTTCGGCGATGGCCTCAGCGGGGGCAGCGCCGGCGCTGGCGGGGGCATGACCGACCTCTCTCTGAACCTAGTCGACCTAGAACTCATGCACAACTTCACGACCTTCGCCTTCAACACGCTCTCGACGGACCCTGTGGTACGGCAGATGTGGAAGGTGCCCGTTGTGAAGCTGGCGCTCGAGTGCGACTACGTGATGCGCGCGCTGCTGAGTGTGTCGGCGCTGCACCTGGCGCACAACAGGCCCGAGAAGAGGGATTTCTTCATCAGCCGCGCATTGACGTACCATCAGATGGCGAGCCGGACGGCTATGGGGCTGATGGGGGCGTTGGACGGGGAGAATTGCGAAAAGCTGTACTTATTCTCCGTGTTGACCATATTCTTTGGTAAGTTTACCCTGTAACCCCCCCTTCTCCTGTTCTTTCTCGTCCTCCCTCCTTCTTATCTTTCCCTCTTTCCGTCTGTACACGCTCCTCGAGATCGAGAGGCGAAGCCACGGCGGCGGCGGCGGAGGGGAGGAGGAGGAGGAGGAGGAGGAGGAGGAGGATGGCGATTTAATGCGACTAACACACCGGGGCAGCCCTCGCATGTCCGCGCAAATCATCCGACTCCCTTATTATGGGCGAGTCCTCCTTCCCGGACTGGATGTTTCTACTCCGGGGCACAAAATCCCTCCTCAAGCTACTCCAGCCGCAAGCCTACACGGGCGCCCTGCTGCCCATGTTCAACCACGGTCACGAGCGCTTCCTCCACTCGCGCGAAGAGTCCAGGGCCCAGTCGGAACTTCTAGTGGATCTGCAGCGGCTTGTGAACAAGACGTGCGCCGACCCGGTCCTGCTGCCGATCTACAATCGCGCCATCGACGAGCTGCGGCGGACGCTGTCCGTGTTCCTGTGGGACGGCGGGCGGGGGATGGACATCACGGACGCTTTCATGTGGAAGTATCACATGGCGGAGGACTTTCTGCCGCTGCTCAAGGTGCCGGGGGCGACGCAGGAGGCGGTCGCCATCTTTTCGCACTTTTGTATATTGCTCAAGAGGCTCGAAAACGAGTGGTGGCTGCAGGGGTGGGCAACGCACCTGATCAGCCGGGCGTGGTCGCTACTAGATCAGGATCACCGGCTTTGGATACAGTGGCCCATTGAAGAGTTGGGGTGGGTGCCTCCCTGAGATGGTGGTGGGGTATCTGGGTATTCACGTGCGTGCACGTGGCTGTGTGCATGTGTGTTTGTACATGAGGAAAACCACGGGGGTGTGTATGATATTTTCCATGTCTATATGGTTTCCAGTATGTATATGAACAAGACCCTTCTGCATACGAAGGGAGTATCTCTGAGGGAAGTTTACGATAACGCGTAGTCGAGTCTGCCTATGACTTTGTCCGCTTTGGCTTGGGCGAGGTGAGAGTGGAAGTTATTTGCGTGATTCTGCCTCCCCAACCAAGACTAGAAGCATCAAGGTAGAACTGCCTCTATCAACATGGTGTGTTTGGAATGAATAGCCCCGGTTGTCTTGGTCGATTGGTTTTCTGCACGACGGCCCGCTCGCCGAAGTATAAATGAATGGAGCCGCCTGGTTATGACACGCGCTGTATCCCAAAAAGTATGTGCTGGGTACAGTCTGTTGCGTTAGCAGCATTAGAAACCTATTTTTCTATCTATGCGTTAGTAACTGTTGAAGTACGTGGATAATTACGGTGAAAATCCCTGGTTAATTGCTGGTGTGTGTGTAACTATGTTGCTATTTTCCATGGGATTCCCCGCACATTTATGGCTGTTGTTGTCAAAGCGCCTATAAAAGTGGAGGCACCCCCGCTTAGAGGACACTTTGGTTGCTGCTAAATACTCTGGCTACTTTGACACACCCCCTCAGGCTTATGCGTCACACTAAGCCTGATTTTTATGCCAGGGGATTTGCCAACCAATGAGCTCTTATCTACCCTCTCAGGATAGTCCGGGTCACAATGGATCTGAGCAGTGATTTCCGGATTTCCGGCTCTTTCTAGATCTTAGCGGATTTATTGGTTACCTAATCCCTTGATCTGGCGAGACTCAAACTCATGGCCTATAGAATTTAATAGTAGGGGTAGGCGTTAGATGCTTACTGACGTAGCCAGTGGCTTAGACTGTTAATTATTAAAGCGCCTATAAAAGTGGAGGTACCCCTGCTTAGAGGACACTTTGGTTGCTGCTAAATACTCTGGCTACTTTAACAGTTGTGTTACCTTAGGATCTAAATGCACGTGGTTATCAGATTCTAGATATTTTAGCTAGTAAAATCTGTTTTATAGATATTAACTGATATTTTGTTATAGACCTTTTCTAATCTAGCCTAATAGGCCTAGAGGTTTATGCTATTTACTAGTATATTATACCTACTTTGATATACCCTCTTAGATTAAAGCTATTTATAGGTTTAATCTAACTGATTAATAGATAGAGTAATTACTACCCTTTTATACCTTCCTTTTATATTCCTATAGGTCCTTATAATTACTAATTACTTACTATAAAAGGTAGTAATTAACTAATTAATAATAATTAAAACTAGAGTATATATAGTCTAGTAGTATTGCCCCCTACTAGATAGTTATAGTATAAGATAGTAACTTATACTAGAGCTCTAGGGTTTAATCCTAGGTAGAGGTAAAAAGACTTAATAGTAGTTATATCTATAAAGCTTACTAGCCCCCTTATATAAGTCTAAGCTTAATAATATAAATATATAATAACTAAGGTTCTTTTACTTAGTAAAGCTATATTATACTTATAGTAGTCTTAGGCTTTATATACTTACTATTATATTTAATATAGCTTTTATAGGTCTATATATATAATTATCCTTAAAGTATAGTTTTAACTATACTTTTATCTTTTGTTATAACTTTCTAACTTAAACTAGTAGTCTTTTATAATTAGATTTTATATTAACTTTTAGCCCTAATTAAAATAATTATAATAAATAAATCGCTAACTATATATATTACTTAGTTATTAAGAAACTTTTAGTTAAAGTATTACTAGTTATATTAATAATTAGTTATAATATTAGAGTTTACTAGTTATATCTCTATAATAATTTACTTTTACTAACTAGTATAACTATATAATTTAACCCTCTTAGTTAGGGGCTATACTAGCTAACTATCTATTATTATAGTACTTATTACTTTAATTATATTAGTAATTTATCCTTAGCTAATTCTTTCTTATAGTTTTATATTAACTATGTAGTTTAGTTACTAAGATTTAATTACTATAGAAATATAGGCTATTTTTACTTTAGTAGACCCTTTATTAAACTATCTACTATTAGCTTTACTAATAGGGTATATATAACTTTAACACAACTATCTATAATCTCTTAATATAGCTAGTAGTAATATATATCTATATAATAAAGGTATATTTATAATTAAACTAACTCCTTAGTTATAAGTGTTGTAATGCCAGCCTATTATTAGGATCTATTGGAGTTACCCACTAACTCCGATCCTACCGGTCACGTGAGACCAGTCCAAGCTCGTCTGCGGGCCTACCCGCAGCAGCTACTTTCACCACTAGCTTAACCTAGCAGCCCTCTTAATAGTTATACTTCTTTACACATAATTAACCCTTTTTAAGACCCCTTATTTATTACCTACTAGTTATTACTAGACCTCTTTTACCTTACTTACTAATATTGATCAGTAGTTAAACCACTATTATAAATATTATAGATCAGTAAGGCTAGTTAAGAAGAGGTAGAACTACTCTAAACCCTATAGTAGTAGTAGGATAGTTCTATGCTTTCTCCTATATAGATAACTAGCTTGGAATACTGTTATAGTAGACTTATGGTACCCCTAAAAAGGGTACTATAAGTGCGCAAGCTTGATTTACATAAGTTAACTTTGTTATATTATAAGAAGCTATAACCTATAAGATACTGATTTTTTACTAAAAAATTGTTAGATTATAAGACTATAAAGTCCTATACTTGGTATGTTAAATAACTATTAATAACCTACTATTAACTACCTTAATATAACCTTATTAACTTTACCTTTTTATTACTTTAACTTTAGACTTATAACTATTGTTATAGTTACCTAAAAAGTAACTCCACTAGGCTGTTAAGTAACCTAATAGTCTAACAGTCTTATAGGAGTATAATAGACCCCCCTTCCCCTCCTCTAACTTCTATGATTTTTTTTTTACTCCTTCTCTCTTTCTGACTCTCCTTTTTACACTCTTTTTCTTGCTTAAAATACACCTCTAATTGCCCTTGAGTTACTAACGCTAAGGAAGCCCGCGCGAAGAAAGCTCTTTTTGACAAGCAGCAAGTGCCGCGCGAGGAAAGCTCTTTTTAACAAGCAATAAGAGTCACAACAAGACCGCGCAAAAGGCTCTTTTTAACAAGTAGCAAGTTTAGCATGAAGGAGGAAGGCCTATATTAATAAGCAATACTGCTACTAAGTTATTAACAAAGAAAGTAAGCAAGATTCTGTTAACTAAGCAGTTGCCTGTATTACTAGTAGTAATCCCTCTAATATATATATATACCTTTTAGTCTGCTAGAAGAAACGCCTATGTTTAAGAGGTTATCAAGCTAATAGAGAGTAACTATAATAACACAAGAAGAAGCAACCGCTACAGAGTATGCCTCTAAGGCTGCTAAAGAGCACGCAAGTAAGCGCACAAGCGAGCGCGCAACCAGCGCAGCGCATAGGTATTACAAACCTATACCTAAGAGATACCATAAGTTTGTTAACCTATTAATTTAAGGTATTAAGTACTTAGATAAAATCTTAAAGAGCAGCTTACTCTCTAACTATATTAAATTACTAGATATAATTATCTTATATTACTTAACTAAGTATAAAGAGTAAGGCTACTATAGTAGAGACTTATAATAATAAGTTTATAATAAATTTAAAGATTAGTCTAACGCAGATTTTAATACTGCTTTAAGGGTAGTTATAACCACCTTTTATAACTTTATTATTAGCTACAGTATATAGGTTATAAAAGAGCCTATTAAAAGTACTATTAGTATAAGGTTAAAGAAGCTAGTTAATAACAAGTACTTCTTAAGGTAGGATAATAAGATAATATATAAAATAGAGGCTAAGTATAAGGTCTTTTATAACTACCTTAATAACCTAGACTTTGTATAAAATATTAAATAAATCCTATAAGCTACTCTCTTACTGTTAATTAATAAGGTATATAATAGCTATGAAAGTATGGACTTTTTATATGAGTTATATAATAAGTTAGATTATTAATAATATACCTTATATAGTAACCTCTTATTTAAACCTCCCCTATTTAAAAGGTAAACTAATAAAACCTCTCTTATGCTAAGTTTGCCTATAACTACTACTATAGTTAAGAAATAGTTACTAAGCATAACTGCTCCTCTAACTAACAAGCTAACTACTTATTAATTAACTAACCTTATTAAGCTATATTTAGATAATTTAATATTAAAATATAGTAGTAATAACTATGAGACCCTTAACTTAAAGCTTCTGATTTTTTATAACCTCTATGCGAGGGTTGGTATCTCTAGTAATTACTATAGGTCTACTATCTTATTTATACTTATAAGCAGTATATAGGAGTATTATACTAACAACCTCTATAACCATGTTATTAGTTTTAATATACTTATAGTAAATATTAAATCATAGTTTAAAGGGGATAAAGTCTACCGCGCGTATAACATAGAGTTATAAAGGCTTAGTTATAAGTAAGTTACCTATAAATTACCTAATAAAATAAGAGTTAAAGTACTAGACTTACTTATTAAAAAAGTTATAAAGCTAGTTAGAGCTATAACGTAGTTAGGCACACCTACTAATAGTAACTATTATAATACTTTACTTGCTTGTTACTAAGGCATACCTAAGTGTGCGGCTGCCCTGCTTAATCTACCTGTAACTTATAACATACTTTATGTGTAGTTAAGAAACGGCGTGAGTAATGCAGTAGCTATATGCAAGTAAAAGGCGCAGTACCTTATAGAAGGACTGCCTAAGCTAGACTAGTAGTACTTTACTAACTACTACTATAACAGCTGACGTAGCAGTTACCTACTGCAACAAGGGTACGGTCTAAGGCCCTAAAGCAACCGCCCACAAAGCAGCGCATTTCAAGTAAAAAAGTGCTTTATTTACAACAAAGAAGGATATTAGTTAATAATACACTTAAAAGAGAAAAGAGACGCCTCTTATAAGTAGCTCTAAAGAAGCTACTTTGCTAAAAGATTTAAATAATACCTTCTTAACTATAAGGGTAAAGAGTCTAACTCTCTTAGTAATATAACTAATGATAAGTATATGCTAGATAATGGTAAAGAGCTCTTTAAGGATATAACTTTCTTCACATTTACAGCGTTTTTTAGTAAAGAAAGTATTAATAGCTAGAAGGTCTATATATAATTACATAACCAGGCTACTTTATATACTTTAATAAAAGAAGACCCTTTCACGTAAGACCCTAGCTAAGAGTAAGGGTTAGGTGAAGTCTTTGTGCTTAATAACTAATACTTTGCTATAACCTTTTAGGGTATCATGCTAGATACTGGGGTAGCCTAAGTATTAATTGCAGGCTACTAACAATATATAGCCCTTTATAAGTACCTTGGTATAGAATTACTACTAGATATAAGCTACACTGGTGAAGTAAGTATTAAATTCAGTAGTAGTAATTTATTTAACTCTTTTAAAGCTGTTGCTATACCTACCTCTATTAGCAAGCTTACTTTTTATATAATAACCTCTAATACTTTGTTTCTTTTATACCTTAAAGATATAGACTCTAACAGTATATAATTTAACAACCTTACTAATATACTTATTAAGAGTATAACTATAGTACTAGTAATATATAAATAGGGCTACCTATAGATACTTTTAGAGTAGCTAGAGCGCAGCGTAGTGTAATACTATCTTACTAATATAGAGCTATAGTAAATATATTGCTAATTTAATTACCCCTCAGTCTATTAACTATACAAAGTACTCTAGCAAGCTAGCTATACAACAGCAATCCTAAATATTAAAGAGATCAATAAATTTTACTAGCATTACTAGCTAAATTTAAAGGCTTCTAGAAGGTTTAAGTTCACCCTCTATAATAACCATAACTTTAACTACAAGGTCTTTATTAATATAATATACTTAGATAGTAACAAACTAGTACTCTACGTTATTAATAGCACAACCTCCTTTAACGCAGTGCGATTTTTGCGCTCTATTACCACAGAGCACATATAGGAAGCACTACATATATACTAGATTAATATATATCTTAGCCCTCTAGACTAGATTATTATAGATGCTAGGCTGAATTTTCACTTAGCTAAATTCAAGCGCGCTGCCTGCGTACTATCTATTAAGGTAAAAGAGGTCCCTATTAAGGCCTATTATAGCATTAGCAAGGTTAAACAGTACTATGTAACACTATGCTAAGTATATAAGATAGTCTGCGCAGAGTTAGAGGCTAAACCTAAAGTTACCCTATAACTTACTATAAAAGTAATTAATAATACTATAGGCTCTAATAGCCTTGTCCCCATACTATTAGTCTTTAGTATATACCCTTGTATTAATAATAACTTAGCCCTATTACCCTTAACTCTATAGTATATAGAAGCTATATAAAAGGTAATAAAAGAGATTTATAATATCTATATAAAAGGTAGGTTAATAAGGCGCTTGTAATGCATAATAGACCTAATACTATAATAAGTATAGCCCTCTCTCTATAATTACTTATTAGGGTATACTGCTAAGGTAAAGGTTAGAGAGAATTCTACTAATTAACTACTAACAATAGCACTAACAGTACTATTAAGACCCTGCAGGGACTATACTAATTCCCTATTACTACTATCAAGCTATAGCACAACCTATCTAAAGTAGAGGACCCCATTAACCACGCATAACCTAGACTACTAGCAACTACCGCAGCAGAAGCACCTGCAAATGCTCTAATTAAACGCAACTCTATTGTAGTTACTACACAGCTACTACTAGTAAGAAGAGGCCCAGGCTAACCAAGGAAGAATCCAGCTCGAATTTTCACTACAGAAGTCGCGCCTGCAGTCCCTATAATTAACTGCGTTTTTACCACAAAAGAGAATACTAACTATATACTAGCAATTAAGCTATATAAGAAGGGTATAATAACCACGCCTAGTAAGCTATTTAAACAGTTAGATACTAGTAAAATCTAAGGACTTATAGACTGTAGTATATTTTTTATTATTAAATATAATAAGTAAAAGTATAGTAGGATATAGATTTTTAAGTTATAATTAGTATATAAGGTTAAGGGTAAAAACAAGCAGCCCTATAAGAAATTATAACTAGTTATTTAAGGTTATATAGATAATAGCAAAGCCGCAATTTTAACCCAGTTACTAACTATCTAATAAATAGCCTAGTAAGTAATACTCTCTATTATACTATTACTTTTGTAATAGGGTTACATCCTCTAGTTATATAATATAACACAAGCATATACCCAGTTAGTAACTAAATTAGCATATACTATCCTTACCTAACTTCTCCTTAAAATTTATTATCTCTATACAATAGATATAATTATAGAGGTTAAATAGCTACTCTATAGTATACTAAAGGTAGGCACTTATTAGTAGACTACATATAATAACTACTATAGAAAGAGCCTCTAGATAGATTTATCTACTTTTAACCCTTACTTACTTATTTTAGTGCTTAAAAATAATAACTTTATAATAATAGGTATATAAATAGATAATACTATTAGCCTTATAGATAAATTATTCTCTAACTACAAAAACCGCATGCTAAAAGAGGCCGCTTTTATAGCTAAACCTAAGTAACTTCTTGAAGTTAACAAGCCTATCACTTTTAATAGCAGTATATTAACCCTTGGTAATGATAGTAAGATAACCCTTTACTAAAAGGACTAAGGTAAGAAGCTATAATTAATTAACCCTAGTATGCCTAATATAAAGGAGTAGTACGTTAAGTAGTGCGCTTGAGGTATGTATATTACCTCTATTTACTAACCAGAAGCAGCCTTTAACTATTTAATCACTGCTTAGCACTAGTTACCTAGCCTATCTAAAATCAAGGACTTTAACTAATAGGTTAAGTAATAGATAGATAACCTTGACTGCAGGCTATAATTTTAACTACTAGATCTTACTAGTGCTAAACTCTTTGCATTTATTAACAGCTCTTTTACAAACAACAGCAATTTAATATTATAACTTAGCTTTATTATTATACTTACTAATAAGTCTAGTAATAATAAAGAGCGCCTATCCACTAGCAGAGATACCGCTTTTGACCTCATAGGTAATATTATCTATTTTAGCTCTATAAAGTATAAAAGAGTTACCTATAGTATACTTACTTCTAAGATATATGTAATAGTTGCTAGAGCTAATGTAGCTTATATAATTAGGATTATACTAGTAATAGTCTCTAACTACCTTAAGGTTTCTTAGATCCCTATAACTATATATACTAATTTATACTTACTATATAAGTATTTGGTAAAACTTAACACTATAAAGGAAAAGTAACTTATAATAGATATCATAGCTCTTTAATAGTTATATAAACGCTGTAAGATTTATGAGGTATGATAGATCTATAGCATAGATAACCTAGCTAATAGCTTTACAAAGTTATTACTAAATAAGGTACTAGAGGAGCTTGTTAGCACTAGGTAGATAAAGATATAGATAAATAGATAGGTTTTACATATGTGATATATAGATATTATATCAGTAGTGAGAAGTTAAATACTTTGCAATTTAGATTTTTATTATATTTTTAAGCTTTTTAGACTAAGGGCTAGCTAGTAACTATTTAGCTATAATAAAGAGTTACTAGTGTTATAATGCTAGCTTATTGTTAGGATCTATTGGAGTTACCTGCTAACTCCGATCCCACCAGTCACGTGAGACCGGTCCAAGCTCGTCCGCGGGCCCACCTACAGCAGCTATTTTTACCGCTAGCTTAACCTAGTAGCCCTCTTAATAGTTATACTTCTTCACGCATAATTAACCCTTTTTAAGACCCCTTATTTATTACCTACTAGTTATTACTAGACCCCTTTTGCCTTACTTACTAATAATCTTACTTATATAGTTTATAACTATATTTTTATACGTTGTTTTCTAAAATATCTTAGTTATATAGTTTATAACTATATTCTTATTTCCTAGATTTCTCCTTAGATAGATAGTTCTTACTTAAAGGAACTATTCTTTGTATATAGATATCCTATATATTTATAATATATAGGCGTTTTCTAAGTAAATATATGGTTATCTAGTATATACAGTATATACAGTACTATTAATACTGTATTATATAATTCACTTTATTATTATATATACTATCTTTTTTATATAGATATAAGGTATTTAAACCTTAATATCTAACAGATATCAACCGACATTTTGCCACAGACCTTTCCAAATCCAGCCCAATAGGCCTAGAGGTCCGTGCCATTCGCCGGCATATTGCACCCACTTTAACAGTAACCTACTAATATAACCCTATAAAAAACTATACTTTTCAGCTAGTAGATTTAGAAATCTATATGTTACGGCCAGATTCCTGACAGTGGGTTTTCTACTAAAGTATAGCTGAGGCTGCGAGGGTAATTAACAGTAGTTGTCTAGATCCGTTGGCTTGCTGGTCTGTCGATCACTCGGTGATCAGTCAGGTGGTCGATGGGGTAGGGGTAGCTTGTATAGCTCAAGAGTTCACAAAGATAAGCAGGTGTCGGGAAAGTGAAAGTTAGCGAGGCTAAGTCACAAGTTGATTGCTGAAGAGCTATGGGAGTCTGTCCTTGAGTGCGTCCAAGTCCATCCTATATACAAGTCCGTCGTGATGCTCCTCGTTGTGATTCTTTTGATCCTGTTGGTCCTGATCACTTTGCATACTCCAGTGATCGATCAGTGGATACTGGTGATCGCTCGGTGGATCCTACAGAGTGATCACCTTATGTAATCATCACGTGACCTGTACCATAGTTCTTCCGTGTCCGGGGGAGTCATCCATCTAACTATCCTTTTGTCTCGGTAGCAGAACCGCCGCCGGAGCAGGCTGGGTTGGGTACCAGGCCACACGGCAGATCTTTCGAGGATCAGAGCCGCTCGGTCATCAGACGGAGGTCTTTGACGCAGAAGCGCAAGCCGCTTTTCGGGGCCTACTGGAAGCCATGAGGTCTCCCACGGCGCGGATGGCAGACAATGTTCACGTCTGCCTCGATAACCTCGCAGTCGCAGCTAGGCTCGTCACCCGGAGCCCAGGAAGCAGCCAGGCTAGGTTTAGGGCCTTTAGTGAGCTCTCCGCCTCTTGGGCACAGAGAGGACGGACAAGCTGGGCGATGCCTGGCAGGGTATACATTTGGTGGTGCCCTGGACACACGGGAATAGCAGGAAACGAGGAAGCAGACGCTCTTGCCAAGGAGGCCTGCAAACAAATCCCAGAATCACAACCACAGCCTACATTGGCACACTTGAAGCGGGAGTCTAGAGCAGCCGATCTCCAGGCTTTCGCTAGGAGATGGCCGTCAATCTGCCCTCGGCAGTATGCTGACCTTGGGATAAGTCCTCATCCCAAGCCCCCCGAACTTCGCCTTCCTCGGCATTTGCTAGGAAGGCTATATGCGGCAAGATCGCATCATGGAGACTTCGCAGCATACCACGAGAGGTTTGCTCATCAGGATGCACTGCTCGACTGCAGTTGTGGAAGACGCAAAACCCCAGTACACTTCTACTTCTGCAAGCGTGGCCGTAAGGCTACTCCGCGGCATCTCCGCCGACATATGGCGAAGGCAAGCATAGATTTTCTGCTAGGTACTTCGCAGGGAGCCTCTCTTCTGTGCGAATGGATGGAGGCAACCAATTTCTTTTCCGAAATCTGCCCGATTCATTGATCAGGAACGTTAGGTGAAGACGGTAGCCTGTAGAATAGTATAGATTAGCATAGACCATGTCGGCATTGCCCGGCACGTCCCTTTTACTCTGGACGTTAAATACATCATCATCATCATCATTATCCTTTTGTCTATACAAAGGCTGTGCCGCCCGCGCTTCCCGCTAGTCGGTGGGGCTGTTATCGCCTATAACTTGTTGGGTCGTAACATCAGGTCTCCCCTCTAAAGGTCTTGTCCTCAAGACCTGCATAAGTAGGTCGCGGGTCCCAGGTTAGGGATTTGGCAAGTTTTCCTTGTTCATCATGCTAACGCCATGTCAGATTCTAACAGTCGGCCTTCTTCGTCCACTCTTTGTTGCAAGCGTCGTGCCTTGCGCATCTTCCAATTTGGTTACAAAGTCATGCCTTGCACGTACTGTCGTAATAAGGGGGTGCGTTATAAGATGATGTCAGGGTCTGAAGTTTGTGGCGAATGTACTCGTTTGGGTTATCCTTGTGATGCGACTCAGGATGCGATATGTTCTCGTAGGTCTTCGTCGTATTTCTTCTTTCATGTGGTGGTGCTGACTTTTGTAGTAGATCGTCTGCTAGATAAAGCAAGTTATTTGGATCGTGAGGAGCAGTCTGAAGAGGCTGTCCTTTGTCAAAGAGCGGCTGCGCTGAGAAAGGCTTAGGCAGAAATGGATGCGTCGCTTACAAAGCTTGATCGTATCCAAAAAGCGAAAAGAATGGTATTCAAGAAGGGTGACGCGGTGTCATCCTTTGTTGATGAAGAAGATCTGGTGCTGGAGTCTTCGGTGGTCCGGGAGGTGCAGTCTATGGGAGGTTTTGGTGCCGTAGACCTATCCAGGTCACTTCCTAACCTTGATGATTCTTTCTGGCAGTCCTTCGACGTCGGGGACTTATCTGCTAGGTTAGGTCCGTCAGAGTCTAGGAATCGTGATAATCCTGAAGAAGTTTCTGGGAGTGTTGGAGGTTCTTGACTGGTTCCCATAAGTTGTCTTCATGTCCATAGTTTTTCCATTTGACTAAGTATTCTTCCTGTCTGTCTTGGTTCCTATGATCAATAATTCGTTCAACTTCATATTCTGGTTCGTTGGGTTCAACGATAATGCAGTCGTTTGTGTTTGATCTGCGTGGTGCTGGTTCCAGTAGTGCGATGTGGAAGACTGGGTGAATTTTCATCGTGTCTGGTAAGTCGAGTTCATAGTTGACGTCTGAAACTTTTCGTAGGATCTTGAAAGGTCCTAGTTTCTTGTAGTTGAGTTTGTCGCTGGGCCGTTTTGTTTTGATGTTTCGGCGTGCGAGGTACGCGCTATCTCCCTCTTCAAAGGTTGGTCCCTCAATCCTTGAAAGGTTGGCGTATTTCTGCATTCGTTGTCTGACAAATTCTAAATCTAGTATAGTTTTGTTCTGGATTTCCCTGAGTTTGTTGAAGTCTGCCACCGCTTTCAGTGCTCGTGGTCCTTCTCAGGATTCTCCGTAGGCAGTTGGCTCGAATCCGTAGTTCAGATAGAATAGCAAGTTCTTAGTGCTTTCTCCAATAGCACTGTTATAAGCGAATTGGGCCATTGGCAGTAGTGGTACCCAATTGTCTTGGTCGTAGTTGACATAACATCTGAGGTATTGTTCGAGTATCTGGTTGACTCTTTCTGTTTGTCCGTCGGTCTGCGGGTGGAAAGAGGTAGACAGTTTGTGGTCTGAACCGAGTTACGAAATCAGTGATTTCCAAAACTTCAAAGTAAACAGCTTGTCTCTGTCTGATACAATTTCTTTTGGCAAGCCGTGATTGCTGATGATGTACTTGAGGAAAGTGTATGCAAGGTCTTCAGCCGTGCTAGCTTCAAGATACGGGATGAAGTAGGCATACTTCATAAGTCGGTCGATAATAACTAGAATGCTATCGTACCATGTCTTCATAAGTGGTTCTCTTGACTTGGGTAGCTTGACGATAAAGTCCAAAGAGATTGAGTGCCATGCCTCTGGGGGTGCTAGCAATGGTTAAATGTGCCCGTATGGCTTATGAGGGCTGTTCTTGCTTTTCTTGCATAGTTCACAGTCCTTGATTGCTAAAGCCACTTGTTCTCATGTGACTCGCTTGTCATAGTGTTATCAAATTCTTTTGAAAGTTTTCGTTACTCCTTGGTGTCCATATGCTCTAGCGCTATGTATCTCGCATATCTAGTTATCTATCATTCTGCCAGTCGTGCTGGTATTGACGCGTGTGCCAATCATGATAAGTTTTTGCGCTGGAACGATGTCACCATTCTTATCGTGCTTGAGGATAACCTGTGTTTCCTCTGGTACTGGGACTTCAAGGTCTGGTCGTCGGCTTAGAGCATCAGCTCTTCCGTTCTCTGTTCCTTTGCGATAGACGATCTTGAAGTTGTATTCAGATAGAAATTCTAACCATCAGATCTGTCGTTTGTTCAGGACCTTCAAGGTCGTGAAATGGGCAAGGTTCTTGTGATCTATGTACACAATCACCTGGTGCTTTGTTCCTGACAAATGTGGTTTCCATTCTCTGAATGCTTCAATGATTACCATGAGTTCCTTGTCGTGGATCTGGTAGTTTAGCTCAGGTCCGTGGAATGCTTTCGAGTAGAATGCGCATGGGTGTAGTCGTCCTTCTTTATCTCGTTATCCCAGTTATCCGCCCATTGCAAAGTCCGAGGCGTCGGTCTCGACTTCAAAAGGTTTGTCTGGGTCTGGGATTTTGGTAACTGGTTCTGAGGTGATGAGTTCCTTGACTTTGTTGAAGGATTTGTTGCATTCATCTGTCCATTTGAACTCGCTGTTCTTGTGTGTGAGTTGCTGTAGTCCTCTGACGTAGCTTGCGTAGTTCTTGAGGAATTGTTGGTAGAAGTTGACGAATCCGAGGAATAACTGAACTTCCTTAACGTTGGTCGGTGTTGGCCAGTCCCTGACTGCTTCAACCTTCTTGTTTTGCATTCGGATTTCTCCTGGCGTGATAGTGAATCCGAGGTAGTCAACCTTCTGAGTGTGGAATTCACTCTTCTCTGGTTCGACTAGGAGTTTTGCCTCCTGGAGCTTCTTGAGTACCTTGTGTATGTGCTCCTTATGTTCTTCGAGGTTCTTGGAGAAGATAAGGATGTCATCAAGGTAACAGACGACAAAGATATCAAGATATTCCCTGAGTACATGATTGATCATTGTTTGGAATGTAGCTGGTGCGTTGGTAAGTCTGAAAGGCATGACGAGGGTCTTGAAGAGTCCTCTGCGTGTTTAGAACGCTGTTTTCCATTCATCTCCCTCCTTGATTTGAATAAGGTTGTAGGCGCCTTTGAGATCAAGTGCCGTGAACCAGTTTGCTCCATGCAGCAGATCTCGTAGTTCTGAGATAAGCGGTAGTGGATAGCTGTTTTTCTTTGTGATATCGTTAAGTTTTCAATAGTTAACGCATAGTCGTAGTTTCCCATTCTTTTTGGGTACAAACAGGATTGGATATCCTACTGGCGAATCTGATGGTCTGATATGTCCTTTTGCTAGACTCTCATCCAGCCATTGGTCAAGGGTTTCTCGCTCGATTGGGTTGAGTCTGTAGATGGGCTCAAGCTTGGGGTGTTTTCCTTCTAGCAGTTGGATCTCATGATCGTATGGTCCATGCTCTGGCAGTCCTGTTTCTAATTCTTTGGCAAACAGTCTAGTATATTGCTGGTATTCAATAGGTATCGATCATAGTCGATCCTCTTCCAGGCTTCGTTTGTCCTACCTGTCTAGTGCATTTGTAATGTTCGTAGATGCGGAACTCTGGTCTCGCACAGGTTTGATCCTCTTGATGTAAGCAACATATTTCCTTGGTCGCGTTGATTCACTTGGGGGTCGCGGCGTGCGACGCTGCCTCGTAGCTGAATCTCTCCACCGGAGTTAGCCTGTTCTCCAGTTTATGTTAGGGTTGTGCTCTCTTAGCCACAAGATTCCCAGAATCACGTCTATATTTCCTATTTCAGTGATATCGAAGTTGAGTCGTTGGCATCGGCCATGGATTACCGAAGGGAGGTGTACGGTCTCCTTGTCAACGGTTCCTCCGCCGTACTAGACTTGTTCTCCTTCAACCGTCTGTAGGGTGTATGGTTCTTCCTTGTATAACCATTAGATGCTTCGTTCATTCACCACCCTAGGTGAGATAAGGTTGGCTTATACTCCACTGTCAATCATGACCTTAGTAGGCCAGCTGTTGATCAAGACCGTGAGGATGATGTGACTATTATTGTTCTTGATTGTTGTTGCGTAAAGGGTTTTTATAGATTGTTTGGCTGTCTGTGCCTTTCTCACAGGCGGCGTGGGGAGTTTTTTAACTCGCTAGGGCTTTCCTTGATCTACGTCCTCCAGGATCTTGCTTTTCCTTCATAGTAGTATCTGCATTTGTCGAATAGGCAGTTAGACCAATGTCCAGTGAGGTTGTTGACATATAGCATGGGATATTCAGGGCATGGTGCGAAGATTAACCAGGGGCTCTGGTATTCTTTGACTTCCCATGTGTCGATCTTGTGGTTCCGGTATACCCAGGGAATGGGTTCATTGCGTCGTCGTCGTGGGTAGAAAGAATAGGTTTCCTTTTCCTTCTTGTGCTTCTTGCAGTTGTCGTAAATGCAGTCTGCCCAAAAGATTCCATAGTGCATTAGATCTTTCTTGTTTAGTGCCTCGTCGTCTCCAAACATGGGTTTCTCTCTTGTTGGGACGAGGGGCTGTAGCTCGGTGTCGGTATCTTCTGTTCCATAGAAGTAGACTTCTTGGTTGTCATTCCTTGGATCGACCACAGGTCGTCGTTCTTCCTGGGCTTTCTTCTCAGATTGTTGGTAGAGTGGATCGTGCGTATAGTCCACGTAGGTCTGAGTTACAAGTGGTTCATTGGAATCGTACCTGTCTTCTTGTGTCATGACAACTGAGGAGATTGGGACGTCGTTAGCCCACTGCCGGATATGCTAGTTCTTTTCTTTAGTCCGTCTGGTCATAGGTGGGTTTACACGACTTATCTCCACAAGTTGTTTGGCTGCTCGTCGTTCCATCTTACTTAGTGGGATGAATTCGTCTAAGGAGAGTTCTGAATCTTCTTCCTTGTCTAGGTTTGTCTCTAGTACTTTGGTAGTACTTTCTGGTGTGCGTTCGCGTTGTCGAAGTTATGGGGGAGGGAAGAGGGTCTTCTTTCCCTTCCTAGCTACCGCAATAGTCTTTGTTGGGACTTGTTGGAATCCTAGGGTAAGGTCTATCATGGTAATGACCTGCTTGGGTTTCCCTTGGGATCGGATAACGTCTTCACGCAGAGCATGGTTGTATTCGTTTTCCAAGTCTAGTTGTCGTAGTGGGTTGCCTTGTGCTTGAATCCGTCTAAGCAATCGCTCTTTAATGGTGTTGAGGATCTCCTGGTCCTGCGGTGTCTTGTCTTTCAGGATTTCCAGGGCATCTCGGGCCTGAATTAGTCGCATGATTTTGTCCTAGTTTTGTTGTTCTAGTTGTTGAGTGACACTGATAGCTTGAGGTGTCATAGGTTTGCATAGGGCTCGTTTGCCTACTGCAATTATCTTATTCTTGGGTTCCTTAGGGTACCATCCCGCTTGTTCCTTGCTGTCTTGGTGTGTGGAACAGTTGTCATCGTAGCAGGCGGTCCATGAGAGTTGTAGGTATGGGATTTCTTTTCAGGCAACGTTCGCTTGTCGGTTGCCTTCGGCCAGTGCCTTGTTCTAGAGTCGTTTTGGTTGTCGGCAGTCTCTAGCGTAGTGCCCCATCTTTTCACAGTTGTAGCATTTAACAGTCTTGGTGTCCCGAGGTGGTCGGTTCTCTTTCCGAGCCACACTGACATCCATAGGTCCTGCGTGGTGTCCATAGGACGTGCTTGGCTGGTTGTTGCGTGGTTGCCACTGGTTTTTGTTCTGCCAGTGGTTGTTGGGGTTCTTTGGTCCCTGGGCGTAGCGTTTGCCCATGTTAGCGTTAGGTCGTCAGTTTTCACCCTTCTCTTTACATCGTTCATAAAGGCATATATCAATCTTGATTGCGAGTTCGACATATGAGAGGAAATCTTCTGGGGTGTTGACGATCTTGGCGAGTTCGTCCTTGACGTCTTCCTTAAGTCCTTAGTAAAACATAAAGATCAAGGATTTGTCTGTGATGTTGAGTCTAGCAGCAAGTCGTCGGAATTTGGCTGCATAGTGTGAGGCGGCCTTGGTTTGCTTGAGGTTGGCAAGGTCTCGCTCAGCTTGTCGTTTCTCGTCAGGGTCTTGGAACAGTGACTTCAAGGCTTGTTCAAAGCCTGCCATGCTTCTAAAGATTGACTGAGTCTCATAGGAACATGCATTTAGTTCTCTGTTGTTCCTGAGGAATTCTTCCTAGAACGGCTCAAACCATGAGAGTGCCTTGCCGCGCAGAAAGGTGCCGGCGTAGATGACTCTCTCGGTTTCATTACGAAAGTTGGTGGCGTAAAAGGTCTGATAGGTGCGTACTTGAATCAGAAACCCTTTCAGTTGTCCACTAGTGCCGTCATAAGTTCCTGGGGAGTTGAGTTTGAGCTTGTCCCGTCCTTTGACCGGGGTCGAGATGATGTTGGCAGCGCCTTGGAGTGTCTTGACCTCGTGCCCTAGCTTGATGGCTTCGTTGTTCTTAGCTTCCAGTTTAGCAAGAGTGTCATTAATGATGGCTTGCATCTGGGTGAGGTCATGGTTGTTGGAGTTCTTCATCTGCTCCATTTGGGCTGCGTTGTTGTTGACGATGTCAGCTAGTTGTTTGTTGCATCTGGCGTTTCTTTCAACTGTCTTGCGTATGGCCAGGTATTGGTCCGTGGTGAGGATAGCTTCCCCCTCGTCATCGAACTTGATTTCTGGCATACCGGGTTCCTCGTCGAGGTCCATAGCTTAGGCGAGCTCCTGGTCCAGGGACCTTGGAGTCTTAGGGATGCTTGAGGTTGAAGGGGTCTTAGGAGAAGACATCGTAGGTACTGCTAATTAGTTTCGTAGGGTTAACTTACTAACAGGAGCAATCAAAGTGTTACGGCCAGATTCCTGACAGTGGGTTTTCTGCTAAAGTATAGCTGAGGCTGCGAGGGTAATTAACAGTAGTCGTCTAGATCCGTTGGCTTGCTGGTCTGTCGATCACTCAGTGATCAGTCAGGTGGTCGATGGGGTAGGGGTAGCTTGTATAGCTCAAGAGTTCACAAAGATAAGCAGGTGTCGGGAAAGTGAAAGTTAGCGAGGCTAAGTCACAAGTTGATTGCTGAAGAGCTATGGGAGTCTGTCCTTGAGTGCGTCCAAGTCCATCCTATATACAAGTCCGTCGTGATACTCCTCGTTGTGATTCTTTTGATCCTGTTGGTCCTGATCACTTTGCATACTCCAGTGATCAATCAGTGGATACTGGTGATCGCTCGGTGGATCCTGCAGAGTGATCACCTTATGTAATTATCACGTAACCTATACCATAGTTCTTCCGTGTCCGGGGGAGTCATCCGTCTGACTATCCTTTTATCCATACAAAGGCTGTGCCGCCCGCGCTTCCCGCTGGTCGGTGGGGCTGTTATCGCCTATAACTTGTTGGGTCGTAACACTATATATCTAAATATTAAATAATCCCTCTTTTAAAGTTACCTATTACTAATACTACTAATACTAAAAGTAAGGCTATTTAAACTTATATAAAGCTCTTTATTAGTTAATTTATTAGTAATTAATACTTTTTAGTTTTCTTATTACTGTTGAGGATGTGATGGATCCACTGGAACAACGGTGGGGCCGTGCCGACATCACGTGACTTCCATGTCACGTGACATCCCTCCTTCCACAGCTGCCTCACTTCTTTCAGCAGCGCTAGTAAATGCTAGTAAAATTCCTCCTCTTTTGTTTATTATTAATATATGACTACTTTGCCTACTTAGTTAATTAACCTTACCTATAATACTAATACTGATTAGTAGTTAACTTTATAGTAACTACTACTGTGATAACTATAGATTAGTAAGAATTAGTAGAAGAGATAATAATACCCTTACTTATTTACCTAACTTATAGAGGGCTAGCATGCTACCTAGTAAAAGGAAGGTTAGTAACTAAAATAAATACTTAGTAAAAGGTTCTTAAGCCTAGTATTTATTATATAAATATTACTTTTTTTAACTTTATTACTTTTTAAGAAGTTATTACTTATAACTTATAATTTTATTAATTTTATTACTTTTAACCTATTTAAGAAAGGTAACAGCAATCTCTATATTTTACTTCTTATAATCTCTTTTTATTACTACCCTTATTCTATCTTTACTATAGCACTCTTACTAGTATTATTTTTTACTACTATAAATAATAAAGAATTCTATCTTAATAGACTATTAACTAGCTTATAAGCTTATATATTAAATAGAGCTTATCTCTCTATAGAAGGTACTACTATATCTATTTCTAATATTATAGTTAGAAAGAGTTAATAAATAGAAAAGTCTACTTCTATAGTTTATTAACTTATTTAACTTTACCTTTTTCTACTTTATAATTTCTCTTTATTAACTTTAGTAACTTTATCTACCTACTTAATTAGTAGTAAAGATATAAGTAGTTAGAAGACTTTATCTACTTACTTATGTAGTAGATAGTCTTTTATACCCTTTAACTACCTATCTCTTTAACTACTTCTTCCTTCTCCATAAATAATACTTACCTTTACCCTCCTTACTCTTCTTTATTACTCTTTTTACTATTTATTATAACTCTTAAGAATCTATTACTTCTTTCTTTCTTTTATTCTAACTTTTATTACTTTATTTACTTTTTTTACCTATTACCTATACTACTAGTAATAATTCCTCTAATATATAGATTTACCTCTAAGCCTATATAGTTAGAAGTAAGTACCTATATTTATAGAGATTATAAGGCTAATAAAGAGTAATAAAATCTATTTCCATATAATTATTACTATTATAGTAAAAGTATTTAGCTTAAAGTAGATTACTACTTAGGTTTATATTAGTAAGTAAAGTATTAGGTTTCTAGTAATAAATAAGAGGTCTTAAAAAGGATTAATTACACATGTTTAAGTATAACTATTAAGAGAACTGCTAGGTTAAGCTAGTAGTAAAAGGGGCTCCCGCAGGTAGGCCCGCAGACAAGCTCAGACTGGTCTCATGTAACTGGTGGGATCGGAGTTAGCAGGTAACTCCAATGGATCCTAACAATAGGCTGGTATCACAACACTAGTAACACTCTATTTTAGCTAAATAGCAGCTAGCTAGCCTATAGTCTAAAAAGCTTAAAAACGCAATAAAAGCTTAAATTATAAAGTATTTAACTTCTTACTACTAATGTAATATCTATATATCCTATATATAAAACCTATTTATTTATCTATATCTTTATTTACCTAGTACTAATAAGCTCCTCTAGTGCTTTATTTAGTAATAACTTTATAAAACTATTAGCTAGGTTATCTATACTATAGATCTATTATACCTCATGAATCTTATAGTATTTATATAACTACTAAAGAGCTATAATATTAATCATAAGTTACTTTTCTTTTATAGCACTAAGCTTTATTAAATACTTATATAGTAAGTATAAATTAGTATATATAGTTATAGAGATCTAAGAAACCTTAAGGTAGTTAGAGACTATTACTAGCATAGTCCTAATTATATAGGCTATATTAGCTCTAGTAACTATTGTATATATCTTAGAGGTAAGTATACTATGGGTAACTCTTTTATACTTTATAGAGCTAAAATAGATAATATTACTTGTAAGGTTAAAAGCAGTATCTCTACTAGTAAATAGGTACTCTTTGTTGTTACTAGACTTATTAGTAAGCGTAATAATAAAGCTAAGTTATAATATTAAATTGCTATTGTTTATAAAAGAGCTATTAACAAATATAAAGAGTTTAGTACTAGTAAGATCTAGTAGTTAAAATTATAGCTTGTAGTTAAGGTTATCTATCTACTACTTAACCTACTAGTTAAGGTTCTTAATTTTAGCTAGGCTAGGTAACTAGTACTAGGTAGTAATTAAATAGTTAAAGCATACCTTAGGTTAGTAAATAAAGGTAATATATATACCTTAAGTATACTACTTAACATACTACTACTTTGTATTAGGTATACTAAGGTTAACTAATTATAGCTTCTTACCTTAGTTCTTTTAGTAAAGGGTTATCTTACTATTATTACTGAGGGTTAATATGCTACTATTAAAAGTAATAAGCTTATTAACTTTAAGAAATTGCTTTAGTTTAGCTATAAAAGTAGCTTCTTTCAGCGCGCGGTTTTTATAGTTAGAGAATGATTTATCTATAAGGCTAATAGTATTATCTATTTATATACCTATTATCACAAAATTGTTATTTTTAGGTACTAAAATAAGTAGGCAAGGGTTAAAAGTAGATAAATCTATCTAAAGGCTCTTTCTATAGTAGTTATTATATATAGCCTACCAATAAGTACCTATCTTAGGTATACTATAAAGTAGCTGTTTAACCTCTATAATTATATCTATTATATAGAGATAGTAAATTTTAAGGAGAAGTTAAGTAAGGGTAGTACGTGCTAATTTAGTTACTAACTAGGTATATACTTGTATTATATTATATAACTAGAGGATGTAACCTTGTTATAAAAGTAATAGTATAATAGAGAGTATTACTTATTAAGCTATTTATTAGATAGTTAGTAACTAAGTTAAAATCATAGCTTTACTATTATCTATATAACCTTAGGTAACTAGTTATAATTTTTTATAGGGTTACTTATTTTTGCCCTCAACCTTATATACTAACTATAACTTAAAAATCTATATACTACTATGCTTTTTCTTATTATATTTAATAATAAAAAACACGCTGCAGTCCATAAGTCCTTAGATTTTGCTAGTATCTAACTGTTTAAATAGCTTGCTAGGCATGGTTATTATACCCTTCTTATATAGCTTAATTACTAGTATATAGTTAGTATCCTCTTTTATAGTAAAAATGTAGTTAATTATAGGGACTGTAGGTGTAACTTCTATAGTAAAAATTTAAGCTAGATTCTTCCTTAGTTAGCCTAGGCCTCTTCTTGCTAGTAGTAGTTATATGGTGACTACAATAGAGTTATATTTAATTAGAGTATTTGTGGGTGCCTCTGCTATAGTGGTTACTAGTAGTCTGGGTTGTGTGGGATTAACAGGGTCCTCTGCTCTAGAGAGGTTATACTATAGCTTAATAGCAGTAATAGGGAATTAATATAGTCCCTGCGGGGTCTTAATAGT
Source organism: Colletotrichum echinochloae (assembly GCA_016618095.1). Classification (NCBI taxonomy): domain Eukaryota; kingdom Fungi; phylum Ascomycota; class Sordariomycetes; order Glomerellales; family Glomerellaceae; genus Colletotrichum; species Colletotrichum echinochloae. The sequence continues at coordinate 5,050,621 of JADEZT010000004.1, forward strand.
ACTACTGGTACTGTTATTAGTAGTTAATTAGTAGGGTTCTTTCTAGCCTTTACCCTAATAGTATATTCTAATAAGTAATTATAGAGAGAGGGCTATACTTGTTATAGTATTAGGTCTATTATATACTATAAGTACCTTATTAACCTACCTTTTTATATAGATACTATAAATCTCTTCTATTACCTTTTATATAGCTTTTGTATGCTATAGGGTTAAGGGTAATAGAGCTAAGTTATTATTAATATAAGGGTATATACTAAAAACTAATAGTATAGGGATAAGGCTATTAGGGCCTGTGGTATTATCAATTACTTTTATAGTAAGTTATAGGGTAACTTCAGGTTTAGCCTCTGACTCCGCGCAGACTATCTTATATACTTAGTATAGTATTATATAGTACTATTTAACCTTACTAATACTATAATAGGCCTTAATAGGGATCTCTTTTACCTTAATAGATAGTATATAGGTCGTGCGCTTAAATTTAGCTATGTAAAAATTTAGCCTAGTATCTATAATAATCTAGTCTAGAGGGCTAAGATATATATCAATCTAGTATATCTATAGTGCTTCTTATATATGCTCTGTGGTAATAGAGTATAAAAATCGTGCCGCATTAAAGGAGGTTATACTATTAATAACAGAGTACTAGTTTATTACTATCTAAGTATATTATATTAATAAAGACCTTATAGTTAAAGTTATAGTTATTATAGAGGGTAAACTTAAACCTTCCTAGAGCTTTTAAATTTAGCTAGTAATACTAGTAAAATTTGTTAATTTCTTTAATATTTAAGATTACTGTTATATAGCTAGCTTACTAGAGTACTTTATATAGCTAATAGACTAAGAAATGACTAAATTAGTAATATATTTGCTATAGCTCTGTATTAGTAAGATAGTGTTATACTATGCTATACTCTAGCTACTCCAAAAGCATCTATAGGTAGCCCTATTTATATACTACTAGCACTACAGTTATACCCTTAATAAGTGTATTAGTAAGGTTGTTAAATTACATACTATTAGAGTCCATATCTTTTAAGTATAAAAGAAATAGAGTACTAGAGGTTATTATATAAAAAGTAAGCTTACTAATAGGGGTAGGTATAGTAATAGCTCTAAGTAAATTAAATAAATCGCTACTACTGAGTTTAATACTTACTTCACTGGTATAGCTTATATCTAGTAGTAACTCTACTCTAAGGTACTTATAGAGGGCTATATACTATTAGTAGCCTGCGGTTGATACTCAGGCTGCCCCAGTATCTAGTATAATACCCTAAAAATTTATAGCAAAGTATTAATTATTAAGTATAAAGACTTTATCTAACCCTTATTCTTAGCTAGGGTCTTATGTAAAAGGGTTTTCTTTTGTTAAAGTATATAAAGTAGCCTGGTTGTGTAGTTGTATATAGACCTTCTAGCTATTAATGCTCTCTTTACTAAAAAATACTATAGATATAAAGAAAGTTATATCCTTAAAAAGCTCTTTACTATTATCTAGTATATACTTATTATTAGTTATATTACTAAGAGAGTTAAGCTCTTTACCCTTATAGTTAAGAAAGTATTATTTAAATCCTTTAGTAAAGTAGCTTCTTTAGAGCTGCTTATAAGAGGTATCTCTTTCCTCCTTTAAGTATATTATTAACTAATATCTTTTCTTATTATAGATAAAGTACTTTTTTACTTAAAATATACTACTTTATAGGTAGTCGTTTTAAAGCCTTAGATCATACCCTTGTTGTAGTAAGCAACTGCTGTATTAGCTATTGTAGTAGCAGTCAGTGAAGTACTGCTAGTCTAGCTTAGGCAGTCCTTCTATAAGATACTACGCCTTTTACTTATATATTACTACTACATTACTTATGCTATTTCTTAACTATATACAAAGTGCATTATAAGTTATAGGTAGATTGAGTAGGGCAGCTATGTACTTGGGTATACCTTAGTAACAAGTAAGTAGAGTGTTATAGTAGTTACTATTAATAGGTATACCTTATTATATTATAGCCCTAACTAGCTTTATAACTTTCTTAATAAGCAAGTCTAGTACTTTAACTCTTGTTTTACTAGGTAATTTGTAGGTAACTTACTCATAGCTAAGCCTTTATAACTCTATATTACACACGCAGTAGACTTTATCCCCTTTAAATTATAATTTAATATTTACTATAAGTATATTAAAACTAATTAAACAGTTACAGAGGTTACTAGTATAATACTCCTATATGTTGCTTATAAGCATGAATAAGATAGTAGACCTATAGTAGTTACTAGAGATACTAACCCTCACGCAGAGGTTATAAAAAATTAGAAGCTTTAAGTTAAAGGTCTTATAGTTACTGCTACTATACTTTAATATTAAATTATCTAAATATAACTTAATAAGGTTAGTTAATTAACAAGCAGTTAGCCTATTGGTTAGAGAAGCAGTTATACTCAGTAACTGCCTCTTAACTATCATAGCAGTTACAGGCAAACTTAATATAAGGGAGGCTTTGTTAGTTCGCCTTTCAAATAGAGGAGGTTTAAACAATAGGTTGCTATATAAGGTATATTATTAATAATCCAACTTATTGCATAACTTCCACAAAAAATCCATACTTTCACAGCTATTACATACCTTATTAATTAACAGCAGGGGAGTAGCCTATAGTATCTATTTAATATTTCTTATAAAGTCTAGGTTATTAAGGTATTTATAAAAGACCTTATACTTAGCCTCTATTTTACTTATTATCTTATTATCCTACCTTAGGAAATGCTTATTATTAACTAGCTTCTTTAACCTTGTGCTAATAGTGCTTTTAATAAGTTCTTTTGTTACCTATATACTGCGGCTAATAATAAAGTTATAGAAGGTAGTTATAACTACCCTTAAGGCAGTATTAAAGTCTATATTAAACTAATCCTTAAATTTATTATAGACTTATTATTATAAATCTTTACTATAGTAGCCTTATTTCTTATAAGTAGTTAAGTAATATAGGATAATTATATCTAATAACTTAATATAGTTGGAGGGTAGACCGCTCTCTAAGATTTAATCTAAGTACTTAATACCTTAAATTAATAGGTTAATATACTTATAGTATCTATTAGGTATAGATTTATGATATCTATGTGCTACACTAACTGTGCGCTTGCTTGCGGTCTCTTTAGCGGCCTTAGGGGTGCGCTCTGCGGCGGTTACTTCTTCTTATGTTATTGTAGTTACCCTCCATTAGCTAAATAACCTCTTAAATACAGGCGTTTCTTCTAGCGGGCTAGAAGGTATATACATACATTAGAGGGATTGCTACTAGTAGTATAGGCAACTACTTAGTTAATAGGGTCTTGCTTGCTTTCTTTACTAAAGGCTTAGTAGCAGTATTACCTATTAATATAAGCCTTTCTCCTTTGCGCTGAACTTATTGCTTGTTAAAAAGAGCCTTTTGCGCGGTCTCATAACTCTTATTGCTTATTAAAAAGAGCCTTCCTCACGCAGCACTTACTACTTATTAAAAAGAGCCTTCTTTACGCAGGCTTCCTTAGCATTTGTCACTTAAGGGTAATTAGAGGTATATTTTAAGTAAGAAAAGAGTACAAAAAGAAGGTTAGAAAGAGAAAAGGAGTAAAAAAAATCATAAAAGTTAGAGGAGGGGAAGGGGGTCTATTATACTCCCATAAGCCTATTAAACTATCTAGTTATTTAATAGCTAAGTAGAGTTACTTTTAAGTAACTATAACAATAGTTATAAGTCTAAAGTTAAAGTAATTAAAAGGTAAAGTTAATAAGGTTATATTAAGTTAGTTAATAGTAGGTTATTAATAGTTATTTTAGTATGCAAAGTATAGGACTTTATAGTCTTATAGTCTAATAATTTTTAGTAAAAATTATTATCTTATAGGTTGTAGCTTCTTGTAATATAACAAAGTTAACTTATATAAATCAAGCTTATATACTTATAATACCCTTTATAGGGGTACTATAAGTCTACTATAACAGTATTCTAAGCTAGTTATCTATATAAGAGAAAGTATAGAACTATCCTACTACTACTATAGGGTTTAAAGTAGTTCTATCTCTTCTTAAAAAACCTTACTAATCTATAGTATCTTTTAGTAAGTGGTTACTATATTTAACTACTAATTAGTATTAGTAAGTAAGGTATTAGGTTTCTAGTGATAAATAAGGGGTCTTAAAAAGGATTAATTATATATATTTAAGTGTAACTATTAATAGGGCCGCTAGGTCAAGCTAGCGGTAAAAGGGGCTCCCGCAGGTAGGCCTACGGACAAGCTCAGACCGGTCTCACGTGACCAGTGGGATCAGAGTTAGCAAGTAACTCTAATAGATTCTAACAATAAGCTAGTATTACAACAGTTTATTATAGTACTAAGAGGATTCTCTAAAGATAGTAAAGTATATCCTAAAAGTATTACCTACCCTTACTATATCTCTAAGGTAAGCTATAGGATTATTATCCTCTTATTATAGGGTATTACTACTCTATTAAAGTTTTTTAATAACCTAAGTATAACTCTTTAACCCTAAGCCTTAGCTACTATTATTAATTTCTAAATAATAAAATATAGTATTCTATAGTAATAAATAAGTATAACTATAGGAATTATAGGGGTTATAATATAGTTAACTATATATATCAATAGGCAAGTAATACTAATAATAGAGGTAAATACTAGATCTCTATTATGTGTTATTTAAGGTATAACTATTGTAAGCTACCTAGTTAAAAAAGGCGGTAAATACTCCCCACCAGGTATGGAGTGCTTTTAGCAAATCGCTGGTTATTAGCCTAGTGGAGTTACAGCGGAATTACAGTTAATCCGCTACCACATTATTAGAGTTAAGCCTAATAACGCCAATTAGTCCTACAATAGTTAGTATTATAATACTAGTAACTTTCTCTAGTAGTAAAAGTGCTTAATAAATAATAATAGTCTAAAAAGCTTAAAAATATAATAAAAATAAGAGAAATAAAAGTATCTAATAACTTATTACTATATAACCTATTATATATATAATACCTATCTATTTATTTATATATTTACTAATCTATTACTAATAAAGCTAGTTAGTATAGTATTTAGTAATAACTTTATAAATCTATTAGCTAGATTATTATTACTATAAATCTATTATATCTTATAGACCTTATAATGTTTATATAATTACTAAAGAGCTATAATATTAATTATAAGGTACTTCTCCTTTATAATACTAAGCTTTATAAGGTACTTATAGAGTAAGTATAAGTTAGTATAGATAATAGTAGGGATCTATAGTATTTGTAGCTAATCAGTTACTATTATAAGTATTATTCTAATTACATAAGCAATTTTAGCACTAGCAACCATTGCATATATCTTAGAGGTAAGTATGCTATAAGTAACTCTCTTATACTTTATTAAACTAAAGTAGATAATATTACTATAAACTTAAAAATAATTGCTATTAGTTAGTAGTTATACTATTATTTTACTAATATCTTATTTATTAGTAATAACAATAATAAAGCTTAATTATAATATTAAATTACTATTATTAGTAAAGGATCTATTAATAAAGATAAAGAGTTTTATAGTTATTAAGTTAATAAGTAGAAACTATAGTCTATAGTTAAGGTTACTTATCTATTATTTAATTTAATAGTTAAGGTCTTTAATCTTATCTACTATAAGTAATTGGTGTTATATAGTAATAGAGTAGTTAAAGCAAGCCTTAAGCTAGTAAATTAAAGTAATATATACTCTATAGGCCTATTACTTAATATACTATTACTAGGCTTTTAGTAATAAGTAGTTAACAGGCTATAGCTTCTTACCTTAGCCCTTTTAGTAAAGCTAGATCTTACTATTAGTAGTAAGTAATATAATACTACCATTAAAGGTAATAGGGTTGTTAATAGTAAGTTATTACTTAGGTTTTACTATAAAAGTAGTCTTTATAAGTTTAACTTCCTTATAGTTAGTAAAGGCTTAATTTAATAGTCTAATAGTATTATTAGTATATATACTAATTATTCTAAAATTAGTATTATCTTAAGCAAATACTAGTAAATAAGGGTTAAAGGTTAACATATCTATCTAGAGATTCTCTCTATAGTAGTTACTATATATTACCTACTAATAGGTACCTACCTTAAGAATACTATATAATAGTTTTATAATAACTATAATAGTATTTATAGGGTAATAATAGTATATTTCTATAGGTAAATACATAAGAATTATATAGTTAAGGTTAGTAATAGACCAAGTATAGGCTTAGGTAATATTTTAAAGCTATAGTTATAATCCCTAGTATAGTAGTAATAAAGTAATAGTAAGGATAATCTATTATAATATATATTAGATTATTAGTAACTATATAAGAATAGTAGTTTTACTATTATTAGTATATCCTTAGATAATAAGGTAGCTTTTCTTATAGGGTTACTTAGTCTTACCCTTTACTTTATAGACTAATTATAACTTAAAGATCTATATCTTACTATGCTTTTATTTATTAAAAGAGATAATATAAAAGATACTATAGGTATTAAGGCTATTAATTTTAGCCTTATTAGATACTTTAAAGGGCTTACTAAGTATAGTAATAATACTTTTCTTATATAGGTTAATAGTAAGTACATAGTTAGACTCCTCCTTAGTAGTTAGAAAGGTATTTAGTAGAAACTAGGCTTATAGAAAAGCCTCTATAAAAAGCGTTTAAATTAGATCCTTATAGGGATAGCTACACAGCCTATGTATAGGCTACTTATCTAGTAGGTTATTACTAGTAATAATAGTATTATATACTTCCTCCTAGCTTAATAGTTATAGTACTATTACTATATTATCTTATGCTTATAAAGTAGGCTCCTCTATATGCCTATTATTAATTAATATATAAAAGAGTTTAATAGTAGTAACATAGAAGTTATATAGTCTATAGGCTATCTCTATAGTATAAATAGTACTATCTATAGTAATAAGGTAGTATAAGCTCTACTAGCTACTCTTCTCCTACTATATTTAGATAAGTAACTATAGTAATAATAATATAATAGGGGTAGTATCTAAGCTATTATAGGCTATAAGTACCTTATTTACCTACCTTTTAGTATAGAGTTACTATATTTTCTTTATTACCTCATAAATAGCCTTAGTATATTACTAAGTAGTTACTAAAGGTAGTAAAGTATTAGAAATCTATAGGTAAGTACTAAAAATAAGAAGTATAAGCATAAGGCTATTCAAGCTAGTAGTATTATTAAGTACTTTTACTACATATTATAGTATAACTTTAGGGTTAATATCTATTTTAGCTTAGATAATAGTATATATATACTATAGCGCTACATAGTATTATTTAACCTTACTAATACTATTATAAGCCTTAATAGAAACCTCCTTAACTTTAATAGATAACGCACGCGTAGCATATTTAAAGTCTACTATATAAAAGTTAAGGCTAGTATTAGTAATAATCTAGTCTAGTAGTCTAAGGTATATATTAATTTAGTATATATAAAGAGCTTCTTATATATACTTAGTAGTAATAAACTATAGAAAATAGGCTATATTAAACACAGTAGTACTATTAATAATATAAAGGGCTAGCTTATTACTATTAAGGTAGATAATATTAATAAAGACCTTATAGTTAAACTTATAGTTATTATAGAGAGTAAACTAGAATCTTCTAAAAGCCTTTATATTTAGCTAGTAGTAATAGTAAAACTTATTAATCTCTTTAAGTAATAAGATAGCTACTTTATAGCTAGTGTAGCAGAGTACCTTATAAAGCTATTTGTCTAATAGGTAGCTAAATTATTAATATATCTACTATAACTCTGTATTAGTTAAATAGTAATTTACTAAGCTTTACTCTAGTAGTTCTAATAGTATCTATATATAACCCTATTTATAAATAATAGGTATAATAGTATTACCCTTAATAAGTTAGTTAGTAAGGTTATTAAAGTATATACTATAGATATCTATATCCTTTAGGTAGAGAAGGAATAATGTATCTAAGGTTATTATATAAAATATAAAGTTACCTAGTAGGGTAGGTACTATAACTATTCTAAAGGATTTAAAGCTATTACTACTACTAAAATAGATACTTACTTTACTAGTATATAATATATCTATTAGTAAATCTATAGTAAGATACCTATAAAGAACCTTATACTACTACTAGCTAGTAGTTAATATATAGGTAGCTCTAGTATTAGGTATAATATCCTAAAAAGTAGTAGTAAAGTATTAATCTTTAAAAGTAAAGATATTATTACTCTTGCTATTACTTTTATTAGGTTTAAAAGTAGTAGGGTCTTTATAGGTAAACGTATAGAGAGTAGCTTAGTTATATAATTAAGTATAAAGTTCTAGGCTATTTACTATCTTTTTACTATAAAAGACTATTAATATAAAGAACATAGTATTATTAAAAGGACTATCTTTATTATCTAGTTAGTACTTATTATTACTCTTATTAGCTTTATTAAGCTTATTCTCTTTGTAATTAGTAAGAAACTAGGTAAAAGTCTATAGTATTTCTGTAAGATACTAAGACTTAAAGCATTTAAATAACTACCTATAGTTATTATTACTATGTTTTATTAACTAATAGCTAGGCTTACTATAGATAAAGTACTTCTTACTTGTAAAGTTACTCCTACTATAGGGCAGGTATATATATAGATTATTACATAGTTATTACTACTAGTAATAGTTATTATAGCTATTATACTTCTAATTAACCTAGTATTACTTATAGTCTTACTAGGGATTTTTAGTAAGAAACTAAGCCTTGGAGTTATAGATTGCTATAATATTACTTACTGTATTATATAACTACACGCAAAGGGTATTATAGCTTACTAGTAGGTTAATAAGGGCTAATACATACTTAGCAATACCCTAGTAATATACAATAAGGGTATTACAATACTCTTTATCGCTAGAGAGTTTCTACTACTTTATTACCTTAATAAGTAACATAACTTTATTAATAAGTAAGTTAAAGACCTCTAGCTTACTCTTATTATAGTTTTTACTAATAAATAATACAAAGCTTAACTAATAAAGTTCTATAATATAGGTATAATAGACCTCTTTACCTTTAAAGTATACCTTAAGTTCTATAATTAATATATTAAAATCACTCTTAAACTTATAAAGGGTAGAGTTATAATACTCCTATAGTTTAGCTATAAGTATAACCTTAATAGTAGTAGAATACTAGTTACTATAAATACTTACTATTATATATAAGTTAAAGAAGGTAGGTAACTTAGTATTAATTATTTTATACTAACTACTACTATACTTTATAGAGGTATTATTAGAGTATAGCTTTATAAGGTTTATTACTTACTATAAGGTAAGGCTGTTACCTATTAGTAAGTCTAATAAGTATATAGTCTAGTACTAGGTAATAGATACCTTAACTATAGGTTAATATAATATATTATATTAATAACTTTTCTCTACTAATAGTAATCTAAAATCTAGGTTATTAATAGATATCTACTATAGGGGCTAGCTTGTAGGCTAATCCTTCCTTTATAGGGTTTTATATAGCATAGTAGTTCCTAAGCTATACTTAGAGGTAGCCCTTATTAGTAGCTTCTATATATTGTTACTATTATCCTTGATACTAGAGATAAAGTATAGATTATTAAGGCGCTATATAAACTCTGGATTTCCTTTACTAATAGCAGTAATACCCTTATTATCCTAGAGCTTATACTCTTCCCTAGTAATTACCTAGTATACCTATATAGATACTTTAGGGTAATAGCCCTATTTTACCTATATACTATAGTTAATAATAAAGATATAGAAGGTATTATAGAGGGTATAGTTAATAGTATTAAAGTTATCCTTAGTCTATTTATTAAAGTTAGTAATTAACCTCTCTTAAAGTCCTTAGGTATAGATACTATCTTATATATACTCTATTATATAACATACTATTATTACCTAGAGAGTTACCTTATATAGTACCTTAGGTAGTATATACTCAAGGTATAAGAATCTTTATATACCTAATATTATATATAGTCTATATTACATAGGTATTTTAGGTAGTCCTTATATCTCTTATATATTACTTAGGGTAGTTAGATTATAACTTATAGTATCTACAGTATTACTACTACTTACCTTAAGTAAAGCTATTATAACTACCCTCTATTAATCTAATAACCTCTTAAACATAAGTATTTCCTCTAGTAGACTAAAGGGTATATATATTTATTAGAAGGATTACTACTAGTAATATAAATAGTCTAATAGAGAAAGAAGTATATATATATAATTAATTAGGTACTCTCTAAGTATGCTTAGTAAAGTAGTATAATTAATTAGGTATACTTTAGTATTTAAAAATAGAAATTTAAAGGTAATTATATAAGTAACTAGGTACTTCTCTAGCTTATTATTATAAAAAGAAAGGTTATTATAAGAAAGTAAAAAATCTATATAATTATCTAGGTACTCTCTAGTATTAATTTTCTTTACTATTATAGTAGTAGTAATAGCTATAAAAGCTTGCTTAAACAGTAGTATATAAAGTGAGGTATTTTTTATGGTTAAGAATTAACTTCTTATATTATAAGTCATTAAATCTATAGGATAGCTACGTATTCTAGTATACCATAAGTTATTAAGGGGATATATTATAGAATTAAGCTAGAAATAATTAATAATAGTTAGGTAACAACCTAGTTAATAAAAGGCTTTTTACCTAGTAAAAGGTATTATAACCTAAAGTTAATAATAAGTAGTACTATAGACTATTGCTTTAAATAGAAAGCATAAGCCTAGTCAAAGCGATCTATAGCCTCTTTTAAAAACCCTTACTAATCTATAGTTTTTTATAGTAGTAGTAACTATAAAGTTAACTACTAATTAGTATAGAAATTATAAAGGTTATAATATAGTTAACTATATATATTAATAAATAAGTAATACTAATAATAGAAGTAAATACTAGATCTTTATTATATATTATTTAAGGTATAACTATTATAAGCTACCTAGTTGAAAAGGGCAGTAAATACTCCCCACTAGGTGTAGAGTGCTTTTAGTAAATCGCCAGTTATTGGCCTGGTGGGGTTGTAGCGGAATTACAGTTAATCCGCTGCCGCATTATTAGGGTTAAGCCCGATAACGCTAATTGGTCCCGCAATAGCTAGCATTGCAACATTTAGCCTTATTATATAAGCTTTCTCTTTAATTACTATAGTAATTCTTTTTATATTACTATTTTATACTTATATATTAGGTACTAAGGCTTTAAATAGGATTTCTATACTTTCTATAGCTTCTTTTACTTATAGATAGGTAGTTATAATTTTATTATTATACTTAATTACTTATACTTCTATTAATTCATATACTTTAATTAATTTTATAAAGTTTATTAAAGCTATCTTAATAGCCTTAAAAGTATATTATTATAGGTAATAGTCTTATATAAAGCTAGATTTTTAATTACTAAGTAGTAAAGCTAACTTATATTTACTATAGTCTTATTTAAATAAGTAAAAATCTAGTATAATATAATTACCTACCTCTATATAGTTAATTAACTTCTATAGTTAATATAATATTTATTACTATATCTTACTTATTATATATACTTTATATAATATAATAAATATCTTTAGTATATCCCTTTTTATTTATATACTATAGGCTTAGGTAGTTATTTTATAAAGTATATAGCTATCTAAGTAGCTAAGATAGTTATACTAGTAGTTAGCTTTAACTAGCTTACTTCTTTAGTAGTAGTCTATTAATATTAAAATTACTATAACTATATTTATATTTACTATTACTAGGTATACTACTAATATAATATAAAGACTATTATAGTTCTTACCAACCTTAATAACCTATTAACTAGTAATTTTATTTATATCAAATACTATAAAGTAATCCTTTACTATATATATATAATTATTAGTTAGACTATTATCTTATTACTAATTATTTCTTATTTTAAGTATTATATATAATACTAGGTTATATAATAGTAATAGGTAATAGGTAACTCTTTTAAATATAAATTATACTTAGTAATTATCTTATTTTATATAAATAAGTATATTACTCTATTTCTTAATTAGAATAGTAGTATTACCTATCTAGATAAAGTTATCTAACTTTACTAAGGTTATCTTTAAGAAGTAATAATAAGAGTAAAAGATATAAAGGGTTACTTCTAAATCTAAGATAATAAAGTCTTTAAGTAAATAATTAGATATTATAAAGGTAGCTAACTATATAGATAAGGCTCTTTTACCCTTTAACTATACCTTACCTTTACTACCTTCTAACTATTATTTTACTAGAGGTATTATTACTACTACTATAACAAATTTATTTAAGTAGATATATATAAAAGCTAGTAATATATCTTTTTCTTCTAGCTTATCTTTTATATATTACTATATTAGAGCTTATTTTATATAATTAATAATTATTTTATATAGTTATTATAAAAACCTTAGGTATATTTTATTTATAAAGTAATACCTTACTAATAAGTACCTAAGGATATTATATAGTAAGTACTTTTTATTACTATAGTTATTACTTTTATTATTATAGTTATTATTATAGTTATTATAATAGTTATTATACTATTTTTCCTTTATTAGCTTCTTTTATATATAATTCTCTATAATATTATTAGTAACTATTATTATAGTAACTAAATTAAAGATATTATAAGTAGCTTTTACCTAAAGATACTCTAGCTCTATAGTAATATAAGCCTATATTACTAATATTACTTTATAATATAGAAGCTAGTTATTAATAGCTCTTATATAATTAATACTTTTATATACTTCTACTTATACTACTAGTAATATATACCTTAATACCTTTATTAGTAATAGAAACTATTTACTAGTCTTTATAGCTAAATATTACTAGACTTATATACTATAAGAGAGCGCTTTCTCTTAGTTAGATATCTATTTCTCTACCTCTTTTATATCTATTACCTTATATATTATATATAGTACTTTAAGTAATATTAATTAGTACTTATAAATTAGACTATTAATTATTAAAGTATATAGATAATTATAGTAATAATCCCTAGTTAATTACTAGTATATGTATAACTATATTACTATTTTCTATGGGATTCCTTGTATATTTATAGCTATTGTGTTACCTCAGGATCTAAATGCATATGGTTATCGGATTCCAGATATTTTGGCTAGCAAAATCTGTCCCATAGATATCAGCTGACATTTCGCCGCAGACCTTTCCCAATCCGGCCCAATGGGCCTGGAGGTCCGTGCCATTCGCCGGCATATTGCACCCACTTTGACAACTATATTGCCCCTTGATGTGGAAAACTCAGGTCTCCCATCGCCCCAAGCTCCTATGAGACCTCACTCCCCCGCCTCTCATGTATTATTTTTACCTTTCGCTGCCCCCCCACAGGTCGAGATGTAAATAGAAAAGGGGGTGAGGGGGAGAACAAATAAAGCATGAGAACACGGAAGCACATGTTCTCTTATTATCCAACATGGTTGGTGTGGTGACCAGGAAAGTCGTCCAGCGACGTCATGCGTTCAATGCACAGACACACATACACGCAAAACGTTCCCATTTCTACTCCATCTATCACAAACGGTCATCTTGCCATCCGTCGATCTTCGCACCTCACCACGTGCTGATTTATGCTTTCCCTATCCAGGCCCTTTGGTTGTGTTCTTATTCCTTCAATATCGGGTACTCAGATGGGCGAGTTGCACAGCGTTATTCTCCCAGCTGATCTGGTCTCGACTCCCTGAAACGAACCGATTACGAGTCTGCACCAGCGAGACGTCAACACCAGGACGCGTATCCGGTCGTAAACACTGGGGGCCTGCTGGGCTAACCAGGGATCATATCTCACTGTCTGGAACGAAGTTGAACACGAGTTTGGCATGCGGACCGACCCTTGATCGAATATATAGTAAGAACCCAAACTGCCGTTGCCTGTGCTTACCTAGCCAGGAGGCTTATCGGGCTGGGGTGAAAGTATAATGAACGGATCGTGAAGCCAAGTGCTTTGCTGTACGCGTGACCGGATGTGTCGCATGAAGAACCGACGAAGCGAAGGACTCATCAAATACATGTTGCAACCCACCCGACTAGCACTCGGATAACCTTTGGTGGCAGTACAAGGTATCTTCCTAGCCACGGAACTACGGAATATGAGCCGACTGCGTATGGTATCATACCCCTCAGAATTTGCATTCGGTAACGCTGTCCGTTGACTTGGATTGCAAGAGTACGGCGACGACAAGGCCGTAGAGGCCCAGGACCTCGGCGAAGATGAGGATAAGGACCATGCCGACGTACAGGCGGGGCTGCTGGCTGCTGGCTCTCACTATTGTCGCACAAAAACGATAAAAGGCGTCAGCAAATCGCGATGCCAAGAGTAGACTGCGACGGCGCTCACCTCCCGCATCACCGACAATGCCGATGGCGAACCCAGCGGCAAGCCCGCACAGCCCAACGCTGATGCCGGCGCCGAGCTGGAGGAAGCTCGTGTGGAGGGCCTGCTTCTCGTCGAGGTCGTTGGCTATGATGACTGCGGCAACAAGGCCGTATATGGAGAGGATCTGGGCCATGATGGGAGAGAGCGTGTTCTGCATCAGGCGTTCCGGGCGGAGGACGCCAGCGGCGAAGATGGCGCCTGAGGACTTGGCCGTGCCATAGGAGGCGCCGAAGACGGTGAAGACGATGGCCGCCGCGCAGCCCAGCGCCCCGAAGAAAGACTTTGCGTGAAGTGGATGGGTCAGTTTGGCTCGTCGTTCCGCGCCTTGGCGGCCGTCGAAACAAGACCCCTCCTCCCCTCCCCTCCCTTTCGCGAATGGGGTGATTGTCTTACAGAATAGCTTGGGCTGGAAGGGACACGGAAGTCAGCATGGGAGGGGCGGTGTCGCTGTACGGGGTGGAGGGTTGAACTGCGTACCAGCGGTCCATACCTGCGAAAACGAGTTCGCCCATTTCGGTGGCGGATGACGTGAAGTCAGAGTGTATTTTGAGGATGATTGACTCGGGGAGATGACAACGCGGAGCAAGGTTCGCTGTGGTGAGGCTCGTGGATGGTGTAGCAGTAACACCTCGTCGGCAATCCACCTCTCCTATATACGCTCACCCATCTCGATGCACCCGCGGGAGGCCTACAACTACACATAGTGCGCCATGACGCTTACGGTGGGTGGATGCCTAAATGCAAAGCTTCTTGTCTTGGAGCGTCGCTCCTACGAAAGATTCACAGCTTGGCGCGCCCGCTACATATGGCAGCTGCGGCTTCTTGGATAAGCGGCCCTCCACGAACGGGTTGATTCTGACCCGATCTTATCTTTCGCTAGGTAATCAGACATTGGGTGGCGTCGTCCCTTTGGGCACCTTGCCGCAGGAACTGAGGTAGGTACGTGAAGATGCAAAGCGAATGTGATACCACTACACCATGCGCCCGAACATGATTGTTCTTGTTGTTCGTTGAGGGACTAACGAGGCAGACGGCATCAAACGATGCGGTGATTGGTCAGTGACGGCAGCGACAGGAAAACGAACCGCAGTGGGATGTCTAGGTAGTAGGTACCTAGGTAGGTAGGTACCTATGTATGGGTCCCCGGGCTCATATTAATCCGCCGTGGAGCTAATCAGAACCTCACGTGATGAAGTTTGTTGCCGCAACATGTCGTGAGTGGGGGGAGGAAACGAAAACCACAGACGGGTCAGGGGCGCCTATGGCAGGTGGACTCGATTGCCTCGGGTCCCCTCGTTCGGTCAACCATTTCGTTGTGTCAGGTTATTGTCACTTTGGGTCTAACGAAGCCCCTTCTTTCAAGTCTTGAATTTCCCATCGGCACCTCCCCCCAACTATTCTCTTTTGGACGCATTTTGGTGGCCGGATACACGGAGGACCCGGAGCCTCAAAGAACAGTGCTTCGTCATCCCCTTCGCCCACTGCATGACCTCCTGGGCCGGACACGCCACATCCCGGGAGTCGGGAAATCGGCCTCGGGGCGGGACCGAGGAGGGGGCGTCTGGGCGAGGCTAAACTGAAAAATCCTGGGGGCAGAAGGTAAGCACCTCCAAGTGCTTTCTTTCCATGTCCTTCCAAGCAGTCCTCAGAGCACAAATGGCTGGTATGCCGTTCTTCCCGAGTGGGATCGGCTGACTTCGTCGGCTATGGCGATGCCTCACCGCGTTGCGCAGTCCATGACCAAGCAAGAGTGTGGTGCTGCGGGGACCCCAACACTCGAAAACGTCAGCGGGACCTGTACGGCCTGTTCAGGTGACGACGACGCGGCTGGGACGGCATCGTCGCCTTTGTCGCCGTCGGTCATGTCATTGTCATTGAATCCGTCGTGGTGTTGATGAAGTGTGTCGAGTGACGGCGTCTCGTTTTTGTTGACTCGCAGCTGACCTCGTACTTTGTCAGACGTAGAGAACTCCGACTGTGGTCGGCAATGATCGCAGCGCAGGCTAACGGGCGAGCGATGCGCAGTGCCGTTTTGGTTCCATAGTTGTCTGAAGAAGCTGCATGGGACGTGCTCATGTTTCAGCATCCCTGTCGGGGCCTGTAGACGACCAGCGACCGCAGCAACGGAAACGCTCTCACTTTGTGATGTGGGAAACTGGGACGGACTTCTCTCCCACTTCCTCTGTTTCTTTCCTTCTCTCCGTGTGCTGGGCGGAAAGAACAGACGACATGGTCCCCGCGCAAGCAAGTATTCCTTACTCGTCATTACATAGTAAACCCTCACTGCAAACAAGAAGAAAACGCTCGGACTGACTCGACTGATGGTTGCCGGTTCAAGGTATCGCACAACCCCAACCCTATCACTTCGACAACTTTACCTCTCTGGGGTCGTCCCGGACGGAATGACTCGGCCTTCCCCTTCGCCCCAGCCCTCTTCCGCCTATTCGCTGCTCCGTCCGTCCATGTTTCTATTTTCTCTTCTTCTCTGCTGTTTCTTTATCCTTTCCGCTGCAAATGCGCCTGATTACAGGCCGCAGCCGTGTGCTGAGCGAGGCAAACCACGTTCGCTCGCCATCTCGTCCAAACACCTATAGCCCTGGACCCTGTCATCAACCTCCTCCTCCTCCCCCGGCCAACACATACTAATGCCCTCCCCCTTCTCTCGCCAAAGCATGACGACGACGTCAAATCTGCGACTGGATGAGACCTGGCGAACAAGCTGTGGCGCTTGGCAGTGTCAGTTCCTACCCAGTCCATGGCCCGCGCTGTCCCCATTCTAAGAATAGAGAGAGGGTCGTGATTTTGACTTTTGATACATAGAAGGCTTGCATCCCATCTTACCGTGTCAATTCGATCCGTTCTTGATATTTTGGCTTCATCTCTGCTTTTCTGTCAACATCTGCCTGTGCTTGCGCATCTTACTCATCCGCCCTGCACGATAGCCACCTCGCAGTCCTACCTTTCTTAAAAATCTCCGAGCCTCCGGGAATCCTCACGCTTCCGCACCCCCGACGCCTTTCTAATTCCCTAGCCTAACTGGTCCGGTGCCGGCTTTACCACTCCGCACTAACCGTCTTCATCAGCACAACGCATGCTTCGCCACCATCACGGCTGACGAGTCCTCCCCCACCACCCGTGCCGCTTACCGACCTCCCCAACCGCCTTCACCGAACCCGTGGGTCTACACTAGACTGGTCGTCCTTCGCGTCTGTTCTCCGCCTACGCCATCAATGACTTCATAGTACGAAGCCATTTTTAGTATATCTTGGACCTTCCGGCATTGTCTTGGCATCTGGCCGGCCTGGACATCGAATCCGATAAAAAGCACAACTTGCTATTCACACTATCCCTCATACAGGATGAGGTCAACAACACTGTTCGCCTTGGCGATTTCGTTTCTGTCCGTTGATGGACTGGTACTCAAGAGGAGCGAGGGCAGTGCACCAAAGGTTGTGGGCTTGGATCTGCACAGAGCCACGATACCATACACCCGCAACAAGAGAGATATGCTGCGGAAGAGAGGTTCTGTAGTAGCCACTCTGGACAACTTGGTGAGTTGGATACGCATCATCTCTTCAGAGCCCTCTCTAACTTGCCGGAGGAAACCTTGTACTTTGTCAATGGCTCCATCGGGACACCACCACAACCGATGAGGCTACACCTCGACACTGGAAGCAGCGATCTCTGGGTGAATACCGCCAGCTCGAGCCTTTGCAGAAGCCAGGGTTCGCCGTGTTCGGTGTCCGGCACCTACGCACCTAATGCCTCGTCAACCTACAACTATGTCGGAAGCTGGTTCAACATTTCGTACGTCGACGGATCGGGAGCGAACGGAGACTACGTGACGGACAAGTTTACCATCGGCGGATCCACACTGAACGACTTCCAGTTTGGTGTCGGCTACACGAGCTCTTCGGCCCAGGCCATTCTGGGCGTGGGCTACAAGGTCAACGAAGTGCAGGTCGGACGCGCCGGCCTGGAACCTTACGACAACCTCCCTGCGAAAATGGCGGCCCAAGGGCTTATCCAATCAAGCGCCTTCAGCCTGTGGCTGAACGATCTGGATGCTAGTAAGGGGAGCATCCTCTTTGGAGGAGTCGACACGGAGCATTACGTGGGCGAGTTGAAGACGGTGCCCATTCAGAAGGCGTCCGGCACCTTTGCCGAGTTTCTCATCACCTTGACCAAGGTGACGCTGGGTTCAAAGACTTTGGATGACAGTATGGCTCTGGCGGTGCTGCTCGACTCGGGCTCTTCTCTCACCTATCTCCCGGACGACATGGTCACGACCATTTACTCCATGGTCGGCGCCGTTTACCAGCAAGAAGAGGGCGTCGCCTTCATCCCCTGCAACACTGCCAACTCTGGCGCTAATATGACATTCACCTTCTCGGAAGCCGTTATTACGGTGCCCATCAAAGAGCTGGTACTCGACCTCATTGCCATCACAGGCAAGCGTACTTCATTCTCCAACGGTGCGGACGCCTGCCTCTTCGGCATTGCACCGGCCGGCGACGGCACCAACGTCCTTGGCGACACATTCCTGCGCTCCGCCTACGTGGTTTACGACATTGACAACAATGAAATCTCCCTGGCACCGACTAAATTTAATGCCACCAGTTCCAACGTCCTTGAGATCGGCAAGGGCAAAGGGGCCGTGCCGTCCGCCGTCGCCGTCGCGGACCCTGTAGCTGCCACCGCTGGCCTCGTGCGAGGAGGCGGAGGAATATCCAGCGGATCAGGCTCGGAAAACGGGGCATCCTCAATGGCACCGTTCGCGGCGTCATTGCTTGCGGGATCAGTTGCTTTTGCGGCCGGTCTCTCTCTTTGCTCAATCTGAAGCATTCAGCCGAGGTTGTGGGGGCTTAATGAGCGAAAGACATTGCTAATTTTATCTTAATTTCCTTATCTGTTTTCAGCATGGCATTGCGACGGCGTTTGGGAATCGAGAGAAGGGAGGGAGACAAGAGCATCGAGTACGGCAGACGGAACTGCATCAAGCATGGCGTTTGGAGGGGTTCAAAGACTCGATGGTTATTCTATAATTGCACACAGCACTCAGTCCTTCAGAGGGGGGCCCGGGGGTTCAAAGAAACGGACTAAGTGGAAGCTAGCTAGCATGACGAGAGATATCTAGAAGCCGGCTGCATTTTGTGAGAATTGACTTCTCTGAGAGAGCATTTCAAGACCCACAGGTTCATGGTCCCAGTATTCCCTCAACAACCTTGTCGCACTCTGTAATTCGATCTAGTTTCTTCTCTGCGTCCGCCGCGTGCGCACCCCACAAACACCGGCTGGAAGCTATTCTTTTCGTCTGAGAGCCGCCCCATCTCCCCCCTTCCCCGCCCTCCCTGGCCCTGAAGAAATGAGGGTAGTCCTAGCCGGGCGTCCAGTTCCGGTTACAACTGTTGTGTCGGTCAGCGGGTCACGGGGTCTACCCCTGACGGCTGATGGAAAGAATTGGGCAACATCGAAAGCTTGTCGGGCGAATAAGAAGCGTTGCCAAGGGCTCTGCTTTGGGTTCCTGCGCCAAGATGTTTGATTGGATTTTCCTCGGTTCCTCTCATGCGTTTTGCGGCCGCATCGTCGACAAAGCGACTGAACGGAGACAGACCCTTGGCTTTCGGAAAAGGGGGAGGGGCTCTTTTTATTCCCAAAGTGCTCGGTAGCGAACGGAGACAGGGTTTTGCATAATGTCAAGGGGTGGTCGAGCTATGCTTCGGAACCTGGCGGCTCCGTAGCTGGCGCAGGAAGGAGAAAGGGATATATCATCGCAAGATGAGTTTGTTTCCCCCCCTGTCTCAAGCGCGCTCGAGAAAAGGGTCCGCAATGCCTGTTTCCCCGACGATGGGCGGTTCCGGGGCGGGAATGTACGGCCGGACGACGCGGTTCACGTACGCCGCCGGCAGGCCGAAGAGCTCCGACGCCTCGTCGACGCCACGGTTCATGCGGCCCACGTACTCGGACCGCGGCAACGAGGGCGCTGTCCGCTCGCCATCAACATAGACGAGGGCGATGGCGCTTGTGCCCTTTTGCGGGCTGGCGGCGGCGGCGGCGGTGGTGGTGGAGACGACTACCACACAAAGGCCATGTTTTTGGTACGCGTGAGGGACGCCTTCGCACCCGTCGAGGATGGCCTCGTCGGCGGGCGAGAGGGTGTAGAGCACGCCGTAGACGCCGGGGCCGGCAGGGTTCGTGGGCTCCGTGGGGGCATCGTCCTCAGAGTCGTCGCGGACGACATTGGCGTAGCCGCGGGAGTTGATGATGAAGGTGTAGCCAGCGAGGTGGGCCAGGCCGACAGGAACGGAGGAGGGGCAGCGAAGTGCCATCTGAGTCGGGGAGAGGTTGGAGCCGTAGGCGAAGTAGAGGCGAGGCGACGAGGTGGGCATCGTTCTTCTTGTGGTCCAGGCGGGCGTGGTGAGGGTGAGTATCAATGGTGGAAGTTGAGAAGGGTGAAGCCGTGGTGGGTGATGAGGACTCTCCGCAGCCGAGGTTTGTGGTTCTGATGTTCTTGTGATGTTCTTGCTTTTATACGATGACGGGCGATTGCGATGGTCTTTCTGATGGATGCTGGCCAACTTCAGGGGGAGAAATCGGGCTGCTGAACGGCAAGGTGAAGCGATTGGAAAGTCAAGCACCTGCTGCTAGCACATGCGGGGGTCCCGGCGAAATCCGCTGGCTTGTCACAGACGCTCATTAAGCAGACTCCGACGTACTCACCTTTGTTCCACGATTCTCGCCACATCTGTTTTGTTCGACTGGCCAAGAAGGGGGCAGCTTTGGAGTCATCGAGACACATTATGCAGCTTGCTCTAAGGGATGTTCGTGATTAAGATAAAGCTACTATCCTTCACTACCTCCTCCCTCGTTTATTCATTCGCCAAGGAGAGATACGGCGAGCTGAAACGATCTCGTCTACGTAGGGACGTGGTGTTTCCAGAACTTCATCTTTGGTCTTCTCTTTGGATCGCACCTACTTTCAACATTGTCGCCTTTTCTATTCAAATTTTGCATGCAAGTTTGCAGGATCTCTGGTTTGTCCAACGGAAGTATAAGTGTGCAGATCAACAGGAATCAATAAACCAAAGTGTAAAACGTACCACATACCGTCTATCTCTATTCCTCGCTCATGACCAACGCTATTAAGTTGCTTGAGACCACATCCTCGCTAACTCACACGCTATTCTATAACAGTACCTGAGACGCAGACCCTGCCCTCTTCCTGACCGCTTTCCCTTGCGCCTCCATCTCTTAATCTAGTCAGTGCAGGTGGGACATGAGTCTCTCCTAATCGGTCCCCCATTGATACGTCAAGCTCGCAGCCGCCCGTCGTTCATCCTCAAAAATCAGCGGCCAGAATCTCTCAGACCTCACCATAGACTTCATACACTTCCAACGAAGGTAACTGTCGCTGAAATAACCTTTCCGGCGCCACTCCCATATCTGCTTCTCCTAAACGTAGCGAGCCAGGTGTCGTAGTTTCAAGAGGCTCAGCGTTTTTGGGTTCTCTCGATCGCTGCACCATACTACGAGGAAACATGCCTTCTCAGTAGCACCCAGACTAGTGCGATTCCTGTTGAGCCATTTCGTCAATAGATCAATTGCATACCTCTCCTCATTGAATCTTCGACCGAGAGCCAGCTCCGTGTCAACTTGTCCAATCAGCCTTTTGTCAAGGTCTAGCTGTTCTGCGTCATTAGAAGAGAGTGGAATGCCGAGTGACGAGAGTGAGAGCGTTGTGGACTGCGCGTTGGAGGCTCTATATCGTTCAAACGCCTCGCAGAGTGGTGAGTATCTGCCAGAGAGTGCTGTCTCTCGAGCCCAGGTCAACGCAATCTTGTACGCAGTCGCAATTTCATCCCAGCCGGCCAAGGTGTCGGAGCTGGGATACCCAGATGTAAAGCCAAAGGCCATTACAAGAACACGCCGTCCTTGAGGGTCTTCGCCATCGAGAATTTCCGCCTTGATTGTGTGTTCCATCAATCTATTCGTCTCGTCCAGGTCATGAGAAAACTCCAAGGGATGGTACAAGTTCGGAACGCGAATCTCGAAAGGTCGGTCCTGGCAAGGTATTCCAGGGAAAACAGCTCTCCAGATCTCCCTTCGGCGCTTGTCAGACAAAAGACGGGGTTCATCGAACCGGGGGTGTTCATCGTCCATTAGTATCCAGGTCTCGTCAAATCCATCTGGAACTGGCAGATTGGCTGTCCGGGCGTTGATACGACGATCTTCATGTCTGTATCTGATGAGTTCCGTGTCATCATCCTCTAAGCTTCTTGGCTCGTGCGATGGGACGAACTTGGCCCAAGGGAATGGTTTGCGGTCGTACAATGGAACTGGGGTCGGATCAGCAATAGACGCAGAGATTCAGCAACCAAGGCTTACCATATTTCATGATGGTGTTCCATGTATGGAAGTGAGACAGCCACTCTAGCCAATGTTTTGATACACGGCCCAATGATGTGCTTTTAAGAAGCTCGAGAACTTGGCACTGAGATTCCCTAACCGTGCTTTTGAAATACCACTTTGGCCATTCCTGGCCGGGAAATGCTGAGAGCTGGGTCTTGATGCATTCCAAGCGTTGTTTGGTGTCGGGGAACTGCTGCGAGAGGACGTCTCGGCGTCGTCTAGGCATCTTGAAAGCTCGTAGCCGAGGTTGTGATTGATGCTGCTTCGCTTGTAGATTCCCTACGATGCTTTTGTAGAGGAAGATGATGAAGGAGGAGTAGATGTAGTAAGAAAAAGTCCATAGGTCCTTGACCAGGCGTTTGTGACATTATTGGAGTAACCGCTCTACAGAAGGAGTTTCCACTTTCCGAGGCTCCTTCCTGCCTGGTCAAGGCACCACAGGACCCAAGAGCTGCTTGAACAAAGTGACTGACTGCGAGGACAGTTGGGCACATTTTGCAGCTGACGACCTATCTTCCGAGGCTAGAAGTCCGTCATCCATGACGAAAGCTTCAGATATTGCCATTTTTATTTATCTATTTTTTGCCTGTCTTTTCAATGCAATTACAGATGTTGTGCAAGCCTGCTCTTCTTGATACATCATGGTAAACATCTTGAATAGATCGCTTCCGAATCAAGTGTTTTGTATAATTCATCCGTCTTGTCTTCCATCAAATTCATGTCTTTTCCCCGCTCCGTCGGAGTGGTAACACTGAGCATATTGGAGAACGCAATCCAGACCAAGTTTGTGCCTCTCACCGAATGAGCCATACCAATTGCCGTGACCAACATGCTGTTGACGGTTGTCACGACGTTGTGAACCGGCATGCAACGGCATGCAACTACAGCCGGCGGGCAAGGGGGTAGGTAGTCAGTCATCATCGAAGATATACCGACTGTTGTCGCCCTAGTAAAGAACGAACGAGAAAAAAGGGTTCGCTTGAGATTTGCTGGCGTTTCTTGGATCAGCTTACGTGGTTTGGCTACCTGCAGCTTTGCCAGTAAGTATGGTTTGAATACGTGGCAAGCTTCCATGTCCTAACAAGCTGGAATGTGGTGTCTACCTGGGAGGCAGGGCATCATGACACGACCCTTCAACCGGCCCACGCCGAGCGTATGACAAAGGCCGATTTGTCAATGTTGGACATCGCCCCCTTTGGACGCTCGTCCGTCTGTTGGCCTCGACTAACGCTCACACTCAGCAAGCATCCCGCCCATGGTCTTGAAATTCCCTTTGCCAGCTGCCTCGACTTCATCAAGATAGGGTCGGCATCATCCTCATGCTCCAGCGCATCTTCTTCGTACTGACATCCAAGATAGCGGCGTGTATGACAACGGACCTTTGCGTATGCTGAATGATCCTTACCATCCTCATTGACATCTTCTTCTGCCAGTCTGTGGCCAAGATCTGGAACCCGGCAACCAAAACTCAGCTTTCGCGGTGGTGGGCCTCTCCGACCTCCTGACGGACACCGTCATTCTCGTACGCCCGGTTCCCGTGGTATACAGGTTACAGCTTCGATGGATGCGAAGGTAGCTTTGCATATCACCTTTGGAGCTAGCGTTTTCTAATATCTTTTTGTAGAGAACTACATCCTCCCATATCGGTCGGTAGCGACGAGGACCTGAAGCTGAGCAGGCTGCGGAAGAAGAGCCACCAAGTTGCTATCGTAGTAGCCGAGAGAAGTTAGTCGGATAAGAATGGTTGTATCTCGGAGCTGTTCATAATCCGTAGTAGTCTAATCAAGTGTACCACACCGGAACGAAATGTGGTGTCAAGCAAGACGTCCATTGACGCTCGTATTTCGTGCATCTCGCCGTGCCAAAGACACATCACAATGTCTTCGCGGCGACGGTCCAGAATCTAGTAGTAGACGTCTCCCTTCATCAGCACTCGTGCTGTGCGGTGAAGATCTGCCGACTTGATCTTGCCGTCCTCGAAGGTGGCCCCGATGTCTACCTTGCCGCTTGGGTGGCCAATGGTGATAGTGGTCTTTGACCGATTCCCGACGAGCTGGGCCGGAATGGTGCCCGGAAGCTGACTCGCAGCACCGAGACACAGCGCCAGCGTCAGGGGAACAGCTTTGTGCGCCTGTCCCATGGACAATGCAAGACAGCGAATGTCGATGCCGGGCAAGCGGTTATCGGAGAAGAGCAGCACAATTTTGGGAATGCTCTCCACGTTGGGGTTCAATCCCATCAGAGAAGCGCCCGCGCGTCGGATTCCGTCCAGCTTCACCATCAGAGCGGCATCCGCTTCAACGGTTTGTGGTGTCAAGTCCTCTGGTTGGGGGATGCCCAAGTCTGCAGCGCGTACAAATACGCCGGGGTTACTGACGTCTACCAGTGATGCCTGTATGGTACTCGCGTCTGGGAGGAGCAGCCAATCGCACGCATTCCCCGTGGGAAGTGCTCTGCCCGTTTTGGCTCCGGCTGGGTCCAGGAAGCTGAGTGTGATGGGCGAGTTGGTGCCGGGTACACCATCCATGCTATAGTCGCCGTCGGGGGAGTACCTAGGCGGGCTTCCACCAACTCTGAAGCGCGCCGAGATGACCTTGGACGTGTTGGTGTTGTGAATACGCACGGTAGCAAACTGCTGACCATCAACTTCTTCGATGGGCGGGTCCGTGACGAGACCTTCATCCAGGCTCATTGGCCCGACGGCTGAAGACATGTTGCCGCAGTTCCCGGCCATGTCCAGGTTGCCATCCTTGATGCCGACTTGCACGAAGGTGTAGTCAACGTCGACACCGGGTCGCGATGGGGGCGACAGCACGACGATCTTGGACGTCGACGAGATGCCCGACCCGATACCATCCAACTGGCGAACGTAGGGGTCTGGGGAGCCCATGGCGGCCGGCAAAACTCTGTGCCATTCATCTTCCGGAGGGAGGTCGTGTCTGTGGATGACGAGGCCGTTGGAGGTGCCGCCGCGGATGAAGATTGCGGGAAATGAGCGCGCCGAATACTGACGTGACTGAGACGCGCCATTGAGGAGCTTGGAGAACGCGATAGGAGCCCAAGACCTGCTGAGCTTTCCCAGAATGCCGTGCGAGAACATTTCAGGCGTGAGGGAGTTGAACGGAAATGGAACAAAAAGACTGGTGGAAAATGGCAAACTTCCCCTGATTTGGGCCTGGCGACTTTAACAGGGGCCGCAAGTGGTGTTCCTGCCTCTGTAGTGTACCTACCTACCTACTCTACCTACCTAGGGGCCTGTAACCACTAGTCCGCTAAGCAACGCCGAGACGGGAGCATCCGCATCTTGATCCTCGCAACCGTCTCAAAATGCAAAGCCTTCAACTGCTGAACGTTTCTGTCTCGCGGACGGAATTCAGGCAGAGTCAGAGAGCTATCCCGTCTTCTAGAATTGACGGCTCAGATTTATTTCGTGCCGCCGACTCCTAGGCATCATCGATCTGTCCATCTCGCTTACACCTTTTTCTAGGCGTACAGTCTGTTGCGTTGGCAGTGTCGAAAACCTACTTTTTTGTCTGTGCGTTAGCAACCCACCAATGCAACCCCATGAAAAATCGCGATTTTTGGCTGCCAGATTCAGAAATCTGCTATATCTGAACATCAGGTAGTCCCTTTTTTAAAGTTACCTGCTGCTGATACCAAAAGTAAGGCTATTCAGACCTATATAGGGCTCTTTGCTAGTTAATTTATTAGCAATTAATACCTCTTAGCCCTCTTACTACCTTAATAAAGAAATTATATAGACTATACTAATACATAGTTTTGTTACCTATTATTATAGTATATAAGAGTAAGTAAGCTATATAAGCTCTAAAGTCTATAATATTTTTACCCTAGAGACCTATATGAGGCTCTTTACTAGTTAATTTATTAGCTAGCTAACTAAATCTTAGACTCTAATAGGAGTAGTAGCTTAATAGAAATAAAAAGGCCTAATTACTTCTTAGTTCTTAGATTACCTCTTAGCTCTTAAGCCTCTAAAGCTTCTAAAGTCTATAACATTCTTATATTACTATTATTACTCTTAATTAAATAAGATAAAAGATAAAATAAGAGGTTATATATTAGATTAAATAAATATAATAGTACTATAACTAAATAAGGATAATTAAAAGAAGTTAATATAGATACTAAAAACTTTAGAAAAGAAAGTAAATACTAAGATTATAATATAGATAGGCTATAGTATATATATAGTTAAATAGTAGTAATATTAGTATAAAATAATAGAATAAGTAAGAGTATATACTCTAAGTAAGCTAAATTATATAAAGTTAGAAGTATAGTAATTATATAAGTTATTAAAGCTTCTTATATATTATAATAACCTTAGCTTTAAAGAAATATAAGACTTTTTCCATAAGTAATATACTATAGAGGTTTATAAGTTAATAATTAGTTAGTAGCTTTAAAATACTAGGTAGTTATTAAAATCTATTTATATTATTACTACTTAGAGAAATAATATATTATAATATACTTAGGTATATACCATTTATTAATACTACCTAAAGTAATTAATCTTTATTAATAAATTAGGTATAAATAAGTATACTAATATATAAAGAATAAGCTAAGTATTAAAAGTCCGAGTACCTTATTATAAAGATAAACTTAAATATAAGTAGTAGTATTAGGTCTTACTAGCCTTTATAGTGAATAGAATTTTTAATATATTAATATACTTAAGTATAACTAATAGTAATAGGTTTTCAATATAGATTTAAGAGAGAGTACTACCTAAGTATAGTATCTTTCTTATTATAAAGTTAGTTATTATAATAAATAATACTAGCTTTTACTACTAATAAGATATCTAAGAGGTATATAAATTAGCTAATATATACCTATTATATTTATTACTATACTTACCTAGCCTTAATTCTATTAAGGAGGTATTTAGTAACCTTAAAAAGATTCTTTATAAGTAGTATTCTATCTAGAATAGAGATATAGAGAATATATAGGACTTTAAGAAGCTACTTTATAACTATATAGTAGAAGTTAGTTATAAAATAAAATAGATAGAAAGTTACTTTTACTATTCTTTTATTAACTTTAATAGTATATAGTATATATTTAATAATAAAAGATTAATTAATAGTAATATAGTTATTATTAATAAAAATAAAGTTAAAGTTATCTTTATAGTTAAGAAAGTACTACTATTAAGGTAATAGTAAAGAAAAAATATATATTATTAATAGTTAAAAGAAATCCTTCTTAAGTAACTACTTATTTAGCCTTACTACTTTACCTACTACTAACCTTATAATATTATTACTTTTTATTACTTTATTACTTCTTATCACTATTATATAATACTATTAATAACCTATTATTTACTACTTTAATTAAATTATTAACTCTATTACTATATAATCTATTAAGGTTAAAGGTATTATTATTATTATCTTTAAGGTATTAGTTATATATAGATTAAGAGATATATTAACTTAGGTAGAGAAGTAAAAAAGAAGTAGTAGTTAGCTATAGAGGTAAAGATATAAAAAGACTAATATCTATAGAGGTTAGTATTATAATAATAATAATTAAAGTAAGGTTAACTAATTAAATCTCCTATTCTTAAGGTTACTTATTTAATTACTAATAGTAATAATAGAAGGTAATAAATTATTAACTTTACTACCTATAGTATCTAACCTAATATATAGTAATTTACTATATTACTTAGAAGTAATAGAATTATATTTACTATACTTATAATACTACTACATAAGGATAAAAGTCTTAATTAACCTCTATATCTAGCTAATAAGAGATATAGGTATACCTTTTTTTTATATTACTCTTTTAGTATATACTATATTACTATAAGGCTAGATAATAAGCTCTAGAGCTACTTAAGAGCCTTATTAGTACTACCTTTATATTACTAATATTACCTATTAACTTTAATAAACTAACTAATATAACCTTTTAATTTAATTAACTATATTATAAGTAATTACTTATTATACTATAGTAGTAATAATAATAGTATTAGGTTAATACTTCTTATTATATAAGGAGTTTATAGTAGTTATAGTAATAATAGGTTAATTAATAAGTAATAATACTATAGCTAAGGAGATAGCTAACTTTGGTATAGTTATTAATATAGTTACTAAAGGTAAGGGCTTGCTTTCTTACTACTACTAAATGATAAATTAACTACTATATTATTAATAGAGTTATTAGTAGTTAGTAAGGCTAAAATAGTAACTAGATTTTCTCTTTCTTTAAGTATAGTTATAAAGAGTAATTATTATTTATTTTACCTCTTATAGGTATATGTTGGTAAGCAAGGCGAAAGGGGTCTGGTGATAACCAGCGGGCGACGAATAAGAGGTCTCAAAAAGGGTCAATTATGCGTGAAGAAGTGTAACTATCAAGAGGGCCGCCAGGTTGAGCTGGCGGTGAAAGTGGCTGCCGCGGGTGGGCCCGCGGACGAGCTCGGACCGGTCTCACGTGACCGGTGGGATCGGAGTTAGCGGGTAACTCCGATGGATCCTGACGATGGGCTGGCATCGCAACAGTATAACTTCCTTTATTTACTACTAGCTAATTATAATTAGTAAGCCTATTAATAAGTTCTTTAAGCTTATATTAATATCTTGATAAAGTATTACTTTTTACTATATCTCTATATCTCTAGTAAGTAACTCATAGTAAGTTTTATCTATAATAAAGTACTAATTTATATTACTACTACCTTAGATACTATTATAGTAACTTACCTAGTTAGTATACTAATAATACTTTATTAGATTCTCTTATAAATCCTTCTTTATATCTTTCTCTTAACTAAGCTTCTTTCTTATTAAACTTATTACTATTTTTTTTAGTATATATTTTAGTAAGTAATTACTATAGTCTTATTAATTATTATAGTCTTATTAATTATTATAGTCTTGTTAATTATTATAGTATTATTAATTATTATAGCTTTATTACTTACTATAAGACTTTATATATAATATATTACCTATTACTAGTGATAGTTACTTTTATTATATAGTTATCTATAGTATACTAAATACTAATATAACTAAACTAGTATTATATATAAGCTCTATATTAAAAAGAATTTCTAGAGTTTAGTAACCTGATTAACTAAGTTAGAGATTAAAATTAATTTATAGTAAGGCTAGCTATTTTTCTTTCTTTATAGTAAAGTTATTATTATAATAGATAATTACTAATATCTTAGTAGTTATTTATTTTTTACCAAACTTTATACTTATCTATAACTTTAAAAGCTAGTATTACTTACTAAGTTATATTTAAATATACTTTTTTATACCTTTTAATATCTCCTTCTTCTACTATAACCTTATTATTATACTAGCTATCTACTAACTTAACCTCTATACTATTTAAAAGAGCTAGATTAATAGTGCTAATATAATATCTTTAAATTAGAGGCTAATAGTAAAATAGATATTTACCTTAGTAAGTAGTAGTAATAAGATAGTTATTACTATAACTACTTATTACTATTACTATAATAATAATAAGGTTTATAATAAAGTATTAAAAAAGTTAAAGTAAAAAAGTACTTATTATATAAGCTCTTTATTATTATTATTATTATTATTATTATTATTATTATTATTATTATTATTATTATTATTATTATTATTATTATTATTATTATTATTATTATTATTATTATTATTATTATTATTATTATTATTATTATTATTATTATTATTGTTAGTAAGCAAGGCAAAAGGGGTCTAGTGATAACCAGTAGGTAATAAATAAGAGGTCTTAAAAAGGGTTAATTATACGTGAAGAAGTATAACTATTAAGAGAGCCGCTAGGTTGAGCTGGCGGTGAAAGTAGCTGCCGCGGGTGGGCCCGCGGACAAGCTCGGACTGGTCTCATGTGACCGGTGGGATTGGAGTTAGTAGGTAACTCTAATAGATCCTAACAATAAGCTAGCATCGCAACACTAGCAACTCTTTATTATAGCTAAATAGTCACCAGCTAGCCCTTGGTCTAAAAAGCTTAAAAACATAATAAAAATCTAAATTACAAAGTATTTAACTTCTTATTACTGATGTAATATCTGTATGTTACGTATGTGAAACCTATTTATTTATCTATATCTTTATCTGCCTAGTACTAACAAGCTTCTCTAGTACCTTATTTAGTAATAACTTCATAAAGCTATCAGCTAGGTTATCTATACTATAGATCTATTATACCTTGTAAATCTCGCGGCGTTTGTATAACTATTAAAGAGCTATAATATCTATTATAAGTCACTTTTCCTTTATAGTACTAAGTTTTACTAAACACTTATATAGTAAGTATAAATTAGTATATATAGTTATGGGGATCTAAGAAACCTTGAGGCGGTTAGAGACTATTACTAGTATAGTCCTGATTACATAGGCTACATCAGCTCTGGTAACCATTGTATATATCTTGGAGGTGAGTATGCTGTGGGTAACTCTTTTGTACTTTGTAAAGCTGAAATAGATAATATTACCTATGAGGTTAAAAGCAGTATCTCCACTAGTGGATAGGTGCTCTTTGTTATTACTAGACTTATTAGTAAGTATAATAATAATACTAAGTTATAATATTAAATTGCTATTGTTTATAAAAGAGCTGTTAATAAATATGAAGAGTTTGGTACTGGTAAGATCTAGTAGTTAAAATCACAGCCCGCGGTTGAGGTTATCTATCTACTACTTAACCTACTGGTTAAGGTCCTTGATTTTAGCTAGGCTGGGTGACTAGTGCTAGGTAGTGATTGAATAGTTAAAGGCTGTTTCTGGTTAGTAAATAGAGGTAATATATACGCTTTGGGTGCGCTACTTGACATACTACTACTTTGCATTAGGCGCGCTGGGGTTAACTAATTGTAGCTTCTTGCCTTGGTCCTTTTGGTGAAGGGTTATCTTGCTATCGTTGCTGAGGGTTAACACACTGCTGTTGAAAGTGATGGGCTTGTTGACTTTGAGAAGTTGCTTGGGTTTGGCTGTAAAAGCAGCTTCTTTCAGTGCGCGGTTCTTATGGTTAGAGAATGATTTATCTATAAGGCTGATGGTATTATCTATTTGTATACCTATTATTATGAAGTTGTTGTTTTTAGGTGCTGAAATAAGTAGGTAAGGGTTAAAAGTAGATAAATCTATCTAGAGGCTCTTTCTGTAGTAGTTATTGTATGTAGCTTACTAATAAGTACCTACCTCTAGTATACTATAGAGTAGCTATTTAACCTCTATAATTGTATCTGTTGTATAGAGATAGTAAATTTTAAGGAAAAGTTAGGTAAGGATAGTATATACTAATTTAATTACTAACTAGGTATATGCTTATATTATATTATATAACTAGAGAATATAACCTTAATATAAAAGTAATAGTATAATAGAGAGTATTACTTACTAGGCTATTTATTAGATAGTTAGTAACTAAGTTAAAATCATAGCTTTGCTATTATCTATATAACCTTAGATAACTAGTTGTGATTTCTTATAGAGCTGCTTATTTTTACTCTTGACCTTATATACTAATTATAACTTGAAAATCTGTATCCTACTGTACTTTTGCTTGTTATATTTAACAATAAAAAATACACTGCAGTCTATAAGTCCTTAGATTTTACTAGTATCTAACTATTTAAATAGCTTACTAGGCATAGTTATTATACCCTTCTTACATAGCTCAATTACCAGCGTGTAGTTAGTATCCTCTTTTGCAGTAAAAACGTAGTTAATTATAGGGACTGCGGGTGTGACTTCTGCAGCAAAAATTCAAGCTAGATTCTTCCTTAGTTAGCCTGGGCCTCTTCTTGCTGGTGGCAGCTGCGCGGCGACCACAATAGAGTTGCATTTAATTAGAGCATTTGCGGGTGCCTCTGCTGCGGTAGTTACTAGCAGTCTGGGTTACATGTGGTTAATAGGGTCCTCTGCCTTAGATAGGTTATACTATAGCTTAATAGCAGTAATAGAGAATTAGCATAGTCCTTATAAGGTCTTAATAGTATTACTAGTACTATTATTAGTAGTTAATTAGTAAGGTTCTCTCTAACCTTTACCTTAGTAGTATACCCTAATAAGTAATTATAGAGAGAGAGCTATGCTTATTATAGTATTAGGTCTGTTATATATTATAAGTACCTTGTTAACCTACCTTTTTATATAGATATTATAAATCTCCTCTATTACCTTTTATATAGCTTCTATATACTATAGGGTTAAGAATAATAGAGCTAAGTTATTATTAATATAAGGGTATATACTAAAGACTAATAGTATAGGGATAAGGCTATTAGGGCCTGTAGTATTATTAATTACTTTTATAGTAAGTTATAGGGTAACTTTAGGTTTAGCCTCTGACTCCGCGCGGACTATCTTATATACTTAGCATAGTATTGTGTAGTACTATTTAACCTTGCTAATACTATGATAGGCCTTAATAGGGATCTCTTTTACCTTAATAGATAGTGCGCGGGCGGTGCACTTGAATTTAGCTATATGAAAAT
Organism: Colletotrichum echinochloae; assembly: GCA_016618095.1. Lineage (NCBI taxonomy): Eukaryota > Fungi > Ascomycota > Sordariomycetes > Glomerellales > Glomerellaceae > Colletotrichum > Colletotrichum echinochloae. The sequence goes on from JADEZT010000004.1 coordinate 5,084,076, forward strand.
TTAGCCTAGTGTCTGTAATAATCTAGTCTAGAGGGCTGAGATACACATCAATCTAGCACATATGTAGTACTTTCTACGTGTGCTCTGCGGTAATAGAACGCAAAAATCGCGCTATGTTAAAGAAGGTTATACTATTAATAATATAGAGTACTAGTTTATTACTATCTAAGTATATTATATTAATAAAGACCTTATAGTTAAAGTTATAATTATTATAGAGGGTAAACTTAAACCTTCTAAGAGCCTTTGAATTTAGCTAGTAATACTAGTAAAATTTGTTAATCTCTTTAATATTTAAGATTGCTATTATATAGCTAGCTTACTAGAGTACTTTATATAGTTAATAGACTAAGGGGTAACTAAATTAGTAATATATTTACTATAGCTCTATATTAGTGAGATAGTATTATACTATACTACGCTCTAGCTACTCTAAAAGTATCTATAGGTAGCCCTATTTATATACTACTAGTACTATAGTTATACCCTTAATAAGTACGTTAGTAAGGTTATTAAATTATATACTATTAGAGTCTATATCTTTAAGGTATAAAAGAAATAGGGTACTAGAGGTTATTATATAAAAAGTGAGCTTGCTGATAGGGGTAGGTATAGCAATAGCTCTAAGAGAGTTAAATGAATTACTGCTACTGAATTTGATACTTACTTTACTAGTGCGGCTTATATCTAGTAGTAATTCTACGCTGAGGTACTTATAAAGAGCTATATATTATTAGTAGCTTGTAGTTAATACTTAGGCTATCCCAGTATCTAGTATAATACCCTAAAAGGTTATAGTAGAGTATTAGTTATTAAGTATAAAGACTTTACCTAACCCTTACTCTTAGCTAGGGTCTTACGTGAAAGGGTCTTCTTTTATTAAAGTATATAAAGTAGCCTGGTTATGTAATTATATATAGACCTTCTAGCTATTAATACTTTCTTTACTAAAAAACGCTGTAAATGTGAAGAAAGTTATATCCTTAAAGAGCTCTTTACTATTATCTAGTATATACTTATTATTAGTTATATTACTAAGAGAGTTAGGCTCTTTACCCTTATAGTTAAGAAGGTATTATTTAAATCTTTTAGTAAAGTAGCTCCTTTAGAGCTGCTTACAAGAGGCGTCTCTTTTCTCTTTTAAGTGCGTTATTAACTAATATCCTTTCTTATTATAAATAAAGTACTTTTTTACTTAAAATATGTTGCTTTATAGGTAGTTGCTTTAGGGCCTTAGACTGTACCCTTGTTATAGTAGGTAACTACTACGTTAGCTATTGTAGCAGCGGTTAGTGAAGTACTGCTAGTCTGGCTTAGGTAATCCTTTTATAAGGTACTGCGCCTTTTACTCACATATGGCTGCCGCGTTGCTCACGCCGTTTCTTAACTGTGCACAAAGTATGTTATAAGTTACAGGTGGATTAAGCAGGGCAGCCGCGCACTCAGGTATGCCCTAGTAATAAGTAAGTAAAGTGTTGTAATAGTTACTATTAGTAGGTGTGCCTTACTATATTATAGCTCTAACTAGCTTTATAACTTTCTTAATAAGTAAGTCTAGTACTTTAACTCTTATTTTACTAGGTAATTTATAGGTAACTTACTTATAACTAAGCCTTTATAACTCTATGTTGCGCGCGCAGTAGACTTTATCCCCTTTAAACTGTAATTTAATATTTATTATAAGTGTGTTAAAACTGATAGTATGGTTATAGAGGTTGTTAGTATAATACTTCTATGCGCTATCTATAAGTATAAATAAGATAGTAGACCTATAGTAGTTACTAGAGATACTAACCCTCACGTAGAGGTTATAAAAAATCAGAAGCTTTAAGTTAAGGGTCTTATAGTTATTACTGCTGTATTTTGATGTTGAATTATCTAAATATAGCTTAATAAGGTTGGTTAATTAATAAGTAGTTAGCCTATAAGTTAGGGGAGCAGTTGTGCTTAGTGACTACCTCTTAACTATGGTAGTAGTTATAGGCGAACTTGGTATGAGGGAGGTTTTATTAGTTTGCCTTTTAGGTAGAGGAGGTTTGAATAAGGGGTTGCTATATAAGGTATGTTATTAATAATCTAACTTATTGCGTGACTTATACAAAAAGTCCGTACTTTTGCAGCTGTTGTGTACCTTATTAATTAACAGCAAGAGAGTAGCTTATGGGATTTGTTTAATATTTTATACAAAGTCTAGGTTATTAAGGTAGTTATAAAAGACCTTATACTTAGCCTCTATTTTATATATTATCTTATTATCCTACCTTAGGAAGTACTTGTTATTAACTAGCTTCTTTAACCTTATACTAATAGTACTTTTAATAGGCTCTTTTATAACCTATATACCATAGCTAATAATAAAGTTATAGAAGGTAGTTATAACTACCCTTAAAGCAGTATTAAAATCCGCATTAGACCAATCTTTAAATTTATTATAGACTTATTACTATAAATCTCTATTATAGTAGCCTTACTCTTTATACTTAGTTAAGTAGTATAGGATAATTATATCTGGTAATTTAATATAGTTAGAGGGCAGGCTGCTCTCTAAGATTTTATCTAAGTACTTAATACCTTAAATTAATAGGTTAATAAACTTATAGTATCTCTTAGGTATAGGTTTGTAATACCTATGTACTGCGCTAGTTGCGTACTTACTTGCATACTTGCTTACATGCTCTTTAGCAGCCTTGGAGGCACGCTCTATAGCAGTTGCTTCTTCTTACATTATTGTAGTTACCCTCTATTAGCCTAATAACCTCTTAAATACAGGCGTTTCTTCTAGCAGACTAGAAAGCATATATATACGTTAGAGGGATTACTGCTAGTAATATAAGCAACTACTTAGTTAACAGGGTCTTACTTACTTTCTTTACTAATAACTTAGTAGCGGTATTGCCTGTTAATATAGGCCTTCCTCCTTTGTGCTGAACTTACTGCTTGTTAAAAAGAGCCTTTTGCGCGGTCTCGTTGTGACTCTTGTTGCTTGTTAAAAAGAGCCTTCCTCGCGCGGCACTTGCTGCTTATTAAAAAGAGCCTTCTTCGCGCAGGCTTCCTTAGTATTAGTTACTTAAGGGTAATTAGAGGTATATTTTTAAGTAAGAAAAAGAGTATAAAAAGAAGAATTAGAAAGAGAGAAGGAGTAAAAAAAATTATAGAAGTTAGAGGAGGGGAAGGGGGGGTCTATTATACTCCTATAAGCCTATTAAACTATTAGGTTGTTTAATAGCTTAGTAGAGTTACTTTTTAAATAACTATAATAATAGTTATAAGTCTAGAGTTAAAGTAATAAAAAGGTAAAGTTAATAAGGTTATATTAAGGTAGTTAATAGTAGGTTATTAATAGTTGTTTAGTATATAAAGTATAGGACTTTGCGGTCTTGTAATCTAATAATTTTTTAGTAAAAAATTAGTATCTTATAGGTTATGGCTTCTTATAATGCGACGAAGTCAACTTGTGTAAATCAAGCTTATATACTTATAGTACCCTTTTTAGGGGTACTATAAGTCTACTATAATAGTATTCTAAGCTAGTTATTTATATAGGAGAAAGCATAGAACTATCCTACTGCTACTATAGGGTTTAGAGTAGTTCTACCTTTTCTTAACTAGCCTTACTAATCTATAGTATTTATAATAGTAGTTTAACCACTAATTAGTATTAGTAAGCAAGACAAAAGAGGTCTAGTAATAACTAGTAGGTAATAAATAAGAGGTCTTAAAAAGGGTTAATTATATGTAAAGAAGTATAACTATCAAGAGGGCTACTAGGTTAAGCTGGCGGTGAAAGTGGCTGCCGCAGGTAGGCCCGCGGACAAGCTCAGACTGGTCTCACGTGACCGGTAGGATCAGAGTTAGCAGGTAACTCCAATAGATCCTAACAATAGGCTAGCATCGCAACAATTATTATTATTATTATTATTATTATTATTATTATTATTATTATTATTATTATTACTATTATTATTATTATTATTTACTTTAGCTATTTATAAGAGCTTTACTAATACTTACTTTCTTAATATCTTAAGAATTATTATTAACTTCTTTAATAGTTTTATAATATAGCTTTTTATAATAACTATATAACTAATAAAAGACTAAGTAACTAATATACTTCTTATTACTAGTAATACTTTAGTACTTAATAATACTTTATAAGTAGCCTTATAGACTTATATATTATTAGTTAGTAATACTAGTAATACTAGCTCTATACTACTAGGGGTATTTAACCCCTTCTTTTTTAGTAGCATACTAGTAATAATAATAATAATAACAATCTCTTAAAGCTATTTATAACTACAATATCTACGCGAAAGTATATGGTACGTGTGGTCACTTAGCAGGGTAACCCTCCTATGTGGCCCTAACTAGGGTGGTAGTGGTGATGGTATTGCTAACGCATAGATGAAAAAGTAGGTTTTCGACACTGCCAACGCAACAGACTGTAGGTTTCAGGTCTTCTTGAGCAATCACGGCGATGCAGACAATGAAGCAGCAACTTTTCAAGAGCCAGAGTGTGTTCTTGAAAAGTTCCATGCATAAAATAGGTCTAATGAGGTGAGTAAATAGCCGTTATTGGTGAGAAGAGAGAGTTGCTCGTAAAGAAATATACAGACCGGTGTTGGGACTGATGGGTCGAGTGATGGCCGATCCGGCACCGAATTTGACCACATCGAAGCCTCTCAGATGTGAGATCACGAGGCCCGCCCGACCACTTCACCCTGGCCGGGGATAAACGTGGATGTCCGAGGTCCGATTTTTTTCATTGAAAATAAGTTAAATCAGAGGACGTTGGAAAGGTTCAACATAGGATGCTATGATGGAAGATCATTCCTGTCGCCCATCCGCTACGTTCGTTGCTTATAAACACCCAAGACCAAACCTAGCGTAACAGCTTCAACCCGATCATCATGGAGGCTGTGCTGCCATACGTTGAGATCTCGCTCAGCTGGCTCCTCATGTATTCCCGCGGCCACGATGCCAAGGCGTTCTACACCTCCCCCGCCTTTGCCTCGCACCCCGAGCCGACCATCACCGTCACGTCGCCAGACTGCGGCGCGTCCCCCGCGACGATGGGCCCGGAGTACATCACCGGCGGCGGCGGTCAGATACCGTCGCTCTCTTGGGCAGCCCCGAGAAATCTCGAGCCGGAGGTGATGGAGTGGCTCATCGTCGTCGAGGACATGGACGCCCCCTTGCCGACCCCAATCTGCCACGGGTGAGCCCTGCAACGTTTCTTCCCCCGACTACGGAGGACGGACTGACGCTGCACCAGAATCTATGGTGGGATCGCCCCTGAGACGAGGCGAATAAGCCCCGACGACTTTGAGGTCGAGGACGAGAGCAGATCTCTTGTGAAAGGGGGCTTTCATTGGGGCAAAGCGAGACGGGATGTCGTTTACCTCCCTCCGAGGCCACTGATGAACCACGGCGTCCACAGATGTGAGTTCTTGAGGCCCACGCGCCACCCGCGACGACCGCACATTGACCGAAGAGCAGATGTTTTCCAGGTTGTGGCGTTGAGCGGGGCCTTGGATAAGAAGATGCTCGAGGGTCGAGCCACAAAGGAGCAGTTTGCCGAAGCCATCAAGGGAAAGGTACTGGGTTGGGGAATGTGGACTGGGAGCTGCGAGAGGAAATGGATTTGAGGTATGAGATGGAAGGTGATGGAGGAAGGGGGATGTTGAGTTTCATGGAATTACTAAAAAAGACACACTATGTCGGTATGCTTCCAAACCACGATAAGGGGTGTATGTATACAGCCTTATGCGTGACAGCGTTTCCATTAAATGCTACTACTCAGCCTGTTCTTCTTTGTACAAGAACGAGAATACCAACGTATAGGTTTGTCCCCTCCAGTTCTTCTGCTTCTCAAGCTCATCCATCCGTAATTTGATTTAGAAAGAAAAAAAAGACAAGGAAAAACCAAGCAAGAACTCTCAATGCAAAAACGCCTCATACATGCGCCGGCTTTGGGTGCAGAAAAGAAGAAGCCCCCTCCCCGTCTTATACTCACCTAGCTCCATCTTATGAGAGCCCAAGGAAGTTCGGCTCCCCTCCGCCGCCCGCCATCCAGTCGAAATCGTCCATCAACATGGACCAGTCGATGTCCTGCAGCAGGTCATTCATCGGCGCCACGCCGCCCGCAGCATTGTTGCCCGTATCCGCCGCCCCCACCGCCGCTACCACCAGGTCAGCAACGCTCACACCGGACCCGCGCGCCCTGCACTCACTCATCGACGCCGTCCCCGCCGCGCCCGGCCCATATTCGACCCTCGCCCGGTCCAGCTCCTTCTTCCACCTCCGCAGCGTCCCGAACGCCATTACGGCGCCCGTGCGGTGCGGGTACTGCGAGATGGGCGCCTCCAGCGTGGGCATCATGTGCCGCAGGCTCAAGTAGCTCTCCGACATGCGCAGCACACGCATCGCAAAGTCGCCCTCCTGCACGGAGCACCGGCGCAGTGCCTCCTGGGAGTTCTTGATCGACACCTCGGCGTTGGCGAGCTCGACGTCGGTCGCGTGGCCGGACATGAGCACGTCAAAGACGACGGCTACAGCGTCCAGGATCGTACGGAAGACGTGCTGCGGCGCGTGGAAGAGGAAGCGACAAGAGGCATCGAGGCGTAGGCTTAGGTTGATGAGGGCCTGGGCCGTGCTATAGGCGCGATTGACGTTTTGCCGGAAGGTGGGTTTGTCGACGGTCGAGAGGGGGGTGAAGTAGTACGACTGCAGCTCGAACTGGACCGCGAGTATGGTGAAGAGGTCGAGGTCTGCGGATGGGGGGCGGGTCAGTGGGCAAGTCGAGTATGAGATCAGTTGCGGACGGACCTGAGTTGTGTCGAGACTGAAGCTGCCGCAGCTTGTTCAACTCGTCTTCCAGCAGCTGAATCACGGTATCGGGCACGCCCTCGCCTTCTTCCGCTACGGAGAACATGGTCCGGCTCAGCCTATTGGAGAACTTTTGCATCTCGTAAAGCATTCCAAAGTATCCTAGGGCGTCTGGGAGCGATTTCCCGGCAGCAGCCCGGTTCACGGCCTCGTTGAAGAAGCCGGCCGGTGGTGGGAATCCGTTACTGGACGCAACCCTGAACGCGCGTCAGTCGAATTGACAAGACGACAGCACACATCGATACCCAACGACTTTGCTCAAAATGCCCAGCTGAAGAAAGGAAAAGGCCCTACCTCTGCGCCTGGATATTGTACCCCATCCACGTAAAGCAGGCCTCCTCGTCCGTAATGTCCGTCTGCCTGTTGGGGCCGATGCAGAACTCGGGATGTGTGCCGCGGCCGGTATGCATGCCCAGGAGGAGCGCAGCGTTCTGGGCGATGGCGACGTACGACGAGCTCGGGTCGCTGAGAAAGCGGAGCGTCGGCAGCGGCCAAGTACACAACACCAGCAGCGCGTTGACGGTCGACATGCTGATGGGTGGGGTCGACACAGCGGCCCAGACCTCACGGGGCAGGTTCTCGACCAGAAACGGGAAGAGGCCTGCGTCCCTCGTGTACCGTCGCGACGAGACGGCGATGAGGGTCCAGAAGAGGACTGGGCTCTGTTTATGCATCCTGTCCGGGTCCTGGGAGCGGACGATGGGAAAGTAGGGATGGAAATGCTCAAGGTACCTGGCACAAGTCTCAGTCCGGGGTGTGCGTGTATTCGCACAAGAAGGAGGAGGGGGAGGGGGAGGAGGAGGAGGAGGAAGAGTGAGGGGACGTACTGGTCAAAGTAAAAGTCAATGTCTTCGCCGGACAGCACCTTGGAACCCAGCGCCCGTGGCTGCGCGGGCTGTCTCGCTGGCCCCGTCGGCGTCGTATGCGATGTGAGTGTCGGCGTCGGGACCTGCTCCGTGGGCCGCGTCTGCGGTATGGGAGAGAGAGCCGTCAAGCTCACCCGTGACGCGGACGGGGGCGGGCGGCTGTGGTCCGAGAAGACGCCGACGACGGGATACGCCGCGTCCGGGCTCGGGAGCGGCAGGGCCGCAGCGGGCAGGGCGGCGGCGGCGGCGTATGAGGAGGAGGAGGCCGGGTGCGGGTTGACGGCATTCTTGATGGTCTGGACTTCCTTCTCCAGCTGTTCTAGCTTGCTGTCGTTGTCACAGAGGAACGTATCAGATCAGGGGGAGGTTCTCGATTGTGGATGCGAAACACTGAGCGCAGGAGGGGGTACACGGAAAAGTGCACAAAAGAAAGAAAAGGGAGAGACACCTTCTTCTGGTAATACGTTTATGGGATTTGTCAACCACACATTGGATCCCCAGCTTGGAGCAGCGCTGACATGGCCTGTTGGGCGTTAGGCTCGCATTGCATTTCACCTGTTAGCAGGCGGTTCAAAGGCCGTGTCATTAGCATCTGGTGTTCATCCGCCGATACGGCATGGCGGGATAATCAGAGGGCAAAAATAGAATAGAAACTGGAAAAAGGAAAGGTTGAAGCAATTCTCATTTAGCATCGGCTTTTGTCTCGGTTGGATGATGTGCTGCTCGCACGGTAGCCGACCCCGGGCTCCCTCTGTGAGACCATAGACGACCAATTGGGACATACTTCGTGGGAAATCAACGTGGGATGGGCGCAGGGGAATGTGGCATGTGGTGGCAGGTGTATCCCAACCTTCCAAGATGAACTCGTCAAGGTACAAGGCTGCTGAAAGAGATAAAGATGACGAGAACCCACCTTGGAGTCGCGACAACTTGTGCAGGCTGTATTACGCCGGATCCGGTTCGGCATTGGGGAGCCCGGCGAGGTATCCCTCTGTGCCGACCCAGGGCTCTTGAGCGGCGGGTCCATCTGGGAGGGAGGTGAGGGAGGGCCTAGGATGGGTGCGCGCGCGCGTGCGTGCGCCGTTGAGATCTTTTTTACTCAGTTGCTTGTCTGCGCGAAAGGACTGACTCTGCACTCCAAGGTTCTTGGCCGGGTTTGTGCCGCCGCCGCTGGTTGCAATGGGGGTTGTTGATGGTAGGTAGGTAGGTAGGTAAGTGAAGAGGGGGGCAATCGGCGCGGTTTCGGCAAATGGGACGCGCATTGGTAAATACCAGGTAGGTACCTACGTAGGTAGGTAGGTAGCGATATAATCACGTGCGCCAATTGACTCGTGAAAGGGTTCTTAGGTACCTAGGTATATCAGGGACCTCGGAGATAAGCAAATGCCGTCCATCAACAAAGACTGAGAAAGACGGGGCCGCAATGGAATCTGGTGTCTTCTTGTGAGTGAGATACGTCGCTGAACCTGACCGTCGTCTACTGCCCCTGCTGAGCCGTCGATTGCATTATTTACAAGGGCATCTCTCCGCGTCGACTTTCACCACCATTCTAACCCCCCCCCCCATATTTCCATCTTTTGCTTTCCGCCGCGTACAGCATGTTCCAAAATCCTATTGGATATCATGCCATTCATCCTAGACTCGAACCCACCGTCCCTTCATGATCGTGAAAGAACCCCTGCGGAAGCCCGAAACGACTCGCTCGTAAACCTCTGCAACCCATCCTCATAACCAAGGCACGGCTGCATCCTTAGTTATGACCTCGTCGAACGTTGTGCTATTCGAGAAGACAGCCCACGCACCCCCTACTCTGCAAGCCGCTCCGATTTCTCTATCTCGAATCTCCGGTTCCATTCAGATCTCCTGCCGCTGTTGTCACCTCCCCTGACTCGATCCACGTCAAGTCGTCCATGTTGGCCATGATTGCCCACGGGTACAGCTCCATGCCCGGGGAAGTCGAGTCGAAGTTCATGTTCGTATAGGAGGTTAGGTCCGTGCTTGGCGCGTACTGCAGTCCCCTCGAGTCCCACGTCGACGATGACGAGGACGAGGACGCCCCCGCGCCGCCCAGCATGGCGTTCTGTACGCTCGTAATGTCGATGACCTCGTGGACGTTTCCGCCGCCGCCGTTGTAGCTATTCTGCGTGCTCTCGTCCTCGGGTGACGTGCTGCTGCTGCTGCTGCTGCTGCCACCTCCATTGTCCGTGGATTGCAAAGTCGCGCTCGTGTCAAACACCAGCGCAGAAGACGGCGCCGACGCTGAGGGAGTCCGGTGCGGTAGGTTGACCCGCGCACTGGGCGCTGGCTCCGTGGCACCCATTTGGGGCAGCAGACCCCTCCCAAAACCACCCAACCCACTGATGCCGTTCCCCAAGAGACCCAGCCGAGCCCGCATATCGTCATCGGAAGAGGGGAAGCCGCCGCTGAACATCCCGGCTTTGGGTTGGGTGGGTTGGGTGGCTTGTTCTGGGCCAGTCGTCGGCGACGTCCGTCTCCTCTTGTTGGGGCCATTGTTGCCAAGCTCGTTTGTTGATGGAACCGGGCCCATGTGCATACCACGCGGGGGAACGGCGCCGACGGCGGTGCTTGTGGTGGCTGGCTCGGGGTCCAGGGAGAAGCACCCGGCCTCCATCGTTATGTTATGCTCATAGCCCACTCGGGTGAGATCGTGGTCGTGGACCGTGCCCTTTGGGTTGCCGAGCGGCAGACGGCCGGGAAGAGGAGGCTGTATCTCGGTGTGTTTTGATATCGAGCTCCTGGCAAGGAGGGGAATATTCGAGTGCGTCCAACCAAACAGGCTTTTGTAGTGAGTCAGGCTGGGCAGGTTGATGATGCCTGCCAGGCCGTTCCGCTCAACGTCCATGTAGATTTGCTGCAAAAAAGCTTTCGTGATGATGTGTTTCCGCCCGATCGCCTCCATCGAAGTGATGATGAAGTTGAGGTTCTGCAGGTCCGCCGTTGATACACCGGCTTCCGGGTCGCACTTGGCCGAGTAAATGTACACCGACGCAGCCGTGTACAGCGACAAGGCGACCATGGGGCTCTTCTGTGGACGTTTTGTCAGACAGGTGGGAGGCCCTGACTCTGCAACGGGAGGCTATCAACTTACGTAGCCCGAGTTCACGTGGCTCGTCGACTTTACGACATTCACCACCTCCTCCGCTGCCGCCCGCAGCCTGAGTATCGACGCCGCCTTCAGCTTTTCCGGGAGCTTGTACTTGTCGATCCTGTCGATCGCCGCGTGGTGCAGACAGATGACGGCGGCGTGCAGGTTGAGGTTCGCGTGGACCGCCGTGGGGTCGCGTGTGCTCTGGGGCATGCGGAGGCGTTCTGGGAGGAACATGAATGCGCTCGACAACATGTTGTCAATATCCCGGTGTCGGGTCCAGAACTCGCCGTACTGGATATCCGTGGGCCGGTCGTTCGGTCTCTCCCAGTGGACGTGCTTCAGGAGCTTATTGAAGATGAAGGAGACCACGATAGCAACCGCAAATGTAGAGTAGGAAGCACCTCGAAACACCTCTGGCAGGGTAGAAGTAGTCTCCTCGCAGCCCGAGTTGAAAGCTTCCTCAGATGAGGGGAGATGCGTCGAGATCTATCCATGTCAGCATTATTCCCCTTTCCCTTGGTGCTGTGTACAAGGACTTGGTGTCTTTACGTCGTTGGGGTCAATCAGCGTCGGCCAGCCGGTACCGATACTAGCATGGCTGTCGATGCAGTAGGCGCCCCAGAAGGCTCGTCTTCGCTCCTCCAGGTCGACCCAAGAAGTAGGCGGCGCAAGCGTGGGGGCCATCTCCTGACCGTGACTGTCGATGCGGTGCAGGCCCATCATCCCTACGAGACGGACACACTTGGCCGAGCTCATGGCCGCTCTCGTGAAAAACAGGCACCTTGCTTCGTCTGTGGCGATGAGCGCCCACGCCTGGGCGTGTTGCACCGTCAGGAAGTGCTCCCCGACCCCCTAACGCCAGAGTAAGCATTGCGGCTCCCCTCTCCGAGGCCATGATCCAAGCTCACCTTCATCTCATCAGCGTCGGCGTATTGATGAGCTCGTTTGTAGAAGATATCGTGGTACTGGGAGTACTTCTCATGTCCGTTGGAGGCCATCGACCAGACGGCATACTGCAGACACATGGGGGGGCGCTTGTGTGGCGCGGAGTAGAAGGACTGCAGATATCGGCCAGGGTGGATGATGGGGATGAAATGATGTTGGCGTTCGAAGAAGCTCTTGTTGCTGCTCGGGTTAGACATGCCATGTGCGGCGGGTAAGCTTCGGACAGGACATACAGCTCTTCCATCATTTCAAAAGGGGGCAAGGCTTCGGAGAGCCCAAGCCCCATGAGCTCCCCCGATGATTCGGCGAAATTAGACCCCTGGGGTCCGTCCCCCGGCGTCCCGGAAAGGAAGTCGGTATTTTCACTAAAAGTCCCGTTCTGCATTGCCGCAAGCGTCTCCAGATCAACGTGGAAGTCGTCCAGACCAATGCTTACCCGGCCGTCCACGGCGCCCCCCAGCCCCGCCCTAGTGGGCTTTCCGGCTTCTTTGAGAAGATCCTCCACCTGAGCTGCAAATCTTGGTGAGCAAAGGGACGGAGCAGGAGGAGCGTGTGATACCCTTACCTAACCTCTCCTCGAGCTCCTTTACGTTCTTCCGCTTAAAGGTGGGTTTCCTCCTCGACTCTGGATACACACATTCTCCCTTGACTTTCAAGCAGCGGCTGCATGCCGGCTTCACTCGGTCACATTTTAGCTTCCGGGACCGGCAGGTCACGCACGCCAGGGGCTCGGAGCCAATACCGGGAGAGCCCGGACGCCCCAATTGCCCGCCGCCATTGGTATCCATGATGAGCGGCGAAAACTTAGTCCCGAAACTTGAGACTTGGAGGGAATGAGAGAGGGAGAGAGCCGCAGGTGGGCCCCAGAGCCGAAGCCAATTAATTGCCAGTGTGACTCGGCTTAAGGGTGGGGGGCGGCAACCGTGGAAAGGGCTCAGTAGACTGTACAGTAATGCAAATGGCCAAAGCAGCGGTGAAAAAGCGGCCTGCACAAAAAATTCTGAGAGTGAGCGATGACTTCAGTCTGTAGCGGTTGGTTTTTGCAGTACCATTAGGAGCAGGTGTACGGATACCCATAGGCAGGTAGATACCGTCCCGTCAGTCATGGTGTCTCGGACGGTTTTTGCCCCGATGTCCGATGTCCGAGATGGGTCTGCTTCCTCAACGTGATTGGCTTACACATTTCTCCATGACGAGCTCGTACGGCTAGGTACTTGTCCTAGGTACCTACCTCCCAAAGCTGGCGTTCCTCTTCCTTCCGTTAAAGATGTTCGGGTCCGACTCCGGCTCCCGTCCGTTGGTTTTCCACTCTTCCGTCCGTCTCATGTGCTCGACCCAACCCCAAGCGGGAACCCGCATCATTCCGTCCAGACGCGGCAACTTCCTTCAATGAACGTCTTGGCATCCACTCCGGACTGGCTGGGCGAAGCTACCCAGCCCTCAACCCCACCACCACCAAAGCGCCGCCGCCGTTGGTTCTTGGGTGATAATCGTCGTCCTTCCGTCAGGGACCGACCGCGACGCCGCCTAGTCCACGGACATGTCGGAGGGAAGAGAGACGCAGGCAAAGGATTGACTGATCGGCCATACTGCCCTCGCCCGCCTGGCTAATCGCGCACCGTCTTGATACCCTCGTCGGCGCGTCAGGTTGAATGCGAAGAATCGTTTACATTCCCAATCGCGAGCCTTTGAGTTTGCGTCGTCGAAAGGCGACCAGTAAATCTCCGCGGCGCGCCCAAAGAGTGGCACCACTCGGCCGGACAAAGCTGCTGCAGACTGTAGTTGCCCTCGCTCTCGGGCCACGTCAAGGTAGGTAGGTAGTCGCCGACTGCCATCCTAACTGTGCTCTCCCAACAGTCGCGTGAGAGCGACTTCAGCAGGCAAACATCCCGGTGGTCAGATGGGCCGTTCTCACTTGCTTTTCCCTTTCCGGTTGACCAACCAGTGAGGATGCGCCTGCTCTCATTCGTCACGCTTGACGGTCTCAAACCTTGGTTCGTCAAAAGACGGTGGAAGATCTGGCCTAGGGCCACCCCGGCTAGGAGTGCGATTTGCAACGGAGCCGGAAATTGACAGTCGAGCATGCAGGTGTGAGAAATTGCCACTAATTAGTTGGTATTTACGTCCCTTTCAAACCAGGACACGGGCGAGCGTGCAGGGTGGATTGGTGCAGCAAACGCCACCGTCCCCTCGTCTTTGCCATGCTTCGGACAATATCCCTCCCAGTCTGGTTTGACGCCAAATACGGCACGCCGTCCTACAAGTTTGAAAGTCCGACTTGCAAGCGAGACAATCGGAAAGAAGGCGCCAGGCCACCCACATTTTGGCACATGCTCTTGATATCCCAGTCTGGCGCCAATTGCCAGGCGTTGTCGTCAGAGGCAAGCACCGGGTACCCGTTGATCATACACAGCACAGAGTCGGGGGTGTTTGCAAATCGCCAGGGTGGGACTGCCCGATGACAAATTTGACAATAGGGTTGGAAGTGAAGACCACGGCTGCATGGATGTGACCATGGGGCGGCTGAGATGGTAACGCTGCCAAGAGCTGGGTTTTGAACATAAGCGATCCTGGCTGCCGCCACTACTCGTAGACTTGGCCAAAAACTCGCGGGCGCTGCAGCGGCTACAGAAGCTGGGCAGCTCTGGAGAAACCTTATCATGGGGATGAGAAGGAAGCTTGGATGACATCTCGGGGAACCCAGAGAAGGGAAACAAAACCACGGTGGACAATGGTGGGACGGAGAGTTGAAGCTGGCCAAGCTTGACAAGCCGAGCGGACCCGTGGGTTTCGGTTTCGGTTTCTTTTTTAAAAAGAAAAACAAAAAAAACGGCGCACAACTCGACTGAAGAAGATCTGCAATGGCCCAGGCTTCATGATCGTCCCGCCCCATGGGCAGAATATACGCTACGGGCTCCTTTAAGATTGGCGGTATGGATACAGAGAGCCCTGCGAGGCATGTACTCTTTTTATTTTTTATTTTTCCCTTGATAGAGTTGTGCCTAGCCAATACACAAGTGGCGGCCAGCTGCGGGGATGACTAACTATACTATGCCTCTCGAAAGTGGAATGAAAGGGGCGGGGTGGCTTCAGTTAGGTGGTTTCACGCCGAAAATAATCTCACCGGCCTGCTGCCAGCCGTTTCTCTCGGGACTTGTCATCTGAGCGTCTTCGTGTTCCGCATACCCGTAAAATCCGGTCGGTCACTCACTCATCAGACCAAAATGTCGTCCAGTGAGAGGGCTGAGGGACGACAGTTTCGTGGTGCGGGAAGGGAGACAGACAGGCAACATGGATAGCCGACCGTTGCGATTAACGGTAGGTCCCTTCCACTGCACAATAGGTACCTTGGCTTCGAGAACGAAAGACGAGCCGGCGCGGGATAGACTGGGGAAGCTTGACGAGCGGCGGATGCTATTCGAGAGGAACTAGGCGGATGACAGCTGTGGATTGGAAACAGCGTCAGAAGACATCATGATTCGAGAAGGGGGGCAGGGGGAAGCCACGATTTTTCGAGATCTACCACTCACCTTGGCACACCTGGCTTAGAAGATCAGTATGCCTTGGCGGTCGTGCTCTTCTTTGGTCCGCAGACAGAAGTCATCCCAAGAAGGCAAACTATGGGAAGCAATGGAGGGCACATCAAAAGATTACGCCGTACATGGCAGTAGCAGCAGCTTGGCTGTCATCGCTGTAGGAGATGCCTCCTGGCGCGCGGCTCGAGTCAAAATCCGAAGGGGGGCCGGCCACATTGTCATGACAGAATGTGACAGTGGTGCGGCGGAGATTATTCAATGATGGTTTAGTGTTGACTTTTGTGTCAAAGAAGAGTATTGCGAGGGCGCACAGTTGGCTGGACTGACAGAGTGGCCGCCAATATCTGTCTGCGCTACGCATACAGTAGATCCGAACCCCTACAAGCATGCGTGACATGCCAAACCAAGAGAGGGGAAAAGGGTCGGGGCTGCGTGGGTTTAGTGTTCGGGGGTCTTTGGTGGTCCAGTGACGAGAGACTGCTGTAAAAGTGGCTGCAAGCAGGCTTGGGATGCGCGGCGTCCCTTGACTGCTGCTGTCAGCACGCACTGAAAGTGTGACTGAGGACGCCCGCCCGCCTGTCCACGTATCCCTACGATGTACGCAATCATGCAACTAACTACCGTGGTACATAGTAGGTATAGGTATGCTTGTAAGCAGTACCTACTTAGGTAAGTACCTAGGTAGGTAGTGGCTGACTGCGGACGTTCCTCTGCCGGACCAGGATGGGTGGGCTGGGTACCCTGGGAAATATCCCGATGGTTTATAGACAATGTTGAGATGCAAGAGGTGGATCCGATGAAGTTGCTTGAAGCACTTGTGGACACCAAGTCTCCGCCCCTTGGCCAGAACCAGGGAACAATAGAACCCCAGGCAATAAACGTACTCACTTCACCTTTCAGGATGATAGATTCCTACGTTGCTGCGATACTACTACAGCTTACCTTTTGTAGGTAGGCAGGTAGGCAGGTAGGTTTTGTATGAATATGGCTTTGAGGAAGGTACTACCTACTAATGAGATGATCGGCACATAGTATGTACTCGATACCTACCTACGCACTACATACCTACCTACCTAACTAGGTAGGTAGGTAAATGGGTACTATGAGGTAAGGTAGGTCGACAGGGAACAAGGAAGGTGCATGAGACGGCACGTACCCACGGAGTATAGTGCGGTCGCATCTGGCACCTGGCCCCTGGCTCATCCGTCACCTTTGACAAACGGCAGGTACGTCCAAGTCAGGCTGGATTACTACTGGTAGTTGGGTGCCTGCCTCCCCTAGCGGGTCAGGACGGCAGCCAGATGGACCGGGGCCAGGGCGATCATCTGTGAAGAAGCAAAAGCAACGACAGTAAGAAAACGGGGCACTGGGCTCTGGCAGCCTCAACCGGATCATTCCCCACTTGGCTCATTCTTCGCCCGCTCTACTACAATGTACGTATTCCCCTTTCTCTCATCACACCCAACGATGCGACCTTCTCTGCCCCATGTTCCTTGTGTGTTCCTTATCGAGAATCACTACGGATAGGTATGTACAATGTACTGCAGCAGGGCCTGGAGACATGTCCGGCTCTCCCGCCACGCCCCGTAACATGCCAGCAGGTCTCCCGCCAAGAGCAATCCATCAGAAGATACATCGAGGCTCTGCCGTTTCTGGAGGTGCATCATGTACTCTGTACGTATATCTGTGTCTGCTCCGGCAATCCGAGGGCCACGTGGAGCACGAGCCGTCTTCAATCTCCAAAGCTGAACAATGTTCCAGTTGAGTCTGCCACCAAACGACTTTCCAATATCACAGAGTTACATCCTTGACGGCCTCTTCCCAGCAGCTCGCTAAACACCAACCCCGATGCCAGGCCCCTCCCAGCGTGTCAAGGCCCCTTTGACCCCTTGACATGTGTCCCATACACCTCCCTCTCAGGGCTCACCTCGGCCTCTGCGCGATGACTCTGACAAGAGACAGCTCCTTCCCGAACCTATCCGTTACTTCGTTACGTTTCTGAAAACAAAGGACAAAGGAGGGGGCAGGCTGACACATCTTGGCCATGGAGAAGCCCCAAGGAGCTCGAAGAAACCAGCCTCCCCCTCCTTCGGCAGTGGTCCTCGAAACCTGGGGGGAGGTGTGTGAGTGTGTGGTCGCTTTGCTGGGAGTTGCCGCTGCAGGACTGCTCAAAGCGCGGGAGCGGCTAACAAAATCCACGCCCACGGAACACATCGAATCAATCAAAGGAACGCCCTGAGACACGGACGCGTCTTTCGTCACGCTATTCTGCCAAGCAAAGTCTGGCCGGCCAAGGGGAACAGGCTGCAAAAGCCAAAGACCGAGAAAAGTACGAGACTGGCGCTCTTGACGCCGCTCCATGCCGACCCTCCGCAGCCCTGCGAAACACTCGAGGCATCCGTGCCACACGCTGTCCTTCAACCTGCTGCTGCGCCCGTGTCAGCCATATACCGCCAAGGTTATGTGATGGTCTGTACTGACTGCACGTCTGAACCAAGTCAAATCTTCGACTCCTTCATCCCGTTACTCATTGCTTGGCTTGCAAATTCTGCGCCATTGAGTTGCATTACCCTCTTCACCCCCTTCTTCGCATCGACCTTCTCGCTCCAAGCATTCCTCCGTCGAGAGACATATCCCCCTTCTTCACATATTGGCCGCCACCTCGCAACCTTGTCTTCACCCCAGTCTTCATCATTCCTTGCGCTTTCGCTTTCGCCTTCGTATTAGAAGAGTCACGGAGGTTGCCGTTGACGTCCAAGGCAGATCCGCTGATCTCCGAAGGCCCCGCTACGAATGGATTGAACCTCTCTTCATCATTCTCCCCGGTTTCCATGGCCATTGCCCCCCTAAATCAGTATCATGCCCATTTTAAACCGGCGATGCGGCATGTGCCTATCCAGCTAGGGTGTTCTCATAAATCTCTATCACCAATACACCGTGGCTCCATCCACACCACAAAGTCAACGAGACATCCTAAACTTGCCATGGCAGTTTAGCTCCGTCAAAAAGTGTCACGCAAGGTCTTGTCTATACTAAGTGGGCCATCCCATGCTTGCCGCCCGCCCCCTCTGCTTTATCAGCACGCTGCACTAACACATCCGATGGCCCTAGTACTATGTACACTCCGGGATTTGAAATGTGAGCTTGCGACACGCTATGTACATGCCCCACGTACATCATCATCACATTCGCCGCGGACAGGCTCCGCGTGGCCTGGTGCTTGTCCCAGTGGCCGCTTCCTGCCACCTCAAGCTTCATTCGACATTGTAGCAGCATTAGTAGCAGAAGGCGAAGAAATGCCCAAGCGGAGCTTGACTCGATAACTCTACGCTGCATCCTCAGTCTCATGTCTTGTGCCTGAGGGTGCGCAACTGACTGGCATCTCTTCTGGTCGCCGGCCATTCCTGGTTCGGGTTGGAGCAACCGGATTCTTGAGCCCTGTTCCTGGTCGACGTTCTACCCTGTGCTGAACTGGTCCACATGTTATCGACCTACACCCCCCCTCCCCTCACCCCTTCTTCGTCCAGTGGCCCTTGCAACTGGCCGTCATTTCACACACACAAGATGCAACGCTTCTGGATGGGATGCAAGGCCCAGTCATTCTCGAGCGACGACGAGCCTCGCTTGCTACTTTAATTCGCGCGGAATGCTGACGGCTGTCGTAGCACACTTGTCGCGCACAGCTCCTTTCTGGAGGATAATTTAGGCAGTTTCTAACTAGGCTTTTGGAATGCCGTTCCTCGAAAGATTCGTGGTACCTCCAGCCAAAAAAGGGGGGAAGGGCGTAGCATATACTGGCGAGGGTCGTGGTAAGGACGATCATCGAACGCTTGGTGTTGTAATCACGTAGTAAGTAGCACCTATTCAAACATAATTCTAAGAGGGACCGGTGTACTGAGCATACTTGTCAATGTCTCAGCATGACAAAGACCACTCACTTCATCAGACGACAAGGCTAGTACCTCCTGGACTCGTTCTGTTACCCCCCTCTCTCCTTATCTAGTCGTCTTGTGTTCCTCTGACACGTCTAGGGGGGGCTTGTATCGGGTATCCTGGCACTGGTAGTCGATCATATAGGCCTTGATACAGAGTATATGGACCAGCGATCCATGCCCATCATCACCTGTCAGTAAGGTTTTTGCTTGGCCCGGAAGATAATGAAAGGTTGACTACCAAGACTTTGGAGGCAAAGGTAAGAAGGAATACTGTTTATCTCGACATCTCAAAGCGTAAGGCTAGCGTCCGTGCCTCGGCCATGCTGCCTGGAGAACGACGGCAAGGCATCGTCCAGCAGCAAAGGCCTCATATCTGGGCAGAAGAGGCGGAGAAAGCTACTTGGTAGTAAAGATGTACGTAGAGACCACAAGTCGGTCAGGATCTGCAGGTCTCATTGTCGAGATCGGGGAGGGCTGGTCACATCTAGCACGCAACCCACACCGAGATGTGTTCTGATCAAGCCTTGTGGATGAGGGCAGCATTCCGCCGCTGTACGTCCGGTGCCCGGTGTCAACCATTCAGCTGTATCCCAAGTAGTGGTAGTAGACCAAGCCTCCGCGGAGGCGCCGGCGCCGATGACCACTCGAGGGGACGTGTCTAGTTCCTTGGGAGCGCGAGCCTATGCACATATACCGGAACGTTCTAGGCCTGTCCGTTTCCTGCTCCGATGGTCTCTCCCGAGAGTGTGGTGACCTATTATCAAGTAACGTGGAACGCCACAATTTTTCTTGGATGCCTTCCTTGGCAGACAGACCGACCTCACGGCCCTCTCGCTGTCTCTCTTGCTGCCTGCTCGTATCCCGCGAGGCCACCGCTACCCGGCCCACGCCATACGCGCCTGCAGCGCTGGTGCTGTGAACGCCGAGTAGGAAAAGTGAAAATCGAATGTCCAAACGGGCCTGCCACGGTGAGGAGGTGGCATGTCCATCCAACCCTCCTCTTCCACTTCGGAAAGATGACGAATCATTCTGCGCCCTGGCGACGGCGGCGCGGCGCGAGGGCGTGACACTCCCTTACATGTACTCTTTCCTCTTGATGCGCACACTTACACGAGTATAGAGAGAGAGAGACATGTGTTTCACGAGACATTCACCCACCATGTACAACATACGCGCCATCAATCACCTCGCATTAGACCGGGGATATGCTAGCTCATCCTTTTTTTCCTCCTCTATCCCCTTTACCTTTTTTCTTCTTCTTCTCGACACCTGTACATGGGATGCCACACTTGACGCCGCCCGCGCCCACGCGCATTCCACACCTGCGCAAGCTACCGGGAGAGGCGGCACAAGGGATGTGGGCAGGTCCGAAAGGGCGGAGCCCATTGAGGCGGTCATGATGCGACCTAGAACGATGATCTCGCGCCAGCGCCAGCTGCAGGGCCTAAGAGAAGCTAAGAGGGGTAGAGGAGGGAAGACTTGGCCGGTGGGTTGAAGAAACTCGGTCAGCTTAACAATTTATTTATTTGAACTCGAGAGCGGCCGCTTGCCCTTGCGCTCGCGCTCGTCGACGTGTGGAGTGGCCGGTGGAAGATGTGCCTCAGTTTCCCGCCGCTGCAGAACCCGTGTGTGGTGATGAACCAACGCGCAGGTCTCTCTCCAGACCGACCACACCACACATGGGTACGTAACGTAACGTAACGTAGCGCCCGCGAACGCACATCGCAGCACAGCACAGCAGAGGAGCAGGCACAGACACAGACACCGACACAGACATACACATGCGGAGCAGCGGCGACTACAGTAGGGCCACCTCCCCTTGCCTGCTTACCTAGTTGAGCGATTGAACGGACGGGCAGGGCAGTATGACGAGGGGGTGGATAAGGCAAGGCAACCAGCAATCGCCGCCACAATGGCAACTGACCGGAAGGTTTTACGGACGGGCCTTCGAGGAGGATAGTTGTAGGCCCGGGATCCCGGATCGCCTTCCTCCCGCCTCCCACTTCGCCCAGGCCAACGCTCACACCTTTTTCTTATGTGCCGTTTGCCGTGACTGCACAAACATGGGGGTCCATCTCGTGGTGTGCGGTGGTATTCCGAGGCCATCAACGACGCAAGGCTACGGGAACTGAGAGGGTACAGACGCAGAGAACGGATGCTACTATTCAGGAACGCAGGGGAGGGAAGGGGGAGGTGGGGATGGCACACAGACCTTTCATGTTTCCCCCCTTCACCCGGACCCCCCGGCGTCTCTGTGTGTGCGTGCGCGCGCGCGCCTATCTTGATGAGTGATGATGATGATGAACACGCCATGATCATCACGACAAGAAACGTTTTCTGCGCTCGTCATTCCTCTTTGGGGGAAGGGGAGAGCGGAAATCGATTAACCCCCTTTCCTCAGCTCTGCTCCTTTAAGAAAGCTCAGTGCCATGGACACTTAGTAACGGCCCGTGAACTTTTCGATTTCTTGGCCTCCTAACTCCACCTTCTATTTCCTCCTCATTCCTGGCTTGTTTATTTTGTTTGTTTCCCGGGGAGGGGAGAGGGGGTTGAGTGGGTGCAGCAAATATACACACACACCTACACACATGGAAACCACACACACTCTCACCTTACACGCCCCAGACGCACCTGGCTATATTTCGTTCGGACGGGGCTGACTTGCTTTCTTGCCCAAGGTCCGGCTAGCCGGGCTCATTGTGCAGACTTTGCTGAAGTTGACGGAGGAGGCCACACACACACACACACTCACACAAAGTCAAAACGGAGAGTTTCAAGACCTAGGGGAGATGCCGCCAGTTTTTAAGGCATCAAGGCAGAGTCAGTCAGGGTGTCAGGATGGTAAACCCCCTCCTTTCTGTTGTCACGGGCCAAGTCTCGCTCAATGAAAAAGAAAAAAAGGGTTTCGATGTCGTCGTTTTCTTTTCCAAACCATGTTGGAGTTAATGATGACATGTATCAAGGTGGGCCGTTTTAGCGCGTGTGTGTGTGTGTGTGTGTGTGTGTTGTCAAGCGGCTCGAGTAGTTGGTTTAGACATGGTGTTCTTTTTTTTTCGGAATGGGAAGAAGTTGGTACAATGATATCGTTCTACGTATCCTGTGATGTGAAAGGCAGCCTCTGGTTTGGCTGTGTGAAGATAATATCCCCGTTGTCCATGAAACACCTCCCCTATCAAAATAAAAAAAAGCCAAGCTTGTCCAGAAGTGTAATGCATGTTTGTCTGCCCCGTAACCCCAATCCCCCTGGTCCATTCCCATTGCCCTTCCACCGTGTGTGTGTGTGTGTGTGTGTGTGTGTGTGTAGGGCACCCCGCCGGAAGGAATCCCCGTAAAGCTTTTGGCTTGTCTGTAAGATACATTATCCCCGATAGATACAAGCCGACAGAAAGGAAAGTCGGGTTCGGAGGATGACCCTGTTCATCCATCCCCTGCGGTAACTTTTTTGTACAAATATAGCACATGAAGATATTAAGAGATCTTGCCCCTGGTGCCGGTTTTTGAAATGTGTTGGGTGGTCTTGCGATCGTGGTTCGTCGTAAATGATGAGATAAGAAAAAAGTATGTGACTGGTATATTGTTAAAGGGGACCTTGTTTGTTTGATGATTCGTAGTTTTGGTTCTTTGTGTCTGGTCATCGGCGAGGCGTTTTTGCCTTTGGTTAGTTGCCGTCTTCTCTTTCTCTCTCTAGACGCTTCCCCTCTTGATGTGCGCCGAGCGCCGGTGCTTCATGCTGTCGAGGTCTTCGTCAAAGGCCTCGCCTTCGCTGAGGGGAATGCTGGAGCGCTTGCCGTCGTCGTACTCGCTGCGCTCTGTCGACGGGAGTATCTTGCTCTCGCCGCTGCGGCTCGACATGGCGTCGGACTCGGCACGGGCGTTGCTGATCATGGTGGGCAGCTGCCGGCGCCGCGCGTTGATGAACCAGTTGGAGATTTGGTCTGAAAAAGGAGAGGGCAAGTTAGCGTTTTGTGCCAAGGAACAACCACACACGCACACACTGGCAAACCACCACTAGAGCCCAGCAATGTCGGAAGGTTCAAGTAGACTTACTCATCTGGAGACCGGTTTGCCGCATAAGCTCCTGCTTCTCGTCTTCGGTTGGGTACGGGTGGTGCAGGTGGGCGACGAACCACGCGCGCAGCTTGTCAGTCGTCTCTTTCGGCAGGTTGCCACGGCGCTTGCGTTGCTTGCTGTCGCCGTGCATGCCCATGGCGCCAAGCTCTCCGATGCGCATAAATTCGGGGTAGTGGCCGTAACCAGCAGCTGAGAAGGGCGTGCGGTCGAAGGGATGGATGGCACCGAGGGATAGAGACTGAACCCGGGTAGGGTGGTGGTATCCGTATGCGTAACCGTTGCCGCGGTAAGCTGGGGCGGCCTCCATCATGGGTGGTGGTCCAGACATGCCCATGGAAGGGCGGATGGGCTGAAATTCGTCTTGGGAGTGGCCCCGGACACGCTGCATGGGGATGGGCTCCCTATCGAAGTTCATGGGCGGAAGGCTGGGGAGTGTCGTGCGCATCTCGGGACGCTCGGTGAGGTCCATGGCCGGAGATCTCATGGAAGGCATGCCCGACGCAGGCATGTAGGGGCTCGTTCTTGCGGATCCGGTCCAGCTCTCGGTGACGGAGCGGGAAGCGGCTGGTGGGGACACGTGGCGCTGGGGAAGTCGTGCTGGGCTTTCGTACAGTCTCGGGACGCGGCTGACTCTCTCACTCTCCTGCTCCTCGTCGATCGAGAGCCTCCTCCGCTTGTGGGAGCTTGGCGAGTGAACATACTCGGGTGGGGTCATGACACCGGCATAGCCGACTGTTGGCGAGGTGTTGGAGGAAGTGGTCCTGGTGGTTGACGACTCCTGCGGTTGCAGGCGGAGGTGAAGTTCTGGGATGGCCTACAAGATTGTCAGTAAGGTCCAAAAAAAACCGCGAGGGCCAGTCTGGCGTCGTACCTGGCGGATCGATGGCAGGGCGATTCTCTCGGTCTCGGTACGGGGGCGCGAGTAGTCCGAGGTTGACCTGCTGCCATCCCAGGGGTACTGCTTGAATGCTGAATGGGGGGATGGAGCAGCCATGGCGAGCATAGACATCTTGTGTAGGTCTCTTTGGAAGAATGAACGCCTCTTAGACACGACCGATGCGAACGAGACACTTTGGTACTCGATCCTGTGAGGGCGGTAGCGATGATGATAATGAGGACGATAATAAAAATAAAAAAGAATGGGCTGGCTCGAAAATGAAGCCGCACGGCGGTGTGTAGGGACTTTTGCTGGTCAGCACGGATCCTTGTAGAGCAAGCAGGGCAGGGCGGAGGGCGGAGGGCGTACCTAAGGACGGTCCAGCCTAAATGATCAGTTTAATGAAGCAGCGGTCCTGTCTCGTTTACTTGAAGAGGAAGAAGCGGATTCGGTCGAATGGCTTCAGAGGAGGATTGGTGTGGTGATGATGCTCGTCAACGACAGAGAGGGCCGAAGAATAGAAAAAAGGATGCTGATGTAGTCAAGTGGACCCAGCCGTGGATCAACAAACAGCTCGAATGGGATGATGGTCGGTGATGATCGAGACAGATGCAAGGTGGGATGGCAGTCCTTTTGTATATCTTTGAGCGTGGGAGTGGTTGGTATTGTGCAGGTAGATTAACGGGTAGAGGTGCACAGATGTGGTGCCAAAAAAGGAAATGGGGGAGAAGAGTCGACGAGGAGGAGGTGGTGGAGGAGAAGGAGGAGGGGTGGTAGTAGGAAGGAGGGTAGGGAGAGGGACCCGGCGACAAGCCAAACGGGACAAATTAAGACGGTGATTTGAGCACACTGAAACTGACACGAACCAGGCTCAGACGAAAAGAGTCCCTCCAACTAGTAGTGTTGTTGGTGAATCGGACCGTGGAGGGTTGAGGAGGTGAACTGGAGGAAGAAGAAGAAGCGCATAGCCCACGGATGCTTAATGCCTTGCTAAGTATCTGGGAACGAGGCCTTTGCTGATGTGGGGGAGGGAAGGACGGTTTTGACGGAACACACTAAACCTGAACTAGCCCAGAGCTGCGAGGCATGGGGCATGGGGCATGGGCAAGGGTGGCATGGCGAGAGAGGACGATCAGGGTACAAGCAAGCCGTCGATGAGGAACAAGAGGGAGCATGGGATTGCCCATCTCTCGACCAGGGTCGCAGGACCACGCCGTCCCGTACCCACACCTGGGTCGGGGCCTGGTCCTGGTCGTCGGATTGCTTCGGTGGCGTTCCCTCTGGCAGGCAACAGACTGGTTATGCTAGCTTCGCCGAGGTGGCACTTTGGGAAGGGGGGGGGAGGGCCGCCAGCAGAACGGAGGGAACATGGATAGGGGTCTGAACGAAACGACGAAAAGAAAAAAAAAGACAAAATAACGAGCGACCAGGATATACAAGAAGAAGAGTGGAAAGATGGGAGAAGCACCAGCCTGCGTGAACAGTGACACAAAAAGAGCCACTAGAGAAGCCATAGCGTCTGTGTGCAGGGGTCTCCTGTACCCCCCGGCTGCTTGTGGCTCCCACCCGGGATCAGGATACATAGTAGATGAAATTGCCCGAAGGGGGGAGGGGACGGGCAGAGCGCTCGGCGGATAAGGACATGTTCAATGGCGCTGCATTACCCCAACGACTGACTATTCAACGTACCATCACATCACATATGCAACTGGCGCGCCCGTGGTCTCCAAGTTTACCCTAACTTGGTAGGTAGTTACCTCACTTCCCCTTTCATTGTGTCTGTAACGCTGGCCACGCCAAGGTCCTATGACGGTTTCTTCGCGCGGCAACGTGTAAAAAAGACTAGCACATATGCACAAACGACATAAAAAGAACAAGAAGAAAAAAGAGAAAGAGAGATAGAAAGAGAGGATTATATAAAAAAAAAGACCCACTGAAGCACTAGCAGCAGCAGCAGCCCTGGCGGGTGGCCTGGCCCCTTACTCCGTCCAGTACGTTGTACGATATCTGACCAGGCAGGCTGACCGTAAGTTTCCGACATGACTGCTATACTGTAGCTAGCAAGACGGAAATGTGACAATGTCGACAAGATGGAACGGCGCTCAATCAACGTCACTGTAGAGGAACATCCGCATCATTGCCGCAACCCCCCAAAAGAAAACTGCCCACGATTCAAGATGACGGTTTTAGACGTCTCCCACCGAGTGATTGCCGTCTGAGCTCAAGAATCGAAAATAGAAGACAGCGGGAGAGTCCTGAATTTCATACCGAGCGAGCCCAATCGTCCGTGAGCAGAAAAGTCAACATCGGGAGAGGCTGATGACCACGAGAAAGCCTCACAGCTCTCGAGCTCCCCGAGTCTCTCGATTTAGCAGCATCTCGGTGGAGCGGAACCTCTCGCTCGTGCGCGCTCTCGCCTGTTGGGGGGGCGCCGGCCGTTGGTATGGCGAATCCCGATTAACTCCTTTTCTGTGCGCATGGCCAATAAGTGAAATCATGGTTAAGAGAGAAAAAAAAAGGGCTGGTGTACTGCAACACCACGGAAACCACAAGTTTCTGTGGGCGGTTGTCGATGTTTCGTTACGATCTGGTATGCCGTTATGTGTGTACTTGCCCGCGTGCGTTCTGGGCTTCACCTGGCAACGACGAGTATGTGAACGTTGTGCGCCGATCCCTGCTCGTCTTCTCTCGATCCAATTCACCCCCCACTCAACCCCCCCTCCGAGTTGTTATATTGTACGACCACAGCAGGCTACCACCCCGTAAACATAAAGGCGGAGAACCAAACGTATTCTGGTTAGGAAGCGACGCAGTCAAAGCAAGCAGTCAGATTGTGTTGTGGTTGAGCGGCTATCCCATCCACCACCGACACACGCCCCCCTTTCAGCCCGATCCTAACGCTACTGAGTACCGGTGTGCCAGCCCTGAATAAGGTCCGCGAGCGTCACAGGCTTGAGTATTTGACGTAGCCGCGCCAGTCTGGTCTGGCAACAACTAACAGGCCAAGGGACTCGACTCAAACGCCCGTCCCAAATCTCGCTTTCACTTGCTTCAACTCGTTGTATTCCCCTGTTGCTCTTGGCATCGCCATTATTATTGTTGTTGTTATTGTTGTTGTTGCTGCCGCCCTCGCCCTCTCGCTCACGAGTCCTCGAGCCACCCACCCACCCGTCAGTCGGCGGGTCACAGCTGGCGTCTGCGACATTACCCAAACCATCCTTGTGGGTGTGTCTGGGTGTTCTTGGGTTCAACCAGTCGCTGAGCTTCCTGGACGACTCCGATGCTTTCGGCCGCGACGTTCGGCGGAAGAGGCTGTGCTTGTCAACATAAATCGTGGCACCTTGAACCAGGGACGACCGGTGCAGAGTGAAACGTCAGTCATCATTGGATGTTTTGCATGCGATGCGGTCCCCCATGACGGGCTACGCCTGGCCAGGCATCGGATCGTTCTGACATTTGCCTCTTCGGGAAGTGTTTGCAGGCCATGCTTCAAACGAAGCATTCAGACAGGCAAAGTTGCTGCCCTGCGATTGGTACTGATCAAACTTTGACATATGTAATCGAGGTCCCTCGTCCTTCCCCCGACCGCAAAGCATCGAGCTGTCCGGTGTCATGCGACTCCCGAAGTCTCTTTTGGTTAAACAACAACCATTGCGTCCTTGAGCATCATCGAAGGTGCTAAGACCCCGCCGAGTCAGTGATGAAAGTGCACCAAGGTGCAACCGGCTCACGACCACCGTTTCGGTTTCTGGTAGATGTGCTTTTTTTGGGCGGAAGCAAGCTAGCTATTCAGGGTGGCTGACCCGCCTAGGTAGGTCAACCATCAACTCTGGGAAGGTGCCGCAGGCAGCGTCTCCGGAGCCGAAGCCGCCCGGTCGAGGGAGAGCTGTCAAAAACGCAGATCTACCGTAGTGAGCCGGCGACCCCAGTCTCCCCAGTCGGGCACTGCACTGGATTGGGCCTGTGGCTGGAGGGAAGGAAGTGGCATGTTCCGAGTAGCATCAATGTTTTGCCCTGGCGTCCGTGGCGAGATCCTTGCGGCGGTGCTGTCTGGGGAGGGGTCCCACGATCGATCTTCTGCTCGCAATCCCGTTGACAGGTCCTAGAAACGGCCCATTTCATGTGCTGAGGTACGTAGTCCAGGCGGTCCCTCCATTTCATGTGCGTGACAGCTCCAAGGGCTGAAAGGGTTCGTGAAGAGATCTAGGTAAACAAGAATTGCGATTGGCTGCTCAGTGCTGCCACGGTACGGTTGATCTGAGGTTGATCGGAACCAGAGATGGGATCTTTCAGGTTGTCAAACGCGGGTCCAGATTGCGATTGGCTCCTCAGGAACTGTCATAACCAGCTCCCTGTCAGGTGTCGCCTCAAGTTGCTGCGCCTCAAGATTTGAGTTGGGTTTCCGTCGGAACGGAGTGCACATAACACAAAGAATGGGAGAGAACAAGGAGAGACGGAAGCCCGGGTGCTGACTGGTGGGGCGACAGGGAACATTGGTATTGCGAGCTTGACGCCTGTCTGCCTATTCGTTGTTGGAGACGTTGCAGCTGCGCGCTGTCGAATGTCGTCTGGGACGTGCCATGCCGAAGACGCTGTCCGCCATTTGCTCTGCTTCTGTCTGCGCGTCGCTAGTGCCCTTGTTTCGGGTAGCCAGTTTCAACCACTATGCGAGTGAGCGGCTCTCCGACTGGCTCAGTTGGCTAAGGTGATGGATGCATTGTGGTCGCCATCTGGTCCTGGCGTGAGGTGGGTTGGTGATGGCATCCAGACGGTTCCTCGGCTGATTGTTTCGTTCGGTACCTGCCCAGAGTGTATTTGTGTGGAAGGGATCAAGTGGGAGGGAGAGGGAGAGGGAGAGGAGAGAGAGAACAGTGCAAAACGGATCCCGTTACAGCTGCAAACTCCGAGCCAGCTGTATCCCCCCAGGTTAACACTCGTCGCTAGACTTTGCAGCTATTGTTCGCTCGATCTGCAGCTGGAGCTGAGCGCCAGGCAAGCATATCAGCGAGAGCAACCAGGCGAGCTCTGTGTCTACTGCAGGCACTCACGGCTCCGGTGAGTCAACCGCCCCTTCAGGCGCAGAACCGCCCATGCCACAGATCACCACCAGTATGTGTCCAAGGGCCGGTAAAGACGACAAGGACTGCACGCTACGAGCCAACTGGTCTGGTCTATCTAGTCTGTTGATATGTCGTGGCGTAGGGTTGCACGAATATTAGGGCTCATCCGTAGCTTCTCGCCGCCAAAAGTCCGGCTGGCGTGACAGCGCACCGTACCTACATAGGTGGCTGTAAGCAAGGATAGCGAACGTGCGGGTAAGTAAGCATGTCGAGAGGCGCAAAGCTCTGAGCAACACAAGCACGTTTCTCGAAGGATCTGGCTAGACGGCCCCGACAGGCAGTCGATCATTGGCTTGCCCGAGCCCCGAGCTGGTTGCTGTACAGCCCAAGAGCCACCTAGCTGGCCCATGAGGTGCATGCACCTGGGACGGGCTGCTTGTTGGCAAGGTGCATGTGATGCTGCTGTAGGATGTTGATAAAACAATGCACCATGCATTGCCATCCATCTAGGTAGAGTACGATGATGTGCATGGCCGCTGGCACTGTAGGCAGGGCCAGGTATGGGCACAAGATGGTTCTGTCAGTAGTGGCGGGCGGGTTTGATTGGCTGGGGTAATTGGTCACCAGATGGGTGTGGTGGGTTGCTTGCTCAGATCTCGTTGCCGCTGCCGGAAATCGATCTCGGGGATGCACTGTGCAAGGGCTTATGCGCAAGGGTTGTCGGCGTTGCAGTCAGCATGGAAGTGGTAGCGGGCTGTTGTATTGTACACGATGCTGTATCCGTGAACAGGGACGACTTGACAGAGAAGAGGTGGTGGTGATGATGATGATGATGATGATGATGATGATGATGTGGTGTCGTGGGTATTGTTTAGAGCCCAGTCAACAGCGTCTCTCAAACGTGGCGGGGATCGGCGCTGTGTGTTTAGCGACATGAGTGCAAACCAGTGAGTGCAGCTTAGGTGCTGTGCATGTGGCGGTGCGTCATGATTAGATGGCATCTGCATCACCCGCTGCGAGAGCAAGCACAAATCCGAGATGTGCATATGGATTGATACCCAGCGAACCGTGGCGGAATGGACGGCTGGCCTTGGATTGGAATAGGTACCCAAGGTAATCATGACAAGCCAAACTACCTACCTACATTAGGTACCTAACTGCCCAGGTAGGAACGATCGACTGGTGGGGGGAAAAGAAATATGGTACGTGTACCTACCTATCTACCTAGGTACCCACGTGCTTGCTACCTTTGGACCTAGGCCAAAGCTGGATTCAAGAAGCAAGAGGTACTCTGATTGTTCATATTTTGTCTTCTGCATCCAAAGCAAGGTCCGGCAAAGTGGATATGCGGGTTGGATAAAAGGGGGGGGGGGTCGAGGGAAAGGGCGACCAGGCCTCTGCTACCGCAACTGCAACTGCAACTGCAGCTGCAAAGTGCGTCCCGACTTCCCAAGTGCCCGCCCGCACTTGCGCCTGCCGTCTCACTAACACCTGCCAGTTTCCCTTCAGGCTAGCCTCCTTTCCCCCCTCCCTGTCCTTTCCCCCAATCGCAACAAGGAGGGAGAAAAGAAATTAGAGCAAACAATGGAATCAGCGACCCTCGGACGGGACACAAATAACTGGCTGTTGACACTAGCACGACATTTGTTTTGAAAATAATAATAAAAACAAAGAACCCTTCGATCCTGTACCGTCTTCCATCATCTTTCCTTTCCCAGCCGACGGACGCTTACACTGAGCTGGATCGGACCGTCGGCGTACCTAGGTACCTACCTAGGTACGTAAGCAGACGACAGCCGCCCCCAGTAGCTTGACACAACTGACTTCAGATGGGATACGTGACTAGGTACTTCTGGTATTGGGGAGCCATCTCACGAGCTTACCACGCATGTCATCGCGCGGCGTCGCCCCGGACATCACCTGGCATCCAGTCCACACTCCATGGCTTGTTTTTCCTGAGGGAGATTACGTACCTAGAGAGAAAATAGAAGTGTAATCTCCATTTAGAGCCTGCAAGAGACGCCTTTGAGACTGCCGTGCCATGCCGTGCCGTGCCATGCCATGCCACGCACTGGAAATGGCAGCGCCAGGGTGTCGAACCATCCTGTCTGGCATTGATTCCCCTTCCCCATCATCGTGATCACGACTTTGACCTCGAACCTGTTGGAAAGCGGCAGATGTGGCCTGTCCCACTTTGCATCTCGATAATGAATCGGATTGATGAACCGCTTGCTCCAAGCGAAAGCAATCAATTGGAAGGCGCATGTCGAGGAGGCTTACATTCGGTGTGCGAATGCGAATGCATGGTGCAGGCCAAGTACATGTAGCCTGCACTCACCAGCACATCGAGGTACCTTACCTGCCCAGGGTATATACATACACACATAGGTACCGAGCTACCTTACACATCCAAGATCTACCTACCAGTCTGTACCCGCTGGTGGCGTCTCTCTCTCTCTCTCTCTCTCGCTCTTCTATCGGAAGAACCTCCTTCCTCAACCCCAACCCGCAGCCAAAGATACAGGGCGGACACTTTCTTTTCCGATCCAGCCGTCTCATTTGCTGACCCGTCCACACCCGCGCCTCTTCCGGTGCCATAGAACCGGACTTGACATTTGCTGCGAACATCCGCCGACTGTCTTCCGATGTGAAATATGATCAAAACCGTGAGGCAACAACACACGGCCCAGCCTCGTCGATGTGATGCCATTCACCATCTATATCTGAACCACCATACTCGCACATAGATACTGCATCAACCAACGCTGACGCCGTCACCGTTGCCATCGTCTGCTTTTCACTATTCACGGCTAGTCGCGCTCGTTCTACGCCGACACACCTCGATACCCTTGGCAGATGAGCGAATGCTCTGCTCCGACTGGCTGTCTGTATTGTGCACCTGCGAGCCAGCGACTATTTTGCGCACATACTGCTTCAAGCCTCCCAGCGTCCACCTTCCCAATCGCGGCTTCGTTCCGGCCCACGCACAGGGCAAATTGGTTGCCCAGTGCCGTTTCGAATTCTGGCCAGACTTGTTGACGGGTGCACCAAAATCACCTCCCTTGAGCACCGAAGCAGTCTAGAAGAAGTCTTCTCCTCCTCCTCCTGCCCCTGCTCCTGTTCTTGTGAGATTGTCCAACCCGCTCATCTATATATATATGCACCATATCCAACATCAGACGCCACCGGCGGCGCGTTGACACAGACAAGGGATTCAATTGGCTGGCATTCGCTGACTCTTCCAAGTACGACGTCGGACGTCCAGTGCTCCCTCCTCCCTTCTCAGGCGAACATCAATTTGACCGCCGAAGCTGAATATCTTCGTCGCTGGGCATCAAACCAGATGATGGGATCTCCTGTTCTCTGACTACGCCCCGTTTTTTTTTCTTTCGAATAGTTTGATCAATTTCGTTGAGCGCCAGCCACCCGGCGATCCCAGTATTAACAATCGTCAATCCATCGCACCCCATCGCAGCACGTTCCCGATGCCCTGTGCGTCAATAGCACATGCTCACCTGCGCATGGTCGAATGGGCCGGACGATCTTGCCAAAGGCCTTGCTGCGTTGCTGCCTATGTTTATTGTAGTCGCTTGCTCTGGTCAGCACTGTGCCACAACCTCATATTGGCCGCTGTCATCGTTAAGAAGACCACAGAGCGAGGTGCTGCTGTTTCTATGGACCACGTCTGAATCCCCTCAGCTCGCTCGCTTCGCCGATGCACCTAAACGCAATTTGTATCGCTTGACACTACACTACAGACGGTAGTGGTAGTGGCATGCGCAATCACCACCAGCTGTCGTTCGTGACTCCCGCGCCGAGAGCCACTCTACAGTCTTGCTTGCCGTCTTTGCACCCCGGTCAACGGTTCAGTATCCATACTGCCGGTGGTGGCTTCACTATCTTCATTGCGGACCCCCCCACCCCCTCTGCTTGCCATCCAAGTGTCAAAGGGGGGGCATCTGGCTACCATGGAGTCTGTCTGTACCCACACCGTTCAGGTCTGACCTCCGCCATATTGCACGAGGACCGACATGGAACACTGTCACTCAACGATGTCACCCTAAAAATACCAGGTACTTGCACCACGAGAAGTGTGGCTCCAAACTGCTCCCGAGGGCGTTCATAATCTGGCGCTCGCCGGCCCTAGAGTAGCCGGCCGCTCCAAGCTTCAGGTTGCTGTCAGGCACAGCCGTCTGTTAAAAATAAAATAAAATAAACTTGGGCTTTGAGCCCCGAGCATGTCCTGAGAATGTTCACACCGTTCTGTCGAGGCGACCGAAATAGACGTTTCACCAGTTAGCCTGGCCGAACGGACCCAAACATTGTATAGTAAGAGTCTGTTCGCCTCAATGCCGCATGTTTCAACAAAAGACTTGATCGACTGGCTGCAAGCTTCCTTCATCTGTTTGCATTGAAGCTCGAGTGCTGTGGTGCTCTACGCCGGTGTGCGGCGTGGCCGCCCAACACGCCGACATTCCCTCGTTCAACCGCCACCAATACGTATTGATGAGCCTTATCTGTCTGTTCGGCGACCTGCCCGGTCTAACATTGCCTTGGGGCGTGAGAAGGATCGCCGGGGCAGGGATTGAGACACCATGTTCTTCGTGTGCCTACCTACACATGGCATCGTGCCTACACACGTTTGACATGCCTACGATCATGTGTGGGAAAAAGAAACGAGGGGGGTCGTTTCCTTGACGAAAAGCCAGGCTTGTTCATTCTGCCAGATCGTTGGGTGGCCCACTCGACTGCATGAGCAAGGGTCAGATTCGCAAAAATGACCAAGTCGAGAAAAGATTATCCGTTGTGAGGCTCCCATTCAAATGGATCCCCGCTGTCAAGAACAGGGGATGACAGGGAACCGACAGTCCATTGATGAGACGGCAGAGCCCGCCAACCGGGATCTTTACAGGGATTCCTTGCGCCTGCACCTAGACCACGGGACCCAGTTGTGTCTTTCTTTGCTCCATGTCTCAATTCGACGCTTGAGTATTGGGCATGACACCTCTACGATGTTTTCCCAACGATGTCAGAGTATCATTGTGTACTCGCAGGAGTCTTCAAGAGGGACCGCCTGGGCTGTGCACCTCAAGGCATGTACTATCAAAACAAATTGACCGGCCTTGAGTGAAATGAGAGACGTTTGAACACCAGCTAACTTGTCAGCCAGATTGACGGGAGAACTCGACCGCTCATTCGAAGCTGTGTAACATGTCACACGCATAAACCCAGGCGTGGGGCAGTGACGAAAATGATTTCAGCGGGAGGAATACTGCCATGATAATAACCATGCCGAATTCCAGGGTTGTTATTTGATCATTTGGGAGACCCAGCGCCGTATCCAGTACATTACCGTGGAGAGACGAGCCTCCGCTTCAACTCCTGCCCCAATCTCCCAAGGAGCTGAACCGTACCAGTCAATCGCAGCCAGATCGAGAATCTTGCAGCAGCGATCCCCCATCACCTGTCACAATTTGGAATGAGCCGCATACCCCAGGCCTTGCCGCCTCATGGTGTGGTCTTGGCGACCCGCCCGTTCGACTTGAGTCAGTTGTGCAGGTGCTGTTTGTTGGTTGACCGGGGAGAGTATTGTCCAGCGACAGCCATCTGATAATAGGGGATCGCTTGGACCTGGGCCATGCACTACACTAGGTAGTTGACAAAGATATGATTGCCAAAAGGCATCCAGAACCGACTCGACGGTTCTTTACATTAGGAGTTTCTCAGATGGTCGGACGGGATGTACAATTACCGCAAGCATGCCGGCGTGTCGCCGAGACTCGTGTCATGACATGTTGTCTGGCAGCTATTCACTTAGGTTGCACAGAGTCCGTGCTGCTCCTCATTCTACGAAAGTATTGGGCCCGCATTACTTTCGCAATATGGCGGAATACTCGACCGTGGCGGACTTATACATGCATGTCCATTCGCGTTGTCAGGCACCCCTCGGGTCGAACAAGCAATGCCAGTGACCGGTGGGCTCTGACTGCAGCTTTGGGTTGTGTTGTTATGCGGCGTTCCGCGTATTCAGGCCACAAAACCGGGTCTCGATTCGCCGAGTTTGGCTGACAGCCCCATAGTCGCGGGTGCTTATCGTTCTCTCATCTCACAGGCATTGCTTTCCTCGTGGCACATCTGGTTGTATTTCCAGCTACCCCGAGGAGTCGGCGAACGAGAACTGCGCACCCAGTTGCTTTTTGCAAGCGCTCTCCGAGGACCATGTCGCAGGACGTAGCAAGCTCTGACACCATCTACGACCGACACAGTCAAGCTTGCTTTGTGTTTGGCTGTGGAACTTGCTCGACGTCCCGTGGTTCCTGTACGGGACCTCGAGACATACAAGTCCTCGATGATAGGATGCCGACTCACCATGGCCCGACACGTTATCCCGAGGCTCCTCATCTATTCGCGATCCAGGACTTTCTTGTTGGTCAAGGGATCCGGATACCCGTGGACGAGTTTCGCTGTTTGACAAATCCCGCTCTTCGCATCGCAGCCCACGTGGTGCCGATGTACTCGATTGACGGACAACTTTGACTCGGTGCTAAGCTCTCAAGTTCGAAAGACCATGTTGTGTGATGGCGTCGTTACCATAGATTACACGATCAGGAAGATTATTGCCAACGCATGATCATTCTTTGGGTTTTCAAGCCCGATACAGCGGTGTCAAAGCACGGCACGACCGGGAGTCACCATATGCCAGGTCTATCTATCGTACGAACTGCAAGTACCCAATCGAGCCTTGGCCCGCTTTGGGTCACCTATACGCAATTGAGATAGGTATAGCATGTTGTCCAACCATCCCATGGGTCTGGGAATCCAGTGGATACTTTACGACGGCTGTCATTGTTTGTGCGCGGCGAGCGAAGGCCGTAACAGTACCTTGGTCTTCGGGATGTGATGACCCCGGTCACGGCCCAGTGTATCGCGTCGCGCAAGCTGCTCCCTATTGAGTAACACGGCCGACCGTGCTGGAAACAAGCTGTGCCGGCGGGCCCATGGGCCCCTGGAGGCAACACAGGCATATCAGATGGAGATGCTGAGGCCCACCAGCCGGGTGGTTCCAGCCATGCGTGCACTCGCTCGTGTGTATTCGTAGTCGGCTGCGATGCCTAGCCGGTCGGCAGTGTCAGTTGATGCAGCCGCTTCCTACTCCGCACGTCAAGCGCAAACTTCCAGGGTGACAGCAACAGTCGGCGTTAGTGTCACAGTCAAGTGGAAGCCGGGGCCATGACCACCGGAACGCTACGAGTCCATCTGTTGGTGGGGCCAGGGACAGACAGACAGCACACGGCGCCAACCTCGTCACCACCTGATGCCCTTCGCGACTCTATCAAAGGGCAACAGCATGGACGGCTCTTCTTTCCCTTCGTTGGCCCTCCCCTCTACAAAAGATGCCGAACTCGACTCTACGCTTTCGCAAGGCTGCCGCACCTGCACACACGGCAACAGGCCCGCGCCCAGACGGAGAGGAGAACCGCAAAGACGAACGTATATCGGCAGATGTCAGAGACTCCACCAAGAGGGTCTGTAAGTACATACCTAGTACGTTAGAAGGGAAGGCCAATGAGCTGTCTGGCCTCATTATGAAGTCATTGGCTTGCAACGTATTTCGCGGACAAACCCAGGCGAAGGCTCTGGTACCACCCCCTCTCGAAAGGTGCTTGCTTAGGGGATCTGTCAAGTTTGACAGCCGCCAGGAGGCCACCAGATCCAACGTTTGATGGATCGGACTAGGACGATGCAAGTGGAGTGGTGGCAAAGTGACCGGGGGGGGCTCAACGTCCAAAGATGCCTTTAAGAGCGACCGCCTGGACTACGTAACTCAGTCCAAAGATGCCTTCTGCCGACACCCTGTTGCCTGTTCCCCCATCGGGTCCAAGGATCAGCCAGGCGGAGGGAGCAACCGTCATAAAGCTGGATGCAAAACTTGCGTGACCGACAGGGATGACAGGAGCTGGAAGCCAGAAGCACGCATATTGGCTTCATAGCCACTGAGGCTGATACTTGGGGCTTGCTCGCATATCGTCCACTCGCAACCTACTAATCTGCTTGTTTGCTTACTTGCTTGCTTGTCACGACATATCAAGCACCCTGCGGACGATGGGCCGCGGGCAACTCTGGGCTTCACGGCAGACCTTATTCCGGAAGCCGTGCAGTGCACAATTGGCAATCTTTTGGCATTGCTTCCGAGCATCTGAAACTGAACAGATAGGTCCGACCGGTGCCCGAGGGCGACGTCTATTCTCCACTCGTTTGCCTGGATCTGACCCCGACCAGTTGACGATGATGGCTTGGCTGCCAATCTAGCTTCAGGGGAGCTTGGAACTTTGTAAGAAGAAGGGGGGGTGGGGTGGACGGGGGGGGGGGACATGGGAAGAGCGAGCCATAACAACAACAACAACAACAACAGCAGCAGCAGCAGGGGGGCCAAAGGTTTACTCATCATCTGCCCCCTCCCTCCCCCCTGCCAAAGACTCCTGGTCCCCATTCATCGTCATATCCTTTCAGACCCGGGCCCCACCCTCCCCCCCCTCTTGTTGCTTGAACCCAGCCTTAACATGGTCCAAGCGCCCTGTCAAATCGCAAAAAAAACTTCATTTGGATCAAGAGCTTACCCCCCGGCATGCCAGGGGGGGACCCAGCACCTGTCACGACTCCTGGGGGAACGAGTCGCACTTCCCTCACAAGGTCGGACCAAAAGTCGCGAGCTCCGACGACAGCGGAATGACGCCGTCATAACCTTCGACGACAGCTTGTGGAAGGGTGCCAGAAGACAAACTCTGAAGAGATTGGATCAGTCAGAGCGCATGTAGCAGCAGCAGCAGCAGCAGCAGCAGCACACAGTACCTAGACTCCAGAGTTCCAACCACAGAAGCCTCGAACGGACCGGCCACGTTTCTCGACCCTGGGCTGCGTCTGGTCACTGGCCTTCCCATTCACCACCACCTCTCTCTTTCGACTTCTCGTCGTCATGTTGTATCGTGCATATCCACAACCCGCTGTCGAACCACTTCTCTGGTGATGATCGACTTACCGTTCATCGCTGAATCACCCCTTTCCTCTTGGTCGTCCGCAGGGATATGCCTTCTTTTTCCTTTTCTCATTACTCTTCTTTTACCTCCTTTTTAACCGGGATTGTCCGGCAATGTACAGAATGATACCCTGTACAGGATGTAGCTGCTTGTCGGAACCCCCCCCCTTACCCGTGCCCTACCACCATTCGGCTCGGAACTTGGATTTGGCATCCAGGGGGTGTGGAGGGCCTCGACATGTCACATCTGCCAGCCAGTCGCATCTTGTCGATTCGCCTTTGACAGCAGCCGTTGGACGACACCGAGTGCGCCACCCTCTGAACCTGCCGCCAAAGAAGAAACATCAGTCCGCGCCCGCAAAAAAACGGCACGGGCCTGTTTGCTGTTATGGACGACACATGCGAGTCTTGAAGTGAAGCTCGTCACAAGTGACAGGACAAGCCAACCTTGGCCTTTCCCGTCTCGTCGGCTCTCACACATGGCCTTATGCTGTACGACCTAGCTGTCAACTCTAGACGTTTTTTTCTTTTCTTTTCCCGTCTTCTTTCGGGATTTGTCATTCTTGGGTTGTCAGGGCTGTCTTCGTCACCCTGCGCACTGGATTGGCTGGTCGAGGCTTTCTGACAGCTCTGCAAGAACCTACGTAACTACCAGCAGGAGCTGAGTGACACACGGATGTCTGCTCTCGGCCCTCTTCTGCCTTCGCGTTGCCTGCAAGCCAAAGGGTGCCGGACGCCCCGTCCTTGCCATGCATTGATTGATACCAGTAAAATGGGGCTGGGACTGTCCTCACCGTGACCATACACCAAGACATACTGGCAACATCAGGCCAGGCCCCGACCGATCAACTCGGCCGGCCGTTATTCGTACAGTGACGATGTCGAGGCAGTAAGTTCCGTGTACCGCCGTGTTTGCACGCTTCTTCGGATCAGAGACCCAGGATCAAGGGCACTCCGGCAGCCCATAACAAACTAATCAATTCACTGCCCTGGTGTTGCCCCCCACCTATTCAAGATCGACGGCTGCCGCTATCGCAACCTGGACTGCCTGATATGACCTCCACGAATTACGGTTTATGATCTGCAATCTACAGTCTCCCGTCCTTTGACAAATCCGTGGCGGTGTGGGTGTGCTGGGGTCCGGTCATGGAGGGATGTGCCTTGTCCGCATGGTTTCCTGGATCTGCCCGTGTCTGCCGTGTATGCTGCTATGCCTCAAGAACAATGCAAAGAAAAACCTTGGTCGAGATGTATGACGCGACACCCGAGCTTCCGGATTCAAGGGCGAAGAAACACATTAACAAGAGAAGCGGAAAGATGGGGACATGCAGGGGAGAAAGGGGGCGAGGCCATGCGGAAGTCCAAAACATCAATAATGGTATTTGCATCCAAAATGCCTCGTTCAAGAAGCGTCCCAGGTTGTTGCTGTTAATGTTGTTGTCCAGTGTGACCCTGCCTCATGGCTTTGATGGACATGCTTGACAAGTGATCCTCCCTCCCCCCTTACCAGGGACAGAAACATCTGAAAAAGGGTCGACAAGGTAAAATGGGAAGGAATAACCCTCAACAGTCGTCCCTCAGCCCCCCCTTGCGTTGCGTGTCGGCCCCGATATTCACGGGGGTGGCGTTTACTTCTTGGGGACCCAGTTCGTCAGTTCCTCTCACAAAAGAACAGGCAAGAACGTTGCCTCGGCCGATATCCTCAAACAAGTGTGCAACTTCTCTTCCGTGGCAAGCCTAGCAAAAGACAGAGAAAAGGTACAGACGAACAAAACGAGTCATAAGACGTGAGTGGGCGAGGGATTGAAACGGGCATTGAGGGAGAAACCAAAGCAGAGAAACACGACCGCCGTGTCCTGTTATTTTCCCTTGGTGGTCTGATATAGCTAGTTCGTGAGCCACAGCATACTATGACGCAGGTCGCTTCTGTTACCTAGACATCGCCATCCCCTGGCAAGTCCTCCTAGGAGCGTGGTCTTCAGGTGTTGGGTCGGTCCAAGTCGAACCCTAAATACAACCTGAAGTGACCGAATCAAACTATGTTACCAATGTGCTATGAAATGCCACCCCTTGGACCCAAAACATCAAGCGAAGGAGAGTCAGGCAGCGGCGGGGAAGAAGTGGCCGTCATGGTTGCCCCTTGCTCTTGGTCAGGTAATCTGCCTGACCAGATCTCCCAGTCCGGGAAGAGATGGAATGGAAAAAAGAACAAAACAAAACAAAGAGAAAAAACGTTCACACGAAGAAACGCCATTTGAGACGAATGAGCGACGGGCCACCCACCGTCGCATCTCCAAACAAGGCATTGGGACCAGGCACCACGGCATCCTCTCTTCTCGACAAAGTTATGCTCGCCGCAGAACCTTGTTCAGGAAACCGCCCCGGCCCCTCCTGTCTGTTTCACACCCCAACGAGCCACCGACGACGGCCGCCGCGGCGGCAGCGTCTCTCATCTCGTCTTCCCCACCGAGTCCGGCGTGGTGACCCTGGCGGTGGTGATGGTCCGGGCCTGGGGAGGCGTGGGGGTGGTCGTCCGCCTGTTGCCTGTCTCCCTCAGCCATCTTGACGTATGAGTCGTCTGAAGACGTCGAGACGGTCGCGGCCGAGTCAAAATAGGCGCGGGGATTTTCGGCCGCAAGCTTCGAGAGCCCCGCGCGGGGAGCGTTGGTGGTGGGTTTCGTGTCATTGTAAGGAGATGTGGCGCTAGAGGTGCCGACGACGGTCGCGTCGGCGGGTCTCCCTTGCCGGATGTAAGAGAGACCTCGACCGAGATACTCAACAAGCGGCGCCTTCGTGTCGGGACTAAATGTTGCGGCGGTGCTGTCTCTTTCGCCACCCCGGTCCTTGTCTTCGTCACCTCCAGCCCCAGCAGAATGGCCCATAGACGAGCAACGCCATCCCGTTGCTTTCGCTTGCTCTAAAAATACACACTCTGATGCCGCCATTGCTGTCTCGGTACCAGAGCCAGGGACGGCGGGTGCTGGCTCGGCAGCCGTTCCGCCGCTGTTCCCTTTAACGTCTAGGGCCCTGCGGTAGAGGTCTGGGACGCGACTTCGGAACTCAGCTTCGAGGTCTTGTTCACACTGGGATATGACACGCGCGCAGTCCGGGCTGGCTGAAGGGTTGGGACCCGACGACGGGCTCACCCTGCCCTCGTCGATCTGGGCGAGGAGCTTCTCCCATTGGGTTCTTCTCGCTACGTCATTCTCCCTCGACGACGTCGACCTGTCTCGGATGAGGGCTTCCTCATGTGCTCTGGCGTCGTCCGTCATCTTGGACCCGGCGGTGGACTTGCTGTAGGAGACGCTGAATTCCCTGTAGTGGCCTTTGAGAATGA
This sequence comes from Colletotrichum echinochloae, assembly GCA_016618095.1. Classification (NCBI taxonomy): domain Eukaryota; kingdom Fungi; phylum Ascomycota; class Sordariomycetes; order Glomerellales; family Glomerellaceae; genus Colletotrichum; species Colletotrichum echinochloae. The sequence continues at coordinate 5,125,737 of JADEZT010000004.1, forward strand.
AGCATCGGCCGGGCCAACCCCACTTCTTGAATTTCTCGTAGAGCACGTCGGCCAGGGGACACTCCCACGGAGAGTCCACGGCGCGGGCATAGAATATCATGCAAATCGTCGACTGCCACTCTCCGAACTTTTGTCTACTTTCGCGGTCTGAGAAGGCGCGCTCAATCATGTCGAACGAGGCATCCTGGACGAAGCTCAGGGGGGCGCGAAGGTTGATGGCGCCCCTGATATGGGATTTTTCGTAGTCGGCTGGTGGTCTGAGGTCAACCAGTAACGTCCTGTCGGAAGGCAGAGTCTCAATCATCTTGTTGAGGTGATGGGGTAGTATCATCCGAGCTCCTTGGGTTGCCGCTGGAGCTGCATCATCCATCTTGAGTTTCTGGAATTGCTGGGAGACACCGTCTCTCTCCCTACGATGATGAAACCAGGCCTTTTACAGTCAGTGACGTGTTCTCAGGCCTTGATTGTTAGGAAATACCTACGTCGACATGCCATAGTTCGATACCCAAATTCGAGGCGACGAGGTTCTTCTGCTCGTCGTTAGGTAGAGGTTCTTGCTGGTAATATTGCTGTAGTAGCGTCTCAACGTGCTGCGAGAACCCCGGCGGCTCAGGTATATTATGGAATACGGTCCTGCGGGCACTTCTATGCTGATTCGGTATCATCCTCCCCGAAAAGGCCACCTCGGATGATGCCTGAGAGGAGGTGATGTACGATGGCGATATTACTGACGATGATCCTAGATCTACGTGCTGTAATCTTGCGTCCCTTCTCGAAGCTAGCTCGCTGTTCAAAAAAGAGGATGGTAGATCATCTGCTTGCTGGCCAAAATCGCTGCCTATCTCTGTCGGAGCATATGTGTATGTGCTGTCGGAAAAAGATGTACTTATCGATCCAGAGTCAGGTTGTGTCCTGTCAGAGACCGCATGGGAGCCTCTGCTAGTTGGTACTTGGACTTCGGCTTTCTCTTTGAATGTCTTCTGGGCCAGCAGGTTGTTCGACCGGATGAAGGCAACGAAAGAGGTGGCATGGTCCTCAGGCAGAAGGTCCCACACCATAACCGGCATGGACAATAAGAGGAGCGTAGAGTGGCTTTTGAAAATACCCTGGATCTTGACGTATTTGGCCATGGCTGGGAAGTTTGACAGCCACTGTTCCCATGCGTTGAGGTCCAGCTGCTGATCATCCTCTAGCGCGAGCGAGATCATGACATGAGGAGTGTCCTCGTTCGGTTCGCCAGATATGGGGCCACCTAGACCTCGCCCGACAGTCAACCCCTCGAATAATCCGTTCCCGTCTACAATCGACGGGATCTCCTGAGGAGGCGAGGGCGGGCGTTTTTCGGTGGGCACGACTCGGGACAACTCGATGCTCGGTGCCTTATGGTTAGATGTCATCATGAAATGGACGGGGGTTGACCTGGCCTCGAAGAGCTTGCCGTTTATGGTAACTGGGCGTGGGTGCTTCAAGCGGGCGAGCACTTCGGCATGTAGCATCGCCGCAGAGAAGGCGCGGAGGTGCCATTCCTGCATCACCTCGATCAGAGCATTCGTGAAGGAGTAGCGACCTGGGTCTGGGGCTATAGCATCCCAGCTTGAGGCAGAGATGGTCTCGGTGATGCTATTGCCGTTGGGAAACGTTGCGCTTGCAGCGCCAGCGCAGCAGTCGAGGAGGATGAGAACGTCGGATGCCGAACGTTCCAGCAATGTCTGGATGGCGGACCACTGAAGCCAAGGCGAGTCGGGGTGCCGTGTTCTAGTCACATGTGAGGAGGAATAACCCAAACCACGAGAGAATTGTGAACACTTACGCACACCAGGTACTCTGCCTGGACTCGTCTATCCTGGCATGTCCACCGTAGTAGACCAAAAAGAGGGTGTCCAGGGCCTCATGATCCTTGATCAACTTCCCCACTTGCATCATGAGTTCCAGATGGGAGTTTTCAGATGGTATAGGGAAGATTTCAGTGTCAAAGGCATAGTCTTCCCGAAGACACCTTTCCAAGTCCTCCAGCTCGGGCAGCACAAAGAGGTCATCGCAGCCCCAGTGGAGCAGCAGGGCCTGGACCTTTTTATACCGCTGTGAGGACCTCCCGCGGTTGGGAAATGCTTTTTTGGCGGACTGTGATCGTTTCAGTAAGTGACCGAGGCAGGCTTGGCCGGTAGTCCGCCTCGACTTACATCTTCTAGAGTCTGCGCGAAGCTACCGAGATGCTTCACATGGTAGCTCACGCGGCTGACGTCGTGGGTGGCGGTGCGGGGCGCATCGCCGGAGCTGGATCCGTACTGAGCAAGACCGACTTGTGAGTTCACTTGCACTCTACGCGACTGGTGTGTCGAGACTCTTGCACCTACAGTCGAGTCCGCACTGCTCACGCTGTTCCCGTCGGTGGGTCGTCGCGACCGAATGGTCACGTACGGATGGTGGTCGCCCATATCTGCGGATATCCCGCGCTTGTTGAATCCTTTGTTCGCTGACGCGGATTCCCTTCCCCCACAGATATGTTTACCCGAGCGGTCAATATGTTGCCCAGGTCTAGCGGAATCTGTGGCGTGGGATGTGGTTCGCTAGAAAGTGCTGATGAGATGCATACCCGCAACAAGAAACGAAACTAGGAGGGGCGTAGGAGCCAGAAAGACTGAAGTCTCGGAAACGAGGCCTTATGCATCGTTAAGCGAAATCCAGCGAAGAAAAACTTGCGGTCTGGAAGAAAGGAAGTCGAGGAACGGCGTCAACGGTGTTTGTTTCCTGGCATTGGCGCCGTTCGTCCTGATGGACAGAGGTCGTGCGAACGTCGGTAGCTAAAACGGTTTAGCGTCATCGAGGCACCAGTGACCTACCTACCTAGGTAATGGGGTCAAAACGGCTGCAAAGGCGGAGTGCTCTGGATCACATTTGGCCCGACCCACCAAGCTGACCCCGGCCACGTGCTGGCTGCGGCTTATCTGATGTGGCTGCGGCTTATCTGAATTAGACGGTGTGGCTTATGCTCCAGGGAGAGCATGGACGGACCTCCCTGTGTACCTATCGTACGCTTAGGCACCTATCGTACGTAGGTACCTTACCTACCTAGGTAGGTCGCTAGCCACTAAAGCCCCCTGGAGCCACAGCTTCATTGCCCGACCGGGAGCTGCAGGCTTTCTGTACTCCGCACCGAGAGGTGTCCTCAGCAAAGCAACGGGTCCCCGATGTCGTCGCCGATGCCAACAGACCCATCCAAGCACATGATGTTCGCTCACTGATCACACCATTCACGTCACCGAGGGTGCCCCCTTGCATCGGCAGTAGTATCGTGCCTGCAACCTTTCCATCACAAAACTATCATTCGAGTTTCCTTATCGACCGGAAACCTATTGCCGAGACCCTCGTCGAGCTGCACCCGACATTAGCAAGATGCGTCAGCGAATCACCTTCATCCACAAGCCAGGTGACGGCGTCCCACCAGAGTCTCTTGAAATCAGCGATGCCGGTATCAAGGGTCCTGAGATCTTATCCGTCCGTGAAGAGAGAGTCACACTGGCTCTGGAGGAGCTTCCATCCGAGCTCTCCCAGCTTCTGAGCGAGAGCCACGAGCTGCATATCAGATGGGTCGGTCCTTGGGCCTATGACACCGTCGGACCCTTGGCTTCGAGAGTATCGCCGGGCTTTCACCTTTTTTATACGCCGAAGAAGGATGGAGAATGGGACGGGTAAGTTGCCGTGAAATATGATGAGGAAAGGGGGCGTTGACATGAGTGCAGAACAAAACTATGTGAAGAACTGAAGAAGGCCTTTGGTGGCATCGGCTGCTTATCTTCCAAGGTACAACCCATCCCTATCTCACATTTGGCCGTACAATCCGTCGCCTGACAACCCATACAGTCCTTCACAAGTCTTCCCAATGACCGGTTCTCTCACTCGGCTGCTCTTCAATACTACCAGCCGCTAGAGGACCTCACCGCATTCACACAGTACACAGCCGAACAGCTCTGCCCGGCATCAAACACCGCCTGCAAATCCCGCACCGAGGAGCTCAGGACAGCGGCGTCTCTCGACATATCCTACGACACAATCTCGCACGCTCTGAAAGTCACGGCCCAGTGGCCTCACGGCAAGCACCGCGTCTCCGTCGCCTCGACGCCCAATCACCGAACCGAAGTCGGTATCCTCACCATCGACTCCTCGGCAAAACCCGAGCCCCATGAGATTGGTATGACCGGCGGCCTCACCGTCCTCGGCGAGCACAAGAAGCCATCGTCGGCCCTCTTTAACGTGCCCGCCCGCCACCGCTTGCATGCGGACGTCTCCCCTCGCCCGAGCTCCTTCTCCGCAAAGTTCCTTGAGCCGGCGGGCCTACACCCGACGCTGCAACTCACGCTCACCTCTGCCAAACCGCCAGTCGATGACGCGTACTGCGCCGTCCATGCATATCTGACGCTCCCAAGGACCGTCTTCGCTGACCGCTATCAGCTCGCCGACGACCTCTTTCTGCAATCCAAGAATCTCACAGCGCTGCGCTACTCGACCTCGCCCGTCGACCTAGAGGCGCCTGCCTACGCCACGGAGCCGTGGGGCTCCGGCGTTCTGCTCGAGCTCAGGCCGTCGGCGACAGAGAAGGACGAGGAGTGGACGGCCGAGGTGCCGCTGCACCTGCGCTACCTCGAGCCGGCCGCCGGCGGGTACACGGACGTGGAGGTGCCCTACCCAGCCGTGTTCTGGGCGTGCTCGTCCGAGGAGGGCACCAAGTTCCCGAGCAGCCCCTTCGAGAGGGTGAACTTGGGCTACGACGCATTATTCGGGCCGCGGACGGTGTTCTGGCACGTCGATCCCCTGCCTGTTGCGGGATCCGCGGCTGAGAGCGGCCGCAGCCGGCTACTAAGCATCGTTCGGGTCCCAGTCCTCGAGGCCGGGCAAGCCGAGTGGGTTCGGGTCGGGACGGCAGCCGCAGTGGTGGTGGGATTCGCTTGGGTTCTGTGGAGAATCATGGCGACTTATTCGAAGTCGGGGTACCGCAAGAGGGAACAGATTGATGAAAAGAAGAGGCAGTAATGCCGGTACATTCTTGTGTGATTGAAACCCATCTTTGGCAAAACATGACAATCTTGGTTAGGTCCATAGGTAATTGACAATGAGGAGTTTCCCAGTCCGACGCACAGTGTGCTGCGGCTTTGCACGGCGCGGGCACGGATGTGGCCGAGGTGTCATCCGTCGCGCCAGCGGCCAAGATCTTCAAGTGAACGTCATTTATTAATCGTCTCCAACCCTTCTCTGTTAGTGAACTCGCTCCCTCCCTACTGAAGCTCGGTCTGTGTTGTGGTCGACCTCTGTTGCCTACGATCTCCCAACCCCGGCCATGATCTCCTACGTCATAGGCCTTGTGGCGATCCTCGTCTTCTTCGCCGACCCCATCGCCCAGCTATTCTCCCCGTCGTCCGGAACTAGCGGCCGAGGCCGAATGGTCCGTACGCCCCGGCCGCAGATGAACGAATCGCTGCTCGCCATCGAGCATCCCAACACCACGGCGCTCTCGTGCCCACCCGACACGTACTCGGTGCGCATCTTCTCCAAAGAGCCGCTGGTGCTGTACATTGAGGGGTTCCTCAGTCCCGAGGAGAGGGCGCATTTGCTTGACATCAGGTATGTTGGCCCGCTCCGGGCTTTGCTCCTTACACCCAACCTAGACCCCCGTTGCTCCCCCCTCCAACTTGCCATTCTTGCTCCATCGCCTTGTGCCCTCGTCTCTCCTACACTCGCACCGAGAGCGAAGCCGTCACTGTATGCTCACACGCCCCTCCAGCCAACCCTTGTTTGAGCCGTCGACGATAACCCACGACGGCGCCGGTGTCCAGTACGACACCTCAATCCGCGAGTCCGAGGTTGCCATGGTCCCGCGCACCGATGTGGTCCGCTGCATCGAGGCCCGCGTCCGCGCACTGCAGGGCTGGCGCGAGGAGCTCTGGGTTGAGAGACTGCGGACCCAGCGCTACGTTGAGGGCGGGCACTATTCGTATCACTTTGACTGGAGCGCGAACCGTGGCGGTTGGGGCAGGGTGAGCAGCATGATGGCCTGGGTCGACGCGCGCGACGAAGATGGGACCCCTGGGGCGGACGGCGGCGAGGGCCTGGTCGGCGGCGGGACGGAGTTCCCGCTGTTGAGCGTCCCGGGAGCCAAGGAGAGGTGGTGTCGGTTCGTCGATTGCGGGGCCACGGGAGAAGGGAATGGTGGCGAGCAGAAGATGGGCGAGTATGATGGACAGGAGAAGGGGGTCGTGTTCAAGGCGGTCCCTGGAAACGCCGTCTTTTGGGAAAATTTTCGTGCCGATGGGAGCGGTGCTGGATATGATGAGACGTGGCATGCTGGTTTACCCGTTAAGAAAGGCGTCAAGGTCGGTTTGAACATTTGGAGTACGGGACGGATAGACTAGGCTGGTGGTCTGGGCGGTCCATGTCTTTTGGTTTGTTCCAGCTGAGATAGAAGATGCGCTGCAATATACCTAGGTCAGGTAGGTAGGTAGGTAGATGCTATGACGCCGATACGTCGTGTGTGTGTCGTGGATTCGGACCACTCCCCCTTATTGCTGGCTATCGTATACGCATGGTCCACGATCACTCGAATCGCCTCACTTGATTCCATATTCGTAATGTCAAGCTCTAGTTCCAGCCCAACCCCCCGTCGGAATCGTTTTCCCGGATTCTGCACAGAACGTCTGCGCCGATCAATTTGTGCCCCGACTGATCTCCTCGCCGCCGCCGCCGCCGCCGCTGGTTTTGCTGGCATGCCTCTGCAAGTCGTCGTCGAGCTTGAAGTGTAGGATAATCAATATGAATAGCACGCCCCTCACCTCGGCCGCTTTTTGATAATCTTTCACGCCCGTCCTTCTCGCGGCGCTAGACTCGCGCGAGTCTGTAAAGATGGCAGCACTATCAACTTTGAAAGATGCCTAAGTAGCTCTGTATTTTACAATGGTTATATCTATGGATATATTTGTGACATTGATGTGAAGAACGCGTTCACTCGGTAGTTATTTGTCCCAACACCATTTGCCTTCCGTGCCTAGCCAATTTATCACAACAGTCGTACATTGCAATAATAGCAAACCCATCCATACGATATCTACCCTGTTTCTTGTCTCGGTGTTATTTCTTCTTCGTCTTCGGGGCCGGCTGAATAAAGAAGATACACACGTCAACATAGTCACGTTAGTTACCAAGACCGTCACATACATCATCTTCCCACCGTCATACCGAAACATCCGCCACAAACCTTTCCCGAGCCGGCTCTGAGATCAAAAAACGACCTAGTGGCAGCGCCACCCGTAAGCAACGCCTGATTTATCATCCATCACACTCTCCATCTCGGAAACCCCCACCCAGTCCTGACAAGACTATTCAGCCCGCGCGCCCTGTGTTGCCAACAGGGCGTCTGCCGCCGCGTGGGGTGTCACTACGAGGCTGCAGGACACCCCCTTTATCCCCTCCCCTGACCTCCGATTCGTCTCCATCCCGGCACCGGACTAGACTCCGCGGGTCATTATCGGGCGTCGCCTTAACGTTGGCCTCTGGGCCACTTCCCCCTGGCGTCTGTGACGGGAGTGCTTATTGAAGACAGCTGGACAGGTATAGGTGTGGCAATGTGGTACAGATGCCTCTGGTAAATCACGACCCTGGATCGGGATGCATACACTTGCCTCCCTTCTTTTTTCCAACGAGGCCGTTGGCCGATGGAACTCAATACATTGGCACAATTCCAAGAAGTGATTATTGGAGAGACGCTGATTGGACGGGCAAGGTGACGATAGCTTCGTGAATAACGTCCTGTGCCGCAATTCTTCCTACAATCAAGACAGCCTGCTCGCCCTTGCATGTTCGTGAATCCATCTATCCAAGCAGCGCCAAAACCACTTTGCTTCTTACCGACACATGGGAAGAAAGAGAAGAAGAAGAAAAACCACCACATGCCTACTCCTGTATACCCAGCTCCTATCATATCCCGAACCTCAACTTTTGCGAACCCCGGCCCCACCGTACAGAGAAGTAACAGTAAAACCAAAACCTTGCAAGAAAGCGCAGTAGACAACCACACATGAGACGCAGTTATCTCCGGAAAAGGGGGGCGGCACCGAAGACTCTCTGATCAAGGTGTCACACCACAACACATCATCCACCTCCCTTCCCCCCCCCCGTCATTCACTTGCTCCCCATCCATTAGAGACTAATGTTGAGGATGATGTTGCGGCAGCGGAGGCGGCGGCGGAGGCGGCATGATGCCCCCATCGTGGTCAACGTCGATCTCGAACATGGGAATATCCTCCGCTTTGTAGTACATGCCCAGATCGTCACCTCCCGCCGCCGAGATGGCATACATGTCCTTGCCTAGCGCCACCCGCCTCACCTTGGCGCCCAGCCCCCACAGCCGGCCTGGGGTCATCTCCTGCGCGAGCACGTTTTCAAACGTCTGCCAATGCGACCGCACGTGGGCGAGTGCCGCCCGCTGCAACGCTCTATGGCTCGGCGCGCAATTCTCAATGATCTTCTTCTCGCCGTGGCCGCGCCACTTGACGACCAGGCGGACCGGCTTGGAAGGCGCGGTTGGAGCGCCCGGAACGACAGGCGCAGCGGGGCCTTGGTGATGTTGAGGCGGACGCATACCGGGTGGGAAAGTAGGAGGCGGGGGCGGCATTCCAGCCCCCGGGGTGCGATGGTGCACGCGGGTCGGGGGACCTCTCCAGCCTGGAGGAGGAGGAGGAGGATATTGCGAACCGGGGATGTGCGTCGCGGGGATGTAGGATGGACGCGTGACGGGGACTACAGCAGCAGGGCGTCTACGCGTAGCGATTTCAGGCTCCGAGTCGCTCTCTTCCTCTTCCTCTTCCTCAGATGACGAGGACGAGTCGTGGTGCCTGGGGTGCTTCTTCGACTTGCGCTTGATCTTGCGGCGGGAGGAATGTTTCGTCTTCTTACCCCTTCTGACGTTGTCGTCTTCGCTGTCGGACGAAACGGTGGACAGAGACAGTACGTCAGAGGCGCTGATGGTCGATGCCTCGCTGCAGGAGGTTTCGGAGCCGTCATCATCGCGGTGGCCCGAGATGGATTTGACGCCGCGGGGGAAGGCAAAGCCGTTGGCGTCGATGAATTGGTACACTTCTTGGGAAGACTTTGTGTGGAGGTTCTCGAAGGCGTCCTCAAGGTCACGGCCCGTCGCCGAGAGAACCTCCTGACGCTTGCCACGGTGAACCTTGACGGCGTAGATGGTGAACGACTTGTTGGGGTGACGTGATGTGTAGATGTCAATGACAGCGCTGCGGCCCGAGATCAGACGGAGGTTGTCTAGATTCTCCGTGTAAGTTGTCGTCGAGTCGCCACGCCGTGTAGCAGAAAGTGGAGAGTGATCTTACCTATAATCTGCTCCCGCCACACGAGACACAGCGGATTGGGGGCCATGATCGTAAGTTCGGAGCGTTTTGAAGACGTTGTGGATCCAGATATGTTGGCCAATAAGATGAGCATGTGCAGAAAACAAGCAGATGTTCAAAAGCTTGAGAGACCGGTCAGGGTAAGAGGACAGAACCGCGAGGCCAAGGACACTTGTTATATACTCGCAGCTTCATCACCCCAGATCGCCGTCGTCCCATAGCGAAATTCAAAACTGTGGCATGCGAGAGGGCCCTGCAGCCTGCTTGGCGCATTTCGGCCATACCGTTGCGGTTGGGTAACCTTGGGATTTGATACTCTGGAACGGCGGCGTAGAGCATTAGGAAAGTGAGGCGAAACTAAAGGCGGCCATTGATGCCGAACAGGACCAAAGTATGCTGGTCTCAGATTGGACGCACAAGGTCGTCAGGCAGGCAAGGAAGAGACCGGCGAAGAGAAGGTAAAGGCACGCAGATTCAAGGCCGAGCAAGGCAGGGGAGCTTTAGCCTTTCACGCCCCCTTGCGCATCAGGCAATATCTGAACCTCGGGGCGGGATGCTCATGCATGAAGTGCCCTGCCAACGGAGGGCAAGCTGCCCCTAGAAGCGGATGGGGGGATCCTGAAGAAAAAAGAAAAGGAACGGACCCGGACAGTCGCGATCTCTTTCGGAAAGGCCTTATTGGAAACAGCCAAGCTACTGGTTGGAAAGTGGGGGGACGACTTCAATTCCGAAGCCAAAGAATACGGATTTACTCAACCAGAGATCAATAAGACACAAAATAGGCGTCATGTCCAACAGTGACTTTTCGGCCGAACATCCCGCACCCCTGGGCCTCCTTGCATGTCCAGTCTGCCAGACAGTGGGCCGGTCAATCGATTCGGCCGGTCCCTAGGTGCGTCCTGCAAAAGCGCGTAGTGCACTTTCGTCCCTCTTCCTTTCTCACCGATGCGGCTCTTTGCATTCCTTCCCTCGTGTGTAATGGAGCCACGACGACGGCCGGGTCAGCCAGACGACGTCCGTCCGTGACTACCTCGATGACGGGATGTATGGAATAATCCAGCTGGTTGGGGGTTTTCAAGCAAGAGTGTTGCTGGCACGAGTAGCACCGGCGACGAGATGACGGTGAATTCCACTCAATGTCTTGTGTCTCGTGTCTCGCCTAGAACCCGAGCACGCAGCAATTCCTTACCGTGACCGGCCCGCGAGCCTCACGCTGCATTTCCTTGCAGCCGTATCGTGTACGCAACGCCTTCTAGCAGCAGAATTCCGACAATGGCCGTTGCGTTGCGTTGCGTTGCTTTTGCGCTACGCTGCGTTGCGCTGCGTTGCGCTGCGTTGTGCCCGTCCGCCTCGCCCGCCTCCGGTTTCAGCTCCGTCTCCAAACAGCCTTCCTGGCCTTTCGTCATCGTTGGGCCCTTGCGCAGGCCACATTGGTTCGGCATGCCTATCAGCTCCATAGGTAGCGAGAGGGCATGTCTAGAACACAAGAGAGATCAACTTGAAACAGGAAAGGTGGTTGACGCTCGGTTTTGTTACAACTGTGAGAAAAGCGCGGCAAGGCACTGGCTGGTGGGTTCGAAACCCGAATATGGACCATCATCGCACAGAGCAGGAGATGAAAACGAAACAAGAGTGTCCCGAAAAGAATCTGAACAACATCCGACGCACCGTTCCTCCACCGTCTTCCTCGGCTTCGTCTCAAGTCGGGAATAGGTTCGGAAGTGGCGGGGCGGTTGTGCGAAGGGCATGCCGCCTGTCAGATGACGGCCCTATCCCTCCCCATGCGGCGAACCGTTGGACCATGCAAAACGAATCAAGCAGTCGTAGGGCCAAGGAGGAGGACCGGTCTGTGAGAGAAAGGTGTCCATCAGGTACGTGCCAAGGGGCACAGACGATGATGAGATGCGCTGCCCCGATGCGTCGCATGGAAAAACGGGAGAAGCAATATGCCACGCTTTCTTTTCGGCCGTCGGGTACCACTGAATACCACAATGTCCGACGCTCACGGCCGTGGGATTCGTTTCCTCGAACATGAGGCGCCGTTTCTTTGTTTCTCGCACCCTGGCCAGCTCCGTCGGCAGCGTCTTTCCAATTAAGGCAGCCAGTCAGGCGTAACATGACGATACTGGGTACCTAATAGTCGTGCAGGTGCGCTGGTTCTGTGTTATCTGATGGGCAGCAGAGTTGGAAGTGAGGCTGGTGGCGGTAAGTGGTTGATTGGTTCAGACTTGAGAGATCCAGCTTGCATTTGGACCAACCTCGCGCCGATCCTATAGCCCCCGTCAGCCATTTGGACGATACTGAACCAAAAACCGTTAACCTCATTCGAATCCAAGGCTGTAGCGATCGTCAATCCTTGCCCGGCATCTTGTCCCAACTTTGAGACCAAGGCATGCTGCACTGTAAATGGGCACTAGTTGGTGTCGAGGAGATCGTTGCCCAAATCAGGAATGGGTGGTCCTGTCGCTTCCATCAACGTCAAGTCAAGGTACGTTTGTGCGCTCAGCATTTCGAAACAATCGTGCGTGTTTCTACATCGTTCTTAATGTCGTTGCCCTACACCAGTCACTGGGACGATTGGTCATCTGACCTTCCAGATATGCTTGCTCCGCATTATCATTGCTCATCCGCCAACGTGTGTGACAGACGCCTTCATGTCGCTCTTGGGCATCAACTGAGACGAGACCAACGACCATAACAACCACGTGGTATCTTGTCGTCCAACTCTATCCGCCCGACAACCCCACGCTGCTATGTTTGGAGACGCTCCAATCGCGAGGTTACGGCCTCGACGAGGGCAGTCTCGCGTGAGAGAAGAGACATGACTTGCTGCAACTTGGCCTTGCGGATCTCTGTTGGAATCTTTAGATCCGATACCGTCGTCGACGACGAAGACGAATCCTTTCCGTCCCTGCCCCCCTCGCTTTGTTTCTGTATCCGTTCCGCCTCCCCCACCAATTCGTCCCGAAGTCGTTGCACGTCCTCCAAACGTTTTCTCAGCTGCTTCAGCTGCCTTGCTCCCGGTCCATCTTCTGGCAATGATCCCAGCACGCTGGCCCCCATGCTTCTGACCTCTTCCACGAAAGCCTTTTCTTTGGCACTGAGCTCCCTGGTTGCAGCCTTGCCGACATACTTACGGACGCCTTCCAGCCTCTCGTTGAGTCGCTTTTGGCGCTCTTGCGCCTCGGCGATGCGCCTTTCGAATCTTACGTCGTCGCTTTCGCCCTCCCCATCCTTGTCGTTGCCTGCGATCTTGTCGATCTTCTCTTTGACCTCGTTTGCTTTCTTGATCTGGTCCTTCAAATCATGCTGCAGAGTGGCGCAACGCCGGAAGATCTCCGCCACGGCCGTGCCGAGGCGATAGGTGTCTTCCCCCAGGATGCGGTGGGCATCTGTGAGAATCTGGAGCGTGACCGGCGACAACCGAATTTCCTGGTTCAGGATGGTTTTATGCCGGGAACTGCGGAGTCTGTTGATCAGTTCGGGGAGGTCGGACTGCTGCTCAAAAGCGTGCGACGGCTGGAAGGTCGGACGGGGCTCGTAAAAGTCCAGAGGCTCCATAGTGGCGGGCTTCTCTTCGAACGGGGTTTCGTGGCGGACAGGAGAAAAGTCGTCCTCGGGCGTGTCGAATGTCAAGGCGATCGGTTCGTACGGAGTTACCGAAAGGAGGAAGTATCCCAAATCCGGGTCGCGGATGGCGGTGGATGCGGCGAGCGGCACGTTGACGTCGGACGATGAGTGGGTGTACAGTCGTTCCCTGATAGAGTTCTGCCCATTGACAAGGAGGCCGAGACGGAAGTCAGAGCCAGCCTCCGACTCGCCCGACAGCTCACCCTCGAGGCGGAAGACCCAAGGAGAAAAGGATAGGAAAGTGATGCCAACGTGAGAAGTGACAAAGAGCGAGTAGCGTGACATGACGTCCGACGAAAAAGTCGGCCATGCGTCGTCGTCCATCTCACCTCCCGTCATGGTGTCGATGCACTGGAACGTCAACAGAGAAGGTGGGTCGGCAGCGGCGAGGAGGCGTCCAAGCTTGGATTTGTTTCGAGGCGGGAGCCACTGTGCCTCGACACCCTCCAGGTCAAGGTAAACGCGGGCCTGGCCGGTGGTGGACAACAGACAGATTACCGATAGCGAAAGACCCTCCTGCTCACCGTCTTCGAAGTCAAGGTCTTCATCCTCACCCATCATCAAGTCGTCGGTGTCAATCTTTTTCCCAATCACAATGATGTCTGTTAGCAGACCATCCCCCACGTCCTCGCTGTCGGGGTCGGCATCAAAACCGAACGGGCCCTGGAGCCGAGGGATGACACCCGGCCGGGTCGGGCGTGTATAGACCTCAACAGCTTCTTCGCCTGGCGCTGTTTCGAGGACCTGAGGTTCTTGGGAATCTAGGTCGCCCATCCACTCGAGCTGTTGCTGAGCAAGGAGCTTATCCTTTTCGGACACGGCGGGGTCGTCTTCCAGGGCGGCGACCTTGGAGACGATAGAAACAGACAGGGACGGAATTAAGGTGGGAGGTGGTGCCCACTTTTGAGGCAGCAGAGGGCTCAGCGCGTAGACATCACCTTCTCTCATGGCGACCCAGAGAGTCATCGGACTCCACCCGCCGGAGCCGCGACTGGCAAAACATGCCGATGCAACCTGCATCTCGAGCGAATACTGCGAGAAGCTAGCGTTTGTAGCAGCGGTGGATGCGGCGAAGTCTTGGTCCAGGGTCGTGCCGTCCACTAGTTTCTTGAGATCGATCGACAGTGAAGGAGAGTCGAACGACCACCGGTCCGTGAGGGACAATTCCCAAAGCCGCACAATGGCATCGGTCGTGATGGTGACCAGGCAGGAGCCCTTAACACCGAGAGGATGCCAGATAGCCGAGGCAACTGATGATCGCGAAGTGACGTGGGTTGTAGGGCCCAGGGTCCAGATCTTGGGTCGCAGGGGCCCGGTGTCCTCGGCCGTGAGATGCGACGAGTCGGGAACCACGCAAATGTGAACGGTATGTGTCGTCAAAATCGCGAGAAAGTCGGAGTTGGGGGAAATGACAAGCTGGCGAATGTCGTCCGCAACAGGGGTTTTGATCGTCTGTGGAGGCCGTCAGTGATTGCCATTTCGATGCCTGAAGTCTGTACCATACCCGGAAGCCCTGAGCCGTAGCCGCCTCCTCCGTCGAGGGAATCGCTTCGTCGTCGAATGATTGCGCCGAGTCTTCCCGCTTGACACGGCTGCCCATGCGACGGTGCGCATGCTTAGTTGACCACTTCTCTTTCAAGTATGCCAGGTCGCCCCATCGCAACTCCTTGCCAACAGCAATAAACACCTCGGTGCCTCGCCTCGCAATCGTTCTTCTCGGGCCGTGGGTCTTCTTATTCTTGGAAATGTAGGGCGACGGCGCGGTCAGCGCCTTGGAGACAGCATCGCTCGAGGGCGCGAACAAGTGGTGGCCAGGCCCATGAGACAGCCACGGAGCTGAATAGCTCTTGACTTTGGGCATTACGTCCCTCTCTGACCGGAAGGATGCGTCGTCGGGGTATGGTTGCAAGTTACCACGATTTACGAGGCGTTAAACAGTCGCAATCGAGCTCGAGGGTTGTTCGTTGAGTTTTTCCCCGGGGATGTTTGCCAGAGATGAGATTGTTGCTGGAACTGTTCCTGCTCAAAAAACGCGGTTGCTGCTGGCAGCCAGCCAGCCAGCCACGCCGGGACCCGCCCCAAGCTTCCCGTCCCGACCATCCGCCAATCAAATTAGCCATAGAAACCGGTGTAAGTCGTCCGTGCTGGAAGTCTGCGCGAATGTATCCGCACATCGCCTACGTTTCACTCGAGGATTCGTAACAACATCATCTAGTTTTGGGGCGCAAAGGCCAAATTGAGATTCCCAATGTACTTTTTCATTGTATGGAGCAGGATCAGTAACTGTTAACTCCTTACCCTTTTAATTGGTGAGAGATCAGCGGGCAGGCTCTGGAGGGAGGTCGCTTGACCTAAGCACGCTCAGAAAATCTACTGTTAGAAAAGCCAATTATAAGAATCAGACTCTCAAACGAGGAAGTTTAAATAGTTCTTATAATACGAACCTAGCATTCAAGTGACCAGGTTGCTGTCTGGACAGCTTCAACTCATCTAAAATGAAGCGACACCTGGGGTTGCACGCAAAAACAGAACAAAAGTCAAGAGATGTATCTTATGACCCGAATCCCGCGTCGTCGTCGTCGTCGCCGCCATCACCGAGAGAGAGTCTGAAGCAGTGATGTCTACTTCTACTGTACGGATAAAGCTTCCGAAGCTCCAGGCCAGGTTCCAATGTCAAAGGGGGCTCGTGCACCGCCTTCATACAGTTAGAAGCTGCACCTGCCTGAGGTACCTTTGTACCTATTTTCCTACCTAGGTACCCAGGTACATTTTCCAAGCCCACTTCTACCTCTACACGGGCCAGCCTCAATCTGGCTGACGCTGCCTCTTCGTCTAGAGACCATCGACTCCAGTCCACTTACATCACCGATCAAACCCCAATTGACCCCCAATCGTGGAAATCCCGCATCCTCTAGAGTCCCCCAAGATGCAGATGCGCCATAGAAACACAGTCGAGCGCCTCGACAGGCCAAGTGCATACTACCACAATAGGGTATAACGCCAGCTCCCAGATGGCCTCTTCCCACCTCAAGAGAGTATTGCCAAAGTGCTAACCCCCGGCCTCCCAGAACAAGCGCAGAAAGAACGACCACCGCGAAGCCCGCGAAGCCCGCGAAGCCCGCGACGCCGAAGACGAGGCCGCCTCAAGGAACGAGCCCCTGCCCGAAGACCCCCTCGCGAACGCCACGACCCTCTACGTCGGCAACCTCTCCTTCTACACCACCGAGGAGCAGGTTTACGAGCTCTTCTCAAAGTGTGGTGAGATCAAGCGTCTCGTCATGGGCCTCGACCGTTTTAACAAAACGCCCTGTGGTTTCTGCTTCGTCGAGTATTACACCCACCAGGATGCTCTCGACTGCATGAAGTACATTGGCGGAACCAAGCTCGACGAGCGCGTTATCCGTACCGACCTCGACCCTGGGTTTGAGGAAGGGCGGCAATACGGCCGCGGCAAGAGCGGAGGGCAGGTACGCGATGAGTACCGAGAGGACTATGACGAGGGACGCGGCGGTCTGGGCAGGGCAATCCAGATGCAGAGGGATCGGGACGACCGGATGGGTGATTATGAAGAGGCGGCACGATGAGCAAGAGCAGACGGGGCGGCTCGGCCCAGCAGCAGACTTTGAGCGGAACGTCCCAGAGGCATTTGGATGTCCACGAGTCACAGAGGACAAGATCAAAAGCAAACGGGTTGCAAGTAAACAATCTTTCTTTTTCTTTTTCCTTTTTTTTTGGGGGGGAGAGAGGTCGGCGGAAAATGATGCTTTCGCAGCCTAGGCAGGCTTTTGGGATGAGATACCCTCAATTACAACACACTTAAGGACTTTCCCCCTATATTGGCCTCGACGTGGGCCGGAGCTGGTTGCGTTCAGACAACGAACGCTCGTGATTCTGTGCAACTGGACACAGGCTATTCCTCTTCTGAACTCAAGCAGGTCGGTAATATACAAGGGACTCTGCGGTGTCTCGGGTTGCTGCTATCGCCACAGGCGTTGTTGACAGGCGCATCCTAACCCACAGAGATGCGATTTTCATAGAGTACATATTCGTACATGGATCTGGTTGTCCGATCGTCCTCCGACACGATCGAGTGCTTCTTTTCCCCTTCTCCAATTCCATCCCACCATTTCCGACCAACATGTCATCGGCAGCCTCGAAACGATGACGTTTAGTAACCAGGCGGGTTCAGTCTTTGCGATACTCTCGTCCACTTGGGCAGTTCTGTACATAGAAACGTCAGCCTATTCTCGTCACTATCCCTCATTCCGCCCCCCCTCCATCGCAAAGAGAAGATAGACCGAGAGCCCGCAAAAGGACACAGGGAAGAAGAGGTATAGTGGTACCGGAGGGGGTAAAAACGTACTGTGGATGCCCTTGCGGTACTTCTTCTCCTTGCGGTCGAACATGGTGTACTTGTCTCGCGGCAGCATCTCCGCCTCGGTCGGCATCTCCTCCTTCCACCGCTCCAGCGCGGCGACCGTCACGCCCTGCTTGGCGAGCGCCGCGTCCACCGTCGCGACCACGTCGTCGACGGCCCGGAGGCGCTGGCGCTGGCGACGCTTCTGGAACTTTGACAGCCGCCAGGGGATCTTCCAGAGCAGACCGCTCGACAGCGGCGACGTTATACGGAAAGCTCCGAACATTATGTGGTCTGGTATGTCTCGTGGCTTGCGACGGCCGAGGTTCGTGAAGGGGGTAAGGTTGTCGAGAGGGGGGTTGAGGCCGCTGGGCCGGACCGCTTGTCACTGGTTCGCTGATAAGAAGAGAGAATGCCTCTTGTTTCGTTCCCTTGACGTCCGTGGTTCGTCGCCACTGTTGTCGTTCGTCTAATGGGGGGTCGTAGGGGGCGAGTGATGCTCAAAGAGCTCGAATCGTCAGTCGTCGACAAACGTTCGACTCGGCCTGGGGAAATTTTGGGAGCTGCTATGAAAAGTGGAGCGTCGTTCCATTCCATTGGCCGCTACAACAGAGCACCTGTGACCAGTGACCAGCGCGCGCCGGAATTTCCCAGGCCTGCCTAACCTGCCCCGACACTTACTGCAGCCACGCGCTGAGTGCATGCCTACCAGCAAGGTCCCCGCCGCCCTGCAGCCCGCCTGCCGGTCCGCGCGCCCCGCTGGGAACTTGGTGAGAGGCGCAACCACGAGAGCTTCAATCCCAACCCGGTTCAGCGATTTAGGTGGGAAAAAAGACACCCCTCCCGACGCCCGCACACGACATCGGATCTCACGACGGCCTGCACGAGAACTGTTCATCGCCTTGTAGCCAACGTATCTCTCGAAACTAAAAAAGCTGTATCAGTCTCTCACGAGCCAGCGAGCGCATCCACAACCACTGGCCGAACACCCACGACGCACGCCTCTGCACATGTAGCGCCGGTGAAAGGGAGGAAACGATGTCGTATTACTTCGCCATCGTCGGCACGCAGGATAATCCCCTCTTTGAGTATGAGTTCGGCACCTCCAAGCAGGGGGGCGACGGCCAGTCGCGCTTCAACGAGCAGATACGCCATTTGAACCAATTCATCCTGCACAGCAGCTTGGACATCGTCGAGGAGGTACAGTGGGCGCAAGGACAGATGTAATACCCCCCTCATTCTCTCCCTCCGAGCCCTCTCCCCGCTCACCGTTGCTCGCCGGCTATTATGGCACGCTACGCAGCCCCTTTCGTAATAGCTCTCACCACGCCATTACGGACGGGGCAACGATCGTGTTTTGCTCCACCTACACATGCTGACAGAGTGACGTCCCGGTCGGTAGGTACCTCAAGCTCGTCGACAAGTTCTTCAACAACTATGTCTCGTGCTTCGTCACGGCCGGCAATGTCAAGTTCCTCCTCCTGCACCAGCCTTCGGCACCGTCGAGCACGCCATCGTCTCGGTCGTCGACAGCCATCGGTGCCAACCCCACGAGTCCCGCGACGGAGGAGGCCATCAAGAACTTCTTCCAGGAGGTCTACGAGAACTGGGTCAAGGCTACCATGAGCCCCTTCTACAAGGTCAATATGGAGGTTAAAAGCCCCGTATTCCGGTCACGCGTAGCCGCTGCGGGGAGGAAATACCTGTAGTGAGATGGAGAAAGCAGAGAGGTACGCGCCTAGGGAGGCATAGATGGCACCATCTTCAGGTAGGAAGGCAGCGATTATCCATTTGGGAGGCGTTCACTGGACGTAGACAAAACACGCATCAGGATTCAGATTGATTGGTGCAGTGCGTGGAAGCGTTGTGGATGTTCAAGTCACCATTTAGGTGTTTCATTTCAGACAAGCGTCTGCCTATCGACGCCATGAGAGTACTATCATTCCCTGAGTCTCGTGATCCCCAACGCCGTAAATCAACGTGATTGTATCCATATCCCCATTACCGGTGAAAAGACCAACGAACCATCGACTGCAAGAGATATCCGCTTCCGACAGTCCAGATGCCACGGCGCCATGGAACCCAGACCGCGCGAAAGAAAAAGTTCCAAGCAGTGCTGAAAGCGGGTGACACGCTTAACCACCGAAACCGTACAGGGTGCGGCCCTGGCGCTTGAGAGCGTAGACCACGTCCAGAGAGGTGACGGTCTTGCGCTTGGCGTGCTCGGTGTAGGTGACAGCGTCGCGGATAACACCCTCGAGGAAGGACTTGAGGACACCACGGGTCTCCTCGTAGATCACTAGGACAAAATGTCAGCATCAAGACAGTGAAAGCGACGTGATGTAGCTGTAACTTACTGGCAGAAATACGCTTGACACCACCACGACGAGCGAGACGGCGGATAGCGGGCTTGGTGATGCCCTGAATGTTGTCACGCAAAATCTTGCGGTGACGCTTGGCACCGCCCTTTCCGAGACCCTTGCCACCCTTGCCGCCTGTGAGACGTTAGAATAATGTCATGGAAACCCCCAAGTTGATGCATCAAGCTGGCCCGAATGCAACGCGCCATGGATCGCGAAGCGCGTGCAAGGCAAGGCGCGCTCCAGAAACACACGTCGATGCATGCCGATGAAGCCTTGCCCATTAAACTGGGGGGTTGCAATCACGGTCCAGGCGCGCCGACGCCGCGACAACTGACAGTAGAAAACGATGCAACTTACGTCCGGTCATTGTGATGAGGTTATTTAAAGTGTATGGTTTTAAGTGGATGGGGATAGGCGCGTCTTTGATGACGTTTGTTGTGAAGATTTGGTGATGGATACGTTTGGTTGGGTGTGGGAGGAGTTAAGAGTGGGAATGAGTATAGAGTAATAAGAGGGGGAAGAAATAAATAAGGCAGTGCCGTCAGTCCGGGGGGACGGTTACTGATTGTGTGGTGCGCCTCAGAAGGTGGGATCAGTAGGCTAGTCCCGATTTGGCGAGTGCCTCGATTTCTCGAAAATTGGCGAAACGGTCCCTATTTTCCGCTGGGCATTTATCCAGTCACTTTCCTGTTGCAAAAGCATTGTTTCGGAGGGCGTGCTCTCTCCCGAATTATTACTAGTTGGGGTGGTACGTGCACGGCCTTTTCCTAGTGCAACCTCTGACCTAGTCAGACTGGAGGCGGACCATTCATGAGCAGGGATATGTGTTGGTTGCCCAAACAGGCATCTACATTGTACACTAAGCAAAGTGTGGGAGTTATGACTGGTCTGAGCTTCCCTTCTCAGCACAGAAACCCGGTGCCGGCCCATTCAGCCCGTCACGCGTCAGGCCTCTCTGTTTTGCCGGTGTCTGCTTCGCCTGCTGACAGGGACCCGAATTTTGATTGGCTGAGTCATCTCTTTCTCCACTGGCGGGGACGGGACTTCATGCAAGGGGGACTGGCCCCCAGATCACCTTGGACCGACCGATTCGGATTCTGGCGATGCTGGAAGCCACTTCCGGTCTCCTACCGAACTGTCCAACTTCGCCGCACTCTTGCAAGGCCTTGCTTTTCTCTCCAAAAGTTCGATCCGTATTGTGCACACGTGGCATGATGCAGGGGTCGACTCTACCGTCTCCATGGATGGACGGCATGATCGGTTAGGGTGAGGTTTCTACTTTGGAGTCATGAGAAGCTGATTGCTCTCTGTGTTAATGAGAGAGACTCGGATCTGAAGTCCGCCGCCGCCGGCTCAGTAAGCAGCACAGCTTCGCTTGACTTTGCTCGATCAAAGTCATGTTCGTGGGAACGTTTTGGTAATGAATCATGAGGCCGACGGCGGATGGTAACTGCAGACACACACACACACACACATACACACACGGCCAAAATCGTCAATTGTTCGAGCTTTATGCCGAGCACCTCACATGACGAAGTCGATGGGATTCTGAGGCAAAAGTCTGACTATCTCTTCATAACACACAGCAGTCCGAAGGGCAAGCTGACCGGGTAGGAGCCAGTGACCAGCGCTGGCCACCTATGCCCACTGCGGTCCCTGATTCCTCACACAGGTCTGTCTGCCTTGTCAACTAGATGTTGCAAGGTCATGTAATGTATGACTTTTCATAACCAGCTATTGAAAGAGTCACTGCCTCGGCACCAACTAGGGTGCTAATATACAATAGGGTCGACCTTTGAGCCCCTCCCAAGCCAATATGCTTCCCCCGATTGGATTTCCCGAACGCCGATGCCATGCAGCATGCTAACAACCGTGAATACGTGACATCGTGCTGTTACACCATGCCCAACCTCAAGCCTGGCGAACTTGCTTTCGTTTCGTCGTGTGTACCCGAACCTATCTTCCGTTCTCGCAGTTTCTCCCCGAAACACGCATACACAATCGTGCATATGCTCTGCTCTTGTCGACAGAATCCAACAAGAGTAGCACCGTTAGGCAACCGTCCCGCCCAAGCTGACATCCTACGTCATAATCGAGTCTTCCATACCCATACCATCTTCGATGCTCTCAATGGCGTCTTTGATTGACTGGCTGGCCTGCACAGTTCGTTAGTTGAAGCATCGTATCACAGTCTGCGGGGCACCTGACCTTCGGATCCAGAGCGAGCGCATTGCTGAAGGCGCGCACTGCCATCTGCTTTTCGTTGATGTTCCTATACAGCTTGCCGAGCAGGAAGTGCACCAGGGCCTCGTCGGGGGCCATATCTTTCAGAATGAGCAGCTCCTTCTCTGCAAGGTCAATCTTGCCGAGGCTCATCAGGGCGCGCGCCTTTTTGTAACGGACAACGGCCGCTCGCGGCGCCAGTTCCGTAGCCTTGGTGTAAAACTGCAATGCGGCCATCATCTGCTTCTGCCTCTCGAGGATGGCTCCGATGCGGCAAATAAGGACGGCATTGGTCGGATTAATGTCGGATGCCGTGTGGAAATGCACATAGGCCTTTTCGTGGTTACCGAGCTTCTCAAAGACCTGGCCTATGCCATAGTAGGCGTTGTAATGGCGCCGATCAGCTGTGACAGCCTTACGGAAGGCGCCGAGAGCCTTTTCATATTCCTCGTTCGCCACATGCTCGTGGCCTTGCAGGGTAAACGCGTATGCGAATTTGGGGTTGAGCTGCGTCGCCCGCTTAAAGCAGCGCAATGCCATTTCGTGTTCCCGGGCCAGCGACCACGCATTGCCCAGGGCGCACCAAGCTTGCGGCGACGTCCAGTCGGCATCAATCAGCTCGTGCGCGAGGAACGACAGGTCCGTCTCGCGCTTGAGATGCCAAAGGATAGTCGAGTATATCTCCATGTCGGCCATCCGGGTGGGGGCCATGACGCGGAGTTTTCTGAAGTATTTCTCAGCATCCTTGTATGCAGCCTGTTCATGATGCGCCCGTCCCATCTGTGCCAGAACCCATGGGGTGTCTTGCTGGCTCCTGGGCAGTGAGGCGTAGATTTGCAACGCTTCCTGGCAGCGGAACCCTTTGAACGAGTAATATGCCGAGGCGAATTTCTTAAGTAATTCCATTACCCATCTCAAAGCCTCCTCGATCTTGACGTGATCAGGCTCGGGAGGAGCACTTTTCGGTGCTGCGTGCTGTACCGCGTGAGATTCCCTCACACGGGCGCCTTCGGCATGGTCGACATCCATGCCGCCGTCTTCGACGGGTTTGCGGTTGCCACTCACGACCCTGCCGACGCTGGATCCACTAGAGCCAGGTCGCATTATCCGAGAAATCTGGGGCCTAGCCTTCTTCAGCTCGCGACCAGTAGTGGCGCCGATGGTAGCGGCGCCTGAATTTGGCTTCATGATGGAAGGCTTGTTAAACATGTTGAGCCTGGCACTTCTACGTTGCGCGGGCGCACTGGCCTCTTCGGAGTGTTGTCGGGAAACGGGGTGCCCGGACACTGTTCGCTTCCGTTCTGTAGGCGCCGCTGTTGGTCGCAAGGCACCGGTGCCGCTGTCGGAATGCAGCTCTACGGGCTGCTGCTCTTTATCCTGGCTCCTGGTGCTTCTCTTGGCGCCGCCCAGTTTGTAGCTCATCTTCGGGGGTGCGTCCAGAAAGGCTGGGTCCACGGCTTGGGCTGTCTTTGTCCTGCGCGGTGGCGCCTGTGGTGGTTCAGCGGCGCCAAACGTAGAGCGCATGGTCGGAACCTCGGGCATAGACACCGGCCCCGTGGGTGTCTCCATTAAATCCAGGTCGCCATTGCTCGTGGACGGCGGTGCCAGCCTTGACCTTGCCGCAGTGATATTGGACATGAAGTCGTTCTCTTCTGCCTCAGCAGAAAACATGTTGGAGCTGTAGGGCATGTCCTGGTATGTGGAAGAGCGGTGGAGGTTGAAGGGGTCAGACGAGTCCATGGCTGTGCGTCCCGAGGGCCTCTTGGGCTCAGAGGAGTTCGCATTGCTCTCCTTGGGTTCTTGTGACAAGGCTGCGACTTCTGATTCGAACGAATGGGTGAGAGGTTCGGTGACCTGGAAAATGTTTGGTACCCGCAGCTTCACACCCATGTCGCAGAGGGCCTGGAAGGCATCCCACATGAAGGGGTTTATCCTCACAGCGGTCTCAAAACACTCAATGGCCCTCCGCCTGTCGTCGTATGCCCGGTACAGCTTGCCCAGTAGACACAGGACTGCGGCCTCGTCCGGATATAACGAGCGAGTGGAGGTGGTGTGCTTGTCCATATTCATCTTGCCAACCCACTTCTCCCGCGCCTTTTCCAACGCGTTGATACCATCTTTGTATCGTTCCATCTTCATGCATGCATGCGCAAAGACCCAAGCAGCACCGAGGTTCGACCCACGGGAGGCAGTGGGTCTGCTGACTTCGAAGGCGGTCCTGTGGTCACCAAGACGGAGGTGGCAGAGGGCCAGGAGATGTGCAGACTCGCTCGACTTGGGGTCTTGGGCGCTTAACCTCTCGGCGAAGAAGAGGGCATTGTCGTAGGCATTATTGTCGACGTGATAGTAGACGACCTGGCGTAGCAGCCCTGTGATGGCTGCACTCGTGGGCGCCATGGTCGAGGAGTAGTCTAGAGAGGTCGGCGTATGGGAGGTGAGGCGGGTGAAAAGGGGGGTGTTAACGTCGAGGGCAGTTTATGGCCATGGGGTCTCGTGTGGAATCTGCAACCGTCGTGGAAGGAGGAAAGGCTGGAGGGTCGCGGTGCCTTGCTCGGATCAGCGAGAGCACTCAGAGTGTTGCGGCATAAGGTAGAAGACCTCGGAGGCGTTGGTTAAGCTCTGTCGAGCTTGAATATGAGATTTTGCGTCGAGCGCGAAAAGCTGCGTCCGTGAATTTCAAGGTGGGTGGTCGCGCGGAGCCTGAGGCAAAGTGCAGCAAGGGGACGGACGGATTGACTGCAAGGCGCGTGTTGCACCAACTGGTTGAGGTATTAGCAATTAAGAGGCAGTACACAGGCGTAGTAAGTCGAATGGATTCCGGAATTGCTACAAAGAACGACGGCGCGGGTCGTACGTTCGTTGCTGTGGTCCAATGGGTTATTTTTTTTTTTCTCGCTATTGCTGTTGCGTGCCTGTCGGGGCGAAGAAGGGCGTTCGTTGCGTGGTGGGTCCCCGCGTGTGTGTTGTTTGGGTTCCCCGGCGAGCGAGCGGCAGAGAAACACAGCGATGACGACCAGTAGCAAGGAAACACTTTCCCTCCCAACACTGAAAGACTCCGGCGTGCAGCAAATATCGCCTCGCAATGGCGCAAAACAATGCCGCTTTACATAAGGAGAAACGATCAAACGGTGTATTTGCCAAGAAGAAGCGCGACCGACGCAAGACAAATGAAACAAATAAGACACTTCACGCAGCACGCGCAACAATGTCCAAATAAACCGAGCGTGGAGGAAGGGGGAGAGGACACAGAGTGGAAGAGGAGTGGCAGGGGGGTTGGAATCGGGACCAAGACAGGAGGAGGCGGGGGAAGGGCGTGCGTGAAATGCCTTGCCAGAAATCAACAAAAAGACGTCAGTTGTTGGTTCAAGCCGGGCCTGATCAGCCATGCATATTATTCTCTCGGTGGGATGGCGGGAGGACAAGAAATAAAGTTACCCAAGGCATCGTCACTTCAGGTCAAGGTCCGTCCATGACTGATATCCCCGATGTCCACCAGTTTAGTTACGCTGTGGCAGGTTCTGTCGGGGCGTACCTAGTGTAGGTGTCTACTACTAGTGTATACCTCACGCCTGTTATTATTAGGCGCCTGGCCTGATTGGCTCACGATGCCTCAGCGACCACCGACATCCTCTTCCATCACCCAAGCAACCCAGTAGGATGAAGCGCCTGCTTCTTACCTCACAGCCAGTCGCCCTTTCTGCCTGCCACAGACTCCCTGCTGTCGCCAGCCCCCCCCACCCGTGTCCCCCAATCTCATCGGTACATGCTCCTTTGCGCCAGAGACATCAACCCACTTCTCGTTGCCCGCCCGTGCACCTTCCATTGGACCGTCCCCCCGCGTGCTTGAGCCACAGCCAACTGACTCACTTCTTTCAGCCTCAATACTCTCCAGCCACGGCACTGGCTTTTACTCGCAGGAACGTCGGTCTCCACATTGAAGGTTATCACCATCACCATCCTCCTCCTTCTCATCGAGCAGCACTGCTGTACCATCATCAACTTTCTCGCCCGCATTCAGTCCATAGTCCCTCACCACCTGAAGCAAAACTCCATCCAGCTCAATATGGCGCAAAAGGCAAAGAAGGACAGGGCCAAATCCAACGCCGCCGCCCTCAATAACCTCCACATCGGCTCCGCTGTCGTCAACGTCGGCTTCCTCCTTTTCTACTTCTTGACCAAGTCGCGCTCCATCTTCTGGTTCTTTTTGCTCTCTACCCCGGCTATGGTCTGCGAGTTCATTCTGGAAAGCACGGGGCGTCCCAAGTATGACACCGCCGGCGGCCTCAAAACTTCCGGCGAGGACCTCGCCGCCTCGGGCTTGACCGAATACATGTTCGACGTCATCTGGGTAACCTGGGCATCAGTTGTCCTTGTTGTCTTGTTTGGCAACTGGGCCTGGATCATGTGGCTCACCGTCCCCGCCTATGGCGCTTACGCTGGGGCTGGTCTGCTCGGAGCCGGCAAGCGAATGGCTCAGATGGGTGGTGCTGCCAACAACCAAGAGCCTGCGCCTCCCGTCAACAGGAGGCAGCGCCGGGCTGCATAAACTGGCATCACGGCACAGCGGTGCATGAGACTTGGGCAGCGGGGATAACGTGTCTAATCGTTTCTATCGAAACTGGCCTCGTTCAGTTTTGCCTATGCCACGGTTTCTCCTCGGTCCACTTCTTGATGACCTCGGCATCTACATCTCGCACCAGCACGTGGATGTGCTCCAGTGCTCGGACGCTCTGCAAGGCGACCCAGTTCTTGAACCAGACGACTCGCTCCGCTCCGCCCTCTCCAAGGCTGTCGACAAAGTACTTGTCGACAAATCCCTGGACGGTGCGCCTGCTCTCTGGTGTCATGTCTCCGGTTTCCGGGTCTGTCGGGATGATTGTGCGCGACCAGACAACGATATGGGTGATGCTCGCATCCAGTCCGTATGGCCAGTCATTGGCGAGAACCCGGTAGTCCGAGGGGTCCTCGAACGGTATCAGGGACTTTGGCGTGAATGGCGGCGTCCCCCAGGGCTTGGGCAAGCGGTTCGCGAGAATGTATTGGGTCATGGAGCCGTACTCGACCTTGATCTCGGCTGTCCATTTCATGTATCGACGCAGGTCCGAGGGCTTCCTCTTCAAAACCTCCAGCTTGTTCGTCTCTGGGACTACAATTAGAAAAACATCACAACGAAAACAGGAAACGAAATGCAAACACGCCCAGGATCCTGAACAGCAGGCGCCCTTACTGATAATTTCCCTGAGCTCCTCCCAATCATGTTTCCTGAACTCCTCGTCCGTCTGCGAGAGGACCCACTTGTCGACCTCAGTCAGCGGGAAAGGCGCATCCTCTACTTGAACATTACCCATTTCGGATGAGTCAGACGCGATGCCGCAAAGATTCTATGGAAGGTTGGTTGGTTGGAAGAGGAGCGTCTCGTTCGGCGCCAGGGCGTTGACGACGAAAAGATAGGCGTGCTGCGAAGCTATCTTACCATTGGCGGTATGGAGCGACTTACAGCGGAAGATCAATGGTCCGACTTTCCCCCATTTGGGCCCTCCTCGCCTATTGGATCCGGGAAGCTCTACACGCAGCGGCAAGTCCATGCGTGTTAAGGGCAACGTTGTTCCTGCATTAGCTGAAGCTATCGTTTAGATCAAGTGCAGTGAGCGGGATAGCTCACAATTAGCCCCAGGTCGCAGCTCAGACAGACGGGTTCGCATATATATGAAGCGCAGGCGGCATTTTTTCGCGACAGCTTCGCCACCCTAAAGCGAGCGGTAGGCACTGCGCCTTGAAACGGACGACGCATGGTGTAGCCGATTGTATTCCGTCCGACATGCTAAGCTGCCCCCGTCGTAAATTCGCTCTTACCAAATGGCTACACGCCCCTTACGGCTTGTGGGGGCTATACATGTCACGCCGCGAAGAAGGAAGTACTAAAGCTTATCACATCACAAGGCGCAACACAAGCAATGGATCCTGCTAATGATGTTATAGGCTGAGGAATTGCCAGCATTTCTCTGCCTAGGTATGCTTGGTAGCAGCTGCCAGCGCCTGCCGATTAATACCTGCCCACTATTGCCAGAGTCCAGCCGCCAGCACTCGCTATCACCTACGAACTATTATAACTTGCGAGCACTCCAACCAGTATCAAGAAGAGAAATGTTGAAGAGGGATCCAGAAACAAGTCTAACCCTTGTTCCCTTCTATCCCGCGGACATCCGATGTGCTGTATCTTAGCCCAGGGCCCAAGCTACTGCAATCTGTGAATCCGACTTGTTTCAACCTGGCTGGTCCGACCGGATTCGCCGCATCGTGGAAGTTCGGACAAGTCCAGAGCCACTCGGGCGTTCTCTCAAACGATCCGCCAGCAACAGTTTTGCTGTATCTCTGAATGATGTTAAGTAGCTGAGAGCAATCCTTCTTCATCCTCTGGATTTAGCATCCGCGGCCGAAGGAAGAATTTCGTATCACGTCTCATGAGCAGGATCTGCTCTGTGTCGAACATGCCGTCCACAACCAAACCGCCTGTGGAAATCGAAGTAACCAAAACGGAGCGGGTATTTCCCCAAACGCCGCCGCGACATGAACAAGCGATTCCCTTGTCGCTGCTGGATGCAACCCTTACCAACTTTGCTCACACAAACGCTGTATGGCTCTTCGAGCCCCTTGATGGCAAGGGGGTGCTAGACGTGGGCGAGCACCTCCGCCAGACCCTCTGCACGGTGTTGAATTCCTACCCTCAATGGGCCGGCCAGTTAAAGTCCATCGCCGTCTTGGACGATGCACTGGTTCAAGCTGAAGCCAAGGACTTCCCTGTTCACGCCCGTCGCTTCGGTCGCGTGTACTCGCACTTCGGCCCTGCCGTAGACGTCGGTGTCGAGTTCGTCTCGGCAACCAGCTCTGCTACCACGAACTCGCTCTACCGAACGGAGCGCACTGAGGCGCAACCACTATGGGACCGCAAAGACGACGGTTTCGATAAGTTTGTGCCTCCTTCCGACATAGCGCATGCTCTCCATCCCAACGAGCCCAATACAGAGACTGGATTGCGGAAGCCCGTCATGGCCATCCAATGCACCACGTTATCAGATGGTGGATTCGTCCTGGCTGTCAAAACGGCACATCCACTAGCAGACATTACAAGCCTTATTCGCTTCGTCAAGGATTGGGCGAGTGTGAGCCGCGCCGTAGTCGAGGGCTCGACATCTCCGGCCCTAACCCCCGTCTTCGAGCCATCAAGGTTGGATAATCTCGCCGCGGGAGACATCAACGCCAAGGAGCTGGATTCGGCTATCATCAGACGTGCCGGAAGTTTGCCGTTGCACCGATACGACTGGTGGGCTGCACCTGGGAAGCCTCCCACGGCATACCTCGACACTGCCAAGCCAGTGCCTCTGGCAGGCAAGCCTATACCCTGGGCTGAGTGGGATCTCAACGCGCCCATCTCTAATTACACCGTTCATCTCAACAAAAAGCAAGTCGATTTCCTCTGGAAGGAGGCTACGAATGGTGCCGAGGCCCATAGCCCGAGAATCAGCAAGCATGATGCCGTCTTAGCTCATGTTTGGTCCTGCATTATGCGTGCACGCCAACTCGGGACGGGAAAAGATGACGGCCCGGTCCATTGCGACCTTGTGCTAGGCGTCCGATCCGCATTCAAGCTGGGCGAGGACTTTATGGGTTCCCCAATCATCATGATGAATGTGGAGCTGCCCTACTCCGAGGTTAGCTGTGTAGAATCAGGCAACGCCACGGGGGCCATGGCTCACATCGCTCGGAAGATTCGTGACACAATATCCAGGTTAAACAACCCTTCCAGTCTCGCGGATCATCTTCATAGCGTTGCGTACGAGAAGTCACCTCAACGGATATGGCAAGGATTCTTGGGACGGCGTCATATCGTGGTAACGACCTGGGCGCGCGCTGGCATCTATGATGTTGATTTTGGACTTGGCTCACGTTTACGGTATGCCGACTGCGTTGTACCGAATCTGGACAGCAGCATTGTTATCAAAGAAGCGCCCCCATCTTCTGGAGAATTCTTGTCTGGAACTCGGCCGTCTTGGACTGATAGCGGAGTCGATATTTCGGTTCACATTGCCACTGACGATATGGCACGGTTATTGAAGGATCCTTTGTTACTGCCGCGCGTTGATTGAGCATGCCTAGATGTCTGTAGGGCAATATTCGTAGCCTCGAGCTCTTAGAAACTAAATTTGTTTGTTTTATCACTTTTTTTTTCAATTATAATAATACTAATAATCGTCGGCCTGAAAGCTGTTAGTGACTTCTATAGGCTTCTTATATAGGGTTATATGTTTACCAAAAACTCGCTCACTTCTAGGTAACACCTATGTATAAATATCTTAGTATTATTGAGGAATACAGGTCATCCGGATAGAGAGCGCGGCTTTGTGCAATAAGATAAACCGGAGACCATGGATTTTTGCTAGTTCAGCAGATTTGAAAGTCGTTGTATAAGTGAGACAATCGGCGCTTCCCCCGAGCTACACTCAAGTGGTAGGATGTTGCATAGATATTCAGGATTTCCGGCATGTATGTCTGCGTTGACCCTGTTTCAACTCATTACTCTTCTGACCACCGAGCCCGCTGACAGCCTTGGCGGCATCACTCTCAGCGTCAATGTCGCATATGCTAGCACACAACAGGAACGTGCACAGAGACACATCTTATTCTGCCGACTGTGATGTTTCTCCAGGCCGGTTCACTTTACCATTAACAGACGTACCCAGGATTCTACATCACGTCAACCACACTCAGGCCAAGGTCCAAGCTGCCATATAGAAATAGGGTGTGTTGCATGACATGTGAGACTGTAACTAGTCAATTTCCTTCCACTACAAGAGGCAATAATGATGTAAACATTACACCTATTGATAGGTGCTATGTGACGACATATCTAATGAGGTATTGAACAGCGAATGAGTCGCAGTCACCTATGTATGGGTGGGATGAGACATGGAGGAAACGGCTTGAACATCCACAACTAGTGTACCTAAGATGGCCTGGACCGATCCGCATAAATGCGGACCCCGCGAAATGGGACCGGTCCGGGGCGCTGAGATCGCTACTGTTGAGGCCGGGCGGGGATCTCCCTGGGCTGCGCGATAGTCATGAGGGTATCGCGACATGAGGGTGTGTCTGATGAGCAATTCGTACATGGGACGCCAGATCGAATAGTGTCAACCAATCCGCCGTAGAACTGTGGTTGGCAGCTGCTTGTTGAGAAAGTCGCCCGAGTAGATTGATGCGTGGATCCAGGGTGTTCGGGCCCTCAGTCCGCTCAATCCTTCCAAAGTCTCACTCAGCCACTCCCGCAGACGTTCAAGCTCGATTATCTCCCGCTGTAGAACACACTTTGGATGTAGAAGCGTTGACGGCGTCGACCACAACCCTCAAAAGTTTGGTGCCCGACTTGATAGTGTCTATATCATACTTTCAAGAAGCAAACATGGCTCATGGTTAGTTTTTTACTACTGATGAGAATCCGATGTGCTATGAGAAGCGGTCTCTTGAAAGCTGTCTCGGCGACAAAGACGGTGCCGTCTAATAACCTGTGATCCTTTGATAATGAGCAAGTCTGGGCGGAGTGGGGCTGAGTGTAGGCGTCATGTCTATGGAACAAATATCTGGAGCTGTCGCAGTGTTGCACACATGACAAGAGTCAAAGTGCACAAAAGTAATGAGCCTCTCGCGAACAAGTGTCTGAAATCCAAAAAAGACAGCACAACATACAACACCGGGTATTCCCGACCCAACTAGGCACCTCATCCTCCCTTGTGGAGAGAAGGAGAGGTGACTGCCGTGCGTGCCTTCTGCATCTCCATCAACCATGGCAGCCACGATGTCATGAGAAGCAGGAAGTTAGGCCTAGTCCTTCTCTGGGGACGGTGAGGAAGAGCTGCTATCACAGAGCAGTGTCTCTCTCAAGTGGGAAACGCATAAGACTCCCATGAGTCTTCTTCTGAGCTTTAAGCACTCCGCGATGTGTCGCTCAGTCACCTCTGTACACACCGACGGGAACAATGATGAGATGAATCACGAGCAAATTCTCTCATGCTTCACGGAGAAATCATGAGACTCCCTGGATCACCTTGGAGATGTCAAGACCCATCGCGGGTGGCTGTGAATGATACATCGATAACCCTGCCTATATCTGACGTGACGTCGTATTCGTTTGTTTTGCTTTCTCAATGTCGTTGTGCCAAGGCCCATTACAAGAAGACCAGCGGGGACAAGTATGTTCCGAGCGAGGCTTAGGCATAGGTTGCGAAGCGATCAAGTAAAGTTGAATGCATAGCTGTTGTGTTAGGCACGTACTTCTTCTCTATTAGCTGTCGCGTGCTTTATGGGCGCCTTGCAGCTGTCGCTATAGCGGTCAAGTCCTTTGGCAGAGGCATGATTGGCAATTGGCAGTTGCATTGGCTTCCATGTCTATGGGAGAGCGGACGGGATCCCGAGTTTTCCAAGGGGTATGGTCGTTGTATGTATTTCCAGGCTCCCCCGGTGTTTTGGACATCGAGTCGCTAAACGGTAGTGGTGTTGAATCTGGTAGGTACTATTGGTTGGCCCGGCAAAGCAAATTGTATCCGTACTCTCGCGATACAAGCTCCACGACTCCCCCAAACCACCAATGGAACCCCTAACCTCGACAATCAAGAATACACCCATACTTGTGACTTGCTGGATAACCATACGGATTATTTCTGCCACTGCAGTGTACACGCCAAACCGAAGATCGGCTGCCGTTCAGGACGCCTCACCGAAAATGGACGCAATCTGGCATCCGTACTACCCCGTTAACGCAGGGCTGCCGCATTACGCAGCCAATGAGACCACTCTCTTCAAACTGCTTGTTGCGTTCGCGACAACCATTGCCATTGTTGTTGTCGCTGTCGTGACAGTCGCTAGGAGGATCCATCCCAAAATGGCGACCTCGGACCAACTCGTCGTATCCTGGTTTGCTCTTTGTGGGTGAACGTCTGGCGGCCTCGTGAATCGAGGCAAGGAAAGAAGAAAAGTTGACCAACACTCTACATTGCGCAGGCGGATTCCTGCACATCTTTTTCGAAGGTGAGAATCGTCTGCCCCCCGGCGCTGTGTTCTATCACGGACTAAGCCTTGTATCCAGGATACTTCGTTTGGAACCACAGGCGCCTCGCGGGTATGCAGACGCTCTTCGCCCAGCTTTGGAAGGAATATGCCCTCTCCGACTCGCGGTACTTGACCTCCGACCCCTTCATGCTCTGCGTCGAGTCCTTCACCGTCGTGAGTTGCTGCGAAACCGCCCTCACCCCCCTTTCCCTATCCGTCACAGGCAACCTCAAGACTGAGACGGTCTCCAGGTCGTATGGGGCCCCCTCTGCTGGGCCATCGTCGTCGCCATCGCCCGGCGCAGCCACGCCCGCCATCCGCTGCAGGTCATCATGTGCGTCGGGCACCTGCAAAGCGTCGTGCTCTACTACTCCACTAGCCTTTCAGAGCTCTATTTCAACGGCATCTCGCACAGCAGACCCGAGTTCCTGTACTTTTGGGTCTACTACGTCGGTTTCAACGCGCCTTGGGTTGTGATCCCCGCCAGTATGTTTCCCGCCCCCCATCGTATCGCACTCCCTCTTTGGCGACTTCAATGGGTTACGCGAACGCTGACACGCTGCAGTCGTCCTCTTCCAGAGCGTGGTGCATATCAAGAACGGCCTCCAAGACCGCCACGTGAAAGCGGCCTAAACGACTCTGACTGAAGCAACAGCGATCGCAGCATATATATATATGTTTTAATGCCAGTGTTTGGGTATAGTCCCACACACTGCATTGGGTAATGGATCCCGACCCTCGAGTGGCTTCAACAGTCCAAAGGTGATCCTAATTAAAAGGCACTGACAATGACAAGACGGTGCCGTATAGTCAAAGTTGCTAGATGACAATTATCTCAGGACTGCTTTTTGGGCCCCAGAAGCACGACGCGCTTTTAAATGAGACGGCAGGGGGGGAGCGGGTGAGTTCCTCGAGGTCGAAGAAGCGGATTATTGGGCACATGGCTTTGATTTATTTTTTTAAACATGGTTCTCGTTTCCTCCTATTGCAATTGTCTTCTTCCATCTTTCGTCTCTCCGAAATAAAGCTCTGTACATCACTGCAAGCCACTGGTGCGTGTGAATAGCGCTCTTCCGTGTTGGCTGCTGTTAAAGACTTGTACCTACCCTCAAAACCAGATCAGATACCCGAAGAGCGGTCACTCTTTCACTACTCTCATATCGCCTGTGGACGGCAGGCTGGTCATGTCTGGATGTAGACTTGCGGAAAATACAGCATCATCTAGAGACAGGACCCTTTTCGAGAGTCCAGACTTAGCATTTCGTCGAGATGGCGCAGACAAACTTGCGCCCATCCCCTCCAGCCTTGAGTCGAACTTCGTCATCGGTGACATTGAACGCGGGCATATAGGACACGCTGAATTGGTGCCAGTTCGACAAAGGCTTTTTCGCTTCCAGGTAGGCGGCAACACAAGCCTCAATGGCGCTTCTGAGCTACATCCTACTCTGCGACCGTCACACTACAGAAACCCCATGTTCAGGAAGTCATTCAT
Organism: Colletotrichum echinochloae; assembly: GCA_016618095.1. Taxonomy (NCBI): domain Eukaryota; kingdom Fungi; phylum Ascomycota; class Sordariomycetes; order Glomerellales; family Glomerellaceae; genus Colletotrichum; species Colletotrichum echinochloae. Next base: position 5,160,294 of record JADEZT010000004.1, read on the forward strand.
CTTGATTCGGTATCCTATATAAGCCGCTCTCTGCAAGAGGCCGATATCTACGCCTCTGAAAGCTGTTCTCCCAGTCGGGTCATAAATGACCGAGAGATCATTCATTGGCTTCGTCATTACTAGCCAGTCCAGTCGTCTATTCAACCGCAACGCCGCCCAGATGCTTAGATGCATGCCATATCCTATTGCTTTCGGAGCGGATGATCGAGTCTCCATCGTCACAACCCTCTAGTAAATGCCTTGTGTTCTATACTGGAAGGTGTCGTAGCTAGAAAGATATTAGTATGTCGAGGCATGCAGGGATGTGACGTTACTTACAGTCGTGTGTAGTAGCTGCCCAAAGACTTGCCGATTAAGTCTGTCTCCACAAACTGCTCAGCTTCGTCCGCGCTCAGTTGCAGCTGGAATCGTTGACGAAGGTTATACGTTGCTTGGGCCACTCCAGCTGAATAGCAAGGCATCTTCGAGTCTCGTCCCATCATGGCTACCAAGTCGATGATATTATCCGCGGAGCGCCGCAGTGCTAACACGAGTCAGAACCGCGAAAATCGAAGCCACAGAATCACCAGACTCACCCTGGAAGGCCTGCTTGCAGAGCTTCTTAAAGTCTTCATAGTCATCGGAGCCAATGCCGCCCAGTACCTCAATGTACTCCTGTGTAAGTTTAAAAGGTGCCGCTTCAAACCCGACCGACCCCGGCGAGTTGGACAGCATGAAACCAAAGTCAATGTGCACGATGTGACCCTCGCTGTCGATCAAAACGTTGCCGTTGTGCCTATCCTTAAGCTGTAAGATGTATGATATCATACTGTACGCGGCCAGAGAGCGCTTGAAGGCGTCCACTCCCGCCTTGAAAGGTTCGCTGTCTGGAGCTCCAAATGCTTTCACGAAGTGGTCCCTGAGCGTAGCAAAGCGGCGTCTTTGGTTCGGGCCGGCCTCCATTGAAAGAGTCAGGCTTCGCTTGATGGAATGCAACGACACGCCGTTGGTAATCGTCTCTATCAGACCGGACGATTCTCCCGTAACGAGAATGCGCATGAGCTTGACCCACACGTTGACTTTTGCATCAACCCAGATCTTATGGCAGACGTCGATAAGTTGGCAGGCAAAGGCCTCCTGGCGCAAATCGGCTCCCGTCTTGACGATGACACTGACCAGGTCCCAGTTCTTCATCCAGCCATAGGGTGATGTCTTGCGAATACGTTCCTTCTTTGCTTGCCATGCTTCACCAAAGACAGCCGCACTAGGATCATCACGATCGCCCTTACTCTGAAGACCGCCGGTCTTGAAATCGTTCTCCATTCTCGCGAGTCCGGCACCAGCATTGAGCCCCGGTTCAACGGAAGATTCGCCGTCGACTTCCGGAGGTTCAGTGTTGACCACGGCGTTTGCCTGCGCGGTCGAAGCCTTGGCAATGATGGTGTCGAAAGTTGGACCCTGCTCATCCATGTCAAAACTCTGCTCTTCCAGACTCTGCATGCTTGCAATAATCTTCGCTCTGATGGCCTGGACCTCATGTCTCGGCCGCTTGCCGCTCGTAGCCTCAAGCTGTGCCAGCATCTGTGAAGCAGTTCGCATGTGCGTGGCTAGTGCTGAGAAATCTGGCTGGTCAACCGCAGCGTTGGCGCGCGCCGTCATCGTCATCTTGCGGAGCGGACCTGGCGGGCTGCTCGACCTCGATGTAGAAGCGCCAGAGCTTCGAGGAGTGGGCATGTCCGAGACGACACTCGACATCGTGGTGGTGGTACTGCTAGGTAGGCGCTGAGTTTGGATTGGTGGGGCTTGTTTCGCCTGATGCTTCTGCAAAGGATCCTCGTCGAACGGCTTGATCAAGGGAGAGCTTCCCAGATCGCCAGAAACTGGCTCAAAGACGCTGTCAATGGTTGTCTCGGGTGTCTTGGGCACTGTCGTTATGCGTGGCGAATCCGAAAGATCGAAGATGCGTCGGGTATGGCCTGGATCGGAAAGAAGAGTACTTAGGAGCCTCCGGTTGTCTGGCGTGTCCGGGTCGAAAGTAAAGTCATCTCTCAAAACTTCAACCATCAGAAGATACGGCACCTTCTCTGCGCTATTCAATACTGTCGACTCCGTTGGGTTCAAGCGCACAATTCGGTGATGCCTGCTCTTTGCTGGAGAACCATCGACTAGAGTTGGAGGACAAATGACAGGAACATCCACTTCAGCCGGCAAATCTTGTGCAATGAGAGCCAGCTCTGCGCGAAGAGCACTGAGACGGGCAGGCTTGGGCACGATCACGAGCCTGTTTGAAATACCCTCGAGAGCGGTTAGAAACTGCGTTTCGCATCTGAAATAGTGCTGTCGCAATAGCCTCGTCTTCTGCAGCGGCGTTAACTCTGCGGCAGTGGCGCCGCTCTTGAAGTGATGGGAATGTCTCCTATTGAGGGTGTCGCCAGGTCTTGGAGGAAGTCCTGCTGAGACAGGAGTAGCCGGTCTCGTGATGGCCAATCTGGGGGATCGTAGCTCCGGAAGGGGCAGCGAGGAGGAGCTGAGACGGGCATCGTCGTTCTTCATGTTGAGATGAGGCGGCAGACGCTTTGCCTCAACTGGAGTCTTGGAGCCGGATGAGCCTGGCCGTGTCAGAGCCGGCTCCGTCGACTGATGATGCGAATTGCCCGACGCGGAACTAGGCAGCACTAGATCCGGCGCGCTGGAGAGGCGTCCGGCGTCCTTCGCACGCTTAGACCTCGAGCTGCCGGCCGTTACGGTGTGGGCCCGCGTTACCTGTGTTGTCTTGAGGTTGCTGTCTCGGGAATCGGATATCAGATCGTCGGACGGCTGTGGCTTTCGAGCCTGGGCCACGGCGAGTGGTCCCGCCCATTGCGGGACGAGGGGAACCGCAACGCTGGCTAGAACGAAACTGGCAAGAACCGTGACAGGCAGAATGTTCTCCTTGATCTTATTATGTCTCGCAGCGTCTGGCAGCCCGAAGACGATATGCTGCACTTTATTGTACACCCTCCGACATGTCTGAAAGGATTTGGATTGCGGATTGGAGGATAAATCATGGAGGTAGGTTTGAAATAGCCAGAAAGTCTAGGGGGGGCAGTGAGTAAGGAAGGCGGGCGCGCGTCGGCGGGGGAGGCACAAACCAGAAGCGCGGCAGTCACCGACTCTTCGCACAAGTCCATGAGAAACTCCTCCAATGCCATGGACTCATTGTCGACGCTGATTATAAGGTGGCATAACTGTGGAAGAAAGAATTCGATATCCTCGTAGGGGAACTGGCGCAGCTTGTTGCAGAGGACATAGTGAATGCCCACATGGTCGGCGTATCGACTAGATAAATAAAAAGTCAGGGGTCAGCGAGGCGTTGCAAAAGCCGCGGCAGCGTCAGTTGAGGCGGTAGTGTATATGTTGGATCGGGAGGGCGCAGTAGGAAGCTCACTCACGAGAGGTAGGAGACCGAGAGAAAGGGGTTCGAGTTGAAGACGTCGGACTCAAGGAATCGCTTGAGCAGGTCCCACGACATTGGTTACGCCACGGAGGGGGAAGAAGGATGCAGGTGGCAGCGAGGCTCGGTGCCTCATTTGATCATGGACATGAACGTGATGCGCAGTTTGAGGGACGGTTTCGCATGGCGGGAAGCTCGGGAGACTTTGGGGTATGTTGTTGACGGCAGCACACAAGACTGGAGAAAGACGACGGTGGCCGGTTACTCGATGTAGATGGGTAGCTGCCTCTCTCCGCCGCGAATTGGAAGGTCGATTTGTCCACTAATGTAAGAGCGTGACTTGGATAGCGGGAGGAAGGCCCCATACACGACCCGCCGTTTCTCAGTGGTAGTGCCTAAAATTTATGGCCTCAAATTACCTACTATGCTAGGGACGGCGGGTTACCTCAGCGAGCAAAGGAACCTTGGAACCATGTAGGTAGGTAGGTAGTTTACCTACCTAGGTAAGGTAGGTACCTACCTTACCTAGGTGAGAGGCCGGCCACAGAATGCAGGAAGACGAGACCGCGCTAGGACCAATAGGGGACGGCGACCGAGCCCATGTCTGCGGGGCATCACCGTCTCATGTGCATTTGTGACATTATTTGCATAGCTATGGTGGCTCCCCTCCTTAGTGAGAGATGGAGACACCCTCAGTGGGGAGGAGTGAGGGAGGGAAAGAGAGAGAAGCATTCGCCTCTTGTGGAGTGGGTATGCGTGGATGTTGTCGATATTGCGCATGTCATTCTGGTATTGATGGTGATGGTGATGGTGACGATAATGGGGGGGAGTGAGGGGGTGATTAATAGTGCATGCATGGTATGACAAATGGGTACATCTGGCTTCAGTAAAGGCGAGTCTCGTGTAAGTGAGGTTGATCATGTGCTGCATTTCATCGCATTCATACTATGTATGTATGGTGAAGACGGTCCGCGATAGCGATGCGGCGGGGGGAAAGTAATCTCATTCTAAAATCTGTACGAGTGTACGCCTGACGAACAGGCTCGATGCGCATACAAGATAAGCAAGCCATTCACAGCGTATGAGCCGAGGAAGCAGCGCTTGGTTCCTCGGTGCCATGTCATATACCATATGCCCCTCCCAAGGGACATCTAGACAAGTTTCCCCCCCTGTCATATCACCGAACGCCGATGCAGATGCTAGCCATTCCAACGCCAATCCTCATAACCCTAGTCGTATTTCTCATCACGGAAGTGTTCCCAACGTCGAGGGAGATGTAAGCTCACGCGGCCTTCTTCTTACGGCCGCCTTTGCCCTTCTTCTTTGTCTCGACTTCCATTTCTTCCTCACTTTCCGACTCGGCCTTGGAGCGGCTGCCCCGCTTCTCTTCATCGCCAACCTTGGCGGCGATGTCGGCCAAGAAGTCGTACTGGCCGTCTGTTTCGATGACTTGCTTGAGCATCTGAGCCGTGACTCGCTTCGAGTTCTTCTCCCGCGCGATCTCGGCGCTCCGGCTAACGACAGCAATCATGAACATCTCCAATGCCTTGCCAACGGCAATGGGGGTCTGCTGGGCGACCTTACCGACCTCCTCGTCGGCCTGCATGATGCGCTTTATCCTCGCGGTAGGGAACTTTGTGCGGACTGGCGAGGGATCAATTGGGGGCGGCGAGGGGGCAGACTGTGTGTTCTTTCTGGGAGGCATTGTTGCTGAACCCGGCGCTTGTGGAAGATGGTGGGAGTCGGAATAGCACGGGATATCGTACAGCTGAGGGGTTTCACCAAAAGTTTTCTGCTCCAAAAACCCCTGGCTTTGTGGTGTTGGGGGCTGTTGTAGTAGCTGTTGTTGTTCTTGATGCTTTACGGCGGGCTGGATCCCATATGCACTTTGTAGATGTTGCGGAGACGGGTGCTGCTGGTGCTGTTGTGGCGGCGACTGGTTGTACCGAGGAGATAGGTACTGTGGTTGGTGCCGGTACTGGTTCTGTTGCTGCTGACGCTGGGGGGTCTGCAGTGGTGGCTGATAAGAAGACAATACCGATTCAGGTTTGGCTGCTACTGAGGGCGGGTAGTGGGGCTGCTCCTGTTTGATGTGTATAGGAGTTGAAGACGACTGGTGAGGATGGTAGGCGCGTGGCGAGGGGGAGGAGTATTCATATACCGGCGGTGCGACGGTTTGCAGCTCGCTCAGGTATTGCTGGTTGTGCTGCAGATTGTGCAGTGGAGGCGTAGGCGGGGCGGGTGCTGCCGAAAAAAAAGAAGAAAGGTCCGGCGACTTTGGTGCGTAGGTGGTAGTGTCCTCCGCCATTTTTATGTTTTTTTTTTCCTGTCACTCGTTGCCTCTCCTTCCCTTTCCTGGTGCTTGCTGGGTCTGCTGGAAAATTTGACGGTCGTTTTTTTGGGTTATTTGGAAGTGGAGGGCGTGAAGCGACAGGGGTGCAAAAATGGCCAAAGTCGGCAAGGTAGTGGTGGTGGTGGTAGAGGCTGCCAGCGGGCGTCGTGGGTACAGGCTGATTAAGCGAGGAACGGGGACACTGGTTCGACAAAAACCAGACTGCATCCCCTCCTGACTCTCTTCTATCTCTTACCTTCAGGGCCGCCCTCTTGTGCGTCTTGTCTGAGCGACTTGCGTCTCAACACAAACACCAAGGCAATGTTTGCGTGACTCCGTTCCGGCCTTGGGGGACTTGATATGGCCAGTCGTATGTTTCTCCGGGAGCGTGGCGTGTAAGCGTGGTTTATTTTTGAAGATGCGCGGGTGACTCGCGTGTAAAATAAAATAAAAATAAAAATAGCCTTAGCCAAGGTGACGGGGGGCTAGGCTTCAAATACAAAAACTTCACATCAAGGCGGACCAGATCCAGTCACGCCCAGAAAACATCAACGAGTCTATGATGTCTCCAGTGCGCCGAGACAGCTGCTAGAGAAAACCCAACACACAGCTACAAAGCCACGAGGGGACGAGGCACTAGCAGTGAGAAAGGGAAAGGCTCCAAAGGCTCACGACGAGATGGTGTCGCCGATGGAGGCAATGTGGCAGCTAGGCAGCCTCGACCAAAACTCAACCGAGGCGGATTTTGGTAGGTACTCCAGTCTAAGATGACCACAAAGGGGGCAAGTGTGGTAAGGCTGAAAGAGTCAGGCAACTCTCCAGACGTGGATCGACGGGAGGTGCTAAGAGGGAGTGGGTGACTGGTGGCTGATGTGCACAGCGTGGCCGTGAGACACGTCGCTCGGTATCCTGCAAACCAGGCAAGTCGAGGTAGGTTATGAGTTTGGACCTCGCGCCCAGCTGAGTCAAGCGGCGGGATCCGGCGAACGTCACTCGATAAGGTTTCGGTGTGTATGACGAGCCAGAATGGAAAGACTGTAAACCGCGCCCGGGGTTCGGTCCGGAGTGGACGTACTTTGCGATGCCCGGCTGTGGTGTAGGCGGTGTAGGTGGTGTCGTGTAATTAGGTAGGTAGGTTTGTGGATGCGGGGATAGGTAGGCTGCGGTATTCTCAGGAGTGGCCCAATGCTCCGAAGGGGGGAAGAAGGAAAGGAAGGGATCTTGGAATGGAATTTGGAGAGTGAGGGGGAGCAGAATATGACTCTTGTCTAAGCCAATCCAGTTCACAAAAGACAAGCAGGCGCCTTAGGGAAAGATGCGGGATGGGGGGAGGAGAGGCAGAGACCGGGCAGTGTGAATGGGATTGCGAGTGGTGCTTGTTGCTGCGAGTGTTTGTGGGAGTGACAGGCCGTAAGATGACGGGACGGAAGGCGGGCGACAAATGACGATGGTACGGTCGGTGGCAGGTGCAGCCAGCGGAAGGGTGGATCAGTTTCTTCTGTTCGCGGTGGGCGGGCTCCTTCCACAAGGCACTGGGGAAAGTCCACCGTTTATATGCGCGTCGCGGGTCAGAGCTCCCCCCTCTTCGTCCTTCTGCCTTCCCCAAGAACCACCAGGCAGGGGTCATGCTACCACACTGATTGGCCCAGGGTGCTCGAGATGTGCCCACGCTTTCCCGTCTTTTGCATCAGCACTGCCGCTAGCTTCTGGCGTGAGGCAGAAGCAAAGACAAAAGTACTCCTCTTGCACCCCTGGTACCTACCTACCTGCCTACCTGCCTACCTACCTACCTACCCACCCTACTAAGGTACCTGCCTAAGCTCTCCCCGTGTCTGTCATGACATAAGCACCTGCATAGGTACCTATAGGTACCTATCCTTTCTGACGGGACTGGATCCTGCGTAATAATTCGTGTACACTACAGTAGCCGTGCCTCTGATCACCAATTCCGATTGTTCATCTCCCTCTTCTACATCCTTTCCCTTCTTCCCAGCAAGCTCACCCCCTCGCTGTGCCTCACTTTCCCCGCGAACTGCAAATGTTGTTCCAACATCGAAACCAAGATAGGCCAAAGGGAAAGGAACCGAGAGACAGCCGTCGTCGCATTGCCAACCCTATCATCACTCTCAAGTCGCGCGGCATGGGCGGCGTCCTTTGTCATCCCAGGGTGTTGCTGCATCTTACGGCGCCAAGTAACCAGGAGGGAGGAGGCTAGCTAGGTAGCTAGCCGGCCCATGTAGAATCGGGCGCGGTACGCCGACTGACCATTCTTGCAGCTCCTCGACTTTGCGCCTTCTCCGTCGATGCCGGTCTTGCTCTCATCACGGGATTGGGACGTAAACCGAACCAGCTCCTCCTTACTGTCGGTACTCGACATCTCTCGCGCCGACAAGTCTCGTCTACTTTGTGAGACACGTCCAACCTTGTCGAACCTCGCCAACTTCCGTCTTCAATGCTGCCCGGAGCCGGCACACTCCCTGCACATTAAGCACAGGCAAGCCTTTCGCCGCGCCGACCCCAATCAACCCGGTCGTCTGAGAATGATCGTTACTGTCGCAAAGTCCTTCGCGCTCCTCCTCAAGCCATCTAGCCAGACCCACTCCAGCTCCCATCATCATCACGTCCGAGCTTTTTCACTCTGCGGTGATTCCCCACTACCAGCGTCCCCGTCCCAGCTGAAGGTTGGGCTTTAGGCTACCTTCGGCGCGGCTTTCGAAGCGGGGCTGCAAAGAACTCGTTCACATCCTTCAACGCGTCTTTGCAAATTGTTTGTCGCGGTTCCTCAATTGAAGATCCCTTTGCTGCTGCTGTATTTTCCAGTCGGCCGACGGCCCGGTATGCATGAATACGGCCTGTCATGCAGGTAATCAAAACACCCATTTTCTATTGTTTGCGCTCCCTTCTATTGGCTCCCATGAATGATGATAACGATAGAGAAATGGCTGGAGACCAAGAATAAGAAGGCCACAATCGCAGAAGCCGAGTCGTCCCGACTCTGGTTTCGAGGTTGGCGCGCCTCGGTCGATGACAGTTTGAAACTTGATCTAATCTGACTGTTGGTGATGAATGGACCGCGCCTCGGCACACGGCTATTGGATGTGTTTTCTGATTGCTGACGTGAGTGTCCGCAGACCCTTCAGCCTCTTGTTTTCATTGCCTGACAAGAACAAATCAACCACGGGCCAGGCGTGAATGCCGGCCTCCTCGCAGCGGCTGTCCACTTGGGTATTCTTCGCTAGCACCTTGATGAGGTCTTTGATGTCAGGGGCAAACACTTCCTCGGACCCATACACGACGAAGAAGCCGCAAGGCGGGCTAGCTTCCGCCCATACCCGATGATCGACACATTGCCCAGGCGACGCCGACTTGTCGTACGCATGCGAGGTACCGGCATACTGCAACGCGTACCTCCACAACATGTCGCGATCCAGAAAATCGCTGGCAGAATTCTCATGCCTTTTCGAGATCAACTTGGTCCATGGCGAAATCAACACACAGAGCCCAGGGAGCGGCGACTCCGAAGCCTTGCGTAATTGCTCCTGGCTCTCGTTGTCAGATACTCCGGAATCGTCGCTTTTTTCCTTGAAAGCCCTGGCTTCATTCATGTGACCAAGTTCCAGCAGCAGCGTCAAGATCAATGTCCCCCCAGCCGAGTCCCCGGCTACCACCACCTTCCGAGGATCTCCAGCCCTGTCCAAGACATGCTTGTACCCCCTCAACGTCTCATACATCTGCGTTGGGTACATTTTGTCAGGCACAAGCGTGTATTCGAGGGCGAATATGGCAGGGTTCTGGTAGCCTGCCTGGGCTAACAGCGAGTGCCACGACAGGAGAAACTCGAGATAGAAGTAGGCGGATCCCATAGAAAACCCGCCTCCGTGAGCGTAGTAGACGACGATGTCGGGAGGTTTCGATGCATCCTTGGTGACCCATACTCCTTTGAATCCATGTTCGCCCTGCCGAAAGACTAAGCCAGCAATCACGACGGACTGAGGTGGAGGCTTGACTTACATTCTGCTTGTACTCGCTCCAGTGGGAGGGTGAGCGAAGATAACCGTGCCGCAGCATGCGAAACCTCAGAAATGGCCGCGAGACGTTCTTGGAGAGGAAGACGCGGCCGATAAGGGGGGGTAGGTTCGCAAAAGCATAGCGCACGCATCGTATGACAACGTCCTCAAAAAGCGTTGCCCGCTGCACAAATGGCGAGCGCTGGTTGTATGGGAGAATCAAGCGCTCGTGAAGCAGCGAAATTGGTAGCTCAAATATCAGAAATGGCAACATTTTGATGGCGACAGCCAGTAACCGGAAGAAGCCAACATGGATGAGGAGCTGCGGCACGGCGAAGATGACGAAAGCCAGGCAGTCGAGCAACGACACTGGTCCAAGAATCATTGCGCCTGGGAGTCACTCTGGCTAGGCTCGCCCGGAGCGCAAAGTTTGAGTGAGGATAGTATCGTATCGTGCTGACATGTGCCAATTGAGTCTATCTTGAGCTCTGGGGCTCTAGAGGGTAGACGAAGCTCTCAAGAAGAACGTGAGAAAAATCAAAGAAGAAAGGGCAATGACAATTGAAGTAAAATAAAAATAAAAATAAAAAAAGGATGTGCAAAGGGGGGGGGGGGCAATTGCTTCTCCAAGGATACTATCCAATTTCACGTCCCTCCTCCCTTCGCCGCTCAAGATAGATAAGATGGTTTGTCGCTACGTATGTGCTCGAGGTGCACGCATGTTAGGTGAGGTACGGAGGGCAGTATTGTGCTTGTGACGTCTTCGAAGTCGCACCTGTGCCCGGGAGGGGGTTCTTCCCCCCCGTTTGGTTATTTTACCCTCTCTTCATTTGGCTCGTCTCAGCCCGAGGCTCGGTCGTACGTCCCTGCAGATTTATGTGCTAGTGCCTGCCTGGGTTGAGAGTTTGTTGTTGGGGGAGGACTCCTCTTTCCCTTTCTCGTCAAACTAGGAGACTCACATGTAATTCAAAACTATACCCATTGAGCGAGCAAAGAATGGAAGAGTCGCCCTTGGTTCAGTTTGTGAACTTTGGCTTGTGATTGTGAAACATATTTTCCCCCTCTTTTTATATAAGGAAAATAAGAAGAAGAGACTTCCCAAGTCATTATTCTTAGGACGACAACTTTGACTCGCTGGGAATAGACCGCCCGAATGGATACATGTCTCAATGCGCGCCAAACCGCGCCCCGAAGACGGTTCACTTTCTCTCGCTCTATGTTTATGTCTTTCTCTTTCCTACTACACTATATAATACACTACCGTTGGGGCGGACACGAGAATACCCGGATCCTTATGATACCATTTAATGCTCGCTATCCCAGAGCTGTAACGCCAGAAAATTGAAGAAAGCCACGAGCGCAAACGAACTCAAAGTGTGACCAAGAGTAGAGCCGCTGACACAGAGGATGGAGGAATGCGGAACAGACTACATGCGTCTGTTCCCGATTTCCAGGCTCATCTCCCTCAGTCCCCCTTCTGCTTGGCTTTGCACACGAAACACCCAAGACGCCTGCTCCCCCCCTCCCCCTTCCCCGTTCGCGTGTACACAGACAAGCACCATACCGCCGCCGCCTCCAGTGCGCAGACTTCTTGCGGCCCAAAACATTCCCGGTCCCTCCCCCACCCTTGACCAGATCGTGGCCCCTGACTCGGCGTGGCGGATTGGAGCCGGGTCACCGCTTCGCGTTGCGCGTCTTCCAGTTGTCCTTGATGCCCTTGGCGGCCTCGGCAAGGTCCTTCTCCGTGACGCGGTCCTCGATGCTCTCCATGACGCTCTTGATGGTCGAGATGTGGTTCGCCTCGGACTTGTCGTCGCGGAAACGGATGATGCGCCACCGACCCAGGTCGTCCTTGTGACACTCGACGATGCGGTCGTTGAGCGGGTCGCCCAGCCCCTTGAGGATCTCCCACTCATCCTCAGTGATGTGCACGTCGGCAAAGTACTGGTACCGCCCGTCGCCCAAAAAGCTCCACAACTGCGCCTGGGGCACGGCCTCGTAGTCGATAAACGGGCCATCCACGCCATCGTCGCCCTCCCCCGGCTGCACCGTGGAGAAGCTCAGCCGGAGCCGGCAATCGACTGTGTTCTCTTCGGGCGGCTTCCATTTGAGGATATGCGGGTCGGTGCCGTGCTTGTAGTCGCTGCTGACGCACGTAAAGATTAGCCCGTCGTTGCCGTGCCGCAGCTTGGGCAAGATCTCGCGGAACATCATCTCGATGCCGTAGCTCAGCTGCATGGCCTTCATCTCTACCAGGAACGGCTGGAAGTCGCGCTCCTCCGGGTACTGCTTGAACAAGTCCCGATAGGGTTTGTAGATGTTCTCGTTGAAGTAGGCGAGCCGCTTGTCAAGCGTGCGAGACATGAGGTCCTGGCCGTCGAGCACAAGGCAGTCAAACACAAGGAAACGCGGCTCCTTTTGGCCCTTGCCCGTGTCGTCCATGACCAGCTCGCCGTCGATGAGTGTGCGCGTGTGGAACTTTGTTAGGTCCTCCTTGCGCGGAAAGTGGAAGCTGTTGTTCTTGATGAACCAGTAGTCGTTCTTGCGGTCGATGAGGTAGTGGATCTCCCGGCCATCGTCCTCGGTGAGATACAGGAGGTATCGGATGCCATCCGACTTTTCGCACACGTAATAGCTGTTCCGCGCAGCAAATTGTTAGCAGCGCTGGTCAACGAGCATTGTCGCAGGTCCAACTGTACTATGACTCCCGAACCGGCCAATGGGGGGGGGAAGTGGCTAGATCCGAAAGAGATTACTCGCGATGAACTCACTCTTTATTCCGCAGCTCCTCAAGGTGTTTGCGCGCGAAGCTGACGGGCTGCGCGCCAGGGAAGCTGGTCTGGTTGCGGTGCAATAGAGTAGCGACCTCGCGGCGCAGATCGAAGAGCAGCTGGCCGTCAGCCTTGATGCCCGGTTCCGCGATCGAGGCAATTGGGCCCTCGGGTGGCGGGCCCTGTACGCCTTCCATTGTTACGGCTCAGACGTTTACTGGTGTTGCGCAACGAGGAGAGAAGAAGAGAGTGAAAGAGAATGAAAGCGAGCCGACTCGGGGTCCGTTGGTCTGAGCCTCGCTCAAAGCTTTATCTGGTCGTTATCGATAAGGAGATAAGCCCTCGCGACAGCGCGGGGTTCTTGATGCTGAATTATGAATGCTGGCCAGGAGAAAACTTTGACAAGGAATGCAGTCCGATGGATATTTAACTGAACCGTGGAAAAGAATTGGTGAAATCTCGTGGATCTCCGATATCCTGGCAGCGTTCTCTTTACAGAGCATCTAGTAGGAAACCCGAAACCAAAGACGAATCTTCACCGGCATAGAAACCCAGCATCAAAACGATTCGATTAATTGTCTTCGACCATTCCATGACTTTTACGAATGGAAATTTCCTCGTAAACGCCAATAGAGCTTTGCTATCCTACGTCAATTGACGAGCAAACCATCAACCAAGCCCAATAGACTCAACGCCCCGTCATATTATGGCGAACAGTTCAAGGGCTCGGAGCCAGAACCGTTCTGATATCGTCGCGGAGAATGCACTCAAACCCATCAACCAACTAACTCTCGTCAATCTTAGTAACCTCAGCTTTGGCATCCTCCCAAGTCTCCTTGTTCTTCTTTGCCCACTCGATTTGGCTCTTGGCATAGGCCAGCTGTAACCATAATTAGTCCTCATGTACTCGTGAGCTCATGCCTGTTGGCAGCTTACCATGTAACGGCGCAGATCCTCTTCATTCTCTCCCTGGAATCTCTTCAGGTCATTCAGGATGCTGGCGCTGGCGTCCTTGACATCATGCTCCGAAACAACCTTTGCCTGCTCCAGCTGCTCAATGCTCTCCCGAGTCTTCCCAATCATGTCACGACGGGTCCTCTCGGGGTCGACATCAGCTACGCCTTGTATAGCATGACGAATCGGTCCAAAGATCTTGTTCGTGATCGAGTTACTGCTCGCGGCCTTCTTGTGGCCTGGCGTCGAGTTACTTCGCTGCGGAACTCCTTGGGTTGCGGTGGGTACCGGCTCGCCGTGGGTAGGAGGGAAGTCCGAGTCGATGGACGCTGTATCCTCGGTGCTACCATCACGCTGGTGGTGTGAGGTGTTCGCCTCGCGGAGGCTGGTTGATCGCTTCGGTGCCGGCGCGATCTGCTGACTGCTGCTCAGGTACTGCTCGATGCGCTTGGCCTCGGCCTCGCTCCGCTCCAACTGGTCAAGTAAGGCGATCTTCTTGCTGAGCTCGTCGCTCGTCTGCTCCTGTTGCACCCGCTTCAACACCCTATACTTCAGAACGCTACGAACTACGCCTGCGAACTGTGCATTCTCGCGCATTGGCTCCGCGAAGCTGGCACCGAGCGAGCTGGAGAGCTCCTCCGTTGCAATGTAGGAGGAGTCCGCAGCTTGGCCGACTCTCTCGAGGGCAGGCCCCAGAGAGGGTGCTTGTTCTGAGAGCGCAAACGCATTGAACTTGGAACCCAGCTCGCAGAGATCCGCAGCCAGGGCGGATAAATGACTCAAAGTTCGGCGGTTGACCTTCTCCATGGATCCCGATAGCAGCTGCTCCAGTTCCTTGATCGAAGCCTCATACGTAATAAAGTATGGATCAAGCTCCTGCTCACTGAGAGTGTGGCTGTCAGGGGGGAAACGGCCGAAGACGTGGGAACCTGTACCGGAGATCGCCCCGGGGTCAACACCAGGGCCGCCCGTTGTCTTTAGTTTGGCCGAGGCCGCTGGTACGGGGAGGAAATTGTGAGCCGGCGTGGGGTTCGCAGTATCCAGCGGAGGCGCCTTCAGAACTGATTTGGGAATCGAAGACACTGGATGGGAGTGCAATACCTCACTCTGCGGTCGTTTAGCAACTCGAAAACATAATCATAGGGCACGAATACTCACCCAGCTAGCGTTAGGGTCAAGGAATCTCCACCAAACACCGTCGGTTCGGACCTTATCCATCCGTCGGCATCGGTTTAGGAAGACAGCGAGCATGCGCTTGCGCAGGTCGATAATCTGCTGGTCTTGCTTCGCGTTTGTCGGGTTCGCGGCGTAATCAGCCATGGTGTGCTTCTCTGGAATGGGTGGTATAATTAGGGTAGGGTGAAGTCGGGTCAGCGCCTCGCGCAGGGAAGCAAACTCAGAGTACCGCCGGCGAACTTCGAGATTCTGAGGGGTTTGTCAGTTAACCATCCGACCGCGTAGAAAACACCTCGGAGATACCTACACCTGTCCGGATGGTGTAAACGATGTATTTGCCCCCGCTCTCCACGCTCTTTCCCGCATCCGTAATGAGGATAGTCAATGACGGATTTTCCCATAGAATCTGCTCAATTCGGCTCTCGTAACCACCAGGCTTGGGGAGCGGAACAATGTTACCCCTGTCTCTAGCAACCGGCTCATTGTCGCTGCTCTCGACATCGCTGTCTTCGTGGCCGTGGGGGCGGTTCTGGGGGGCCTCATCGCTCGTGGTTGACGGGGTCTGCGGTATGTCAAATCGCTGGTCTAGAGTCTCCCAGTCGGCATCAGTACTGTCTGAAGAATCATCCAGATCTATTGTTTCCATCATTTTCTGTGACTTTCAGGTTGCTAAGGATTGTAGGGGAGAAGATCGCAACATACACTCACGGGTGGTGGGAGAGGCTGGGTTGGCTGAGGAGGAAGTCAAGCTATCCCTCCGATCAAAGCCGTCCGCGTAAGGGTTGTTGTCCTCATCGTTCCACATGGCGCAGGTCTTGTATGTTGAATGGGATATCAAACAAAACTATAGGCCGATGTTCACTCGTGCAAAACGGGTTGCGGTCTCAGTCGGGATGCGCGACGGGGAAATGCGCAGCTGAGCCGGGAAGGGCGGGGGAGGGGCGGCTGAGGCTTGTCTGCCGGCATGCGACAATCAAGTGGTCGGTAGTTGCAGTCTCCGATTAAAGAAAAGTCGATCCTGTGGTGAAAAGCTTCAAGACTAGGGAGACAATGATCAGGTCGAAAAAAGAGATAGGTGCGAACAAGCAGGCTTGGGGCTGTCGGGCAGCGTGGGGAGAGGTGATCGGGGTTGCGAGGTTGGACTAAGGTAAGCTCCAGGGTGTAGCAAGTGCAGGAGAAGGGCAATGACGAAGCCACCCCCCCCCCAGAGCCTGTTGCTCGCTCCTTCCCTTACGCACCCGGACAAGCGGACAAGATATGTACCCTACTCTCTGCCATTCGCACGGGCCATAGTGATACACTTACCTACCCCTGCTTCAGCACGCATTGCGCATCTGTGTGAATCCAAGACTAAGGTATGCACAACTCAACATAAAACAGGCTTTGTGAATCATGAACTGCACTCCACATTTCGAAAGAGGGTTCGTTCTGGGTAGGTACTCTTCGATTCAGGCACTTGCAAATATCTACATTCTCAACCTTGCTACCATTACCCATCGCTGCCTTGAACAACCAACAAAATCCATGGACGATATTTGAAAGCCGATACACACCTTTCTGTAGACTATTTCAATCTCAGCAGGAATCATTTCCTAGCTGACCGGCTGTCAAAACCCGCAAGTGCCCTACAGACCAAAAGTCAAGGGATACAAACATGTTCCTCGTTGAAGCCCGCCAAGCGTATCCGGTGTTCACAGTTCATGGCTTCCATTCTGCCAAGCGGGCGAAAGAGACATGCCTGTCACTATATACTAATACATCTTTCTTCTAGGCTTGTTTCGGAGTTGTTCAGGCGCGTACTGGCCACCACCTTGATGAATAGGTCTTGGAGGAGACGGCGGCAGTGAGTAGTCACTCAGATCTTCAACTATCTCCATGTTGCCAGGCAAGGGAAACCTAAAACCACATTAGTAAGAAGCCGCACTGGGACATGCAATACGAATATGGACTTTGACCCACTGAAACTCCTGAGCTTCTCCCGAGGTCTCTCGCAGATGATGGACGGCCTTTGTGGTGTGGCCTTTCGTCATCTCTGATACCCTAGCTGGCTTGTTTGAGTCGGCCATAGAGGATTCACTAACCAGCTCAATAGATCGGATTGAAGTGTCTAAGAAGCTTTGGCAGCTGTTCCTGACGGCCTCTGCTTTCCCATCCTTACGATCTCTTGTTTTGGGGACCTTGTTCCGATGGCTTGACCGGTATAATGTCAGCTTTGTGTGATGCAATCATGAGACCAGCATGTCCCTACCTTGCGATTATGTGTGGACTATCTTCCACATTCATTGAAGAAGTCGTTGGTTGGCCACTCACGAAAACTTCCTGGGAGCTATCCAAAAGTCAACACGGCGTCTGATTATAAAGCAGTGGCATACCTAAGGGTAGTCTTGGCTAAAGGTTCAGTTTCAGCCGATGTGCCAGTCTGCTTTGCTGTTCTTGAAAGAAAGTTTTCGGCAATTGCTGTGTTGGTTCTATCCATCTTTGTTGGAGGCCCATTTCGAGCATTTATGCCGTTCCTTTGGCCCGACTCGGCGGCGTTTCTTCCATTCTTGAGAGCACTACGTCAATCAGCATCTTATTGTCGCTATTGAAACCAAGGTCCGTACCTCCGGAGGGGCTTCGTATCACGAAGTATGGGTCGGCCCTCAAATTTTGTTGAGGGTTGAAAGATCGAGACTGGTATAGCATCTCCTTGCTCAGCAACACGCTTGTTGCTGGTCCGTCCCTCGAGGGATGCTCTCCTTAGACCATCCGTTCCCTGTTCCGCAATGTGGATTGCATCATCTGTCAAATTCCTCTGGATTGATGGATCTGCTTCTGCCTTGTGACGTGTAGGATTCACATGTCGCTGATCGGTGGAGACGGATACGTCAGCGGTACCGATGGTTGCTGCTGTGGGAGACAGATTATTCACTCTGGTATACGGTACTTCGGTGAAGATACGTCCTCTCTTTCCCGTCCCAAAAGATTGCGGCGTGCTGATTGTGTTTGCAGAGGCACCCGAATGACGGCTGTTTCTGATGGATGGTGTGCGAGTTGAGCCAGAGTCGGAGCTGACGATTGTTGATGCCCTGCCGACGGGAAGACTGAACATACCAAACAGTCTTTGTGCGAGTGAGTTCGTTCTCCGTGGTGGCTGCTGTGGATTCTGGTGTCCCCGGCCCGCTGTCCATGACCGATGGGAAGCCTGCCGGGCTTGATGGGGATGCCGAGCCTTGGAAGGCTGTGGTGTTTGTTCGTTCGAAACTTTCATGGGAAATATCGGTGCCGTAGTCTGTCCCTTATTCCGTGAGAAACCGTGGTTTTGTGTCGGATTGTTGTAATAGGGTGGGTAAACCATCGGATATATCGGTTGAGGCTGAGGGACCGGAAGAGGCATCGGCACCGGCAAGGGTACAGGAACTGGAGGAGGAGGCGGTGGGAGAAAATGAAGAACATTCGGGTACGTTATCATGAACTGAGGCGGCTGTTGTGATGCTGCCATGTCTTCATGTCTGAAGAAGAATCGTGATCGCTGAAAGTTGGTAGCGCTCGCTTGACTTGGGGCTCTGAGGCGGCGGCTCTGACGAACAAGGACGAGATCCCAGTCAACCCAATCATCCTTCTTCTTTTTAGAACGCAAGAAGAATAAAAGTGCAAGTGCTAGCACAACAGAAACCACAACAATTGTGACAATGATTCCAGCTTGTTGCGCCTCAGTGAGACATCCCCACCCAGAACATACAGATTCGGATATTGGTGACACTGGGGGCAAGGGACCGCTTGGCTCTTCGACCTGTCGACCGGCAATTTGACTTTCCTGATTAAACGTAATCGTTTCATGTTCCACGGGGTCCTGGGGTCTGGCTGTGATCTTGGGAATAGCCGGCATGGTGAGTCGCGTTGGCACAAATACCTTATTCGTGAAGAAACGGGTGTGTATATGAGATTTATCTGTGTTTCTTAAAGAAAGACGTCTCTCAGGTTATACTTGGTTTCTTTTGATAAGATACAACGTCAAACTGATTTAGGTTATTGTGTGGCGGCGGCGATGGTGGTAGTGGTGGTAGTGGTGAGAAGAACACAAGGAGGGATTAGTTGGCTGGTAAGGCGAAGGTGTATATCCAGATGCCAATTACTTATGCTACCCCCTCCTTCCTTCCTTTGAAAAGCCATCCTCTTCTTCCCAAGAAATAATCATGGAACCTTCGAATAGAACAGCTCCATTTGCTTTTACCGTCTTTTTTCCGTTCCCATGGCCACTTTCCCTTTAGAGGGTGTGGATATTACAATCGAGCACCTGTATTCCACGCTCTATGTACATACCTACATAGAAGTGACAGCTAAAAACATACGAATCGGCCCAAACGTTAAAATGACTTAGAACTAGTTATACAAAATTGGTCAGTTATTGTCATTTCGTCAGTTCAACTCGGATCGTGGAAGGAGCTCTAGGAACAGCTGCTGAATGCTCAAGTAAAGATAAAGTGGGCGTGTAAGTGAGAGAAAGGTATAAGTGACTTCTTGACAGTAGTTGATAACTGGTGGTGGCCCGTACCGAGTACTTGATGAGCGACAGCCCAATCAAGTACTATTTTCGTCGAACAGCTAGGTAAAGAAGGGCCCCACTATCGTCTTTCTGGGATCCACTGGCGCAAGGCCAGCAACGCGACTGACTGATCTCTTTCCTCAGCCTCATCCCAGCTCCTCCTAATTTCTAGATTGCTTCACTTTCCCATCACTCTCATAACCAAGTCCATCCGAGGCATGTCATAGCCTCTCCATTCTCCACAATGTCAGCGCTCCGCAACGGCGCGATGAACGGCACCAATGGCGCAGCGAGCGCCCCCGTCAGCAAGCGGTTCTCTGACATCCCAGCCGCGATCGACGTTCCGGTTCAGGGCGAAGCCGAAGACGAAGCTGTCGAAATCGACCTCCTCGAGCTCTTCGACGATCCTACCGAGCTCTGTACTCTTTTCGAAAACGAGCGCGCCGCCCGCACCTACTGGATGACAGTCGCATTGGCTTACGCCAAGCAGAAGAAAATTGACCATGCTATCGAAATGTTGGTGCGAGGTGGAAACGCGATGCGCGACAACAATCCAAGGGAAAAGCTGAGCATGATCGGGTGTCTTTGCTGGATGTATCTGTGGAAGAGTCGCGAAGCTCCTAGAGTGCCTCCCGATGGCGAATTGGCGTCTGAGACCAAGACGAAGGAATACTACCTGCAACTGGCAACCTCGACCCTGAACGATGCGTCGCGCATCAACCCAGCATTCCCCCCTCTGTTTCTGGCTCGCGGAGTTCTTCAACTTCTCAGAGCGTCCCTGCACACTCCCAAGGCGACGGGCCATGGACAGGTGGACTCCGAAAAGGCGGACCTTTTGCGATCGGCGCTCAAGGCCTTTGAAGACGCGGTTCGAGTGTCACAAGGCAAGAACATGCTGGCTGTCATGGGCAAGGCGAGGACTTTCTTCTCCCTCGGGAAATATCCCGAGTCCCTGGCTTGCTACCAGGAAGTCCTCCAGAAGATGCCCGACTTCGTCGACCCCGACCCAAGAATAGGCATCGGCTGTTGCTTCTGGCAGCTCGGCTTCAAGGACGATGCCAAGCTTGCTTGGGAGCGATGCCTCGAGATTAACTCGGACCACAAGGTCGCAAATATTCTCCTCGGTCTTTATTACCTCGACGCCAGCGGTCATATCCCTACAAACAGTCCCGAATTCCTTCGTCTCTACAAGAAAGCAATGACCGAATATACCCAGAAGTCTTTCAAACTCGACAAAAACATGCCTCTCACGTGCGCAACGTTTGCAGGTTACTTCCTGTCGCGCAAACAGCTCAGCACAGTGGACTCGCTCGCCCACAAGGCAATCCAGTATACCGATGTCAATGCGATTGCCAGCGACGGTTGGTATCTCCTAGCAAGAAAAGAGCATTACACAGGGGACCCAGACCGTGCCAGCGATTTCTACCGTAGAGCCGATGACGCGCGTGGCGGTGCCGAGCGTGGCTATCTACCAGCAAAGTTCGGTGCTGCCCAGCTAGCAGTACTCCGCGGCGACCTTGGCGAAGCGAAGCTGCGTTTGGAAAAGATGATCCAACAGTCCAAGAACCACGAAGCCATGATATTGCTTGGCACTCTGTACGCAGAGGAGGTCTTTGCAAATGAAGAGGCGGATGGCAAGGAGGACAAGTCGGCTGAGATGAAGAAGGCGATCTCACTTCTCGAGGGTGTCCGCGGGGCTTGGAAGGATAGCAAGAAGGGCATGTCTCCCGACGCTGCGGTGCTGCTGAATCTGGCTCGGTTGTATGAGCACGAGTATCCCGAGAGAGCCCAGCAGTGTCTTCTTCAAGTCGAGCAGCTGGAACTTGACCAGATTCCCGAGGACGATCACCCGGCTGACATCACTGATGCGGCCGAGAAGCGCGCAGCTCTTCGCAAGTTCCTGCCCCCGCAGCTGCTCAACAACATCGGCTGCTTTTACTCTCAATCGGAAAAGCATGAACAAGCCAGCGAAATGTTCGAGGCTGCATTGGGTGCATGCATGAAGATTGGCGAAAAGGATCAAGACATTGACACGGATGCTCTGGTTACCACCATCAGCTTCAACCTGGGGCGGAGTTATGAGTCCCAGGGCCTGTACGACAAGTCCAGCGAGGTTTACGAAGGTCTGTTGAAACGTCACGACGACTACACCGATGCCCGGACGCGACTTGCATACATCAAGCTTCGCAAGAATCCTAACAAGGAGGGACCCGACGCCGTCTCAAAGCTGTACCAGGAGAATCCTCAGGACCTCGAGGTTCGTGCGCTATATGGCTGGTACATGGGCAAGGTCCATTCCCGAAAACGGCCGCAAAACATCAACGAAGACCACGAGTTCCGGCATTACAAGCACACGCTGCAGAACTACGACAAGCATGACCGGTACGCTCTAGTCGGCATGGGCAACCTGTACCTGATCCAAGCCCGAGAGATGCGGCGCGAATCCGACAGCGACAAGGCTAAAAGAAGCGCTACGTACAGTAAGGCGGTCGAGTTCTTCGAAAAGGCCCTTTCCTTGGACCCGAAGAACGCGTACGCGGCTCAAGGCATTGCCATTGCTTTGGTCGAGGACAAGAAGGATTACAAGACGGCCCTCGGCATCTTCGTCAAGATTCGTGACACCATCAAGGAAGCCCATGTCTATGTCAACTTGGGTCACATTTATGCCGAGCTGAGGCAGTACTCCAAGGCCATCGAGAACTACGAGATGGCTCTGTCAAAGGAGGGCAAGGCCAACGACCCTGTCATCCTCGCCTGTTTGGGTCGCACTTGGCTCAACAAGGGTCGCTCTGAAAAGCTCTTGGATGCCTACCACGAAGCGCTCAAGTACGCGCAAAAGGTAAGTCCCCATCTCCCTAACACCCCCGACGACATATGCTGATTCGCCCCCTTCAAGGCCCTCGAAGCTGCCCCGGAGCAGGTGCATTACAAGTTCAATGTCGCCTTTGTCCAGATTCAAATGGCAACAACCGTCTATGGGCTGAACGAGAATCAGCGGACGTTGGCCCAACTTCAAGAGGCCGCCACCGGGCTGGAATCGGCCATTTCCGCTCTGGACGAAATTGCGAGTCATCCCCAGACCCCCTACCCCAAGCACGATGTTGAGCAGCGTGCCAACATGGCTCGCAATACCCAGCGGAAACAGCTTGAGAGAGCTATTGCGAGTCAGAAGGAGTATGAGGAGAAGAACAAGGAGAAGCTACAAGCCGCCCTGGAACAGCGTCAGATCGAGCTCCGCAAGCGAGAGGAGGAGCGACAGAAGGCTATCGAGAAGGAGCGGGAGAGGCAAGAGAAGATTCGCAGGGAAAGAGAAGAAATCGCGGCCAGGGACAGAGAAATTGCCGAGCGTCGTGCAGAGGAGGACAAGGCCCGGCAGGAGGCCGAGATGACGACGGACAGCGAGACTGGTGACAAGGTCAAGCGAAAGAAGAAGCCGGCACCTAGGGGCGATGGCGAGAGTCGCCCGAAGAGAGGAGGATCACGCAAGAAGAAGGCTGATACGGATGCCGATGATTCGGCCGAGGAGCGGCCAACGAAGAAGAAGCGCCGTCTTACAAAGAAGGAGTCGACGGCCAACAGCAAGTACAAGTCTGCCGAGATCATTGTGGATAGCGACTCGGACGAGGACCCTCTTGAGCGTGCCGAGAGAGCACTTGACAAGGCCAGCTCTCCTCTCTCGGACGCGGAAGAGAAGCACGGAGATGACGAAAAGATGGAAGTCGACAACAGAGGAGATGACGACGAGGAAGAGGACGAAGATGCTGGTGTCAGTCGGCGACAGCAAAGTTCACGGTCCAGGCGGGGCAGGGTCATTGAAAGCGACGAGGAGGAAGACGAGGACGACAAAGCGCGACCTGCGGCAGACACCAGTATGGCGGATGCTGACGATGACGACGAAGAGTGAAGGGGTGGGGAGGCATAGGGAGGGGAGCTTGGTCAACGGGAGGCGAGACGATAGGATCGCCAGTATATCACCTGGGAGCCGGGATCATTCAAGGACAAGAAATAAAAGCGGTCTGCGTCTATTATCATTTTTTTGGTGGTTGTAGTATTAGTGTGAAAGGATAGGACTTATACAAAATGGCATCACGATCTCGAGGCACACCAGCGACAGTTGACCTGGAGCGGGT
The DNA here is from genome assembly GCA_016618095.1 of Colletotrichum echinochloae. Classification (NCBI taxonomy): domain Eukaryota; kingdom Fungi; phylum Ascomycota; class Sordariomycetes; order Glomerellales; family Glomerellaceae; genus Colletotrichum; species Colletotrichum echinochloae. The sequence goes on from JADEZT010000004.1 coordinate 5,183,601, forward strand.
AGCCGTCAGCAGGCAAGACACACGGCTCGGCAGAACCTTTGAGTGAATCGGGCCGAGAGTCATCGAAGGGTTCGAAGGGTTCGAACTTCGAAGGCCTAGCTAGTACGACCACGGCACCAGGTCTTCACCCCGCATACATAGGTAACTGGGACGGCGGCAGTTGAACCGGTACATATTCTAGCGACGAGCCCGCACGCTCGGTCCCGATTGCTGGCTAGTGACAAACAAGGATGACGACGTTGGACCCTCGGAGGTTGGGCGACAATGATGGCAACACCCTTATTTACGGAGAGCAACCCGAGGTCGTCGCAACGATGGGAAGAGCAGCGCATCAGGGCGATGGAGAACCATTGGACACACGCTGCATGCACACTTGACGCATGCCGTCGGAGAAGCTCCGCAAGTTGCAGATCAGACGGGCGATGGACAATGTGTTCCCTGCGAAGCGGTAGAGAGGGCATATGGAGTCATGAACGAATGAGCGACGTGGTTGTTCCCTGGTCTAGAGCCATTCATTCTCCTGGCGGAACTTTTGGTTGAAAGGCGGCGGACGTAGGCTTGGCAGCTGATGAGAAAGGTACCAATTATCGACGGCACTACGCAACTTGGCTCAAGCAAGCACTTATTCTCGGTCCAAAGTTCGCCATGTCTACCTACGGTGTAGTCTAAGTTGAGCGTCACGTGTGTGTGGGATGCAAGGCCGCTCGAGAGGAGGGAGGTTGCGCCCAGATCTGCAATTTAGCGAGAGTTTGCCCGCACCAATAGGTACACCACAATCCACGCCGCTGGTGCGACATGCACCCTACCTACCTATTTTCTCATGGTTTCCAGCGAGAATTGAGCTCCCAACAGGGCCCGTCTATTGGCCAACCCCACGCCCGCCCGTGCAAGCTTGGGTGGCTCGCGAGCACCAGCACCAGCACCAGCACCATCCCCCATCCCACCTCCATCCATCCTCCCCCGCGGCAGCGAGGTATGTAGTTAGTCAGTCTGCAGGCTCACAACCGCAGTGGCCGCTTGCAGCGTCTGCATGCACCGGCTTGCGATCGAGTGGACGATCTTCCGCACCGTGGCCCACACGCACGACGTTTCGTGTCCCGCCGTAAGTGCCTGCTGTCTGCCCGTCTCTTTCTCTACCTACCTTGATCTTGCAGGGCGGGGAAGAAGGGAGCTGGAGCTCTGGCCTCATGCTATTTCTGGGTCGTTAGGGGTGTGTGGGTTGGTATAAAGACTGATGGAGCTTCCATAACATGGCTTTCCCCTCCACCCCATACCAAGTCATTGTCGAGCCTCTATAACCTGAGCTTGCCACCATTCCTCTCTCTCTCTCTCTCTCTCTCTCTCTCTACCCCTTCATCCCCTGGACTCGTCACCGTCACCGTCATCAATCACACTGACAACGGTGGCTACTAGGCTACGCGTCCTTTGAGATGGGCTCGATAACTCTCAGCAACCCCAGCAGGGCCTGGTGGAAAGACGGTGTCATCTATCAGATCTACCCCGCCAGCTTCAAGGATGCCAATGGCGATGGCTTGGGCGATGTCCCGGGAATCATCAGCAAAGTCGATTACCTCAAGGGCTTGGGCGTGGATATCGTATGGGTGTCGCCCATGTACGCCAGTCCGCAGATCGACATGGGATACGATATTTCCGACTACCAGGATGTCCACCGCCCGTACGGCACCGTTCGTGATATGGAGGTCCTCATTGAGGAGTGCCATAAACGCGGGATGAAGCTCATCCTAGACCTGGTGGTTAACCACACCTCGGACCAGCATAACTGGTTCCAGGAGTCGAGGTCCTCCAAGGAGAATCCCAAGCGGAACTGGTACATCTGGAAGCCTCCCCGTTACGCCGATGATGGCACCCGTCTGCCTCCCACAAACTGGAGGAGCCACTTCAGCGGTAGTACCTGGGAGTGGGACGAGGCCACTGGCGAGTACTACCTTCACCTGTTCGCCAAGGAGCAACCCGACCTCAACTGGGAGAATGAGGAGACGCGCGAGGCCATTTATGATAACGCCATGCGCTTCTGGCTCGATAAGGGCGTTGACGGGTTCCGCATCGACACGGTCAACATGTACAGCAAGGGTGTCGAGTTCAAAGATGCCCCAATCATGAACAAGAACACGTACGAGCAGCCCGCCTACATGATATACTGCAACGGTCCGAGAATACACGAGTTCCTTCGCGAGATGAACGCAAAGGTCCTTAACCATTACGACACCGTCACTGTCGGCGAGCTCCCCCACACGCCGGACCCGCAGCACGTCCTCAAGTACATCAGCGCCGCCGACCGTCAGCTCGACATGGTCTTCCAGTTCGACATCGTCGACCTCGGCCAGGGCATCGGCTACAAGTACCAGACCCGCGACTGGAAGCTCCCCGAACTCAAGCGCATCGTTGCCAAGTGGCAGCAGTTCATCGAGGGCACCGACGGCTGGACGACGGCCTTTTGCGAGAATCACGACCAGGGCCGTTCCGTGTCACGCTACGGCAACGATAGCCCGCAGTGGCGCGAAACGTCGGCCAAGATGCTCGCGCTGATGATGTGTTCGCAGACGGGCACGCTCTTCGTCTATCAGGGCCAGGAGATCGGCATGACTAACGTGTCACGGAGCTGGGGCATCGAGGACTATAAGGACATCGAGGCGCTCAACTACTACAACGACGTTAAGAGGGAGCACGGCGAGGGCGAAGAGCTCAACCGCGTCATGGACAGCATCAACTTGGTCGGCCGCGACAACGCGCGCATCCCCATGCAGTGGGACGCTTCGCCGTTCGCCGGCTTCACCGACAATAAGGATGGCGCGTGGATGCGCATCCACGACGAATACGCCGACATCAACGTTGCCAAGCAGGAGGCGGAGCCCGGTTCCGTGCTAAACTTCTGGCGCGAAATGCTGCGCCTGCGCAAGGAGGAGGGCGAGCTGCTGACGCACGGCGCCTTTGAGCTGTTTGACGAGGAGAACGAGCAGACGTTTGTCTATAAGAAAACGCGCGATGGAAAGAGTGCCGTCGTGGCGCTCAACTTCACAAGCGAGGAACAGGAGGTCCGGATCCCAGGCGAGAGCTTGAGGATCCGCGTTGGCAACTACGATGATGTGCAGGAGAGGGTTGCGGCTGAGGGCCAAGAGAGTGTGTTAAGGCCGTGGGAGGGCCGGTTGTATTTGCAGGGTTGAAGGGGATTGGATATACCTGGAGACGATGGAGCGCTTCTTGGGGTCGGTTTTTCCCGACAAGGATTTGTCTGATACACGAATGTCCTTATGTTGATGTCACGCCAATAGGGGAGGCAGCCATTTAATGCTGTTCTTTATGTCAAGAGAGCAGTCGAGTGAACGAACATATTACCCTTTCCGGGACCATAAGACCCGGAACATGGACTCTGCTACTTGTTACGTCTGTGACAGAAGCGTGCTTCCAACAGCCAACATCGGGGGATATGATTCTCACAGTCGTGGAGTCCATGCCAGACGAGTCTTTCCTCGACGCTATCGACAAGACTGCCCGAGGAAACGCCCTTTCAACCGTCGTTGCCATTGTCAGATTTGATTGGATGCTGATTTCGTCCAGACGATAAGGGGCTTGCACGGCTCCAACGAGTCACCAGTTGTTTCACGGCAACCTGCCTCGACCGTCCGTGTGCCTTTCTGGAAATGGAATGCGAGCGTGAATCGGACACGGTAGTACCAAGTAAAATGTGTTGCCTAAAAGGGGCGTCAATGACCCCTTCAGGCTTTTTGTTCTCCGCGGTGGCTTCCATAGAAACCGAGGCCACTGTCTTCGAGTTTTGTTGAGGCTGCCGAACTGTGGTGTTTCTGGACCATGGAAGGCTCGTTTTGGCTCTTTAGGGGTCCTGGTTCTCTAGAGATATGTCCTCGGTCATCTGTCGCATCTTGTTGTTCTACCGATTATTGAACTTGGTGCCCCCGGATTCGTGCTTGGAGCCATCATCGGAGCACGAAGCCGAGCTAAATATTGAGGCAAACGAGCAAACATACAAAAGTTCAACTGTATAGCTGTGTCAGGCAGGATTGTACACATTGATTTTATCAAATAATTCGATGGCACGGTAACTAGAAGCTCGAGATTGCCAGTTGCTACACACGGGTGATTTGCGTGACTGTCAAAGGCCATTTGACTCGAGTTACCAACTTGACATCAGAGAACCAGGCTGTCAGCTACTTGGTTGGAGGTTGCAATCTTCGGGCGTATGACACAAACATCGTGCGCACCACAACTTGAGCCTAGGTATGATTCGCATTTAATGAAGCGCCGTTCCTTATGACCTGTATTCAAGAAACAAGAAACAAGACACAGAAAGGTATAAAGACGTATCCTAATGTACCTACGCATGATTTAATAAGTTAACTAGGTATTCAAGTGTGTTAGAGACCGACCTGTGAACTCTACTTGCAGGGGTGCAAACCCCGGCTTATAGATCGGTCCATAATCCAGATCAGACCGCAAACCCATCGATTTGGTCGAGGAACGAGGGAATACAAAGAATACAGTGATATTTATACGCGGGGGATACCATTATGGACAGACATGGCTGGCTGCAACTAGTCTGGTCTTCTTTTCTGGCCCTCTAAGTCCAATACCCTAATCTTCAGAATCGAGAAGAGAGAAAAAGAGATGATGCTCGCGCTTTGCAGGATGCCGAGGACTACCTTCGGCGGACAAACAGCTACGGGGCGCGTTTGTTCCAACCTAATGCCAGAGGAAATACAAAAGCTGGGTCGAGCGGCGCATCCATGGAGGGCAAACAACGAGTCTCTCGGCCACTGCTGCTTGTTGTTTTCGGCTACCGATTCAAGAACCGGTAGGCGACAAAGACAAAGGTCAAAGCTGCTGATAAAAACATCTCACGTCGCCCTTTGCCCGCTTACGCCCCGGTCTCCTTCTCTCGTCACATCTTCCACTCGTTTCCACGCTCACTAGACTGCTCTCCCGTTTTCCTTCCCACGGACTGACGCCACGATGCTAGCCATCTCGCTGCTGCTTCTCGTTGTTGCGGATGGCCTGTCAAAGGCACAGCTCTTACTCGACCAAAGGCCTCGCGGCACCAGCGATCAGCCTTTTGATTCAACACTCGACGCCACAGTCACGACCGAGATGTTCTCACTGCCACTAAAGCCAATACCGCCGCCCCTGCCAAAACCGCCCACAACGCCAAAGCCCAAAATCGTTACGAAGAGGAGCGTGGGCCTGCTCCACGTCGACCCTCTCGGTGCGAATACATGCGGGTTCTATACATTACCAAAAGACGTCGCAGGTGGGTTGGTTTCTACGTATCCCGGGAAATGGATCTGAAAGCTCCAAAAACTGACATGCTGTCATTGTTACGTAGGCGTGACAAGAACCCGGGTTTGTTACGATGATTCCGCTTCATGTGCTCCTTTCGGGACTTATCTTGGCTGCGGCACAAAGCCTCATACCATCTGCTTCAACGGAACAGAGCCCGCATGCGCCTCTAGTGCCAAAATAGGGGATCAGACGCTTTGCTGGTATGTTTTGTTGCACTATGAGATCCAGAATCTTGAGAAAAACAGCTAGAGATAGCCTCAGAAACTGACGGAGTTGGTGTTGTATAGCCCCAAGGCCAGGCACCTAAAAGGAGAGTGCCAGACTTTCATCAGGGACGATGGCGCCCTAGGCAACAAAACGCTCCTCGGGTGCCGCGAGACCGGTATAGTCTGGGAACATATAGCCTTTCTCAAAACGGCGACGGAAGATTTATTGACAACATCAACGACTGTGGCCACCTCAGCTATGCCGGCCTCTTCGACGCTCCTTGAAGACGCCGTGGTACCATCGACCCCGACCTTGCCAGCCACTTCGACGCCTCCACCGGCATTTAGTACGAACGGCGGCGAATCTACACACCCGCACACCGGTGTGATAATCGGTGGCGTGCTAGGAGGTCTAGCTATCTTAGGCACAGTCGCTTGTGTCACGGTTTGGCTGGTTGTACAGCGAAGGCAGGCCTCGGAGTCGGGTGGCGGTACAGAGGGTCGCGTGTCGCCTTTATCGACTCTCGAGCTTCTCGGTGACCAGCCGCGTATTCTCCAGAGAGTGGCCGCTGGGGTGGGAGTTGGCTACAAGGCCTTGACTCCCGTGAGAACATCTTGTGAGATTCATCAGGCCTCGGCGTATGGTGCGGTGGGAAGTCCCGTTAAACCTGCCGAGCTAGACTGATTTACTCGAGTGCTGTCGTGTTTGGGAAATGCGTGTTGTTTTGTCGGTTAAACCTAGGCATGGTCTGACACCACTGGGTTATGCCAGGTGGCTTGGTACAATCTCTCATCAGCTGAAGACAGGCATTGCCTGAAGAGCTTGTAACCGTCACGAGAGCTTGTAGAGTGTTATAATTTCAAATTCGATAATTACGCCTTCCTTGGAAAAAAGTCATTGGAGTGCAGAGGCTTTTATGCACCGGTAGCAGACAACAAGCTCGTCAAAACCAGGAAAACTCTCCTCACAAACACTTATTTTTGACCTCATTCAGGCTACCGAAATTCAGCCAATCTAGCCCCGCGGAGAGGGTATTCCCAAGCCCCAAGCAATGGTTTCACGCAGGCATCAGCTGACTGGCCTCTCATCGCAGAGCTTGGCTAAACTCATGGCCATGCCCATCAACAATGCCCTGGCCTGTATGTGACACCGTGTTACTATATATAATATTAGCGTCAAACATTGAACAAAAGGGGTAAACAAACCACCTTGGAACTCCGGCATGCATGTACAAGATCGTCGCTTGTGCAATAAACAAGCATGTTTGCTTCGTTCAATAGACCCGTCCAAGGCAGAGCCAGCCAGCCTGTACGGCATACGGGTGATCTTGCAAACTATAACAGTCTATCCGGGCGGCTTCCATCCATATCGCACCTTCTTGTCTCGGAATCCTTTCTGCGGCTCTACCTCCGGCCACTAGCCCGCGATACAGCTTGCCGCCCCCGCACACACGGCGTCTCATTCTCGAAATGCACACTCACCCGGTACTTCTCGCCCCCGGAGGCTTCTTCTCATCGTTGACAACGGCAGCAGCACCGGTGGGCCACACCAGATTAGCGTTCCCGGTACCGACCGATCCCTCGACCCAAGGACTGGGCCAGGACCTGATGAGGCCCGGCCCGAGGCCAGCCTCAGGACCCCGGATCCAGGAGTGGGTTACCGATGCCAACGTGGGGGGCACCGACAATAAAATCTGCGGATATTTCAGCACCGACGGAGGTTGGTTCACGCCCCTTCTCTCAATATCGTCCGACCCCTGCTCAGCTGATTCGCCTGTGATGGGAGACGTGTGAACTGACGGCGTGCATGCAGTGCTCGCGACGGTTACCTGCGCCGGTTCTGGGTCGAGCGTCTTGCCATGCAACAACGCGGGGAAGTGGCTCTGCGGAGGGCGATACACCCGTTGTCTGGAGCCCACCGCGCCTCTTTGCAAGTCAGACATCGCGCTGCACTCGAAGATTATGTGCTGGCGAGTGCCCCCTTGTCTTTCGCTCCTTCATAATCCCCTTTCCCTCGACCGAAAAGCAGGCCGACTGGAGTGTTCAAGCAAGGGAAACTGACGCCCCAAGCAGTGACATGAGCTCCCCAGTATGCGGAACCCTACTACACAGCGCTAGAGGGACGCGGAGAAGCGGCCTGGCCTGCCTGGGGTCCGAGTTCAGGACAAAGCCCGTTGTGACGCTGGCCACCGGGGGGTGGCCATCATTTGTGATGGACCAGCCTTTGACGACGACGACGACGACGAGAATCCCCAAAGCCTTGGCTGCTACGCCTAGCGACATCCCATCTACGACTGCGGCTGTCATTCCGACATCCGTTGCGATGCCGGTCGGTTCCACTTCACCTCCGTCGGTCTGTACGGAGACGCCAAAACCGACACCGGCCATGACGTCGTCGTCCGTAGGAACCAGACTGACTGGCCTGATTCTGTTCCAGGGGTTCGCAGCAATAGCTTTCGCCTTTTGTATGGTCTGGCGTGGTTAGTGTAGGGCAGAAGCGCCCGCATTGCCGAAGAGATTGGGAGAGCGCGGGGCCGTACATCTGATCGGAAACACAAGTCGACCTGTCTGGTTCAATACTGCTCTGCATTCCGTGTTGCCGCTCATGCCATGCTTGATACAAAACCGCACCCAACGCCAGAGGAATGATGATTATACACACGGGCTCCCTGCCTGCCTCTGTCAATATCGAGTGCTATGCTTCACCATCTAAAACCTCAACTTGGGCATCACGAACACCACCAAAATCAACCCAACCATGAGCCCGTACACCCATGCGTAAAGCATCATCCGGCCCCACCACCCCTTGCCCTCCGTCATCTTCCGCAGCGTGCCCATCCTCCGGCTCGCCGCGTCCATTGACCGCTCCGTCTTGTCCATCCCCTCAGCCGCGCGCGAGACCACGTTTTTGTCCTGCTCGAGAGTGTCGGAGAACTTCTGTGAGCTGGCCTTGAGCGCGCTGGCCATCTTCAGAATCGACTCGGACAGCGCATCCTGCTCAGCGCGCTGGCGGTCCAGAATGGCCTCCGCCGTTGCCGTCGATGAAGCCGGGGCTGATAATGCGGACTTGCCGGTGTTGGAGCGGCGGGAGGCGAAGAGAGCCGCGCGCGCTGTTGCCGTCGTCGTCGCGGAGGGCGACTCGGGGCGGGTGGGTCCACGGGAACGGAGGCTCTGGGTGGTTGTTGTTCCTGATTCGGTCGTGATTTGTGGCGGCTGATGTGACGGCGGTCGCTCCGCTTCTGACGTCGTTGCTGTGGAAGGCGGCTGTAATGGTTCCGTGGGCAGCGCCGAGACTGGCGGAGGAAGGTCTGGTATCTCGGGCTCTTCGTCTTCGTCTTGGTCCCCGGTGTTATCCGTCGGTATATCCGTCGATCGTGAGTCCATGCTTTCGCTCGGTGTGGGTATGATATCGGCCAGGATATCTTCGCTGCCGGAGCTGTTGTCGTCGTCGTCGTCGTCATGTAACTGTTACGCGAACATTAACCATGGTCCATTCCTTCCGAGAGTCTATTGTCGGGGCTCGACTACGCACCTGTTCCAGATCATGCATTCTATCCATAAGACGCTCCAATAGTTCCCGCTTCTGGTTCAGACCGGCTTGCATATCT